>ML677341.1:9367395-9530766 GCA_007922305.1 Dermatemys mawii | reverse complement strand
CCATGACCGCCCCTTCCAGAGACCCCCCCACCCTGACTGTGCCCCCAGGACTCCACTGCCTATCCAATCCCCCGATCCCTGTCTCCTGACTGCCCCAACCCCTGACAGACCCCTGGACTCCCACGTCCTATCCAACCCCACGTCCACTGACCGCCCCCCTGAACCTCTGCCCCATCCAGCCACCCCCTGCTCCTTGTGACACCCTGACTGCCCCCCCCAGGACTCCCTGCCCCTTATCTAACCCCCCCCGCTCCCCGCCCCCTTACCGTGCTGCTCAGAGCAGTGTGTCTGGTGGTCGCGGGGAACTAGACACACTACCTCACAGGAGCTTGCAGCCTGGCCCCCTTACCAAACTGCTCAGAGCGGCAGGAGCTCAGGCCCCACTGGAGCCAGCCACGCCGCTGCAGCACTGCCCGGCAGTAGCGGCGGACCAGAGCACTGCCCACGTGGCGGTATAACTTCAACGGAGAGGGAAAGGAGGGGGATGGGTCAGGGGTAGCCACCCCAGCCGGAAGCTCAAGGACCGGACAGGATGGTCCCATGGGCCAATAGTTTGCCCACCCCTGTTTTAGAAGCATGGAACTCACAGATCCCACTGACTTCCTCTGGAGCTGCGGGTGCTCAGAGCTTCTGAAAATTAGGCCCTTCCATCATGAAAATCCATCACGTGTCCTATTCCTCATCGTCAAGAATGGGCATTTTGGGAACAGAGACTGGCATTTGCAAAGTGGTCTATGAGTGGCTTTCAATGGGAGTTGGGCACTCAAACTCTTAGTTCCCACTGTATGTTCCAGTCAGACACTTGTAGGACATCAGAGGTATGGCACTATCCGAAATAAAGAAGAGTACACTATGTTGAGACTTAGTTGGTTTCTTGTACTCTTCTACGAAACCAATCAGCTGCTGAGTGCCAGGTACGTCTACACTTACAGTAGTGTGTAGAGTACAGACATTGCCCACCCAGCTAGCATGGGTATAAACAGAAGTGTAGATGGTGAGGCAAGCAGAGTGAAATGCCCCACATGCCTGAACCCTAGGGTATATATCCCACCTGGGCTCTATACATGCCCAAGGAGTGCCTCCCATGTCTATATTGTTATTTTTAGGGATGTAGTGTCTTTTTCCCTCCTCGCAGCTAGAGCCTTTCCCCCACACAGCAAATGGCTACAGCAAAGGGGAATGGCTCCGGCAGGAGGGAGGCAGCTGGGAAATGGTCTGGCAGTTCCACATTGCCGGAAGCTTTATTCGTGGCCAGTGCCTTTCATTGAGGCTTGTAGCCATACACTGCCGTGAGCAGTGTGGACACAGCCCGTCTTTCACTGAGGTGTGTAGCTGCTGTGGAATGTCTGTACTCTACACGCCACCTTAAGTGTAAACACAGTAGATCCAGCCTTTTCCATACTTAATGTACCATGTAAACTGCACAGTTCCTTGCTTAAGCTGCATGTTTGGAGAACTGTATAATCTGCTGTTAAAGCACCAATCCTGCTGCATAGACAGTCACTGAAATATCATCATGAATTATTGAGTACATAGACATTAAGGCCATGTCTACATGTACAAAGATGCAGTAGTGCAGCTGTCCCGATACAGTGGCACCACTACAGTGGGTCTGGTGAAGACGCTTTATGCAGACAAGAGAGAGCTCTCCTGTCAGCATTAAAAAAACACCCCTGCCAGCGGCATAAACTATGCTGGTAGAAAAAGCTCTCCTGTCAGCATAGTGCCGTGCACACCAGCACTTATGTCACTCGGGGTGGGTGGGGGGTTTAATATTCACACCCTTGAGCGATGTACATTTTGCCGACATAGGCCATAGTGTAGACATAGACTTAGTCCTGGGTAATGAGCCCACGAAAGCTTATGTCCAAATAAATTTGTTAGTCTTTAAGGTGTCACAAGGACTTCTAGTCATTTATGCACATGAACGAAACCCTAGAAGGTATCCTGTCCTGAAGTCTATGTGTTGGCTTAATTAGCTTCCTGATGTGATATCTCTGTGGCATTTATACCAGTGTTTTGTAATATAGCATATACTTGCTATAATTCTTAGGGAAACTGGCAAACAGGGCATTTCCCTTAACTGTTTGTTGTTCTTCTTAGAGGCTGAATATTTTAATTTAAATGTCACTTTCAAATACCATATGTGCTTCACTGCATTCAAAGTGCATCCAGGCATTGGTTATTAAAACAAGAAATGCAATGCTTAACTACAGCTTAGTGCTTTTATTTACTTAATATTCAGCGGGCTTAGTGTGTGCTTAGGGATATAGCTTTTGATAATAATAAAAATAATAAGAAAGTCTATAGACTTTAGTGCACATATATAAGTAACTGGTTCAGCAGGTTTCCAGAACTTTTACAAGGTTATCACAAGTCTGTGTGTGTCCGGATATAGCCCAGCAACAGCAGAGACAGAACCTGGGTTCACACATCAAAATTCTTAGCTTGTAAACTCTTTTGGGCAGGAATGACATCTTCACATCTTTGTTTGATATTTAGCACAATGGGATGCCAAATCATCTGGCAGTTGCTGTAATATAAATACTACATGAATAACAATAATAATTAACCACAGTTAGGATCTTTCAAAAATCAGGAACACCTAGTGCCTGTGGGTTAAAGTTACCTTCAATGTTGCTAGTTAGCCAGATCCAGAACAGTTTAGCTTGGGAAGGGGCAAGGAGGACTGTTTATTCAGGGGAGGGCAGAAGGAGTTTTTTTTCTTGGCTGTTTGAACTTTATATACCTCCAAAGAGAAGAACTTTTGCTTTGGCCATGAGGTCAAAGCTTCAAGTACCCTACCAACCCAGGAAGACCACTCCAGTGTGAAACTGCGGGACAGGCTGAATCTGGGCACGACAACCCTTTTCTCGGATAGCACGCACTGCCACAGTTACAGAACTCTTTGGCAGCAGACCACAAAACACAGCATGTTGCATGTAAAATCAGGACAAACTGGTGGGGTCATTGTCATTTAAAAAAAAACAACAGATATTAAAGGCCCAAATACTCAGAACCAATCTCCAAGTCAAACATATTTTTTTAAAGCACATAGGCCCCAGTTCTTAAAAGCACTAAGAGTCTTTTACACGGTTCCGAATGTCCTCAATTCCATTGACTTCAATGGGAGTTACATGTAGTGTTCCCTCTAATTTCCCCCCGCCCCCATATGTGGAATGAATTTTGTTCTGTGCACCAATATGGAGGTGATGTTTGATACATCACCTCCATATTGGCGCACAGAACAAAATTCATGTGGCAGGAGTGTGGCAGGAGGGTTCGGAGTCTGGGAGGGGGCTCAGGGCTGGGGCAGAGGGTTTGGGTGCAGGGGGTGAGGGCTCTGGCTGGGGGTGAGGACTCTGGGATGGGGCTGGGGATGAGGGACTCAGTGCTGGGCAGAGGGTTGGGGTGTGTGGTGGGGTGAGGGCTCCAGCTGGGGGTGCGAGCTCTGGGGTGGGCTGTAGATGAAGGGTTTGGAGTGCATGAGGGGGCTCTGGCCATGGGGGGTAAGACCAATGGGTTTGGATTGTGGAAGGGGGCTCTGGGCTGGGGCAGGGATTTGGGGTGTGGAAGGGGGCGGTGATGGCTTTGGTGGGGGGTGCAGGCTCAGAGTGCTCTGGGGTGGGGCCGCGGATGAGAGATTTGGGGTGCAGGCTGCCCTGGGGCTGTGACCGGGAGAGAGAACTCCCCTCAGCTCCTCCAGAAGAGTGCCTCACCCCACCGCATCAAGTCTGGGCCGTGGCTGGGTTGGGGCTGTGGGAGGGGTGCGTCTCCCCCAGCTGTGGCAAGTCCATGCCAGGCTGCATTGGGGCCAGGGGAGGGATGTGTCTCCCCTGGCTGCAGCAGGTCCGTGCAGGGGCTGGGTTGGGGCTGCGGGAGGGGCATGTTTCCCCTGGCCATGGCAGGTCCCCCCCAGCCGCAGCAGGTCCATGGCTGGGCTGGGTTGGGGCTGGGGGAGGGGCGTGTCTCCCCGGCCATGGCAGGTCCGTGATTGGGCTGGGGTGGAGAGAAAGGAATCTCTCCCCACTGGAGCCCTGAGCACCTGCGCGGCACTTACAGGGAACTGAGGTTACATGTGTTCAGCATTTCATCAAATCAGAACTTTAGAGCTATTGAAGCCAAAGGGAGATTTTCTAATCAAGGCCTCATTTGGTCAGCAAAGGTTTTGCACACAAACTCAGATGTGGGTGCTCAAACCAGCTCATTAGATCCCTAGCTGTATGCTTTATAGGTGCAAACAAGGGGCCTGCTCGTGCAAGCCATTCTCATTTGAACATTACAATTGCCTTCAACAGGACTAGAGCATGAGGAAGACCTGTATGTGTGAGTAGAAGGTAGCAGGTGTCATGGGTTGCATCAGAGAAACCCCCTTAGGGCTGCCAACTGATGTATCAAGACTACTTCTGCCCCTGCCTTCCTGCCCTGCCATCTTTGGACTCCAGAGCCCTGCCTGGTTTGAGCCAGACCCACTAGCTTCCTGCAAACCCAGACCCAGGTCTGAACTACGTCCCCTACAAGCTGTAGGTTCAATTGAAAACAGGTTAAGAAGTGTTCCTGTCTTTAACACTTAGATGCTTAACTCCTAATGGGGTCCAAACCCCAAATAAATCCGTTTTACCTTGTATAAAGCTTATACAGGGTAAACTCATAGATTGTTCACCCTCTATAACACTGATAGAGAGATATGCACAGTTGATTGCTCCCCCCATCCCCTGGTACTAATACATGCTCTGGGTTAATTAATAAGTAAAAAGTTATTTATTAAATACAGAGAGTAGGATTTAAATGGTTCCAAGTAATAGTAGACAGAGCAAAGTGAATTACCAAGCAAAATAAAATAAAACATTCAAGTCCAAGCCCAACACAGTAATAAAACTGAATACAGATAAAATCTCACCCTCAGAGATGCTTCAATAAGTTTCTTTCACAGACTGGACAGCTTCCTAGTCTGAACACAACCCTTTCCCCTGGTACAGCCCTTGCTCCAGCTCAGGTGGTAGCTAGGGGATTTCTCATGATTGCAGCCCCCTTTGTTCTATTCCACCCCCTTATATGGCTTTGGCACAAGGCGGGAATCTTTTGTCTCTCTGGGGCTCCACCCCACAGTTCTAAATTGAAAAACACCAAGTTTAAAAGGATTTCAGTACCTGGTGACCTGGTCACATTTCCTAAAACTCCTTCATTTCTCTCAGCCTGACTCACAGGAAGGCCTGCCTGCAAACAGAGCCATCCATGGTCAATTGTCCTGGCTGATGGGAGCCATCAAGATTCCAACCACCATTAATGGCCCACACTTCACATAATTACAATAGGCCCTCAGAGTTATATTTCATATTTCTAGTTTGAGGCACAAGAGTGATACATTTATACAAATAGGAGGCCCACACTCAACAGATTATAAGCTTTGTAATGATACCTAACAAGAGACCTTTTGCATGAAGCATATTTTAGTTACATTATATTCATACTCATCAGCATATTTTCATAAAATCAAAGAGTGCAACATCACACCAGGATCAGGCCCACAATTTGTACATCAACAACTGAGTTCCACACATGAAAAAAATGTAGGTGCTAAATAAACATTTGGTTCACAGATTTCCAGGCCAGAGTGAGGCCTTTTTGAACATATGGATCTTGGAATTTGGAAGAGGCTCCGGATCAGATTTAAAATCATTTTAAAAGCAGGTCAACTCTGGGGCCTAAACTTTTAGACAAAAAGCACAATCCTGTTCCCACTGTAGTAACTGACAGAAGTCCAAATGATTTCAATGTAAACAGGACTGAGCCCTGTTATAATGGAGAGTGAAATCTTGCTCCGTACTACTCTTGCAAGTATTCCTGATGATGATCACTTGTGGGAGAGGTGTCATATTCAGAAATATTATTCTGTAGGGGTCTCTTACCGTCCCTTACTACATATGAAATAAATACATGCCTATCCAAATTGGATCCATCTTAATATGTAACTCTCTAGCATGAACAAGAAATATCAGTGTATATAATATACATTATTAAAAAGTCAGTATATTATTAGTGAATAGTAACCACACCAGTGTATCTAAAATACAGCGGCATATCCCTCTACATAGAAGAGGAAATAACTGCTAAATCTCTGACAACGTGATATACGGCTATTGTTGGTCAATAACCCAGCCCCCGTATAGTCTCCAGCAACCAGAAAGTCTATGATTAATCTCAGACAAGGCTTATCTTCAAAACAAGCCAATGAGTTCAACCAAACATTTACTCCTGGAAATATTTCAGCTTCCACACTCGTCTCCAATATCCTCTGGAGAAATAATGAACTCAGCAAACAAAAGAAACAAACCTCGTTCAGTATTTCATTGTTTTTCTTCATTCTCAACAGGTAACTAGTTGCTCAGATCTTAATGTTATTACATGGCATCAACATTAGGAATGGAGCAGTGGATACCTTAGTTTAAAAGCTCATCATTTGAACTCACAGAGGAAGCATGAAATTACAATTCTGGTAAAAATCAATCCCAAATGCTCTATGGTGCTCTTCTACATACCTCTCTATTATGCAGTATTAGTAATTTCTTTGCAGAATCCTCATGTGGAAGCAGTAATAGTGCCTCTCTCATATTCATATTTTTATATTAGATGAGGGGTTGGTAGCACCATCTATTATTAAGGTCACCCAACACTTTCCATTATAAGACTGCATTTTCAGCTACTTATAACTTCACCAAACTTTAATCATTTGGGCTGAAATTCTACAGTCTGCTTTGGACTGAAGTCCTCTAGAAGATTTCATCCAAAATGGTTCAGCCGTGTCTGAGAATGAGGCTACAGAAAAATACACTGGCTGGTCCATGACCATGTTACAAAATTCTGGCAACCTGTTCTTTGTACAGTTCTAGCTCCCCCCAGGTTGTTGAGTAGGGACATGAAATTTGGTGGGGAGGTGGCCTTTGTATCAGGAATGTGCCTTTTGCTGTCCCTGTGCTGGTCAGGCTTAGGGTATGGTTACACTTACAAGATTATAGCGCTATTGGTTATAGCGGTCCCCTTATACAGTAATATGTATAGTGCTATTGTATGTCCACACTCAGACACGCCAGCGGTATAGCATGGCCACATTTGGGGCACTTAATGCGGCATTAAGAGCAGCGCATTAGGGCAGGTATCCCAGCATTCAGCTGGGTGCAATGTGTTTTTTAAACGAGGGGGTGAGGGAGGACGCGTTGTATGTATGTGAAGGGAGAGAGACAGTGGTTTTTCCGTTCTTCTGAAAGCCTGTCAGCGAGCCTCCGTTCACAGAAGGCTTTGTTTTCACACAGGCTCCCTCCTTAAACATTTGCATTGCTTATCTGCCGAGTTAAGAGAGAAACTCTAATGAGGTACTTCCGCATTCCTCCAGCAAAGGGAAGAGACGTCAATTGCCTTAAATGGCTCTAGGCATCTCAAGAGATCACTTGTAGCGCAGTGGGTGTCCACATTCTTGCTGTAGCGCTACAGCAGCTGCGCTACAGCCCTTATTCCCCATGCGGAGGTGGATTACGAGGAGTGCCATAACTCCGCGGTTATAGCGCTCTACGTGCCTTGCCAGTGTGGACGGGGAGGAGGTTATAGCGCTCGTGGGGGCTTTATAGTGCTATAAAGTGCCAGTGTAATCAAGCCCTTAGAGAAGGGAATCCAACTCTTCTGTGTTCTTAATGGCACTCCTCCTCAACCCTTTTGGGCTGAGGCAGAACGGTGGAGGACGTGATCTGTTTCAAATGCAGAGGGAACAAAAGCCAGACTTGCAGGAGTGGTGCATGGAGTAGATTGGGACAAGGAGCCTAGTGAGTACTGGGACTAGCTGGCCAAAGAGACTTGGAGCCAGGAAAAGAAACAAAGTGGGGAAGGCAAAAGCAGTAGATGGGGGGAAACTGATACTGAATGAGGAGCCAGGAGTCATGGGGAGAAGAGAGGCTTGCTAGGAAAGGAGCCGGGAACTGGTAACCTATGGGTTGGGTGAGAATTGGCACTGACTTGGCAAAGAGACTGGAGCATGGAGACAGAGTGGGAGGTTAGGATACTGACCTTTTACAAGAAGCCCAGGGAGGGAGATTGGGAGTGGGAACATAGGCGGGGGAGAGAGAGGATTACAGCAGGCCAAGGTAAAGAGAGATTGCCAGAGATGGGGAACTGGGACTGGCTGACCAAGGAGACTGAGACCAGAAGAGAAGCCCAAGGAATGGAAACTGGGACTGAGGTGAGGAGAATGGGACTGAGATGAAGACTCATGGGTGGGAAAGAGACAAGGCTGGGAGAGGAACAGCTTGGAAGGGACAGGGCAGAAAAGGTTACGATTGGGAAGACATGGCAAAGCAGTCTGTGCCCACTACAGCATGCTCCCCTCCAGATTCTTGAGTGGAACCCAAGATTCCTGAGCCTCTCCATTTCTTTGTTCTCAGCAAATAACTTTAAATCCACTGGCAAAATATCCCATCCCCTGTATTGCTGGTACACAAATTGGATGACAGCCTATTGTTGCTGAGACCAGGTGAGTGAGGTAATATCTTTTATTGGACCAACTTCTGTTGGTGAGAGACACAAGCTTTCAAGCTACATAGAGTTCTTCTTCAGATCTAGGAAACTTATTAGACGAGGACTGATAGGTCAGACATAGAGTGATTGCTTTGTGAAAAGTGTTCACCTTCAGGTGACATGATGTTTTTGTCTTTTATCATTTTCCTGTGTGAGTTTATTTGCGAGCACACTAATTGTCTTGTTTCACTCACACACTAAATCATTGGGGCATTTAGTGTACTGGATGAGGTATATCACATGTTGTGATAGGGATGTGTAGAACTCATGGATCTGGAAAGGTGTGTTGTCGGGGCAGGGAGAGTGTTGATCGTTGTAGTAGTAGAGATACGTCTGCAGGTTTTGTATCTGTTGTTCTGGCAGGATCTGGTGGCGCTTTGACTTGATCTGTCCTGGTCTGTGGGGAGTTTGCTTTTGATGATTTGCTTGAAGAAGTTGAAGGGGTTATTTGAAGGCTAGAGAAGGGGGTTCAGGAAATGTTTCTTCCAGGATGGGATCCTTATCAAACTTCGCTTACAGCTGTTTGATGATACAGCATATACTGTGGGGTTGTAGGTGACAACGAGGGATGTGTGGTAGGACAGGGTTTTATTTCTCTATTGAAACAAGTTCTCTCTGGGTATCTGGGTGGCCCGTTCCATGATATAGTCCACTTATCTGGTGGAGTATCCCTGTTTGATAAAGGCCGTTTTAAGTGTGTTAAGGTGTATAGCCTGAACTTTCTCCTCAGAGCATATTCTGTGGTATATGAGTGCTTGGCTGTAAATAACAGATTTCTTGGTGTGATTGGACTGGTTACTGGATCTATGAAGGCTGGTGTGGTGATCTGTGGGTTTCATGTATATAATAGTCTGTAGAGTTCCATTGTAGAAGTTGTTTGTGGTGTACAGGAAGTCAATGCTGATGTGTGAGTATGTGACCGGGTCCTGCTCCTGAGCGCCCCTCTCTGGCGGGGGCGGGGTGTGGCGGTGGACCTCAGCCACTCTCTAATCCCCAATCGTGGGGCTGTATGCCCTAAAGTCAGAGCCTATACCGCCACGGGACACTGTGGCCCAATGGCCAGAGTCTATACGAGTCTTCCCCAGGTCTCGGGGCAGCGTGGCGCAGTGGCCAGAGTCAGTGCAATGGCTCCCCGCTCTCAGGGCAGCATTGCCCAATGGCCAGAGTCAGTGTAATGGCTCCCTGCTCTCAGGGCAGCATGGCCCAATGGCCAGAGTCAATACTGTGGCTCCTCGCTCTTGGGGCAGCGAGGCCCAATGGCCGGAGTCAGTACAATGGTTCCCCACTGTCGGGGCAGCGTGGCCCAATGGCCGGAGTCAGTACAATGGTTCCCCGCTCTCAGGGCAGTGTGGCCCAATGGCCAGAGTCAGTGTAATGGTTCCCTGCTCTCAGGGTAGTCCGGCCTAGTGGCTGCAGGGGTAGGGGGATCTGGGCCCGCCCACCCCACAGGGTCCCGACCTAGGGCTCACCTGTTGATGGGGCTTTCCCTACCCCTAGCTCGGTGGGGTACAACACGCCGAGTGTGTGTGTATCTTTAAAAGTTCCCTCGGTCACTTCCTACTCACCCTGCCATGCCTTCGGTATCCAGGGATCCTCTGGAGAGTTCCCCTTCAGGGCCGAAGTCAAGCTGGGACTCCCGCAGGCGTCTCTGCTGGGCTGGCCTCTGGAACCCAGGATCCTGCCTGTCCCTCCGCAGGAGCTGGTAGCATGCGTCCTTCCCCTCCGGCAGTCAGCCCCGACTGAGCTGCTCTGCAGGCTTTTATACTGGCTCTCCAAGCGGAGCATGCCCAGCAGAACTTCCGGGGCGGGACTTCCTCTGCCCAGAGGGAAGGGTTAACCCCTGCGGTACCAGTGCGGGGCCGCTCAGCCCCGTCACAGAGTGTTCCTGAGAGAATTTAATGGATGGATATTTGTTGAAGTTGTGATGGAAATCTATGAAAGAATTTAAGTCATCTGTCCAGAGGATGAAAATATCAGATGTATCTCAAGTATTTCATTAGTTTTGTGTTGTATTTGTCCAGAAATCCTTCTTCAAGGTGGCCCATGAGGAGGTTGGCGTATCGAGGAGACATACTATAGTATCCATAGCTGTTCCCTATCTTGTTTGGACAAGGAGTTTGCTGTTGAATGTAAAACTGTGATGGATGAGAATGAAATGGATGAGTTTGGTGATGTGTTTGGGGTGAATATCTGAGTGTTGTCCATTGCCTTGTAAATATTTAACGCATGCAGCTAAGCTATCATTCTGAGGGATGCTGGTGTATAGGGAGATGACATCCATGGTGGCAAGGATGGTGTTCTGAGGGAGATTGTTCATGTTGCAGAGTTTGTGGAGAAAATTGGTTGTGTCCTGGAGGAAGCTGGGCCTTTGTGGGGTGAGTGGTGTGAGGATGGGTTCTTTGAGTCCAATAAAAGATATTAACTCACTCACCTTGTCTCTCCTGGGACTGACACAGCTATAACACTGCAGGGCCTGTTACTGCTGTCACTTACTCCATTCGCTTATATGTGGTGGCTCCAAAGTTTTCCATCCTGCTGAGGACCCATGTGGGTATCAATACAATACCACATGATGGAATTTCTGTTTTGTCATTTTGCTTTTGTAAAAAGCACGGAATTTTCAAAGAAAGAAGTATGCTAAAAGCATATTATGGTTTCAAATTCACTCAAAAGCTAAGAAATTCCAAAATTAAGGTTGTCTGTTAAACCTTAGCATGGCCCCCTTGCGCCTATGCATTCTTTAACTACACGATCACAGAGTTTCCCCCTCCCCGCATAGGATCCCTACCTCATTCAGTGCATAGAATGGATTCTGCTCCAGGGATGAAAGAGTGGTGTGCAGTGAAGGAGACTCTCTGTAGGACTCATGCTTCATTTGTTGCAGAAGTTGGATGGTATGTAATGAATGAGGCAGAGAACTGCTAGGTCAGTCTCATGCTCAAGGCAGTTCTGTGGTGCTTTGGAGACATGGACTTTATTCCTGCCCTGCCACAGAGTTCCTGTGTGATGCTGGGCAAGTCACTTAAAACAAACTTTTCATAGGCGGTCCCTAATTGTGTATGCCTCATTTTATGGGTGCCCAACTTGAGACCCTGGCATCTGATTTGTAGAAATGTTTGTCAGGAGACTGGTGTGGGCAGCCTGGCCTAGTGGGCAGAGTAACAGTCAAACTCAGAGTCAAAGTCCAAATGCCAGCACCAAGGGCTAAGGCAAAGTCAAAGTCAAGAAACAGAACCAAAGTCAGGGCTTAAATGCCAAAGCCAAGGGTCAAGACAAATACAAAGCCAGGAACTGGAGCCAAAGGTCAGAACCGGATCTGTGGAGCCAGAGAAGACAGGAACATGGCTGGTTCCAGAGCAGGAGCAAGGCTGAGACAAGACTGGAACACAGCAAAGTACAGTGAAGAGCCAAGGCTTGGTGCAGGACAGAAGTTAGCCAAGCAGAGGGAAGTAGAATCTACTAGCATGTGCACTGAACAGCTAGGGAGTTGCTGCTGGGCTTAAGAAAAGGCCTGCTAACTTCCTCAGAGACTCAGGACATCTGTCAGCTGGCCTAGGTGATGTGGCCCAGCTGTGCTTATTAGCCAGTCAGGAGACTCACAGCTGCAAGGCCTTAATCCTGACAGTGCTGAACATTCACAGCTGCTACTGAAGTCAATGGGAGCCATGCTTTAAACACTGAAAACATGTATAACACTAAGTACACTGAAAAATCAGGACCTAGGTGTCTCAAACTGAGCACCCACAATGAGTGGATACTTTTGACCTAAATCTCTCTTTACCTCGGTTCCCCTTCTGTAAACGGGGATAATAATAGCCCCATGTCTCATAGAGTTGTGTAAATAATGAATATTTGTGAAGCACCATGACACTACAGCAATGAGAACTACACAGAAAAGCCCATGAGAAAATTAGTAATATTTTTTTCAAGGCAGTGTTATACAGACATGAATTTGATGCTGCTTTTGTGCTGTCTTAGAAGCATCACTTGTTGATGTTATCTGAACCAAACACTTTTGGTGACTTTTTATTTAAACTTGCTTTCATGAATTGTCAAAACTGCAAATATTGCACTACTAGCTCTGAAGTCTTCTAAACCGTTTACTCCCAGAGTTTTAAAGCATCTAATGTGCTGCAATTCAGTGTTACCAGAGTGCAGCTTACACCACTTCCTGTGCCTAGTATTAAAAAGCTAGAACTTTGGAGCGTATTTCCTGTTCAATGTAGAATAGAGGGTTCTTTTTCCATTAATACCATTCACTGTTACTTACATCTAGAGCACAAATGGATCCAAGGTACAAATGTAGATCTAGATTTCAACCACCACAAAGTTTGGAGGTGCTCAGATTTGCATTCATTACAGTTGATCAGAAATAAAGGCCGGCCTCCAAATTCAGATCCAGACTCAGACATTGAATACTCCCAGGGCTGGGGGATCTTTGGATCTCTCATAAAGAGGAAAAAGACCTTTCTGCCTGCAAAGTATCTATGGTTCTAATGTTCCCTCCGACTGTCTCTATTTTAATCAAAATGCCCTTTCCTAGAGTACAGCTGAAGTTATACGCTGCTCCTCCAAACAAAGGGAAATTTTAAATATAAGTAAAACATAATAGGACCAGCTTTTTCAAGGCAAAGATAAATGAAGACTACAAGCTAAGAAACACAAGAAATATAATAGCAAATTAGGCAGAGATGTAATCGAATGGGTGCCTAGCTCCACATAATGTATCTGAGCTATTGTAGCAACCAGTTGATGTTCCCCAGGAAACACCATGTGTAAATCTTCCTATATGGAATCCAGGAAATGGGGCCTGTTAAATTGATTTTAATTCTTAAGAAATTAGTGGCATTCCAGTCCTAAATGCCAAACTTTCAGAAGTTCATGCTATAGACCAGCACACAGCAGGGCTGAAAACTTGTCTAGCTCCTACCCCCTCCCTCCAACTTGGGTGATTTGACCTTCTCCCTAGGGAGTGTTGGAAGAAGAGTATTTTCTGGCTACATCCTACACAGAGCCAGAACCAGTCTGGCTTTGTTTGACTTGCAGCAAGTACTTGGGATAAAGGGCAATAAAAAGATCTAGTAATTTCTATAGGATTTTTCCTCATATTTTAAAAAACAGGAAATACAGGATTAATCTCAATCTAGTGTATAGCAATCAGAACACATGCAGCAACTCTTTGCTTCATTCTGCCACAGGAAATATTTAGTGCTACACTCTCGATTGGTATAAATGAGATCAGCTCTAACGGTTTCAGTGGAGCTCCAATGCATCTTAATGGAGCTGTGTTCATTATTTCAGCTGAGGTCCTTAAAATCCAACTTCCAGCCAACCTGTTCTACAAATATTTAAATAAAAAGAAGAGAAAATTTGCTACAGAATTAAGAGGTAAATTATGAATGAGAAGAAAAGTACATTGATAAATATCCCCCTGGCATGCCAAATTATAGCTAAATATGGAAACATGTAAGAGGGCTCTTCTTCATTGCAACAGCTAGCCTGAACTAGTACACTCAAGATACTCCACCCCAACAAGTGAGAGTGATGATCATACTGTAAACAACATTGTAGCTTCACAGAGCGATTGGATTAACGGAGTGACTGTATTAGCATCCGATGAGTAGTTGTAACTAAAGCTGCTGGATTTCCACTGCATTACCAGCTCCAGTGTCAGCAACATTCCACCCTCAACCCACCCAAGGCGGCCAGCTAGCAGGAACATAAAGCACCAACTTCAGCTAAAGACCACAGTGCAGTGGTGGGTAACCTGCGGTCCATGGGCCCCACACGACCGATCAGAGTAATCTGCTGGCGGACCACCAGTCAGTTTGTTTACATTTGCATGGCCGCCTCGCAACTCCGAGTGGCCATGGTTCACCGTTCCTGTCCAATGGGAGCTGCGGGAAGGGGCACGGGCCCGGCCCACTCATGCCCTAGTGTGTGTAAGGAAGTTGGGTTAGGGCAAAACTCAGGTTATAGTTTGAGTAATCAATGCAGTGAACACAAGCCCATAAAAACATTAGAATCCGAACAGAGGGGATACCTATCTCCTTGACAGTGTGGAATTGTTCTCAGAGATATTTCTACTGCTTTTTCCTGACTGCTTTTAAATAACTTGAGCTATGAGGCTACTTCTTTGGGTCTGAGATCTCACAGTGGAGAAGTCTTTCCTGATACTCAGATTCAATTTTCCTCCTCCTAATTTCAGCCCAAACAGCCCCCTTAGCAGGTTACCAATAACACAGAGAAAACAGGTGAACTCCAGTTTTACGGAAGTAATAATGAATGTCTGAAACCTTAAAATCACGATTTCAGGACAGTGGATTTTGGATTAAACAAAAATTTGAATTCAGGGCAAGACACAAATTTCAGGTAACATGTAGATTCAGACATATGGCATTTGGAAAATGAGGGTTAACCTGAAATTAAATAAATTAAATAATAATATTTGATATTTTACTAAAGAAGTTAAGCAAGCAAGAATTCTTAGACAATTGGGCACAAAATTGATATTTTGAGAAATTCAGTTGGTTTCTTGGCATTTTTAGGACTCTGAAATTTCTCTGCCGCTTCCCCTGCAGTACTCTGGGCAAAGACCGTCTTCTTTGTACAGCACCAAGCACAGTGAGCCCCCAATCTTTAGTTCGATTCCTAGGTGCTATCACAATAAATAATATTAAATATACCTGGCACTGGGATGATCCAGCTGACTGAGAACTGGAAAATATATAGCATTATGTAGGTAGGGAGGACATTTTAATTTCAACTCAGGGTTTCTAAACCAGATTATGAAAAGCAAAATGTTGAATCTGAACCTGCTTTCTCATCTCTTGTATTTCTCCCCACCCAATCCCTTTTAGTATTCTGATGGGAATGACCACATGGTAACAACTGGAGGAGCTCCCCGTGCAACCCATGTGATATAATCCTTTTCTCTATAATCAGGATTGAAGGGAAGTCCCCAAAAGGAAAGAATGGAGAAGAAGAAAGGTTATGGTTGTGGCCAGTAGCGGATTTACCATAGAGCTACTGGTGCCATGGCTGTGGGGCCCACACTCTGAAGGGGTCCAGGCTTTCTCCTCCCCCTTTCTCCCTCCCGCCCTGCCACCAGGGCTGCGCCGATCAGCTGTCTCCCCTCCCGGCAGGAGGGAGGGGGAAGAGCGGAGCTCTCCAGCACACTTGTTGCTCTTGGGGTGGGGGGGAACTTGGGGAACAGGTGAATCGGGCGACGGGTCATGCCCCTCCAGCACCAGTCAACTGTTTATGGGGCCCATGGGCCATCAGCTGTTGTTCCGCGCGGCTGTGGGATGGGGCAGGGGAGGTGCAATCAGCAGGTTTTTTGCAGAGCCAGCCGCGGGAGCCTCTGCTGATCAGCCATTTCTTGTCTTTTACAATCATTCCCCAGGGGGGCCCACAAATGTGTTTGGCGCTGGGCCCACAAAAAGTTAATCCGGCCCTGGTTGTACCAAAGGAATTTTTCACGTAATAGAACAAAGCTCAACTCCTCTCTCTGCTCTGTAATGTCAGAGAAGGTTTTCACCACAAAGAATGAATGCAGAAAAGAGTATGCAATAGAGATCTGCACTGCCAACGAGAGACAGACAATGAGCATCGGAAAGAAGAACTAGGTTCTCAATTTAAGATCTGAGCCAGCTCCTATTGAAGCCAACAGACTTCCTATTGAGTTCAGTGGGAGTTGGCTCAGACCCTTAATGAATGGTATTAGAAGCAGTATGACATAATTTCACCACAAAGTGAGGGCTTGGTGCAGGGAATACCTAGGGAGAGGTTAATGCAAACTTCCCACCCCCAGCTATGTAAAAACCCAGACTTTTAAAGCTACAACCTAAGGAGTGGGTCATTATCTGCTGATTACCTGTTCATGGAGATTGGAGATCAAAGGCATGAGCTGTATAAAGTTGTGGTTTTGAAGGACTAACATCTACCAGACGGGGTGGCTCCAGGCACCAGCGGAACAAACACATGCCTTGGGTGGCAAGCCGCAGGGAGTGGCCTGCCAGTCGATGTCAGGGCCGCAGTCAGGCGTCCTTCGGCGGTGTTTCTGTGGAAGGTCTGCTGGTCCCGCAGATTTGGCGGCATTTTGGCAGCGGGTACGCTGAAGCCGAGGGACCAGCGGACCCCCTGCAGAAACGCCACCAAATCGGCAGGACCAGCGGACCCCTTGCAGGCATGCCGCCAAAGGCCGCCTGACTGCCGTGCTAAGGGTGGCAAAAAATGTAGAGCCGCCCTTGCTACCAGAGCCAAAGGCTGGAGTTGAGGGTGACCTCTAATAAGCTTAATATAAGGTTCTTTTATATTTTTAATGTGTTTTGTCTGTAATGCTTTCACCTTAATAATAAATGTACTTGCTTAGAAAGAGCTATGTGGTAACTTATAACTGCAAGCAATACACGATCATAGCCTCTAGACTGTAGCAAAGCAAAGTGCAGACACTGGCCTTTTAGGCAATCTGGCTTGCTGGAGATGTCACAGTGTAAATCAGGGAGCTGTGCAGCCTTATTACCCTAGTCAGCAGGAAGTGAGACAGGGGTTTCTGCCCAAGAATGGTGACAGCTGAGAAGCCAGGAGCCTACAGTGGGTGCCCTGGACAGACCATGATGAGGGGAATGCAGTTACCCTGAAACTGTAACAGAGACTATTCACAGAATAATATTATTACACAACTTCAGCAAGAGCATCAATAGCTGGTCCATTGTGTTTTAAGCATCACTTCACCCATTTTTAGGGTCTTCCTCAGACTATAGGCAAATGAGTAAATACTTCTAATCTGTTCCCACCTTCTTCGTTAAAGAAACAAACAAACAAACAAAAATGCTGACAATTTTGACAAGATGATTAATTAATGGCAGTACTTACAGTTGCATGACCAGGTACAAGTGGTTCGGACTCTCATATATGTCTTCCAGTGCAACTATGTTTTCATGTTTTATTCTGAAAAGCAATAACAACAACAACAACAAAAGGTAAGTACAAGGTTAAATAGTGACCAACCATTTAAGCAGCTGATCAACAGAAAGCTATTTTTATTTAGACGTTACTTGGTGCTTCCGATTTTCACAGTCGGAACCAAACCCAGTTTCATATAAGCTGTCAGGAGTTCCTGGCAGCCCAGGATACTGTTATTACTTAGCAAGCAGGAATGTTTCATGATGAAATATTTAAAGCATTATAAGTTTTTCTTCTCCTGTCAGGTGAATAAAATGAACAGCCAAGGTGGTATTTGGATTCTCAGAGCAGCAGCACATCAGAGTGCAGAGATCTGCAAATTGTAGATTTACTGAAGCCAATTTATAGTTAGTAGCCAAGCGTGCAGTGATATGCATATATACAGATGCTGACAGCAGTGTTGACACCAGAGAGGCCACAGCTGTGAAAAATTCCCATACTCCAAGTGGCTCCATTCCAACACAACACCTCAGATACAGCCTCTTCTCAGCACTTCCTCACAACATTGTCAATCATAACAATATACTTTATACTTCAACGGCAACTTCCACCCAAAGATCTCAAGCACCATAATAAATTACAGGTTTCAGAGTAGCAGCCATGTTAGTCTGTATCCGTAAAAAGAACAGGAGTACTTGTGGCACCTTAGAGACTAACAAATTTATTACAGCATAAGCTTTCGTAGGCTACAGCCCACTTCGTCGGATGCATAGAATGGAACACACAGTAGTAAGATCTATATATACACACAGAAAACATGAAAAAGGCGGAAGCTGCCATACCAATTCTAAGAGGCTATTTAATTTAGATGAGCTAGTATCATCAGGAGAGAAAAAAAACTTTTTGTAGTGATAATCAGGATAGCCCATATCAGATATCAGAGAGGCAGCCATGTTAGTCTGGAATTGCAGAAGTGAGAAAGAGTCCTATGGCACCTTAAAACTCTGTCACTTCCTTGGAGTTTGTTTTTGAAGTTTTTCTGTTTTAAAATTGTCACCTTCAAGTCTGTTATTGAGTGACCAGGGAGGCTGAAGTGTTCTCCTACTGGTTTTTGAATGTTATGATTCCTGATGTCAGATTTGTGTCCATTTATTCTTTCGTGTAGAGACTATCCAGTTTGGCCAATGTACATGGCAGAGGGGCACTGCTGGCACTTGATGGCCTACATTAAATAGCCTCTTAGAATTGGTATGGCAGTTTCCACCTTTTTCATGTTTTCTGTGTGTATATATAGATCTTACTACTGCATGTTCCATTCTGTGCATCCGATGAAGTGGGATATAGCCTACAAAAACTTATAGTGTAATAAATTTGTTAATCTCTAAGGTGCCACAAGTACTCCTGTTCTTTTTAGCATGACTCCCTAGTATTGTCATGACCCCTAGATAGAAACAGTCATAATTTCAAAAGCCAGCTAAGTAGTTGGCATCAGGCACAGGGCACTGCTTTGTTAAAAATATTAACTTTTAGAGGAAAATCACCTCAGACAACAATCTCATTACCGGCTCAGAGAAAATCTTCTCTGGAATTATTGCTTAAGCAACCCCAAATGATTTCTAAAGCATACATTTAATTTGCATTAACCCTAAACTTAAGACCCTAAAGAGACTAACCATTTAACTGCAAGGGCTATAATATTAATTATACAAAGTGGAGATGCCTTAAGTATGAGAGAGATCCCCGAAAAACTGTGCTGGTTAAAGAGCATGCGCGCGCGCGCGCGCACACACACACACACACACACACACACACACACAGAGGCAGAAAGAATAGCGGAGGACATTCATCAGTGAATGCTAAACCCAGTAAACTTTTGGGCATAATCCGCCCAAACTTCTGAGACGTGCAGTTAGGTACACAAAGCCAAATACTGAGCAGTGTTAAAGCATCCGACACTTCCACTGAAGTTAATGAAAGTGCAGAGTCGTCAGCATCCTGCAGGCTCTGACTCATCATAATGTGCACATATTGGATTGGCCCAGCTTCCAGTGACATTGCTAGATAGATTGCCACAGACATCAGTGAGAGAGAGATCAGACCTACATTCAGGCATGAAAAGCCACATTCATATAAAAGACAAAAAGTAATGATCTGCCTTAAAACCTCCATATTCAAGAAGTTCAGTATCAGTGGCGTATTAACCCAAATCTAACATGCTGTAGGATATCACACAGCAATATATGTATGGCTATAGGTGTTCTGGTCTCTGGAAGTATCTGAAAAATCCTTTATTGCTGCAGTAAATTGTCCAGAGAAATGGCATCATAGATCAAGCATTATAATATTGATAAGAGAGCACTGAAGAAGATAAGCTTTTAAGTCTTAATTCTTGTGTGCAGGAATGGATGTCTAGTATCTTGGATTTTCTATAGAAATTTTCCAAAATTATATAGAGCAGTTGCCTTAAAAAATGTCTCTAGTCACCTGTCCTGTCTCATCCCAAAACTCAGAAGATGATAACAGGAAAGCAGGACTCCCTGGCACACCTGAGTTTCCTGATGAAATGATGAAAGAGGCAGTAACTGAGATCGACCAGCTGTGAGTTTTTTCCAACCCTCGCTGACTTGATGTCATTTACATTCTAAGCTGGATTTGTTTGTATTTAAATAAATACACAACATCAGCCCTCAGTATGGATCAAGAGTCTGTAAAATTCCATTAGGAAGAACACAGCCAGTTTTGCCGCAGTGGCTCATCAGATCAGCAGAATCGGCAGCTGCCCAGCCAGCAGAACATGTAGGAACCATTTACATGTATCTGGTGTGGCTCTGCGATGTGACAAGCAGACTTTTTTTTTTCAGTTTGCCTCAGGCAACTCAAGACCATAAGGAACTAGTTTTTGGAATTACAGAGAACCCACAATGCTACTTGAAGTCAATGGCTCAACACCTCTGAAAATCAAGCCCTAAGGCTAGTGCTACGTTTTTGAGCTAAGGGAGTGGAAAGCATCTCCCAAATAGTCAACTTATTTTTATCCTGGCAGGGCGGGGCGGGGGGGCTGGATGGTCTACATTTTAAGTTAAAAACGCTTCAAAGAGAAGAGAAGTTCACAATAAAAATGCTCATAAGACCTGCTATGAAGGCATGTGCACTTATTACCAACTTGCTGGCCCTCCAATGAAGGCCAAAGATGATCAAACTCTATCCCTTCCAGCAGAAATCACTATAGTCAGTGGGAACCACTGATTGTTCATCTGCAGTGATATACAACTTGATTAGAAATATAACTTAAAAAACAACAGAAAAGATAAATTGATTCAAGTTCTGATACAGAGTGACTAAACTTTCTTCACTGGCATACCCACCTGATTGTGGTAATGGACATGTGTAAGCAGGGTAAGTGACAAGCCTGGTCTACCAGATGCGTGTGTGTGTGTGTCTCAGCACAATTCCCTGGCTCAGAACATCCGGAAAATGGCTGGATACCCCAAGTATGTCCTTGAATTCCATTCACTTGAATGAATGTTAAATCAATTGCTGAGGATTGTTCTGTGGGAATTAAGGAGGTTCTTGACAGAGCTGGAGGAAGAGAGAGCCTTGGAATGGTTTAATTAGTTCTCCATTTATCCTGGGCTAGTAGTGCAGCATGAATCTCAAGAAGTTCATAGGATTCATTCTGATAAGCCCCAAAATGTCTGGATGCATATCCATGTGAGATCTGTCTTATCTTAGGTACTTACCTGGTCCCCATAACTGCAGTATCTGAGCACCACACAGTCTGATGTATGTATCCTCACAAGACCGCTGTGAGGTAGGGCATTGCTATTATTCCCATTTGACAGTTGAGGAATTGCAGCACAAAAATACTGACTCTTCCCAGGTCACACAGGAAGTTTGTGGCAGAGCAGAGTCATGAACCCATGTTAACCCCTGCTCATCCTTCCTCTCTTGATCTTTCCTGTTCCCTCTCCTCTCTTGCATAGTCATCTCCTTCCCTCCTTCTAACCCAACCAAATCCATCTTTTTCTCCTAGAGTATGCCACCCCACCCTGGACTTCCTAGGAGTTGCCACACATCTGTTCCACTTCCTGCTAACTGGAAGAGATAAAAAATGAACCCTGTATATAGTCTGAGCTAGACAACATATTGATGTTCCAGCACTACTTTGTGACACAACATTATGTTAGGACCATGGCAGTGACAGCAGTGTGTAGATACCATAGTGCTGACAGTTTAGATAAAAAAAAGATAATGCCTACACAAACAAATACCTTGGTTAAAAAACAGTTACGTTGCTTTAAAGAAACCTCAGCCTACACAAATCATTACAAAATGGGCCCAGTTAAGGCATCCTTCGGTAACAGACCTCAGCCCTCCCACATATCACATTCACCATTTTCACATACAGGTTCTGTCCCTCTATAGACAAATCCTGCGCACCTCCATCATGCAGGCAAAATACACAGCATGTTGTCCTCCATGACCAGTGTCTCTGTCTGTGAAATGGAGACAATACTGCCTACTTCATAAGATTCATGAAAATGGCTCACACAACATCTGTGAGGTGCTGAAACAGAATGAGGATATCAATAAATAAAAGGAAAAGGCCTCTAGTCTCACTCCATCATTCTACATCTCAAATACCAGGCACTAAAGGGCTTTTCCAGTAGTGGAGAAAGTCATAACAAGCACCAATGGCTGGAAGCTACAGCCAGACTAATTCATATTTTTACAGTGAGAGTGATTAACCATTGGAACAAACTACCAAGGGCAGTGATGGATTCTCCAGCTCTTGATGACTTCCAGTAAGATTGGATGCCTTTCAGGAAGATATAGTTCAGTCAAACAGAAGTTACTGGGCTCAATGCAGGGGTAATTGAGTGAAATTCTATATAGCCTGTGACATGCAGGAGGTCATACTAGACAATCTAATGATCCCTTCTGGCCTTCAAAAAAAATATCTATGACTCTACTTACATCCCTTTTCCAAAACCAAAGGCTAGCAAAATAGAGGAAGGTAGTTACTGCATCTGCATCAGCACTAAGAGAGGGGAACAGTGCACTTGAGCAGATTCTAACTACACCTCAGCTGAAGCATCAAATAACCAACCTGTGTCTATACCAGCAAATTGATATGAGCAACCAAAATACGCCTGATTACTATTCTAAAAGTAGCAGTGTACAGACAGGAGCTGCTTGGATTGGTTTTAAAACTTATTTATTACAATGCACTAGGTACAGGCTGGGCTTCCTTTGCTCAGCATTTATTTGTTTGGCCTGACCCGCCAAAATAACTGTTGCAAAAGAACTGAGAGCAGATTTGATAAGTGGATTGCTAGCCGGTCGTTGTATTTCAGAGATGTTCACTAAGAACCAGTACATCCACTACAAGGGAAAGCCTACGTCACAGCTTCCTAAAGCAAAACTGATTTTGCTCCCAGGATGACCAGACAGCAAATGTGAAAAATTGGGATGGAGGTGTGGGGTAATAGGAGCCTACATAATAAAAAGACCCAAAAATCAGGACTGTCCATATAAAATTGGGACATCTGGTCCTCACTAACTTCGATGGGAGCAGGATCTGTCCGTGAATGATAACTGATATTTCTCTGCTTTATGCAGCAGCAGATAGTGGTGACTAGCAAATGGCGCTAAGTGTCTAGAGACTAAAATTGATCCATATTTCATTGGGAACACACAGGCAACTTGCATTAATAACACCACCTTAAATGCTAAAGCGGTGACTCAGGGGTGCATAGGAATCTCAGCTGGCCTTTTGCACTAAACGGTGAAATTCACCCCTATATTTACAAAACAACTGCAAGGTCCTTGGATGGATACTGCCGTAGGAGTGCAAGGATTACAATGTGGAAGTGGAGATATAATGCGAGAAAGTATATCCCTGAATAACTAAGCAGTTTCTACACCTCCACCAGCTCCTACTTGTCCCAGAGACCATCACTTGTATATTACTAGAGATCACTAATTATGGAGGCAGCATTATCTGTTGTTTAGAGCAGGGGACCCAGGTTCTATTACTACTGGGGCTGCTGATTTGCTGTTTGACCACAGGAAGGTCACATAACAGCTACTCTAGCATGTAACTGAGGATAATTAGCCATCTTATATAGCACCTTAAGAACCTGGATGAAAGCCGTATGCAAATGTAAACTATTAGGATTTCATTAATAATTATATTTATCACATTTGGCATATTTCTACATGGGGGGTAGGATCACAGGTGGTTGTTTAGAAGGACATTGAATAAAAACTATGGGAAAACAAGAAAGGTGTTTATGAAACACAAGTTTCCAAAACAACAACTCATTGTTGATCAGACTCTGTCAAATATGTGGGGCATGAAATTAAATGATGCAAACATGTGACCATGATGCAGGGTAAATACTGTGCTGGAGAGAAGAAAAACCTCCTCTTTCACTCATCCTGACATTCCCCATCCTCCTCTCCCTTCAGTGCCCTGAAGCTTGAAGGCCCAACTAGACCACTCTCTGGGATTGTATACTCCAGTTGGGATCTTACTCCCTTCTTGCTGAATTTTAGTATCATCTCAACAGGGATGCCTCTTATATCCTCATGGTTGGGTCTAAAATATTCTACTGATTGACAGAACAATCCATAGCAACTTAAAGCAGCCTGGAAAGATCGCTCAGGGCACTAAGTACTAAGACAGCAGCAATTGCACACAACGGAACTGCTTGAAACCATGTTTACAGAGAACAATGTGTGTTTCTTCTCACCTGATATACAAAAGGCCATAGTGGAAAGTTTGGAAGCCCAGACTTTTAAAAATTACTGTGTAAGCCTGGGTTAGTAACCAAAGCTTGTCAACCTCTGAGGGCTCTTCAGCAGCCTGTATCAAACGAAACTGCTGGTTCAGTCCGACCTGCGTCCCAATGTCAGCACCACCTTGTAGGCAATCTCAGGATCTGCCTATACAGGAAGTTAACATGCAGCAAAACAGAGTGTGAATTTTTAGCACACTGGCTATTCTGTACTAACTCCCCCTATGGACACTCTTACTTAAAGAGCCTTTGTGCACTTTAGCCTAATGCACTTTAAAGTATACTAAGCTAAATTGCCAGAGGGCATTGTTTGTACACAGAGTATCCACTGGGGAGTTAGGCCTAATCTATGCTACATGGTTAGGTTTACATAAGCTACCAACCTACCTGTGGAAGTGTCTCCACTTTCATTTGACTCCCATAAGTGCCTCTCTACGCCAATTTATTAACACTACCTTCCCAAGCAGCATAGTGTCCCCGTCAATGTAATTAGGTCAACACAAAAACAACGAGGAGTACTTGTGGCACCTTAGAGACTAACAAATTTATTTGGGCATAAGGTTTGGTAGACTAAAACCCACTTCATCGTTTTAGCCCAGAAAAGTTTATGCCCAAATAAATTTGTTAGTCTCTCAGGGCTTGTCTACAGTTGCAAGTTAGAGCGCACAAGAGCCGCCCATTGCGCTCTAACTCACCCCCCGTCCACACTGGCAAGGCATGTAGAGTGCTCTGACTCTGCGGCTAGAGCGCTCCTGGTACTCCGCCTTTCCGATGTCCCATTGGGGCTGAGAGGTGTGTGGCTAACGGGGCAGATGAGTGGCTGCTGTCAGTGTGTGATACCCTAGGCAGGAGCGCGGTCTGGTGTGGGTGGGGCTGTGGTGGGGCAAAGATTACGCCCCTCGGCACTGCCAGACTGGCTCAGCCCCAGGCTGCCTAGCTCCATATCCGAGGGTGGCAGCACCTGCTGCTGCCGAGGGAGCTGCTCGAATCCCTGCAGTGGGGAGTGCTGTGGCTGGCTGGGAGGTGGGTTGTCTCCCTGCCCCACTGCAGGGGGCTTTAATCCTGATTCTAATAATTAATAACAGTCCCCAGCTTTTATCTAGTCCCTTCCCACGTAGAGCTCACAGCACTATCCAGTAGGCCACGCTGCCTCAGGAATGCTGGGTGTTCTTGTTACCCAACCCCTCTCTGAGCCCTGCTCAGCCCTGGCTCAGCGCTTCCTTGTGGCAGTGAGTTCCCCAGGCCTATACCACTGTAGGGGAGGGATTTCAGCCTGTCCCATTGCCCATGTCCTGGTTCCTGCCTCATGAGCACGGGGAGCAATTACTGCACTCTGACTGACCTCCGGAAATGCCCCATAATCCCCTTAAGTCAAGCGGCCATTCTTGTCATTGTTTTGAACTGGCTGTAGGAATGTGGCTATGCCTTTTCAAAGCTGTTTCTGACAGCCGGCATCTGCTCTGAGGCAAAGCAAACAAATGAGGAATGCTGCTTGCTTTCAGTGAGGGAGAGAGAGGTGGGGAGGAAGAGGGTCTAAACTTACAAGACAGCAGGCTGACACTCTCAGCACCCCAAAAACCCACTCACTCTCCCCACTCAGACACACAACGCACTCCCTCTCACACTCCACACACACCCTTTGCATTTAAAAAGCACATTGTAGCCACTTGAATGCTGGGATAGCTGCCCATAATGCACCACTCCCAATGTCGCTGCAAGTGCTGCAAATGTGGCCACGCCAGTGCGCTTGAAGCTGTCAGTGTGGACAGACTGTAGCGCTTTCCCTACTGCGCTCTCTGAAGGCTGGTTTCACTCTACATCTGCAAGTGTAGCCAAGCGCTAAGGTGCCACAGGTACTCCTTGTTGTTTTTGCTGATACAGACTAAGACAGCTACCACTCTGAAACAGGGGCAACACAATGTCAGTGTAGACACTGCACTGCTGACATTGACTGTTACCAGCTTTCAGGAGCCACTCACACTGCCCCACATTACCGACACAAGGAGCTAAGTGTGCACACACCCACACATACATGCAATTTAATAACAGTGGAGGCTGTATGCCACCATAAGTTAGATCAACATAATTTTGTAGTGTAGACATGGCCTTAGTGTGGAGTGGCAACTGGGCTGTAAATTCACACCCTTGCTTGCTGCACATTAACTTCCCATCTGGATGTCCCCTCAAAAGAGGCTGAGGACTGAATGGGCTACTGAGACTGGACTGCTATTGTGCCTACAAAGTGCTGTTCCTCCAAGGAAAAGTGGAAGCACATGGGGTGAAAGAGTGTGGCATTATCTGTGGATAATGGACTTTGGTCTCTAGTGTTTTCAATCCAGCATCTTTCTTCAGCCATAAATCAGATGCACACACATGCACACGCACACACAAAAAAGAGATAAAGCAAGGAAAAAAACTTAAAGACACCCCCATAGTAGACTGGCCTCCACTATATCTGGAGGAGAGATGTAGACAAGAGCAGGCAGATGCTGAGTGTTTCTATGACACAGATGACTCTGCATAATGGTAGTTTACAAAGCTAAAACATCTATGTTTTTTTTTGTTGCTGTCACTGTAATATACTGGTTTTAAGACAGCCATGTTCTTAAGTTTCTTATTATTGAGCCATACAAACCTGAAAGAGGATTTCCAGACTTAATAAATACTCCTTTGAATCAAACAGGAAACAACAGAAAGGAAATGTACTGTATGCTTGAAGGGATGAGGAGAAGAAAAATATCACGCAACGAGTGCTACAACATATCTATTATGCCCTTCCTCAGAGATCACTGCAGAGAAGAGTGTTGTGAAACATCCCACTGCAGTACAGCATGGTGCAAGGGACTCACAACAAGCATCTAAATGGACCTGGGACAGCCAACTCTCAGGACGAAACCATACGGCCCTCACAGTTCTGTTCCTATTAACCCTGGAAGATGATGGTTTTAACACTGATATTACTAGTCAATTTAGTTACCTCGGGGTTGGAATTACTTTAACATTGGATGTAACATTTTGTATGCAAAGAAATGGACTGATGTGCATGTTCACTAATTACTAATTTATTCTGAAATGATTTCCCTGCCTTGCTCTAGAACTATGAATGGTCCCTTAGAATATGTGCTAACAACGTATGCTAAACTATCTGTTCAATCTTGTATTTAGCTGTGACACGCTTAGTACATTTCCCAGACCTGAAGAAGAGCTCTATGTAGCTCGAAAGCTTGTCTCTCTCACCAACAGAAGTTGGTCCAATAAAAGATATTACCTCATCCACCTTGTGGCTCTCAGTTATTTCTGTATCCTCCTATGGCAATGTGTATTCTGTATTTAACACACCTTTGATTCAAATAACTTCCCAGGAATTGCTCTTGCTATAGAGTAATTCCCTACTTACGCACAAACCATGACCTATTTTGAGCAGCCACCTCCTTTGTCACGCTGCTTGTAACTGGCATCAGTCCATTTCCTTGTCTTTAAAATCTTATCCATCCTTTCTAAAATTCCCCTTAGTCTTCCTTATTCTAAGATCCACAGGCTAAATCCAGGAAGACTTTCAGGTCCTTGAAGCCTTAAATTATTTTAATTGCCTTTGTGATACAGCACGTCCAGAGGGCAGCAGGGGAGTGTTAGGGGGAGCCTTATTCCCTGTAGAGGGAAGAAAGTTTGCTAGAAGTTGGTTGGAGCACCTGGAGCCAATTAAGGCACCTGAAGCCAGTCATCTGATTAAAAAATAAAACCTGCTTCAATCAGACAAGGGAAGGAGTTGGAGCAGAGAGCAGTTTGGAAGAGTGGGAGCAGAGTGATTTGGTGTTGGAGCAGAAAGCAGTTTGAAGGAGTTGAAGCAGAGTGGACTGGCGTTGGAGTGGAGAGTAGTTGGAAGGAGTTGAAGTGGAGTGGATTGGTGTTGGAGCGGAGAGCAGTTTGGAGGAAATCAGAGGAGAGTTTGGAGAAGTGCTGCAGTGAATAAGAAGACCCAGACCATAGGTAAAGGGACACCTGATTTGTTCAGAGAGAGGGCAGGAAGCCCCACAAGCTGAAGGATAGGAGAGGGAAGTAGCCCAGGGGAAGGAATAGCTAGTTCAAGTGGTTTACCACTATCCTCAGGGCTCCTGGGCTGGGACCCAGAGTAGATGGTGGGCCCAGGTCCCTTCCTCTCCACTCCCCTCCTCTAGGATACTAGTGGGACAGTTAGTATCCTGTTCAGGGGCAAGAAATGGCACCCGGAACCCCCCACAAGAAGAGAAAGCGCGGGACCCATCATAATAGTACCGGCAATTTGCCACATCTTCCTCTGCATACAATCTTCTTCTTCTCAAACATTGGCCTTAAACTCTGGTAACTGGTGAGGTATAAAATACTCAATACATATACACACACCCAGGGAAAGATTAATGCATAGGCAAACTATGCAGGTGCCTCTGGCCCAAATGCATGCTCCTCTCCCCAAATCATTCTTCTTCTCCACCTTCTCAACCTCCTCTTCCTTTCCCCACCAAGGGGGCACCAACCACCCACAGCACCACCCTCTGCCCCAGCACGGCAACCCTGATCAATGGAGGTGCCAAGGAGCCACACCTGAGTGGCACTTTGGGGTCACAACACCTGGAGCAGGGAGCAAGGCCCAGGCCCACAGGACAAGAATGAATATTTAGAGAACCTTGGATGAAAGATTAAATCCAGCTCAGGCCAATAGTAACTAAACGCTGTAGAGTGAGTGCAGGGTGAGTTCACTCACCAACCCTCCCACTTCCCATCCACACCATGGATTAACCCAGCCCTTTATATACCCATCCCAACAGCACTGCTTTCCAAAGCAAACAAACATATAATAACCTATAATAAAAGAAAGTATACCCCTGTATGACTGAGCTCTTCTATATCTCTGCCAGGTCTTGCTGTCACAGAGACAGAGACCCTAAATGTATGTTACTCCAGATCACCAATACAGAGGCAGGACTCTCTGTTGGTAACAGCAGGGGACCTAGGTTCTATTGCTGCTTCGGCCACTGACCTGATGTGTGACATAATTACACAATCATGTAACTGGGGCTAACACTAAGTCACCCAGTAAAGTATTTAGAGAACCCTGGATGAAAGTCAGATAAAAGTGTACATCTTAAAAGGGGCTCTGAGGGCTAACTTGGGGGCTTCAGGCTGACTGAGTGTCTAAGGTGAGTGGTTGTGATACAGAGCTGGTCACTAGATTAAATCCAGCTCAGGCCAATAGCAACCAAACGCTAAGGTCATGAGAAGGCTGATCAGTGGTTGTTGAGAAATGA
The DNA here is from genome assembly GCA_007922305.1 of Dermatemys mawii. Taxonomy (NCBI): domain Eukaryota; kingdom Metazoa; phylum Chordata; order Testudines; family Dermatemydidae; genus Dermatemys; species Dermatemys mawii. Next base: position 9,501,212 of record ML677341.1, on the reverse strand, counting down.
GTCAGAGGTTTTCTGTCCCTTTCCAAGTGTCAGTGTTACAAAAATCATTGCCACTCCTGAACCAACTAGCAGCCTCAACAAGCAGGACTTTGGACTGAACAGGCATCAAGGTGGCACTTTTCTTCTACACCAAGAGCATAATTCAAAGCACATCCAAATCAACAGAAATATTCACTTTATCGTCAGTGAGATTTGGATCGATCCCCTAGAAAAGAGGGTTGAGGTTCACTGGAAGGGGAATGTCTGACCACAGACAGGAGGGCTATTCTGGTATGCCGTACCACAAGAGGAGGAAGCATTCCTGGCTTACGCTGAATGAAGATTTCATTGATAACTGTCAATGTTATCAATGAAATCTTACCGTGTTCTTTTCCTAGCCTCAGTGGGTCTTACATGACTGAGATGTCTGCGGGGATATCCTGTTACATCTATAACCATTTTGCAGGCGGTAAACTTACGTAAAGGGATATTAGTCATCCCTGAAATATTCATTTCACACAGACACGGGGATTTTTCTACTTGTCTCCTTGTATCTCTGCCTTTTGTCTGAATATACACAAATGTAGAGTGAGTGCCACACACCACGATCAGAGGAGTTACACAAAAACATTGAGAGCTGCTAGTCAAAGATGTACTAGGACTCAAGGGTTTTTAAGAGCTCCATGTAGAAGATAAATAATCCTTAGTTCTTTTACGTTGCTCATTTCACACATAGCCTTCAAAGCACTTTACAAAAATGCAGAAGTCCCAGGAGCTCCCTTTTACAAAGGGGGAAACTGAGGCACAGCCAGGAGAAGTGATTTTGCCAAAGGTCACACAGCAGAACAGTAGCAGAGCTGGGAACACAACCCAACTTTCCTGACTCCTGTGCTGGAGTCTTATTAACTGGACCTCCTTGCAAATTCTCTACATGGTTTAGGTAAGGTATCTATCAGTTTGGTATCTATACATTCTGTTTTCACCTTCATGGCTCTTCACAATTCTTCCCTTGCCTACTCCCCCCACAATCCGTCTACTAATGATGCCAGATCCAACTGCCAGCTTCTCCAGGTCCCATAAACTCCTTCAAGCTTCCTTCCATGCAATCCCCCATGAAAAGCCCATTGTCTTCAAATCAGGACCACAGTGACACATATGCAAACCCTCTGAAGGAAATAGGGCTTGCACAGGTCTCACCAACTGACTGGGGTATAGTGGATAATTCTCCTATAGGTTGAGTTAAACCCAGTCATTGTGGCCAGCGCCTTACAAAAAGAAGCCATTGTAATCAGGTGGCTGAAACAGTAGCAGTGCCACCCAAAAACCATGGAAAAGCTGAGTAGAAGCTGAATACTGTAGCTCAAGAATTTTCAAATGTAAGGACTGGGGCTTTGTCTGATGGAACTGAGAGGTTTTTGGGTGGGGAGGAGGTGAGAAAGAGACAGGCATGTTCTGATGAGTTACAAGCTGTCAACTTTTCCTGAACCCTTCTCAGAGTAGGACCATGCATTAAAACTAGACAATCTACTGGGTACCTGTTAGCCAAGGATCTTTTTTGCCCATGTTAAGGGAAACAGGAGAGGATTAAGGCATGAACTTGGCATTCAGACCCCACAGCCAAAGGCGGAGGCCTGGATGCAGAAGTGAGTCAGAGACAGAGCATCAGGCAATAGCATAGTACTCAGCCAAAGTGGTGCCAGTCAGCTGCCTGCTGGGCTGGGCTGCCTCCACTGGAAGGAAGATCAAGGACTTAGAAGTGGGAGGAAAATAAGAGTCCACCCTAGGGGCTGGGAAGGAGAATCTGTCTGGGGGAGGAAGGAGCAGCCTGAGAGTCTGCAAGTGGGAAAGGTTGGGCTGGGATGAAGAGAATGCCAGGCAGAGAACGATTGAAGGAAAAGCTGATCTGACTATGTCCTGAAATTCTGATGGATCTGGGGCTGCAGTGCTAGGCTGTTCCTGAAGGGAAGAGGGAGATCAGTTTTTCTGCCAATGCAAACAGCACTAAGGTATCTTATGGTAGCCATATAAGCACCTAGAGGGCACTGATGTAATCAAAAGGAGAATTTGGCACACCATATGTACTGGGCTGTGTTCATAGTCACATCCAAACAGGAATATGCCTGGAAATGGTATTTTCCCCATACACAGTCAAACAACAAACACTGATCCTGATTCATATGTGGAACCAGTTCAGATTCAATATAAAACACTCCCTCCTGCTCTGCTGATGAAGGCAGCAAGTTACAACGCAGGCTCAGCTTGTAGGCAAGGTTTTCACTCAACACAAAATGGGTGGGACAGCCTCAATTATCACACGTGTGTCCCATCAGCCCCCAACCTGCAGAGCAATTAAAACCTGTTTTGTTTACCTGAGATCTCGCCACACTGGTTGTTGGATTTACCCATTGGGCTGGTTCCTGCAAGAGGAGCTGCAAATGGTCACAGGAGGCAGTAGGATTGTGCAGGGCGAGCTAGTAATTGCACTGGGTTTTCTCCTTTGTTTAGTCTTGATTTCATATATGAATGCAAACAAAACCAGGGCCTCTGAGCCTCATTTATGCCCTGTCCCCAGTTTAGGACAAGCCAACTATGGCAGGGGTGGGCAAACTACGGCCTGCCGTCCAGATGCAACCCACGGGCTAATTCTGTCCAGCCCCCGAAGCTCCCGGCTGAGGAGGCTTGCCCCCCACCCCGGCCGCTGCGCAACGCTCCTGGGGGGCGGAGCTATGCAATGTCTGGCTCCAGGCCACAGACCCTGCTCTTTCTCCACCTCTCAGCACACCACATGAGCAGCACGCCAGGGGGGTGAGGCTGCACAACGTCTGGCTCCGGGCCATACGTCACACAGCCCTCCTCCCAACCCCGAGTGCTGCTCCCGTGGCACACTGAGGGGAGGGGAGAGGGAGGAGCTAGCCTCCCCAGCTGGGAGCTTGGGGGCCAGGCTAGCTGCGCGATCCATCGGATCAGCACGGCAGTGAGCGGTGTGGTAAGGGGGCCGCGGGTGGGGCAAGGGGTTTGGATAAGGGCCAGAGGATCTCAGGGGGCGGTCAGGGGACAGGGGGGTTGTATAGGGAGTGGGAGTCCCAGGGAGCCTGTCAGGGGGCAGGGTTGTGGCTAGGGGTCGGGGCATTCAGGGGACAGGGAGCAGGGGAGTTGGATAGGGGGTGGGGTCCTGGGGGTGATTAGTGGCAGGGGAGTCTCAGGAGGAGGCAGTCGGGACAAGGAACAGGGGTGCTTAGATAGGGGGTGGGCTCTTCATGGGGGGTGATTGGGGTGGGGGTCTCTGGAGGGAGTAGTCAAGGGACAAGGTGCAGGAGTGTGGATGGATTGGGGCTTGAGGGGGGCAAGAAGTGGGAGGGGCCAGATAGGGGGCGGGGCCAGGCTATTTGGGGAGGCACAGCCTTCCCTACCTGGCCCTCCGTACAATTTTGGACCCCAATGTAGCCCTCGGGGCGAAAAGTTTGCCCATCCCTGAACTATGGGCTTAAGCCTCATAGCCTTAGGTCTGAAAATAAGAGTTCCACTGGGTCCTCAGGTATCCTAAAGGTGGCATCTCAGCCCTCCTACGTCCTAGGGCTGAGCTTGGCCTACCATGTTGTGCAACAGAGACTCCACTGATTTTCCGCAATCTACCTCGAACTCCTCCATACACAACAACCCTCAGCATGACAGACCAAAGGTGACAGCTACATGCCACCATCTCTGTTCCACAAAGAGACTGGGGAGCCGTATTTTCTGAGGAAGGCAGTGTGTGAAATTAAAAGGCAATGTAGCTACCTATATTTCATGATCACTATCATCAGGACTTTTCCTCGGTCGCCCCTGCGGAGTGCTTTTGCCATGAGTCATGTATATAGTGTACTGTAACAAAGTACATAGGGACACTTTCCAATAGGGGAATAATGAGGAGTGGCTCTCGGGCAAATGCCCAGTCTGATATTGTGCCAATTTTAAAACTAGTTATTTATTATACATGACTGGACTCACATCCATGGTTCCTCTAAACTCAGGGGAGAGACAGCGCCACTATCCAAATCTATGGGCTGATCTGTCAAGCCAACATAACTCTACCAGTTTCAGCTAAATTACTGATTTACACCAGTGATTGTAAGAAGAGACTCCGGACCTGAGTCTTATGCTACTGAACATCCAGTGTAAAGTCTAGAGATGGGCAGATTTGTTTTGCTTAACTTAGAACTCGCACTAACACTATGGGTTCAGACATGCACTATAACTCAGGGGGGTCTCAAACACACAGCCCGCAGGGTTATTTCCTGCAGCCTGCCAAACTCCCCTCCCCCGGTTCTCCCCTTCCCAGCGTGCTGCCTCGAATGGCGTCAAGTCTGGAGATATCCTTCCTGAGGAAGGGTCTCCTGGGTGATTAAGCATGCCTCTCGATCGTGCCAAGGTTTTAGAAGATTGATGTGGTAAATTTGCTCCGGCTTCTGACGGCCGGGCTGCCGTACCTTATAGTTCACCTCTCCCACAGCTTCGATCACTTCGTAGGGTCCCTGTCACTGGGCCAATAGTTTACTTTCTGCTGTGGGCACCAGTACCATCACCTGATCTCCTGGTTGGAACTACCGAAGCTTTGCTTGGTGGTTATAATGGGTTAGTTGGGTCTCCTGTGCTCTCTCTAAGTGTTCCCATACAATGGGCATAACTAGGGCTATCTGACCTCGCATCTGCAGTACATGCTCAACTATGTTCCTTCCAGGATTTGGCTCTTCTTCCCAGGCTTCTCTGGCTATATCCAGTATGTCCCAGGGATGGCGCCCCTATAGTAGTTCGAATGGAGAGAAACCCGTGGAGGCTTACGGAACCTCCCGGATGGTGAACATGAGGTAAGGCAATAGCGTATCCCAGTCTTTCCCATCCCGGCTCACCACTTTTCTAATCATCACCTTGAGGGTCCTATTGAACCTTTCCACAAGGCCATCTGTTTGTGGGTGGTATACACAGGTCCATAAAACTTGTACATGGAGTAATGAACAGAGATCTTTTGTCAGTTTGGACACAAAAGGTGTACCTTGGTCAGTCAATATCTCTTTGGGTAGCTCAACTCGGGCAAAGATCTGTAGCAGCTCCCTAGCTATTGTCTTAGAAGCCGTATTGCGTAGGGGAACGGCTTCTGGGTACCGGGTTGCATAGTCCAGTACAACAAGCACATGTTGGTGGCCCTGAGCTGTCTTCTCAAGGGGTCCTACCAGATCCATGGCTATGCGTTCAAAAGGAACCTCTATTATTGGAAGAGGTATCAAAGGAGCCCGCAAGTGCGGGTGAGGGCTATGTAACTGACGCTCTGGACAAGAGATGCAGTATCTTCGAACATCTTCATGCACTCCCGGCCAGAAGAACCTGAGCAGGATCCGTGCCTGGGTTTTCTCTACCCCTAGGTGTCCTCCACATAGGTGACTGTGGGCGAGGCTCAATATGGCCTTTTGATGTTCTTTTGGCACCAGAAGTTGATGTCTCTCTTGCTCCTTTATTTGCACCACACGGTACAGGAAATCTTTCTTTACTATAAAGTAAGGTCCTGGACCCCAGACCTTCCCATCCACGGGTATCGCATCTATCTCAGCTACCTCTTTTCTGGCATTATCATATCTAGGGGTCCTCTGCCTGGTCCCACTCGAAAGACTCCCTCCTAGAGCTAACGTGCCTGAGCTCCCAGGGGCTGGCTCCTGCTTCTTCCAATGGTTCATCGCCATCACGGCTGGGGATGGCCTCTGGCTCATTTTCTGGGGTGGAAGTTTCTGTTGGCTGCTCGTGTCCGTCTGCCTACTAGAGCAGTCTTCTGATCCTGGGACAGGATCCGGGTTCCTAAGGCCTTTGCGGCCTTCCTTTCTTTTTTAGTCTTCCGGGTCCTTTGGGAAGCTGAGAACAGATCCTCTGAAATTTCAGTGAACTTTGGGGGCTGACATTCCCCTGGCAGCAAGCTGCTATCCTCAGGGTTCCCACTTTCCTCCAGCCTCTCTGTGGGGAGTAAATTATCAAACCCTGGATAGTTCCTCCCAATGACTACAGGATATGGGAGTTTAGGAACTACGCCCACAGTCACCTCAATGGGGTTCCCCTGAACCTCTATCTGCACCGGGATGGTGGGGTAATGGCTTACGGCCCCATGCATATGTCACTGCTACGTGTTTGGCTTGCAGCAGCTGCCTACTTTTTATCAGTTTACCCGATATAAGGGTGATAGCACTCCCAGAGTCCACAAGTGCTGTAGTCTCTACTCCATTTATCTTCACCGGTCTGGTATAGTTATGTGGGGCTAACACAACCCCTGCAAGGTGGATAAGGGAGCACGGGACCTCCCAATCCGCAACGTTACATTGCATAGGCTCCTTGGTGTTGGGACACTGTGCTGCTATGTGTCCCCACTTCCCACATGCATAACATCTATACTTCCTTCTAATCATTTCCCTATCATGAGAGTTAGGGGATTTAGACCCAAGGTTCCTTCCACTTAGACCAGTCCCTTCCTTCTGAGGTCCCCCATGGTTTTCAGCCCGCCCCTTCTTCCACCTAGGATTTCCTGGGGTTTTGGTCGCCCAACCTTCCAGGGTTGGGTTCCGGTGCTTGCTCCGAAAGGGGCCTTCCTTAGGTAGTCGGGTCAACTCCCTGGCTGTCATCCGTCTTTCTACCAGTGTGATCATCTCGTCGTAGGTGGACGGATCATTCTGGCCTACCTATTTGCAGAGATCTGGTGGCAGTCCCCACATCTATGACCAGGGTCTCCAAAATCTCATTCGGGTTGCACGCATCGGGCTGTAACCACTTCTGTGCAAGGTGCATGAGGTCAAATAGCTGGGACCTTGGGGGTTTGTTCTCCTGGTACTTCCACTCATGGAACCTCTGGGCCCGTACTGCTGCTGTCACCCCAGATTGTGCTAGGATCTCCGCCTTCAGCCGGAGATAGTCAATGGCATCTGTGGCAGGCAGGTCAAAGTAGGCTTTCTGGGCCTCTCCGCACAAAAAAGGGGCGAGAATGCTGGCCCACTGCTCCTGGGGCCATGCCTCACGCTGAGCAGTCCTCTCAAACAAGAGGAGATATGCCTCAACATCATCTTCTGATGTCATCTTTGGCAGACAAACAGTGGCCCTCAGGGTTCGCATCCCATCAGACCCTCCGGGCTGGGTGGTGAGGATCTTTAGCTGATCCACTACCTCTCGCAAGAGGGCAAGATCTTGGATTGCCTGGTTCATCAATAATTGATTAGTTTCCTGCTGAAGCCGCACAGACTCCTGTTGTGCCTTGGCCTGAACCGGGGTGGCCTCCTGCTGGGCTGCCGTGGCTTGTACCAGAGCTCTTATCACCTGCTCCATTGTGGCACAAACCAACCAACCAACCAAAAATTCCAAAACCCCAGTGCACTTTTTTTTTTTTAACTTCTTTCTTCCGCCACGCTGTGTACGATGATCCCACTTATTACACCAGTTGTGAGAAAGCTCTGTCCTTATCTTCGTGGATCCTGCGTTTCCTGGCGGATTTTCACTAGCCTCAGAGGTTCACTGTGACCCTCCATGTAGCTCTTCTCTCTCTAGAGACAAGTCACAACCTTTTGAGCCATGTTCATCATAAGCCAGTGAGGAGATGCTATCTTTCCTGGCACAGTCTCTATTGTCTCCCAATCTCAGAGACTAATTAGGGGAGGCAGAAAGGGAGGAGCCCGGGCCCACCCTCTACTCTGGGCTCCAGCCCAGGGACCCTAACAGTATCAGCTAAGATGGCTGACCTTTTATCCACAAAACACAATACAATTCCCTGGGCTACTTCCCCACAGCAGTCACTGCTTCTTCAAACTCCACTTCACCCTTACCTCAGGGCCTCCTTCCTTGCATACAATATGTTGTCCACTACTCAGTCTCACCAACGGCACAACCTCCTTCCACAGCTCCTGACACCCACAACCCACCTGACTAACTGGGAGGTTTTTATCTGGTTTCAGCCAGTCCCTGATTGGCTTCAGGTGTCTCAATCAGGCTAGCTGTTTCTATTCCTTTCTAGAAGGTTCCATTGGTACCAGGGATTTGTTTAGCCTGAGACTAACGTATCTATTCTTTAGCACTTTCCTATAGCCATTCGGCCTTGCCCCATCACACTACTAAATGCCTTGGTCACTTTTGAAAGAGTTACTTCTCCATAGCATGGAAGGTTAACAATTGTAAGAATTCCTTTAATAATGAATACTAACAAATCAGACAGCATTATCCACAGTAATAACTGCTTGTGAGCAGATTATTGATATTATAAACAGTAATTAATGGCATGGGACAACAAACGCTACATGCCAAATAAATGTAAGTTCTTACTGTAGGTGCAGCAGGTCTAGAGAACAATACTGAAATGACACAAAGATTCTTTTTTCATCATTCTAAACAATGTGACTGCCCATTCGTTAGCTGCTTTTATTGCTTCATGAATCATAAGCAGGAGCAGGAATGCTATGAAAAATAATGGCCCCAAGTGTATTTCAGAGACTATGGGGGATAACGATTTGATGTTTGCCATTGTCAGTTCTGAGGTCTCATTCACCAGAATCAGAAAAATAGGAAAGATGGAAAATTAGTTGTTTCCTGGGAGATAAGAGTCTGATTTCTTACCAGTCAGAGATGTACACTGCAGTGCTATAGTTTCTAATACTTTATGCAGCCAAGTCACACATCCAAGTCACACATGGTGACTCATTTTTTCCAAAATCCTGTATCTAATTAATTCAAGGTGTTTAGAATGAAAGGTAGTTATTAAGTGGTGCCTGTAATAAAGGGCACTAAATGCTGCATAAGAGCAGATGGGCATAGGGTATTTTGATAAAATAACTCTTGCCTTTAATGGGCCAAAGGCTTGGTGGTACATCATAAATGAATTTTGTGCTACTTACTTTAATCTATTTTCATGTCACCTTACATCCATTAATAAAAATATACTGGATTGACAGTGCAGGGAGAGAACAAGACCCAACATTCTCCCACCAAATGTACCTGAATTCTGATTTGGAAAGAAAGTATCTTTGGAGAGGAAGGTGATTAAGCAATTCAGCCTCTGTCAAGGGTAGGTGTCTGTGGAAGTGGTGATAGTGATTTTGTGTTATTGACCTGTCTACTGCTTGCTGGACTGGGACAACAAATTCAGATGGGCAACAGAACAGTCAGAGGATAGCTGTTTTCCATCTCTACCACAAGTTTGCATGGTGTTATTTAAAGTGCATGTCTAACCTCACAATTACAGATAATTATATTCGCACACCATGATTTTTGAGAATGATACTTAAAACCTCTCGTACAGTAATTAATGTCATGATTAACACTGAGCAGTCTTTAAAGGTTTCCAGGTTCCTTTCTCAATGATCGTCCAAAAATTCTAAGGTGTTGTTATCTGCGGTCTGGAGATCTAGAGTAAAGGTTTACAGAATGTCTAAACTTCATCAGAAATACAAGCAACAGCCTTTCCCACAATATTTCCAGCTTGTCTCCCAGCCAAAACTTGGCATTGCAGAAATTTATAGCGAATGGCTGTATTATTGTGAATCTTTCACATAGGTCTAGCAAGGCTTCTTGGGATTTAATTCAGAGCTAGTGAATGATACTATAATCTATTGTAAGGTTTGACATATCTTTTCCATTTAAGAATTTTGTCCTCCTTCCCCCCTGCCTTTTTAAATTGCTCTAGCTGTCAAAGCTGTATTTCAGCTTAAATATCATTGCATTATTCTATGTTTCTCCCAACTTTAATAAATAAATAAATATTGTTTGGTTAAAAAAACCTATTTCTCTCAAAGTGAATTCTTTTCTTCATAAATGAGACCTATAAATGAAGTTAAATGTTTTCAGGATTGGAGTCTTAAGTGTTCTCAAGGAATTGTAACACGCACAGAGTTACTTGGGTGAGTAAGTATTTGCAGGCCTAAATCTGAAGTTCCTAACTTCAAAGTTTTTCAGATATGAAAAAAAAAATTAAAAGCAAACATATGGAAAAAAAGCATTTCCCCCTATTGGCATAATTCCAAAATGTGGCTGGAAATACTGTGCTCATACTTAAGAAAAAGTTCACCTCTGGGTTAAGATCAAAAAGGAAATTTGCAAAGCAAATGGAATTTGTTAAGAAGTTACATGCAGATTTTAAATGGGTCTGGAATTATGGAAACAAACCCAGTCTGCAATACACATAAACTGCCCACAATGTATTTGAAATGTTTAGGGAAAACACACAAAACCCAAAGAGCCAGAATAGCCTCTACACTGATATAAATCAGGAGCGTGACTCACTCAAGCCAATGGGTCAGATTCTCCACTTCCTGGCACCTGGTGTCTTCATTTACATTTGTGCAAAATGTTTGTGCATTCTGATTTGGTAACATTTTACATTCACTTTGCCAGGATCCAGATGACTGTTCAAGGTCAGAGGCAGTGGAGAATCAGTCCCAAAGGGGATTACAGTTGTGTAAAACGGGTATAAATGAAAGAAGAATCAGGCCCAGGGTTCTGATAAAATTTGTGTTCATAATCTGCCATGGAATTAACATTACACCAGTCATACATATGCTTAATACAAACACCATTCAATTTTATCATTTTGATTAAAACTGAACCTGCTGAACTATGATTTACCGATTCCATATCCAGATATGGGAGGGTGGGGGCGGAAGGAGACCTGTTGGTTCTGAGATGTCATTTATCCTTTTGACATGTATAAATACACTGAGCAGATAATGAGACTCTTCAGATCTGACAGTATTTAATCTCTCAACACAAGCAGTAAAAACACCCTTAAGTAGGTAAATCCTGCATTAGTCTAATTATTACTCAGTGCATTTTCTTTTGTTTGCCTTTTTGTTTTTGTTTTCGTTTCTTATTTTCACCTCTGACTTTGGATTTCTTCTCCCCAGCAAGTTAACCAACCTTTCGTTAAAAGTCCCATTTGTTTTAAGGCAGAAAGTTCTCTTCCATCCCCGACAGAATCTCCATAATGCATGCTGGTAATCTCTAAAGCTGTTATTTGTTCCAATGTTGCTGTGTAATTATAGTGTGTCAGGTATTACATGGAAAGATTTGTGCTTCCATTTGTGCAGTGTGTGAGCATTTGCTCAGCAGAACAAAAGGGGCATGTGCGGCGTTCCTTGAAAAATTCCAGCTAAATGGAATACACATCAAACGTTCCAACTAAATGGGACACACATCAAATCTGTCCTTCATCCCCTATGCTCGCTCCCCAAAGAATTTCAAATCAAGTTCAAGATCTGGGTCCTTCAAGGTGCTGCATGGCCTGGCCCAGGGTATCAGAGCATATTTCTACAAAGCAAAAACACCACCAATCCCACAGCAGCAAGTCTCAGAGCCCAGGGCAACTAACTCAGGCTCACGCTATTGGGCTAAAAACAGCCATGTAGACATTCAGGTGTAGGCTGGAGACTGGGCTCTGAGACCCTCCCACCTCGCTGGTTCCTAGCCCAAATCCAGACATCAATGTCGCAATTAAACAGCCCCTTAGCCCGAGCCCTTAGAGCCTGAATCAGCTAGCATGGGCCAGCCATGGGTTTTTAGGTGCAATGTAGACATACCCTAATAAAGCATCCTACCTTGCACTGAGTTTTCATACCCTAAAAAGGGAGGGGCGATAGCATCCATGTGAAGGTCACTAGGGACTTCGTAATTGCTAATCAAGTTTACTACAGTGAGGGGGAGCAATATTAAACACTAAGGCCATGGTTACACTGGCACTTTATAGCGCTATAAAGCCCCTACGAGCGCTATAACCTACTCTCCGTCCACACTGGCAAGGCACTAATAGCGCTATAACCGCGGAGTTATAGCGCTATTATTAATCCACCTCCTCATGGGGAATAAGGGCTGTAGCGCACCTGCTGTAGCGCTACAGGAAGAATGTGGACACCCACTGCGTATTAATTGGCCTCCAGCCTGTCCCATAATTCCCGTTCGAGCCACTCTGGTCATCACTTGCAAACTCTTTTGTCCTGTCCTCAGGTGACCACACGTCAGACCCGCCCTTTAAAGTTCCAGGGAAATTTGAAAATCCCCTTCCTGTTTGCTCCAGCCAAGCGTGGCGTGCTCTCAGGGAATCCTTGCAGGTGATCATTCTCATTGATCTGATTGATTGCGTGGTGTGGTCTCAGGGAATCGTTGCAGGTGATCATTCTGATTGATCATCATGACTCCACGTGCCATGCCTCCTCGCAATAGGCGATCCCCAGCATGGAGCAATAGTGAGGTGCTGGACCTCATCAGCTGCTGGGGGGAAGAGGCTGTTCAGTCTCAGCTGCGGTCTAGCCGCAGGAATTTTGACACCTATGGGCAGATATCACGGGCCTTGGCAGAAAGAGGCCATGAGCAGGACACTCTGCAGTGCCGTGTTAAGGTAAAGGAGCTTAGGAATGCGTATCGCAAAGCCCGCGAGGCAAACGGCCGCTCAGGGGCAGCCCCGGTGACTTGCAGATTTTATAAGGAGCTGCACGCGATACTTGGTGGTGATCCCACGGTCACTCCATCGACCACCACAGACACTTCCCAGCCCACCAGTGAAGGGGGTGGTGAGGAGGAGGACGAAGAGCAGGAGGATGAAGAAGAGGAGGAGGATGAGGACGAGGCAGCAGCGATCCAGGGCACGGAGGAGTCCCTGGATGCATGCAGCCAGGAGCTCTTCTCAACCCAGGAGGGCAGCCAGCCACAGCGTCCGGCGGTTGCAGGGGCCAGCTCAGCAGCGGATTGCGGAGGTAAAGCTGCTTTTCTATGGGGAAGGCTGGCAGCTTGGGGTGGAAAGGGATGAGGGGGGCATTCCACCTGGTGCTCTGTTCAAGCCAGGAGGAGGGCAGGGGGGCATGCAGCCAGGAGCTCTCCTCTAAAGCCAGGAGGAGGGCGGCCAGCCACAGCGTCCGGTGGTTGCAGGGGCCAGCTCAGCAGTGCATTGCGGAGGTAAAGCTGCTTTTCTATGGGGAAGGCAGGCAGCTTGGGGTGGAAGGGGATGGTGCATTGATGTAGTCTATCACCTCGCGGTAGTCATCATCAGTAATCTCTTCAAAGGTCTCAATAAGAGCACTTGCAATGCGCCTGCACAGGTTTCCCGGGAGAGCCAGCGTGGTCCCCGTCCCGGTCCCGGTCACTAGTCCCTGCCACTGTGCTACAATGGGTGGGGGGAGCATTGCTGCACATAGGCACGCTGCATATGGCCCTGGGCGGAAGCCGCATCTTAATAAAATCCCTTCCCTTTGCTCCTCAGTGACTCGAAGCAACGAGATATCTTCCAGGACAAACACCTACGGAGAATGTTGGAACAGTGTTCAGAGTAGGGCTCCTGCCACTTACCGGCACTCCCCACCCCCTCCCCCGCCACAGCTTTTCAGGGCAGGGAAAAAATAATTTCCCTTGCCTCTGGAGTCCACTCACCATGGCAGGGGCTCCGTTGCTGTATCTGTGCTGTCTGCGGGACAGGCAAACAGGGAATGCGGGGGAATGATAGGCATGTCTGCTCTTTACAAGGGAACCACTGTGAAATGTATCTTTTTATTTTAGAAGGGTCGTCCTTCACCCCTTCGCCATCGCTCTTATCAACAGCTGAGAGGCTCAGGCGACTGAGGAAGCGGCCACGAAGGAGCAAAGAGGATCTTGTACAGCAAGTAATGCAACAGGCTGTAATGGAGAATCGAGTTGCACAGAGGTGGAGGGAGAATGAGAGCAAGTTGAGGGAGAAGGCGCGGAAGGAGAACGCGATTCACCTCCGGAAAAGCACCGACAAGCTGCTCTCATTACTGCAGCTTCAATTGCAGACTATGCAGCGGCTTGTCACCCTTCAGGAGGAGAAGCTCCACACCCACCACCCCAATTATCGTTTGCCCCAACTCCCTTCCCCTTCTTTGCCTCTGTACCCTCCAGGCCACTATCATCAGCCAAATGGTTATCACCATCCATAGCTGCCTCCAACCCCTCTGTCTTCACCGAACAACCCCCAGACCCCAGACCATTATCCACTGCAGTCTACCCCTAATAACATGCCTTACTGCCCTCCGCAAATGGGGTTCGGGGGACATGGCCACTGTGAGGGCACTGGAGACTCAGAGACCCGGACATACTCTGATCTCTGACTGACCCCACGACACCCCCATTGCACCTCCCCTGCCTTCCCCCTCACATGCATCACAATATTTTCTTTCAGCAACTGAAGTACCTGTTCAATAAATGAATTGTCTTCTTAATAAATGGGTTTCTTTATTAAGTGTACATACATTATTACAGCCTACAGAAAAGCAAATGCCTGTTCCTGTTAAAAGAATGCTCCCTCCCTCCCTCCCTCCCTCCCTCCCTCCCTCCATCTGCACCTCACTTTAGAACTGGCTTTCAGCCTCAAAATGCTCCCTCAAGGCTTCCCTGATCCTAACAGCCTCGCGCTGGTCCCCTCCATGAACCCTGCTCTCTGGCTGGGCATATGTGGCCTCCAGGCGTTGAACCTCAGAGGACCATGCCTGAGTGAAGCCTTCGCCCTTCCGCTCACAAAGATTATGTAGGGCACAGCATGCGGAAATAACTGCGGAGATACTACCCTCGGCCAAGTCTAGCCTCCCATAAAGACAGCGCCAGCGCGCCTTGAGACGCCCAAAAGCACACTCCACAGTCTTTCGACAACAGCTAAGCCTGTAGTTGAACCTTTCCTGACTGCTGTCCAGGCTCCCTGTGTACGGTTTCATGAGCCAGGGCATTAAAGGGTAAGCAGGGTCACCAAGAATCACTATGGGCATTTCCACTTCCCCCACGGGGATCCTCTGGTCTGGGAAAAAAGTCCCAGCTTGCAGCTTCATGAACCGGCCGGTGTTGTGGAAGATGCGTGCGTCATGCACCTTTCCAGACCAGCCAGCGTTAATGTCAGTAAAACGCCCACGGTGATCCACAAGCGCCTGGAGAACCATGGAGAAGTACCCCTTTCGGTTAACGTACTCCTCAGCTAGGTGGGCGGGCGCCAGAATGGGTATATGGGTCCCATCTATCGCTCCTCCACAGTTAGGGAAACCCATTTCTTCAAAGCCAGCCACGATGTCATGCACGTTATCCAGAGTCACGATTTTTCGTAGCAGGATGCGATTAATGGCCCTGCACACTTGCATCAGCACAACTCCAACGGTCGACTTTCCAACCCCAAACTGGTTGGCCACCGATCGGTAGCTGTCTGGGGTAGCCAGCTTCCAGATCGCGATAGCCACCCGCTTCTCCACCGGGAGGGCAGCTCTCAGTCTGGTGTCCTTGCGCCGCAGGGCAGGGGCGAGTTCAGCACACAGTCCCATGAAAGTGGCTTTTCTCATTCGAAAGTTTTGCAGCCACTGCTCGTCGTCCCAGACTGGCATGACGATGCGATCCCACCACTCTGTGCTCGTTTCCCGTGCCCAGAAGCGGCGTTCAACAGCCGTGAGCATGTCCGTTAATGAGACAAGAAGCTTTGTGTCGAATGCATTCACCGCTTCGATCTCGTCTTCAGAATCATCACTGTCATCCTGCATGTCAAGGAATAACTCCACTGCACACAGAGATGTGCTGGCGACAGTCGTCAGCATGTCCCTCAGCAGTTCTGGATTCATTGCAGCACTCGACAATGGAAGACGGAGCGTGCCTTGCTGAAACCCTTGAAAGATGGCGCCGGAGGTGGAAGGAAACACAGGGATTGCTGGGATATGCCAAAAAGCATCATGGGTAGTTCAAACAGGATATAGAATGCCCCGCAAGTGACGCCCCCCCTACCACAAGCCATTGCGCCAGATCAGGAAGAGGTGTACTGTGGGATACATGCCCTAATGCGCTGCTCTTAATGCCGTATTAAGTGCCGCAAATGTGGCCATGCTATAGCGCTGGAGCATCTCAGTGTGGACATACAATAGCGCTATTATTATTGCTGTATAAGGCGAGCGCTATAAGCAATAGCGCTATAATTTTGTAAGTGTAACCATACCCTCAGACAAACAAATATACACCAGCTTCAGGCAATTAATCCTCACAACACCTTTTGAAGGTGGCATTTATTATCCCACATTTCATTAATGGGGAAATTGAAGGAGGGGGTTATGTGCTATACTCAAAGACAAGAAGAGAGGGAGGGTCAGAGCTAGGGCTATGCACTTGATCCAATTCCCACTGAAGTCAGTAGCCCATTTGCTTCAATGGGCTTTAGACCACGCCCTAGAACTCACTGAGAAGTTCCTGCCTCCCAGTTCTCAGTATGATCATTAGTCCACAGCTGACTCTAGGGAGCTGATCTATGGGCCTGTTTTGGGTAAATTAAACAGCTGGGATTCTGCAAGCACTGAGCCCCCGCAACTCCAGCTGACCATGAGGAGGGACTGGGGGTGCTTAGCACCCAAGAAAATCAGGCCCTAGTTTTTATTTTCCAAGATGATGGAAATCCTCCAGCATGGCCTAATAATACATTCCCTTTGTAAAGAAGGCTCCTTGGATACATAGCGCCAAGTCAGAAAAGGTTTCTTAGCTGCAAAAGAAAAGACAAGTTACTGCGCATCCCCTTCCTTAACGCCCAGAGTTTGTGCGAGTCTGACAAAAGAGGTGGATACCTTTCTGCTTTTTGCATGTGCATTCAGGGCATGCCACAGTCACCCACAAAGCTGGGTTTACAGAACCTACCAGCAGCACAGGTAAAGAAAAACATCACCTCTCACTGGTACTATTTATTAGCTGCCAATGCTGATGGCAGACTTTACCCAGTGTGGAAGTTTGAGAGAAAAAGGGTCTGATTTTACACCAGGGTAATCAGGAATAATTCCACTGAAATCAAAGGCGTTAAATAGGCATAAAACTAATACAAGTGAGATCAGCATCAGAGCCTGATGTGTTCACGATCTGCAAACACACTGCTTAGGCAAAGTAAAGGAAAAATGAGCCATTTTTTCCTTATGGTGGCATTTTATTTTTGTTCCATTAAATTAATTTTAAAAAGTCTGTAGTACTCTCTTTAAAAGCCAATTTCAGTGCTGTAAAATCACTTCAGAAGAAACAAATTCATTTAATTACCCACGGTACCCTCCCAAACACTGTTCTTGGAAAAGCTGTGTTCTACACCCCATCCCAAGAAGTCAAAGGGAGAGAAATTAATGAGAGAGAGAGAGAAGATGGTGGGAAGAGATTGAGACAGTGAGGGGAGAAGAGAAGACAGAAAATGGTGAAGGTAAATAGAGAGGAGAGAAAAGGTCAAATAAAAAAAAACACATTGTGATGTCTCTGCTGTGGATGAGGGAGCAGAGGAGGGACTCTCTCCCCAGACCAAAGTACTGTTTCTCTACAGGGAGGAGTAATGGTTTTGGGGGTCAGTCACTAGCCTGGGACTCAGGAGAACTATATTCTTTTCCGTGCTCTACGCGCAGACTCTCTGTGCAACTGTGGGCAAGTTAACTTTCTCTGTATAATGGGGACGATATTTCCTTTCCCCCCAACTCTTTGTCTGTCTTGTCCATTTAGACTGCAAGCTCTTCAGTACATGGACTGCCTCTTATTAGGCATATGTGCAGTGCCTGGCACTATGGGGCCTCTAGGCAGTATTACAATAGAAATATGAAAATGGCAGTCAATGGTAAAATTTCCTGTTGTCTCAATGGGACTAGAATTGGCTCAGTAATTAACAGAAGAACAAAATGTAAAGGTTTCTTTCCATAAGCACATTCATATGGTTTGTCATAGCTGCAGGGCAAGCTAAGTTTTAGACGCCTTTCAGTCCCTCCTGAATGCAAGTTTCTCCTCTCTCAAAGGGTGGAACCCTGTAGTGCAAACACTCTTGGACTGGATCTCTGAGAAGCAGCCCTCCGGCCACAGTGTTACCATGATAGGCCCAACTTAGGTTGGCTCCTAGAAGCCCCTTTTCCTTGGGGACCTGTAACCCATGGCTGATTCATGTGACTCAGAACAGCGTCTTAGCAACACCTATTATTTATTTACCTAAAGACAGATAGCAAGCAAGGAAAAGGGATGAAACAGAAAAAGGACTGTACAACTCGGTCTTATCTATGTTTTATTCTTTCCTTGTATGTTTTGGAAAACCTCACTTAACCCAGCTACCTCTGTCTCTGGGCTGCGAGATGCAGGCTGCACTGTTGCAGTATGTTCTCTGGGTGTCTCTCCAGGTGCTGCTGTCCATTCAACTCCCCTTCCTCCAGAGGAAGGTTTTTTTAAGGTTTAAGTAACCCCTTCTTTCCTATGTTTGGGCCTGGACAGCATAAATAGGATGGCAAGGTGTCTGGTTTTTGACCGCAAAGTCTGGTCAAATACTGATTGCACATGCAAAGTCTGGCTAATGTGAGAGGGGAGGTGGAGAGGCTCTGTGTCATCACCTGTCCAGCCCTTACTCAGCCAAGGCCGCCTCCTACTTGTATCAGGCAGCTGCAGAACCCTGCCCAACTCCACAGGCAAATCTCTCCCAACTCAGGCAGAGAGGGAGGAGGGGAAGAGCGACGAGCGAGGGGGAAAGGGGGAAGAGGAGTGAATGGGGGCAGGGCCACTGGGCAGAGGCGGGATCTCAGGGCAGGGGCAGAGCCTCCAGGGAAGGGTGAAGCAGGGGTAGGGCCTCGTGAGGAAGACAAGGAGCGGGGGAGGTTCCGGCACTCCTGCTGGAGTGTCAGTATTTAAATATTACAAAGTTAGCAACCCTAAGCATAAACCTTGCTAGTTTAGTTGGAACCAGACATGTTGTATTTCTCCCAATTAATAGCATCCCCACTGTATCTGCAAGGGCCCTTAGTATTCTCTCTCATCTATCTTATCTTTGCCATTGTTTCATTTCCTGTGTGTTTCCCTCGAGCAGCCTTATTTAACTCATTGCAGTCAGGCAGGATAATATTAAACAAGTAAACTGAAGTGCACATGGTATTCATCAAAATTATACAAATCTTTTCCTCGTTCTCCACATAGCTCTTGACGTATCTCAAGCTATCCCACTTAGAAAGGACAATATAAATTTATTAAATACACAGTTTACTATCATGGAGCCAGCAGCTGCAATATCACACCGTGTAGCTGAAAGTTACCTTGGGCTAAAATATATTTAATTTTGATGAAACCAAGAGATTTAGGGATGGAAAAACATCTTCATCCCAGACAGTTGAGTGTGAAAGAGAAATCCCCTGGCTGAATTTTGAGGGAAGGAATTTATTTAAACAAATACTTATTTTCTGGAATGTAAATGGATTTTTGGTGGTGAGCTGTATAGACTCACACATGTTCTGAGGGACTTTTTCCCTATTTCACATTTTCTTTTATATATTGGTATTCATTTCTGAGTCCTGCCTGAATACAGTATTATCTCAAGTGGTTGTCCCACTGACATAATGCATGACAACAGAGTTATGGCTGCAGTCAACGCTAAGTGTATTGAGATGTCTTGTTGAAAGGTTGAACAGTAATCAGATGAGACAGACTTCTGTGGTTTCTAAATCTTTTTTGTTCTCTGTCTGTTACAAACTGTAGACTGCAGAGCTCAAGAGTATTGTGATGGTTTTTGATTAGTTGCTTTTTCCTGCATGTTGTGCCCCTATTAAAGTGGTGAAAGCAGGTTTTAGAGAACATGAAAAGTGAAGTAGTACATAAAAGATACAGAAGCTTTATCACAGTGCCATGGAAACAGATCGCAAGTACTATAGTTTGAGAGGGGGATAAAGACACCCACGTTTAATTACACAACTACACTTTTTTAATGTATTTTTGTTTAAATCATTTTAAATTTTTTAAGAAAAAAGTTAGAACGAGGTATAAAAGTATTTGAGGAAGTCTTGAGATTTTGCATCAATAATATGTTGCAGATTTAGAGGAAGATGCAGAAATAGGAGACAAAAGTCAACCTGATTGTAACTAAAAACCACTTAGAAAATTTCCTTTATTCTTTGCAGAAATATGTTCTTTTTGACTTCCAGGTAAATATGTTATTTTCTGGGCCAAAATTAGAAGATGTGTATGTGTGTGTCAAAAGTACAGCATTATAATAGAAGCGGGTTGCAACCTACAGTACAGATACACTTCTACTTCATAATATAGAACATGTACCTTATAGATACACATGTAACCCACCGGTGAGTGCCTGTCACAGGATTCCCCTCTGTGCGCAATCCACAAAAAAAAACCCTGCAAGTAATTAAACTGTTGCTTCAAGCCGCAGGTTGTTCTGTCTGTCTGTAATTAAAAAAAAACAAAAAAACCCTGCAAGTAAAAACACATTTTTCTCATCAGTAGTTTCTGTATTTGTCGCTGACTTATCTTCCATGCCTATAATAACATGTGCATGTGTGAAAGCTGCAGTCTTAGCCAACACATTAGGATTGAAATAGGGACTGTTGAGTTAAATGTGTGAGCTAGTACACCTTGAGCAATAGCTCTGTATTTGGGGCCATAACCAGACTCATATCCTCTGTGGATTGCGCACAGAGGGGAATCCTGTGACAGGCACTCACCGGTGGGTTACATGTGTATCTATAAGGTACATGTTCTATATTATGAAGTAGAAGTGTATCTGTACTGTAGGTTGCAACCCGCTTCCATTATAATGCTGTACTTTTGACACACACATACACATCTTCTAATTTTGGCCCAGAAAATAACATATTTACCTGGAAGTCAAAAAGAACATATTTCTGCTTCAGGGTTAAACAGACCCGGAATAAACAAAAGTGATCACTAAGATAAGAATCCCACATTAGCAAATATCACACCCAAAGCCTTAATAGCTTACAGCATGTAAAGAAACTTTCTCAATATAAAAGACAAGAAGCTACATCTCCAAGACAACAATTTCTTTCGGTTGAATGCCAGTTTGACAAGTGTCACACCCTACACAATTATTTGCTGTTGCACAGTTCCATGTGAGGTAATTAAAATAATAATTAGAGGACATGTTTATTTACACAACTGCATTCCTTAGGGGCTTGGTTACAATGTCACGCAAGCATGGAGCCACACCTGGCTACCTGAATAAAATCATCAGTGCGAAATAAACAAACCATTTACAATCTAGTCCAGTATGCAACTTCACTGGGGTTTATGGTATTGTTTAGTACACAACAGATTCACTGGAAGAAGGAAAGATTTCAAAGAACTGGCAAGCCTCACCACCTCATCCTCACTGGAGGACATTTGTCCAACTGTAGTGAAGCCTTGGGGTTGTGCTGGCCTCATGACCTTCTTTCAACTCCAGCTAGCATCCAGTCCTCTCTGGCCATCACCGTCGTTCTGGACTATTGGAAGGCACCTCTACTTGGCGCTGGTCAAAGAGATCACAAAGAAACTAGGGCTCATGCATAGCAAAGTTTGCTTCTACAGTGGGTCAAGATGATTATCGTATTCTATTATCCCAGCACGCTACAGCCTGCACTGGCTCCCCACTCACTATAGCATCCACGCCTAGTTTCTAATATTGCATAATAGGGTCCTGGTCCATAATAGGTACTACCATTGCACTGCAAAAAATAAATGCGACCTTTGCCATCCTCTGATCATGCTGCCAGACTCATTTCTTCAACCAAGTACTTCCTAAGGAATCAGAACAGAAGAAAACCCAGCAGTGTGCTCAAATAGAGAGGACAGGGACAGGGACAGCTTGCACTTCTCTGGTGCCTATGACACTGGTAAAGCACCAAAAGCCTGGTGACTAAGTCTGGAGACAACAGTGCTGACATGCACACCATGCATGGACAATACTGAACTTCTTTAGCCTTTCCCAAGTCAGAAACACACATGCAAATTACAGAAATCAAACTGTCTGCTGTCCAGCAAAACAAGGCTCCTGAGTGTGTTTATTTCAGACAGGCTGTTACAAGGTTCTTTTTAAGACAAGCCTATTTGGTAACACATTGTGAACCACTTCTCCTATATGAGATAATTTATCCACAACAAAATCAACGGTTTTCTAAATGGATAAATTATTTTGGGTATCACACCAAGAAACTAATATAGAAAAGGAACTGTTGCTTCAAGTCGCAGGTTGTTCTGTCTGTCTGTATGCAACATGCAAAATTAAAATGATTTATTCGGTATTATCTGTTCACTTAGTGTATGAGCTCCTGAACTAGCCATTCCTTCACAACACAGATATGGATTCCTGGTGATTTATTGGCTCGAATGGTAAATGATGATGGAGAGCGAAACCCTTTTTCCACTACACTCAATTACACTGGCATAGAACTGGAACAAATCCACTCATGTCAACAGATTTACATTGGTGTAACCGAAATTAGAATCGAGCCCTGTGTTTCAATCTTAGTGCTGAAGTTTGGAGATATTTTTCCAAGTCCAGCTATGGTCTGACCCAGGATTGACTTGGCTCATTATAAAGTTAGAGGCCAACTATAAAATTCAGATCTATAGGCAAATCCTAACTTTGCCAACATTTGAGGGGGTTCAGAATGCTAGTTTAGATTCCTACCTGTTCATAGATTCCAAGGCCAGAAGGAACCATTGTGATCATCTAGTCTGACCACCTGTATAACACAGGCCACAGAACTTCCCCAAAGCACTCCTCTTTCAGGAGTGTTTTCTATTCTAAATTGGGGACCAACCAGCTTTGCAGGGAATTGACATTTTGGGAACATCTCATACCTTTTTTGAGTTCAAGTTTGTGAAATCTTTTTCTTGTGATTTAGACCCTTTCCTGACTGTCCCCAAGGGAGATTAAGCAATAAAACTATCCAAACACACCCATATGTTATACATAGGAAGTCACTGTCGACTAGCATATAGACCACTCATCAGGAGACACGGGTTCTATTCCTGGCTCTGCCATTGGCCTGCTGTGTGACCTTGGGCAAGTCACTTTACTGCTCTGGGCCTCAGTTTCCCTCTGTTGTGAAACGCAGATAATGACCCTGAATTTATAATCAAAGTGCTTTGTGACCTATGGATGAAAAGAGCTCAGTATTATTATTATATATATGAACTTATTTCCCTATCTAAAGGGGTACCTGTGCCATGTATATTAGGGAAAGGTGACAGAAGCCCAGTGTTGAGAGCTCACACAAAGAGCATTTTCACAATCTATTGCAGGCTAGAAGGATTAAGTTCCATTGAGGGAGCTGTGCAGAAAAGCATGCATAACTCCTGACTACATTAAATGTTTTGCTCTAAGAAGTGCTTTCATAAGCAGCATAATTCGCCAACATTATCAAAATGGAAAAGGATGAGGTGTGAAGAAAACTGTTTACGAACCTGCAAGACCAACTGTTCTTATTTTTTAAACCATTTTTATTTTTAACACAAGGTAAAGCAGCTTTTAATTATTTTTTGTTTTTATCTGACAATCCTTTGGCTCTAGATGATGCTGCCAAACACCAATTTTTATATAGCTCAATTATTGTTACATTTCTGAATCAGAAAAACTATTTGGAGGGGGGCTTTGTAACCATTTGATGAGCTTTGTCCGGCTGCTAAGCAGGAGAATCTCAGAATAAAAAGCACATGCTAGGCTGCTTAAAGGAGGAGATGCAAAGAAAAGTTTAGTTTGTACACAGACCCAAACCAGCATTTTGGTGCTTTCTCCCATGCTGCCCCACACGCTTGGGAGAATATCCCTGTAAACATTCACTAAACTAACTCATTGTCCTCCTTCCCATCTCCCCTTAAACTCTTTTTTCGTGAGGCCTACAAAAGCTTGACAGAGGCTAAGCAGCTGGTGTGCTGAGTCCACAGGTTATCATACTGACCATGATTATCTTGCTATTTCCTTGCACCACCCTTCCCACATAAGTGCTGGAACTAGGAGTACTGCAGCATGCCCTGGCTAGAAATGGTTTCTATTATATACAGCAGGGGTAGGCAACCTATGGCACAGGTGCTAAAGGTGGCATACGAGCTCGATTTTCAGTGGCACTCACACTACCTGGGTTCTGGCCTCCGGTCTGGGGGGCTCTACATTTTAATTAAATTTTAAATGAAGCTTCTTAAACATTTTAAAAACCTTATTTACTTTACATACAACAATAGTTTAGTTCTATATTAAAGACTTATAGAAATAGACCGTCTAAAAATGTTAAAATGTACTACTGGCACGTTAAACCTTAAATTAGAGTGAATAAATGAAGACTCGGCATATCATTTCTGAAAGGTTGCCAACCCCTGATATACAAGGTTTGCAGTCTGGTTCAATGGCTCTCAGCACCCCCACCATAAAACCTGTTCCAACACCACTGCTCACCCATCTATCTGCTGTATCCACCTGTTGCCTCTTGTCTTATATTTAGATTGCTGGTAGACAAGTATCATCTTTTTGTTCTGTGCCTGTACAGTGCCTAGGACAAGGAGATCCTGGATCATGACTGCAGCACAAATAAATAAATAATAATAATTAATAATAATATGCAGTTTGAAATAATGTATTCATTCACAGGGGATGCCAAGCCCATGGGCCGAATCCTGAGGTCCTTACTCAGTGCCTACCTTGACAAGCACCTAGCAAACTATTGGTGCCACATAAATATATAAGCTCATAAAAACACTGGTGAAGTCAGTTAAAATGCTATGGACTCTGGTACACTCTGAAAAAAAATAGAACAGGAAAGCTGAGTACAAATATTACTAGAAAAAATTAGCTTTTATTAACCCTTCAAATGCTGTTATTAGCAGCCCTCCAGTGGCTGGGTTGATGAAACTCTAAAAACGTAAACTATTTTTATCTTTATCTGCTGTGATGAGGCAAGGCCAGACGGCTATAGGAATGTGCTAACGAATAGATACGTGAGTCTCAGTCTAAACAAATCCCTGGTACCACTGGAACCTTCTAGAATGCAGTAGAAACTGCTAGCCTGATTGGGACACCTGAAGCCAATCAGGGACTGGCTGAAACCAATTAAAAACCTCCCAGTTAGTCAGGTGGGTGTGGGTGTCAGGAGCTGTGGGAGGAAGTTATCCTGTTGGTGAGACTGAGTGGTAGACAACATATCTTACACAAGGAAGGAGGCCCTGAGGTAAGGGTGAAGTGGAGTTTGAAGAAGCAGGGACTGCTGTGGGGAAGTAGCCCAGGGAATTGTATTGTGTTTTGTGGATAAAAGGTCAGCCGTCTTAGCTGATACTATTGGGGTTCCTGGGCTAGAGCCCAGAGTAGAGGGCGGGCCCAGGCTCCCCCATTTCTGCCTCCCCTAATTAGTCACTGAGATTGGGAGACAACAGAGACTGTGCCAGGAAGGATAGCTTCTCCTCTCTGGCTTATGATGAAAATGGCTCAATAGGCTGTGACCTTGTCTCTAGGGAGAGAAGGGCTACGTGGAGGGTCACAGTGAGCCTCTGAGGCTAGTGAAATCCGCCAGGAAACGCAGGATCCATGAAGATAAGGACAGAACTTTGTCACGCTGTGCATTCTCTGTTTTCCCTGTCTCTTTCCAATTTCTTCTTATTTCCTCCTCAATATTTTAGAGTGGCTTGAAATATAAGCCCTTGTGTCTCTAGTCTTTATTTCTCTTAATTCACAGTTTGCAGTAACAGATTCACATCCAATCCTCCACAAAATTCCCTGTGCAGGACAGTGTTCCTGATTTCTGGTCCAGTCTATTTGTGACTCTCTTTGAATCCTCATTATGGGCAGGTCTATACTACCCTCTGGATCGGTGGGTAGAGATCAATCTATCGGGGATTGATTTATCGTGTCCAGACTAGACGTGATAAATCGGTCCCCAAGCGCTCTCCCATCGACTCAGGTTCTCCACTGCCGCGAGAGGCACAGACGGAGTCAACAGGTGAGTGGCAGCAGTCGGCTCAGGGCCATGAAGATGCTGCGGTAAGTCGACCTAAATACGTTGACTTAAGCTATGCTGTTCCCATAGCTGAAGTTGCATATCTTAGGTCGATCCCCCCTGTCCAGTGTAGACCAGGGCTACATCCTACTTCCACTGAAACCTTTCCTGCTGTATCTAATCAATATTATCCCAATCTTAGCTATACCTTAGTGCATCCCTTTGCCAATACTACCTGCTCCCATTGCAGCCTCCTCTCCTAATCCCTTAGGGTCTCTAATCTACCCTTCTCTTTCTCCCCTGCTGCTTCCCCTCCTCAGTTTCCCTACATATACCCTGTACTTTGCTGGTACCAGAGGCTGAGCTGACAGAGTTAAATCAGCTCCCAACCAGTGAATCAGCATTTCAGATGAGTTATAATCTTTGTTTATAAAGTAAACACCCTACTGCAAGTGTTTATTTTATAAACAAAGAGAAAATCCAGCCATGGATTATTACTAACTTAAGTTTTCTTTTCAGGATTAGATGTCTGCAGCTATATTATTTTTCTCCCATGGATCTTCTATGAATCATGCCAGATCCATCCCTTAGCTTCATAGGATTCTGGAGAAGAGAGTATATAAGAGAGGAGGATGTACGTTGTTCCCTTAGCACCATAGGGTTTCTCTAAAGACTTGGGGAGTTCAGTCTGTCTAGATTATCAAAAAGAAAATTGAGTGGTGGTTTGAGTACAGCATGCCCTTCAATTTAGCAGAGAATGGTATAACATGATCCAAATGCTGGAAGATGAAGCTAGGCAAATGAAGACTGGAAATAAAAGGTGGACATATCTTGACAGTGAGAGTAATTAACCACTGGAAAAATTTACCAAGGGTAGTTGGGGATTCTCCATTGGCAATTTTTAAATCAAGATCAGATATATCAGAGATGAACTCTAGAAATTATTTTGGGGAAGTTCTCTGGCCTGTGTTATACAGGAGGCCAGACTAGGTGATCACAATGGTTCCTTTTGGCCTTGGAATCTATGAGTCTATGAAAAAAAGCTACGTATTAAGGAACTCTTTAATGCAGCAGAGAAAGACATAACAAGAAATAATGGCTGGCAGGTCTATACTACCCGATCCGGCGGGTAGTATAGACCTGCCCATAATGAGGGTTCAAAGAGAGGCAAAAATTCAAATTAGAAATAAGCACTTTTTAAAAAAAGCTGTGAATGTGATTAGCAACTGAAACAAACTACCTAATGTGGCCTGTGTTACACTGGAGGTCAGACAGGATAATTTAATGATCCCTTCTGGCCCTTAAACTCTATGAATCTAGGAATAAAGGCAGGTTTCATTTTAGAGATACAGACGCTCCCTGAGTTACGTGAGCGTTTCATTCTTGAACGCCTTGCATAACTCGGATTTTGCATAAGTCAGAAACATATCTCTGACCTTTATTTCCCTCCCCACCTCGAAAAAGCCCTGCTATTTCTAGCTTACGGACCTTTTTCCGTAAGCTCAAAATTGAGTAAATCTGGGAGTGTCTGTATGTCAAAACCCCAACCCCTGTTCCAAATGCGCCTGTGGGGAAGCTCACGTCTTGATCGAAACTTTGTGGTTTGGGCCTATCTTTAGGTAGAACGAAGGTTTCATGTATGGACACATTTGTTCAGATCCACAAGGGAACTGAGGCACCTAAATCCCAGATTTAGGCACCACTGCAATCCACAAAACCTCTACATGGCTGCCATCTCATCTTGTAGGCACCTACACTTACTTGTTGCCTAAATTTCTGCTGTAATGGTCCTGTAGGTGCCGATGTTTCTGCCTTTGGGTGTGCATACTGCTGCCTCACTCTCTGCAGACAAATGCTTATTTCTCATCTAAACCCAGTTAGAAGCCACAAACAGGGGCAGATAGGTGGAGGAGCGATACAGGAAATCCTGGTTCAATTCCTGCCTTTGCCTCATAAGAAGATATTTGAATAGGAGTTCCCCACTTTACATGAGCGCCCTTGCCACTGGACTACAGAGTGATTTTCACACTCTCTGCTCCAATTAATATTCAATTAAAGTGGAACAGCTTCAACAAGAGAGATTGAGCAAGACCTCTAGCAGAAAATCTTATAGTCCAGTTTACGGTACTCTCCTGAAGGGCAGGAGGATTCCTGTACGAATCCATTTTCCTCATCAGGCCCAGGGGGGAACTGAACTGGGATCTCCTACAAGATGGATAATATGCGAACGACTGAGCTATTGGGGAGGCTACTACTGCTCACTTTCCTGGCTATTTTCTGTGGCATTAGGCAGGCACCTAACCTGCCTGACTCCAGGAGTAGGGTTCCTGGCTCACTGGTTCACTACCTGATATAGGCACCTACCTGCAGCCCACACATGGGCACAAACTCCAGAGGGGCAGGGCTGAGGAGACATCCTTTTCCTCAGCACCTCCCCTTGGCTAGTTTAGGCACCTCCCTACCTAGCATGCTGGCTTTTGTGGATCGCATTCTTAGGCATCTATCTCTCCCCACTCATTGTATAGGGAGCCTAGGTGCGTAACCCAGATTTTGTGAATCCGATTGCCATTCCAGTGATTTCCTAGCTGCCTAGAAATTAGGCGTTGCAACATGTAATCCCTTTGTGGATCTTGGCCATGGCTCTTTAACAACAGAGTTTTAAAGGGGTTTTCTAAATGACACAGGTACAGAACAAGTCTTGCCCTCTGAATGGAGAGCCACAGTATGGAGAAG
This sequence comes from Dermatemys mawii, assembly GCA_007922305.1. Taxonomy (NCBI): domain Eukaryota; kingdom Metazoa; phylum Chordata; order Testudines; family Dermatemydidae; genus Dermatemys; species Dermatemys mawii. The sequence continues at coordinate 9,472,800 of ML677341.1, read as the reverse complement.
CCCAACCGTTAATGGAGAATGGAGTTTTCTCTTCACAACAGGAACAAGAAAAACACCTCTGAGAAAGAAAGGAGGTAGACTAAAGAGAAGGCCGGCAGACCTTATATTGCAGGCTTCCTGTTTGTATCTGGTACACAAGTGAGAAATCATTCATTCATGTTCAAGTGACTCTGTCATGCTGTGATGGTCAGCAAGGCACCGATGGCCACCTGCTGATTCAGTGCTGCCTCGGAAAGCTAAAACTGCCTGACAGGAGAAGAAAATGTGCAATGCTCAAATGAGCCAATTTACCAGCTGAAAAAAAATCCCTCTCTTTTAACCCTTCATGCCCCACGGTGTAAATGATCCCTCCAGTCACAAGCAAATGGGTTCAAAAAAAGCCACACCCCATGCTAAGGAGACTACCAAATGTAAGTACAGCACCCAGCACTCTTTGAATGCTATAAATTATTAATCATTCCAGCCTGAAATCCTATTTCCTTCAAATGAATTGAAAATCCCAGATACCCACACTGAGAAGAATCCTATGTTAGCCTGCTAGTGGTCTAGGGACTGGGCTCACTACTGACATGTAGGACTGAATCAGATTTGGATGCCGGTCCATGACTGCTAGGGGCTGAGGAGAGAATACATAATTAGCCCTCACGTGGAGGGAACAGTCGGCATCACTCATCATTGACTCATGATGGTTAATTAAGCCCTGGTGATGAGCAGCTCTGAAGGGAGTCCCATCTAGTCCTCTACAACTGGAAGGAGCCCCTAAGTGAGTTAGGCACCCCATTCCCTTTGAGTTAAGGGACTTCAGTGAGAGTTAGGTACTCAACCTGCTTAGGCACCTTTGAAAATCCCACTAGGCATCTATCTGCCTCTTTAAGTGTCTAAATGCTTTTCAGAATCTGGCCCTTAGGGTCCCATCCTGGACTCCTTGACTTCAAAGTCTGCAGGATCAGATCCTTAACGTTCACAAAATTCCCACGTATGTGAACTGGTGTAGAGAAGAACCATTCATATACACTTGAACCTCATTATTTTTTTTTAAGTACTTCCCCCCACAAATCATCTTGCTCAGACTGTCCAGCCCAGCTGTGTTAGGAACGTGTACAGGCCATGGAAAAAAAAAAGACTGTTCCCAGCTTGAACAATCATTTAGCCAGCTGTAAGTCACAGGAGACAACTCTAAAGAACTGCCAGAAACACTGACAGCAGTCTTCCGCTCCAAAAGACATTTAGAATGATCCCAAATATACTTGGCTCGATTATGAAAATGGCTCTCAAATTAGAGCTGAAAGAAAACAATATCACCATAAGCAAGCAAATTAGAAGTAGATGGTTCCAAGGAGGCGGTGGGGAGGTTAAAAAATTCAGCTATTGAGTTTCATGGACTCAGTGTGACAGAAGGAGGAGATTTCAATCCATCATTCCTGTCCTCTCAGGACTGAGCTTGGTGGGGAATTACTGTCATGCAGAGAAGAGGGGACCCAGTCCAGATGGGAAGACATGGAAGGAAAAGTGCTGACTCCAAGACATGCATTAATTAGTTGGCCCTTCACAGAAGCTCTCTCTGGATGCTCCCCAAGGTTCTAGGTCTGGCTAGAAGGAGAGATGACAGAGCGGGGCTGGCAGCTATCTGCTGGAGTCTCTTAAGTTCCTGTGGAGCAAAGCAGTGTAAGCTGGTGTGGAGTGAGGGCCTGATTCTGGTCTCAGTTACACCAGGGTAAATCAGGAGTAATGCCAGGGTAATCAGTGGACCTATGCCAGTGTGAAATCAGCCTGGGAGAAGACTCCATCTCAGAGACTGCAGAGAATAATTCACAGGGGAGCAAATGGGGCTCAATACTAGCCCATGGTACAGTCCTTCCTTTTATATTTTTGCTCCAGCCTAATCATTCTGCTCTCAATTACACCATTGTAAATCTGGACTAACTCTATTAACTTCAGTGGAGTTACTCTGGTTTTGCACCAGTATAAATGACAGTGGAATCTTGCCTTCCACCATACTAAGTGTTCATAGGCACCCTATTATTCATAAAGAAATGTGTGGGCAGAATGCAGGAATATTCTTGCTCAGCATCATATTTTCCTTCTCACTTTAATACTGAAGAATCAAAGCACAGTGTAAAATCTGATCTCCATGAAATGATGCAGGCACATATGTCTTAGTATGAAGCAGTGAAGAGGTTTAGGGTGAACGCTTTAGCCCCTACAGTCAATTTTAATTTTTTTTTTCTCCTCTTTGGAATGAGCTGAGGCTTGAATTTTTATAAGAGCCTATAGATCCATTACATTTGAATTTTGCCATTGACTTCAATAGAAGCAAGATCAAGTCCTGGGTTTCTATTGCATCCGATGAAAAAAGGGAGATCTTCTTTATCCTGGGTAAATCCTCATATTTTGTAACCAACAATGTGTGTGTTGCAATAGGGCAGGGATGATGGTTTTAGGGTTCTGGACCTTGCTGATCACATGAGCAGCACAAAAAATATTTTACCTCCCGTCCCCCTTTACACAAAACAAAAAAGGATGAAAAACCAAAATTTTACAAAAATGTTCATCAACTTCCTCCAGTTCTAAAAAAATGTAAAGGTGGCTATAATAACTCCCATGCACAACTGTACTTTATCCATCCTAACAAAGTTGGGGGAAGACCAGAATAGGAAGGTAGTGTTGCCTAGCAGATAGAGCACTGGCCTGGGACTCCGAAGGCCTGAGCGCTTTTCCCCACTCTGCTACAGGCCTGCTCGATGACCTTGAACAAGTAACTTCCCCTCTCTGTGCCTTAATTTCCCCATTTGTAAAATGGGGCTAATGATACTGACCTCCATTTGTAAAGCACTCTGAGATCTACTGATGAAAAGCGTTACTTAAGAGCCAGGTACAACTATTTTTGTGTATCATGCCACACACATATGTTTGATTCATAGGCAGTACTTCTAAAAACTAAAAATAACCATTTCCTCTTATTTTTCCATCTGGAAAAACACTATATCCCTTCCATCTGAGGAAAGACTAAAAAAATTAGGGTTGTTCAGCTTAGAAAAGAGAGGACTAAGGGGTGATATAATAGAGGTCTATAAAATCATGAAGGGTGTGGGAAAAGTGAATAGAGAAATGAAAAAACAGGAGTCACTTGATGAAATTAATAGGCAGCAGGTTTAATACAAACAAGAGGAAGTACTTTTTCACACAGTGCACAATCAACTGTGGAACTCATTGCCATGGGATGTTGTGATTGCCAAAAGTATAAGTGGTTTTTAAAAAGAACTAAATAAGTTCCTAGAGGATAGGTCCATCAATGGTCATTAGTCACGATGATCAGGGATGTAACACAGGCTTGAGATGACCCTAAATATCTGACTGCTCGAAGGTGGAATTGGAGGAAATGAACTGATCATTCCAACTGCCTTGTTCAGTACACTCCCTCTGAAGCTCTGGTACAGGCCACTGTCACAGACAGCATACTGGGCTAGATGGACCATTGGTCTTACCCAGTAGGGCTGTTCTTATGGTCTTTCAGGAAAATGCTTTGAATAGCAGTTATTTTCCATTATAATTCCAGTTATGGGTTCCCAGCAGATCTCAGAGTAATCAGCTTGTTTTGCTTCTGAAGTGCTAAATAATGGCAAAACCTAGGAATATTTACTATGCCAAATAGAGCTACCACATGCAGACTCTTCTGTTTGGTATATGGTAAAATGTAATTAAAAGAAAGTTGAAACAACAAGTACATTCCATGTTGATGGCTATTTTTCAAATAATTATGCCTCAACGTGTGTTACACATCACCATCAGTGCCCAATCTACAGCATCTGTGAGGCTGTTATAGTTCCCAGCTACAGAGCTTGCTCTTTAGATGAAGCTGTGGATATTCATGATTTTAGTTCTAGAGGCCCCCAGTTTAATCCCCGGTATGTCAATCAAGGTGGCGGCCAAGACAGGCGATGCAGATTTGCATCTTATCCAGAACTCACTCAAAAACCTCAAATGAATTTTGGATCGTGTTCTTGCTGCACTTTTGGAAATAGAACAGATAAAATGTACAAGATTTTTGACTAAGCTCTTGATTGTACAGGCAGGAGTGTGCAGAAACCTACTCTGAACACTTCACTGCTGTGCATAATTCATCTGTTCTAGATTTAGCATTGGAACTATCAAGTAAACACTTAAGATTACTTGTTAACATTTCATTTTCAAAGTTTTCATTACAGTTATTTGATACTGTACTTTTAGAGAAGAAATTTAATTAAAAATAAAAAAAATTAAAAAGCAACTGATCGCCTATAAATAAGGTTGTGTTGATTTATTATGTCTGCTTTTCTGGAAAAAAAATTCCACAAGTGAGTTAAAGGAAGCAATAGTGTGTTTAATGTAATCCTCCATAATTTTAATTTGATAAAACGACTGGCAAAGTAAAAGCTTCTTGCCACATTTCCTTTGGGAAATGATTCCATAGGCCAGGTAATCACATGAACTGTCAGTATTGAAAACAAAACTAACCCACAGAGCTCTGTATCTCTTATAAAGATTTAAAACCTGAGTGACAATATCTCTGCTAACCCAATACAGAAATAACTAAATGCAAATGCAATTCAGAGGAAATATTAGTCTTTATTTTGCGAAAAGTCTTGTCTACACACCATTTGAGCACTGACTTAACTAAAAGGGTTTAGAATCCAATTTACAGTAGAACCTCAGAGTTATGAATACCAGAGTTACGAACTAACTAGTCAACCATGCACCTCATAAAACCAGAATTACACAATCAGGCAGCAGCAGAGACCTCAAAGAAAGCAAATCCAGTACAGTGCTGTGTTAAACATAAACTACTAAAAAAATAAAGGGAAAGCAGCATTTTTCTTCTGCATAGTAAAGTTTCAAAGCTGTATTAAGTCAATGTTCAGTTGTAAACTTTAGAAAGAACAACCCTAACGTTTTGTTCTGAGCTACGAACATTTCAGTTATGAACATCCTCCACTCCTGAGGTTTCATAACTCTGAGGTTTTACTATATTATATCAGCACAACTCCCTAGTGTGGACACTCGTTTCGGATTAAGAATGTCCTATTTTCATATTGATTAAATTTATTCCTTACCAATGTAAGCAAAATCAAAACAAGCTGTTCCTAATATGAAATAAGCCCTGTTCACACCACTCTGTGCTCAACTGTTAGAATAGCCAAAAGAATAAGTAAATCTTTCATACTGGTCTCCTTGTCAAAATACACAGCCCAAATCTAAAAAAAATTCTTGTGCAAAACTCCCACTGAAGTCCATTAGGGTTTTACATGAGTAAGGATTGCAAGACTGGGCCCAATATGTGATACAGGTGACTCCTTTTAACATAATGGGCCAAATACCAGTCTTATTTATACAGCTATAATTCCAGGATAGCCTCAGAATTATGCAGCTGCTATTGGATTTACACTTGTGTAACTGAAAGCAGAATTTCATGCAAACACTGTCTCATCTACTTATGTCCTGATCCACAGCGCATTAAATCAAGCTTCCATTGATTTCAAAGAGCTTTGGATCAAGCCCTTAATCAGAAAAATGATGCAAACTTTTATTTTTTACAAACAGTGGGTTAGCAGGTTATAAGCAGGCTAAATTCTTAACCAGGGTAAAGTTTATATTATCTATCTCTCAACATATGACAATTTTATTTCTCAGATATATGTGATTTGTTACAATTCTGTGATGTGAATTCTGTTACAATCAAATTCAGCTCTTGCCTATATCTGATCTTGAAATTTGGCCTAAACACTTTAGGAAAATTCTTCCTTTGGATTTTATTTCACTTACTTTGTCTTTATCTATTATAAGATGGGGGGGGGTTTAAAACACCTTTGAAAAAATTAAGTAGCTATTATTAATAAAAATTATCAAATTTGGAGACAAATAAAATAGTCCAAGACAACTTAAAACACTAAAAGAAATACACATTAAACCAGACCAGTACTCTAGCCTCCCAAAGAACTGAATTTCAGATCACACACAGACTATATTGTAGGAGTTGGAACCTAGACCCTCACTCCAGCTACTTTGCACCACTTCAGCAGTACAACACAGTTGGAAGGCCAATGGGTCTGACCCCATGAAGATTCCTCCAGTGTAGGAGGGCATATCTGGCCAAATCTACCTCAGCATATCTGAGTGGAAGGCACCATGGCTGGAACATCTCAATGTCTTGGCAATACAGCCTTTAGAACAGGGGTGGGCAAATGTTTTGGCCCGAGGGCCACACTGGGATTGCAAAATTGTATGGAGGGCCGGCTAGGGAAGGCTGTGCCTCCCTAAACAGCCTGGCCCCACTCCCTATTTGACCACCTCCTACTTCTCACCCCCTGACTGTCCCCATCAGAAATCCCATCCCATCCAACCCTCCCTGCTCCTTGTCCCCTGACTGCCCCCTCCAAAGACTTCCCCATCCCTAACCAGCCCCCCCAGACCCCACTCCCTATATAAACCCCCTGCTGCTTGTCCCCTGACCACCCCTTCCCGAGACCCCTCACTCTAACTGCCCCCCAGGACCCCACTCCCTACCCAGCCGTCCCTGCTCCCTATCCCCTATCCACCACCCCCTACCCCCTGACAGATCCCCCGGACACCCCAGCCCCAACCCACCCCCCCGTTCCCCATCCCGACCACCCCTCCAGAACCTCCACCCCATTCAACCACCCTGCTTCCTGTCCCCTGCTGATCACCCCCTGGGACCTCCTGCCCCTTATCCAACCCCCCAGCCCTGACCCCTTTACCAAGCCGCTTGGAGCAACGTGTCTGGCAACTGCGTGGCCTGCTGGACATGTCTGGCAACCACAGAGCCTGCCAGAGCCAGCCACGCTGCCTTGCTAGTGTGCGCAGCACTGCCGGAGCCAGCTATGCCACTGCAGCACTGCCCAGGAGCAGCAGGCCTGAGCGCTGCCCACGTGGCATGCTGAGGTTGCGGGGGAGTGGGAACAGCAGGGGAGGGGCTGCGGGGAGCCTCCGTGTCCGGGAGCTCAGGGGCCGGGCGGGCCAGATGTAGCCCATGGGCAGTAGTTTGCTCACCCCTACTTTAGAGGCTGTTGGCTGTCAGTGCAAAGAAGAGCTGCCACTGGAGACAAGACTAGCACTAGTGGATAATGATGACAATTTGCCCCACATTACCTTCAAACATGCACTAAGTGCAACCTTGAATCTAGGCCCAAGTATGTGAACATATATACTATTACATGGCATTATGAAATTTCTCTTATTACAAAGTCCTACAGAAAATCATATCCTCCCATCTGGAATTTTTGAGTTATCCCCTAAAATTTAATAGAAAGTGACCTTTCTGCTTCAGAATTCTATAAGACGATTCAAAATACCTATAGCGATAGTACCCTCTATTAAATTCATAGGAACTTCTACAAAACCCTGTTACATTGCTAGAGAAACATATGGGTTTAGTCCCAAATAAATTCAACAGCACTCTTCTATAAGGCCTGGCCCATATCCAGAATATTCTGTGGGAGCTGTTGGATGCTCAGTGCTTTTGAAAATGAAGAAGGTGCCTAAATATGGAGGTGGGGCCCTGATTTATAGCTCTTGGATTTAGCCAAGTGGTTGATCCAGATTCAGATCTTAAGCAAACTTCCCCAAATGTGAGAAGGTATTTGGATTCAGTGTTCTAGTTCTGGCCCTTCTCTATGATAAAGCAACCAAGAAGTATTTTTTTTTTCACATAAGCAAATGAAGTTTTCAATGTCCTACATCAATCAGGAAGGGCTCTGAATTGTAAGGGTGTCTATCCTCGCATAAGAACTTTGGACAAATGTACAGGCAAATGCAGAGGAAGACGGAGCCACAGGGTTCCACTGACACTTTGAATAGTGACTCACTGTGCTTCCACACAAGTCACTTAACCTCAAGTTTATCCTTTTGTAAAGCATCTACAGCAGGAGTAGGCAATCTATGGCACGGGTGCCGAAGGCGGCACACGAGCTGATTTTCAGTGGCACTCACACTGCCCAGGTTCTGGCCAGTGGCACTCACACTGCCCAGGTTCTGGTCTGGGGGGACTCTGCATTTTAATTTAATTTTAAATGAAGTTTCTTAAACATTTTAAAAATCTTATTTAGTTTACATACAGCAATAGTTTATTTATATATTATAGACTTATAGAAAGAGACCTTCTAAAAATGTTAAAGTGTATTACTGGCACACAAAACCTTAAATTAGAATGCATAAATGAAGAGTCAGCACACTACTTCTGAAAGGTTGCTGATCCCTGATCTACAGTAACAGTGGCCCACCCTCTGCTCTCAGTCAATTCAGAGTAGTTCCACTGACTCCAACTGAGTTATTTTGTATTTTACACTGTAAACAGACACTGTCATGGTGTCACAGAACAGAATTTCGCCCCCTGGAAATATTACATACCTAACTTCATAAATTTTAAGAATAAAATAGGACCCCAGGGTTCATAAAGCCCTCCGAGTTTCTTGGTTGAAAGAATGCAAATGCAAACTACTCTAATCTGGTGTCAGAATCCTGTTTCTGATTTCTGGAATAGTTATTCTTGAAATACTTCCCGTGCGTCTTCTTGCCAGTTCTGATCTATTCGGAAGTTGCATATCAGTGCTTTCAGATCAGAGAGGGAGTTTTGCTGCATGTAATTAAGCCTCACTCTTCGCAGTTTAAGGCATGGATATGCTCATTACAATACACCAACCCTCCTTGTTCTGTCAAAAAGCCAAGTAAAGATAATGGACCAGATTCTCCTCTCAGTTACACTGTCACAGCTCCACTGATCCAACAGAGTTGCACCTGTGCACTAGAGGAAAATTCAGTCTAATTAAACAACAAAGCCTTTAGTTTTAGCTTAATTTTCATGTTAGTAGAATCCACATAGCTATTCATTCTTGCTTAATTAGACATAGCTTGTGATCCACATGAGTTTTCCTCTGTTTCTTCTGGATTATTCCTTGAGGGTAGCTGGCTAGTTCCTAAAACCCACAAATCTGCTGAAATCTGTGTGTATCTGAGGAGAGAGGAAAATCTGGTTTAACAGTAGGCTGTCCCAACTGAAGGCCCTGTTTGCCTCTGTTCTTACCTTTGCACAGTGCTTTACAAACAGTGGACCTGATTCACTGCTTTGGTGCATCAGTTTTACACCAGTGTAAGGTCACTGATTTCAGTGGCATAAAACAGATGTACAAGTCATTTCCCACATCACTGAAATGCAGCCATTTTTAATCTGGAAAGTGGTGGCCAACAATGCATCACAATATTTTACTGCAGGAACCAAAGAACACTACACCCAATTAACACTTCAAAGTGATGTTACCATAGACAGGAGGACTGTAATATAAAAGTCAGAATTTGACCAGGACACCTTTATTCTTGCAAATCATGCAATGAGATTTTAAACTGGAGCTAGACTAAAAAAGTATTGAAAATGTTTTAAATTTTAAATATTTAAAAAATGAAAAGACTTATGTAAAATTTTCATTTTGGTCAAAAATTGTTCAGTTTTTTGACAAAAAGAAAAAAAAGTTTTTTTCCAAAAGCCTGGGAAAAAGTTTTACAGCAAACCATTTTGAAAACTTTTTTTTTTAATTTTGCTTTTTCATTTAAAAACAAAACATTTGAGGATTTTAAAAATATATAAATTAGTGTGGGTGAGGTAGTATTTATTTGACCAACTTCTGTTGATGAAAGCAACAAGCTTTCCAGCTTACATACAACTCTGTAATTAAAGACAGTATTATAATGCATACATACTGGGGGGCTAAATTAAAGTCGCACAGTCAACCTTATTGCGTTTATTTACCAACTTTTGAGTGCTTGATTTTGCATCCTTAATGTTCTTTTGTATTAGCTTTCTGTATTAATTTATATATAAAATGTAAGATAATTAATACTATTAATGTTAATGAGATATAGGGCTTGATTCTGCTGCCACTGAAATGAACAGAAGTTTTGCCACTCATCATAGTGACTGTGGTGACCTCTGTGTAGCTCAAAAGCTTGTCTTTCTCACCAACAGAATTTGGTCCAATTAAAGCTATTACCTTACCATCCCTATCTCGCAAAACAAAACACACAGCTGGCACTCTAAAAGAACGGTTACTCACCTCTCGTAACTGTTGTTCTTCGAGATGTGTTGCTCATGTCCATTCCAACAAGTGTGTGCGTACCGCGCATGCACGGTCCCAGAAGCTTTTCCCTAGCGGTATCTGTCGGGTCGGCAAGGGAGACCCCTAGAGTGGCGCTGGTATGGCAGCGTATATATGACCCTGCCGACCCGACCCCCGCCCAGTTCCTTCTTGCCGGTTATTCCGACAGTGGGGAGGCAGGAGGGATTTGGAATGGACATGAGCAACACATCTCGAAGAACAACAGTTACGAGAGGTGAGTAACCGTTCTTTCTTCTTCGAGTGATTGCTCATGTGCATTCCAACAAGTGACTTACGAGCAATCATCTTGGAGGTGGGTAAGGAATGTCTTTGATCCCTATTCCTAGGACAGCACGTCCAAAGGAAGCATCATCTGCCACCTGCTGTACAATAGCGTGGTGAGAGGCGAAGGTATGGACAGACGATCAGGTTGCCGCTCTGCAGATGTCGGTGATCGGAATGTGCGCCAGAAATGCCGTGGATGTTGCCTGTGCTCTGGTCGAGTGCGCTGTCAAGGGAGGAGGTGCAACCTTTGACAAATCATAACAAAGTTTAATACATGACGTGAGCCATGATGAGAGCCGTTGCGACGAGACCAGGAGGCCCTTCATCCTTTCTGCAATTGAAATAAAAAGTTGTGGGGACTTACGAAAAGGCGTTGTGCGTTGTATATAAAAAGCCAGTGCCCTCCTTACATCTAGGGTGTGGAACATTCTTTCCTTGCTAGAGGTATGAGGTTTAGGAAAAAACACAGGGAGAAACAAATCCTGGTTCAGGTGAAAAGGTGACACTACCTTAGGAAGGAAGGTTGGATGGGGGCGGAGCTGGACCTTATCTTTATAGAAGACAGTATAAGGCGGTTCGGAGGTAAGAGCTCTGAGCTCAGAGACCCTCCGAGCCGACGTAATGGCAACGAGAAAGGCCGTCTGCCACGAAAGGTAAGATAGTGGGCAGGTCGCCATGGGTTCAAAGGGGGGTCTCATAAGGGCCGCAAGGACAAGGTTTAGGTCCCAAGGGAGAATAGGGCGATGGACAGGAAGGTACAACCTATCCAGGCCTTTAAGGAACCTTGCGACAAGTGGGTGGCTAAAAAGGGAGGCTCCGTCAATGCTCGGGTGAAAGGCTGAGACAGCAGCCAAGTGCACCTTTACAGACGAAGTGGCCAGACCTTGTTGCTCAAGAGAGAGGAGGTAATCGAGAAGAAAGGGTATCGAAATCGAATTAGGGTCCCTCCCCTTAGACTGAGCCCATAAGGAAAAACGTTTCCACTTTGCCATGTAAGTAGACCGTGTTGTGGGTTTCCTACTCCCCAAGAGAACATCTCTAATTGGGCCAGAGCACTGCATCTCCAGGGGATTCAGCCATGGATATTCCATGCGGTGAGGTGTAGAGACTGAATGTTCGGGTGCAGTAAGCGCCCGTGGTCCTGGGAAATCAGTGTTGGGGACAGGGGAAGTGTTATGGGATTGGTCACGCACAGGCCCAACAGCGTGGTGAACCAATGTTGATGGGCCCAAGCCGGGGCTATGAGGATGAGGGCTGCCTTGTCTTGCCGGGCCTTGAGTAACACTCTGTGAATAAGGGGAAATGGGGGAAACACGTAGTATAGCCCCTCCGACCAGGGGATCTGGAAGGCATCTGCCTCGGACCCCGGGCTGAGGTTGAGAAGAGAGCAGAACCTCTGACACTTCCTGTTGGACCTCGTGGCAAACAGGTCCACCAGGGGAAATCCCCACTCTAGGAAAAGAGAGTGAGCAATGTCTGGTCTGAGCGACCACTCGTGACCCCGGAAGGAGCGGCTGAGCTTGTCTGCCAGCTCGTTCTGGGGACCTGGTAGGTATGTTGCCTGAAGGTGGATCGCATGGTCGATGCAAAAATCCCAGCGGGAGAGGGCTTCCCTGCAAAGGGGAGAGGAGCGAGCAGCACCCTGTTTGTTTATATAAAACATCGTAGCTGTGTTGTCTGTGAGAACAGATACGCACTTGCCTTGCAGGTGATCCTGGAACGTCTGGCAAGCAAGACGAACTGCTCTCAGTTCCCTGACATTGATGTGCAGGGCCAACTCGCTCTGGGACCAGAGGCCTTGAGTCCTGAGGTCCTTCAAGTGCGCCCCCCAGCCCAGGGCAGAAGCATCTGTTACCAGAGTCATCGAGGGCTGTGGTTTCCTGAAGGGAACTCCCACGCAAAGCGAGCGAGGGTGAAGCCACCAGCGAAGGGAGTCCCAGATACGTTTCGGCAGGGTTACCACCATGTCCAAAGGGTCCCTGCCCTGTCTGTGTACGGTCCTTAACCAGGCTTGCAGAGGTCGCAACCGCAGCCTGGCATACGGTACTACGTACGTACATGATGCCATGTGACCTAGAAGAACCATGCAAGTTCTGGCTGTAGTGGTCGGGAATTGAAGGAAGGAATGAACTATGTCCGTGATTGCTGTGGAGCGGGGAGGAGGAAGAAAAGCCCCTGCCTGCACTGAGTCTAACACTGCTCCGATAAACTCGATCCTTTGAGTAGGTGTGAGGATCGATTTGGGTTCGTTTAGTATTAGACCTAATCTCAGGAATGTGTCCCTGGTGATGGATATGTGCTGGGCTACCACATCCCTTGAATTTGCCTTGATAAGCCAGTCGTCCAGGTAAGGGTAAACGTGGACGTGGCGCCTTCTGAGGAGTACTGCCACTACTGCCATACATTTGGTGAATACTCTTGGGGCAGTAGACAGGCCAAAGGGTAGTACCGTAAACTGGTAATGACAACCTCCTACTACGAACCTCAGGAATCTCCTGTGAGCCGGGATTATTGAAATATGGAAATACGCGTCTTTTAAGTCGAGGGCAGCAAACCAGTCTCCTTGATCCATAGAAGGGATAATGGTGGCCAGGGAGAGCATGCGAAACCTCAGTTTCTTTATGTAGGAATTGAGGCCCCGTAGGTCCAGGATGGGACGAAGACCACCCTTGGCCTTTGGAATAAGGAAATAGCGGGAGTAGTACCCCTTGCCCCTGAATTCTTGAGGAACCTCCTCTATCGCACCCAAAGATAGAAATGCGTGAACCTCCTGTAACAGAAGTTTCTCGTGAGAAGGGTCCCTGAAGAGGGACGGGGAGGGGGGGTGGGAAGGGGAGAGGGTAGAAAACTGGATAGAATATCCCACCTCTACCGTACTGAGGACCCACCTGTCTGAGGTGATCCGAGACCATGCACGGTAGAAGTGGGATAGACGATTCACAAAGGGAAGCGATGGAGAGGTGGCTGGTGAACTGTCCTCGACCGAGCCTTCAAAAGTTAGGCCTAGACCCTGGTGGTTGCTTGGAACCCGAATTTGGTTGACCTTGCCGGGAGGAAGATCGTGGCCGAGTTTGATTGTTTCCTCTCCCACCCCGTCTAGGCTGATCACGCCTCGGGGCCCCTGGATAGAAACGAGGAGGGGGAGGGGGCCTGAAAGGTCTCCTCTGAGGTTGAGGGGTATGGAGGCCTAGAGACCGTAGAGTGGTTCTAGAGTCCTTGAGACTATGGAGCCTCCTGTCAGTGTCCTGGGTGAATAATCCCTGACGATCGAATGTGAGGTCCTGGATTGTATTTTGGACCTCAGGTGGGATCCCTGACACCTGCAGCCAAGCACTACGCCGCATCGTTATGGCAGTTGCCATAGTTCTGGCTGCAGAATCAGCAGAATCCAGAGCTGCCTGGAGCGCCGCCCTGGACACTACTCTCCCTTCGTCCACAATGGCTCTAAATTCGGTGGCCGATTCCTTAGGAACAGCGTCCTGGAACTTAGCCAAGGCCGACCACGAGTTAAACACATATCTCCCTAAAGCCGCTTGCTGGTTGGAGATTCTAAGTTGCAGCCCCGCAGAGGAGTACACCTTTCTCCCAAACAAGTCCAGTTTTTTGGCATCCCTAGATTTGGGTGTAGAACCCGGCTGCCCCTGATGCTCACGATGGTTAGCTGCATCAACTACTAGGGTTCCAGCTTGGGGGTGGGTGTACAGATGTTCGTACCCCTTCTGAGGGGCAAAATACCGTCTCTCCACTCCCTTGGCCGTTGGAGGGATCGACGCCGGGGTCTGCCAAAGGGCATCCATATTAGCCTGAATCATTTTAATATAGGGCAGGGCTACCCTAGATGGTCCACCCGGAGCAAGGATGTCCACTGTGGGATCAATGTCCTCTGTGACCTCCTCTGCCGGAAGATTAAGATTTTGTGCCACCCTGCGCAGCAGGTCCTGGTGACCTCTCATGTCCGTAGGTGGTAGGCTCAGAGATGTACTCGCCACTGCCTCATCCGGAGAGGAGGAAGACGAGGTACCCAGGAACGGCTCCTCTTGACCCTCTAATTGATCAGCAGAAGGGTCAAGGTTGGGCTCCGGACGTGGGGCTAGGGCCTGGATCCCTGACGGTCCCGGTACCGGTTCATCCGGTGCCGCCTCAGAAGCCGGTGCCATAGCTGTGGCTGATCAGGGCAGCCGTGGAACCGAGGTTGTGGAGGAGGATCTTGGACCCTCACCCTGGATCTGATGGTAAGCCCAGGGTGTCCAAAAAGGTCACTGAACTGGACCCTGCCACTGGGGAGGCCATGAAGGCTGCGTCCCGGTGCAAGGAGTGTCGGCGTCGGGTGTGGTGGCGGGACCTCGATGTATGGTGACTGCGACCCGACCTAGATGAGCCCGCATCGGATTCGGATGAGTACTCCGACGCCAACCAGGGCTGTGCGGAGCCTTCCAGTGCCGGGGACCGGTGCCGTTGGAACATGGCAGGCTTTCCCGGGTGCCGTACTACGGGTACTGGTAACCCCTGTACCGGATCCGATGGTGCCGTAGAGGTAGCAGGCGCTTGTGGCACCATCGATGCCGATGTCGACGCCGCCGTGGCCAGCGCCGCCGAGCCCTGTAGGGGTGAGATAATCGGTGCCGTGGGTCGAGAGACCAGTGCCGGGGTACTTTCCCAGGTCATAGCAATGAGGTCTCCAGCTGCCTCAAAAGTATCCGGTGTCGACGGCATATCCAAGTCCTCCAAGGCGCCATGAAGGGGAGAATTCGAACCCCTCAACGCGGCAGACATGGGCGCTGATGTAGAGGTGGACGGCGCCGGCTCTCTCTGGCTCGGGCGCTGGTGTCCCGAAATTTGACGTGCCCTGGAGGACTCACCCTGGGCTCTACGGGCCGGGGAGCGACCTGTGTCTGGTTTTGTCTTCTTCCTCGGTACCGGAGACTGAGATCTATGTCTCCTAGAGGCGCTTGGATCCCGTGCCGGGGATCGGTGCCGGCGAGACTTATCGTCTCTCTTCGGCGCCGCAGTATTGCGGATAGAAGCCGGCGTGCTACGCACCGTAGTAGGCTGAGGGTCCGCATGGGGCTGAAGCGCCAATTCCATAAGGAAGAGCTTTAGCCTGGAGTCTCTCTCCTTCTTGGTGCGAGGTTTAAAGGCACTACAAATAGGGCACCGTGCAGTTTGGTGGCCCTCACTCAGACACTTGAGGCACTGAGTGTCTGTTCGGCATAGGTTTCCTGCACTTCTCACAGTTTTTGAACCCCGGTGCCCGAGGCATGCCCCGGTGCCGGAGTAACTAAAGAACCTAAGAACTATCTACAACTTTCAAACTAACTAATAAGAACTGTGTGAACTATATACAAAGAACTGCTAAGGACAGTGCAGAAGCACGCTAAACTGTTCCAGTGACCGCCACGAACAGTAAGAAGCAACTGGGCGGGGGTCGGGTCGGCAGGGTCATATATACGCTGCCATACCGGCGCCGCTCTAGGGGTCTCCCTTGCCGACCCGATGGATACCGCTAGGGAAAAGCTTCCGGGACCGTGCATGCGCGATGTGCACACACTTGTTGGAATGCACATGAGCAATCACTCGAAGAAGAAGAAGAAGTAGTTCTTGCTAAGCCTGCAAAATCCAGACCCTGAATCTGCAAACACTTTAAAGTGGATGCTGAATTATTATATAGGCCAGGCCTCTGAGCTATGATGTTCTTTAATCAACGCTGACCTACCCTTTCTCTCAGGATGCGTCAATTTTCAGTTGAGTCAGGGTTTGAGTTGACCTTGAAGAACAGTTATATAACTGAGATTTGATATACCAAAATAAATAAAAAATAAAAAATAGAGCCCTACTTGCCATGAAACAATTACAGTAAAATTGACTCATCACACTAGGTACCATTTAAATAATCTAAGCATATATAGTATAATGATGATCTAGCTATATATAGTAATATGGTGTGTTAAAATACACAGACCTATAATATAACACTACTAAAGCAATTATTGAACATATTGCATGTAGATGAAACTAGCTATAACTCTGTAGAACTGGAGAGGATATCACAGATTGTGACTCTTACTAGTCTCGATGGGAGTTTTCTCTGTCATTTAATGTATTTTAGGATTTTTAAGAAGCCTTGATCTGCTTCCCTGTCTCTACTTAGGTTTAATCTACCAGGAAACATAAACCAGTGATGTTTAGCAATCCTGGGTGTTTAGGCTCCCTTTGCAAAGTGTCAAAGCATTTCAGTTGGTCAGAAATAGGATGATTTGTAACTGTGGAATTATTTGATTCCATCTTTAGCAAAAGTACTGTTCTTCTTCGGGTCATGACATGGGCGTAAGCAGCAGAGAGTTTGTTGCCAAAGCAGAGTTCAAATAGTACAACTACAAAAGATGCACTGTCCTGTATGCAGGTCAGATTCATCCCTGCACTGGTGCCTGGGACAGACGGGCAGCAGTTCATGCAGTCTGCATCTACACTGTTCAGGAGCTTGCAGGATCTGCCCCTGGGCTCTACGCTAGCTTGTCCCCTTTTATCTAATGGAACTTTGCAGGAACTGCCCCCATTCTACTCCTGACTTCCCCAAACACTGGGGCTGCTGAGAAGATGGTGCAAAGAGCTCTGTGGCTGGGCATAAAGGTCCCCTGTATTAGGATATTCCATGGAGGGGAACTTAATGCCTGCCCGAGGCCCCATTTTGTCAGCCTCGCTGGCACAAAGAGACCACAGGACAATGAAGAATTGACCCACCAAGTTTAGCAACGTGGGTGTGTTCACACACACATACTTACAAGGCCCTGATCCATCCATGAGCTCCCTGCAGGTGTACTCTCTGCACCCAGACTGTAAACAAGCCCTTCTCCGCTCAGTGCACAAATGAGTCAGGACCCCGCTGTTGTAAGCACCAGTGTCCCTTTATTTCCCTTGTGCAAGCCCCCACCATCACCTGTATACATAAGATAGCCCCCTGACTTGGCTGCCTTAGGGGACAGCTAGCTCCCACAGCTAGCCAGGAGTAACTGCTCCCACTCCCTTGTGACTTCCTTCCTGTGAGCTTTATGCTCTGGCCTGGAAGGCTCCCAGGTGGTTTGCCTCAAGCCCCACTCTCCCCAAGGCCACACCCTGCCAGCCCATTAACTCCCCCAGCTGGGAGCTGAGCTAGCACAGCCTCTGCTGCCCCTTCTAACAGAGGGAACAGGGGCTGGCTCAGCACTTTCTCGCCAGCACCCTGTTACACAGACAAAGCCCCCACTGATCTGACAATTTACCAGCCTTTTTTAAAATCTTCAATTTCTACTAAAAAAATATCACAAGCAACTTATAAACACAGCAAACACATTTCACACACACACTGAAGACAGAAACATCGGTGTGGGCCAGATCAGACTTTCCATCTAGTCTGGTCCTCTCCTGTCCAGCCATAGCCAATACCTCATATTTCAGTGGAAGAAAGAAATATGTGTAATGCTGCTGCACGTTGTCAGAAGAGAATGCCTTGCCAACTCCCACAGTTGATCAGCTCACCCCATGTAGTCTGATGTTCAGATTCCCCTTGCAGCAATTGTGATATAAAGACCCTCTCTGGTATGGCATAAAATAGAATATCTGCTCCTGTTACTCACTTCATTCTGCCACTCATGTGTTATGAGGTATCTCAAACTGATGGCAATTCAGAGCATACATTGCCCATCATCACGCACATTATCTAATACACAGTGGGAGCTCCTACACAGCACCCTTTCTCTTTACAACTCCTGTGTTTCTCTTTCCTTCTTCCCTCCTTGATTCAGCCTGTTGTCATGGCCCTTGCTTCTTCACAGCAGGCACTCAGAGCCAGAGTTTCAATGGTATTTAGTGGGCTTTTCCACTTCTAACCACCTCAGCACCTTGCAGGATCCAATCCAATGCACCCAACTGGGCCCTTCCACAGGGGAGGCCCACAAAAGGGGTTTCAGGAACCCAACTTCACATTGTTCCTGGGAGGAGAGATGTGTTTGAGACTCCCCAGAGGATCAAGCCTTCCAGTATCACAGAATCCAGGCCTGGCTGGGGCTCCTACTGAGTCAGGAAAATAGGGAAGGTGACAGGGCTCCTCTCTTGCAGGCTGACTACCCAGCGGGCTCTGTGGATTTGTGTCTCCTTCACAGAGGCTGAGGGGACGATCTGGCCAATCCTACATTCCAGAAGTGCCCTAAACTTCCTAGAAGCTAATGGGAGACTTGGGTGTTAAAGGAATACATGATCAGGCTAACAAAGAGTTACCCACACTTCACCTGAAATCCCACTATCTGCTTTGAGGTACCAACCCATCTTCTATGATTAGCAAACAGGTTTTACTCAGGAGGAACTGAGAGCTGCATTAGTATTTCTCCATCAGAGCATCAGGTAGAACTCCCTTTGGGTCAGCAGCCTCTGCCCCACCGGGACATGGAGCTGGCCTATAGTAGCAGCTATACTCTGCATGCCCTCACTCCCATATGGGTGTTTGGATATTCAGTCCATGTAATAATAATACCCCTAGTTCTCAGAGAGCATTTTTACATCTATAGATCACAAAGTGCTTTACAGGGAAGGTTTATATCATTATTCTCATGATGAACCTGAGACACAGAGGTGAAGCAACTTGACCACGGTTGCCCAACAGCTCAGAGGATATACTTGGGTTAAACACTCTTTGGAGCAGGGGCCGCCTTTTTGTTCTGTAGCGTGTCTATCACCACGGGATCCTGGTTTATGACTAGGGCTCTTAGATGCCACTGCAATATAACTCATAAGTAAGAATAACAACAGCATAGTCAGGAATCCTTTGGCCAGACTCCATGGCCCACACCCCAGTCACGAGCCACCTTCCCATGTTGCTCTGAGAAGAGTAGCATAGTTCCATGACACAGAGGAGGATTTGGGACCATTTGCACTTCTCCTCCACAGCCTTCCAAACCTACATAGAAATACTCACCTTCAGTATCCATGGTCAGGGCTGGGCATGATCTGGTCATTAGGAAGCACTGAATTTGCACTCAGTAATGATTTAAAGTTCTGTCATTACAGCAAAATAGCAACAGCATGAGCTAGCCAGGTTTTAACAAATAAATCTACATAAAAGCTTGCTCTGAAAGTGATTGCTCAATATAATGACCAGCTGTCTCTTCAATTCTTGCTGAGGCAACCTATGTTCTCATTATTCATTGAAAAAAAAAAGAAGCTTGTTTTGTCTATACAGTAAATTTCAGAGAAATAATAACATTACTTGACAGACTGAGATGCCAAGTGGGTCTCCCCCCATCCCAGCCATGCTATTCATTTCCAAAAAGGGGAAGAGTGCTGATTACTATGAATTAAGGCAACAGCCAGTGTCTGTAATCTGTCTGTCTCAGTGACTGTGGATAAACACTTAAATGGATATTGGGCCAGAGAGCTAGAATGATTCTGTAGGCTAGGGGCTAGCCAGTGCATCTGCCTAAGAGGTGGGAGACCCCAGTGTCCAGTCCTCTGTTCCAATCACTCTTTATTTATTTATTCACAATGGAACAGCTTCAACAGGAGATAATGAGGAAGCCCCACATGAAGCTATCCCATAGCTCTGTGGTTAGAGTACTCTCCTGACAGCTGTTCAAAGCCTTTCCTTCCCCCTCCAGCAGAGAGAGGGGATGGAACCTGGGTCTCTCATATCCCAGGCGAGTGCTCTAATTACTGGGCTAAAAGTTACAAGCTGAGAGACAAACTGCTGTTGCTGCTTTTGAATGAGACCTGATCCAGTAGGCACCCCTTGATTCCACTTACCAGATCAAGCCCCCCCATGCAACTTAGGAGGCTGAACGGCTGTCTTCTCCTGGTTTGTAGATTGCTCTTGGGCAGGCCGCAGGTTGCCCACCACTGCTAGGGCCTAGGTGGGAGACAGACATCCAAACTTCTAGAAAAAGGCAGCAGTGAGTATGCCCAGAGAAAGATACTGGTGTCCAGGGAACTTTACTCTGAAAAATCTAAACCTCTGGGGTTCAGTGGGAGTTTTGTGGAGCCAAAACTGGGACTTAGATGCCTAAAACAGGGACTTAGGCACCTAAGTCTGGGGTTTAGGTGTCTAAGTAATTTTGAGAATATTACAGCAGTCACCAGCGAAGCCTAGTCACTGGATGACAAGGTTATGCTTTTTTGGCACCCTGGTTAGCTGGTGCTGAAACCCTGCAAGGTAATAACTACTGACTCACTGAGGCAGCCACGGCTCATTAGAGTCCATCCTGAGTGAAAAGCAGATGGCGGCCTAGGACAAAGACCTCTCGGGGGAGTTATCATAGGGATGGGGAAGAAGGGTTAGATGATATTATATTTTTCAATGATCCTCGTGTTCATTTAAAATAAACCCCAGGAGAGGGTGATTTTTTACATAGTTTGTTACCATGTGTCTGTTGAGTGGGAACTTCAGCTGCTTATATTACTTAAAGTGCAAGCTCATTAGGGTCTTGTTATGCATGTACAGTGCCTTGCACAATGGAATCTGAACCACTCCTTTGGGTATTCCTGCAATACAACTACTAATGTTATTAAGGTTCCACAATAGTTTCCATTCTAACCTCCTGTTTTCACAAGCTCATAACTTTCTGAAACCTCTTGGACTGAGACCCTTTTGGCTGTTTTTGAGTTATGAGAGAGCAATAATTATACACTCACACTTTCCCCAATTTTTTAAAATGTTAACCATTTGGGGTTACCTGCTTCCCAGGGCTGTGCTCTCATCCTGCTGCCCAGCCGCCTTCATAGACGGGCCAGGCGGTGGAGAGACCAGTAAGCGGGGCAAAAGTTGGTCCAAGTTTGGGTGCGATCAACGCCCCATGGCGGGGCAGGAGGGGAGTCGCTGCGGAGCGGAGCCCTGGAAGGGCTGGAGCCGCCTGGCAGCTGGGAGCTAACTTTGTCCGTGCGAGTCTCGTGTGTGAAGTGGCGCTTTTATTTTTTTTTTGGTGATTGCTCTCCCTGATGTTAAAACCTGGCTAAGCCACTGGACATACACTGTCCTTAACCATGGTTTACTGCTTCTTTTTAGTCAGCTTTTGAACTCAGTGGGCCCAAATCTCCATTTTGGCATGCTGGTTTTCCACAGATGTAATTCCACTGACCAGTGGAGTTCCTCCTGACTAAAACCAGTACAACAGAGAGGAAAATCCAGCAGATTTTTTTCCTCCGTGTTTTAAAAAGAGAGGAAATTTTTAAAAACTTAAATAGAGCCACAAACTGATGCTTGTTTGGAATCTAACATTTCTTTTAACATCACCTACCTTCTATGACCGGGTGGGCAAACTTTTTGGCCCGAGGGCCACACTGGGGTTGCAAATTTGTATGAAGGGCCTTGTAGGGAAAGCTGTGCCTCCTTAAACAGCCTGGCCCCACCCCCATCCAACCCCCACATACTTCCCGCCCCCTGATTGCCCCCCTCAGAACTCCCGACCCATCCAACCCCCCCCCACTCCTTGTCCCCTGATTGTCCCCTCCGCAGACCCCCCCACTCTAACTGCCTCCCCAGGACCCCACCCCCTATGTAAGCCTCCCTGCTCTTTGTCCCCTGACTGCCCCCTCCCAAGACTCCCCACCCATAACCACCCACCCAAGACCCTGCCCCCATCTAAGCCCCCTGCTCCTTATCCCTTGACTGCCCTCTCCAGAGACCCTCCCACCTCCTAATCCCCCCAGGACCCTACCCCCTGTCCAACCCCCCGTTCCCTGACTGTCCTGACCCCTAGCTACACCTCCGCCATCTGACAGGCCCCCTGCATCTCCCATGCGCCATCCAACTCCCCCATTCCCCATCCACTGACCACCCTCCCCGAGACCCTCTGCCCCTTATCCAACCCCTGGCCCCGGCCTGGCCCCCTTACCACGCTGCCGCTCAGAACAGTGCATCTGGCCCAGAGCCAGACACGCTGTTTTGCAGCCCTGACCCCCAGAGCGCTGCTCGTGCAGCGCGCTGAGGCTGCGGGTTAGGGGGACAGTAGAGGGGCCAGAGCAGCCTTCCCAGCCAGAGCTCAGGAGCCAGTTAGGAGGAGCTCATGGGCCGGATCCAGCCCGTGGGCCGTAGTTTGCCCACCCCGGTCTATGAGAACCTGTTTAAAAGTAAATTAATCTTTCAACACATTCACACTCACACAATAACAATGAATGGAAGAATTCTGCACTATTCTACAAAAGCAACTGAGTGGAATTCATTGATCTATTTGCTTAAAAAGCAGAAAGTAAATCAGAATATCCCACCCCATCCTTCCCCCCACATCCTGGGGGTTCCATTTAAGGTCACAGGGTGCTAGTGTTTGTTACAGGTTCCCTACTATGCCCCATCCACAGGGGATATGAATCTGTTACATCTCCATCTAGCACACATTGTATTTTTTAGCTCAAGCTGTAGCATCTCATGGTTTTAGTTCTGGAGGTCCCCAGTTGACAGTCAAGATGGCAGCCATCACACATGGCCTTTGCACAGATGTGAAAGCAGGCAGGGAGGATGCAAGGAATACTTAGGGTCTGATCCTACACCACAGCTACTGGTATACACTCACTGATTTCAATGGTACAGGATTGGGTCCATGGTCCATCCATCACATCCTTGCACCTTTTTCAGTGAAAGATCTGATTGAGGCCTGTGGCAATAGCCACGCTGGCCACCCCAAACAGCAAGGAAGAAATCGACCATGGCCCTTCCTCCCCGCATTCCACATTGGCCAGCAGAACAATTCAGCAGCAAGGCATCCTACAGTCCTATTCCTTTTTAGGTGGGGCACCTATAGCCTAATCCAAAACCCACTAAAATCAATGGGAATCTTTCCACTGTGGACTTAGGATCAAGCCCCTAGTGCTTACTGAGGCCTTAATAAATGGTAAACAGCTTTCCTCCCCTAGCCAATTGTAGCACATAGTATCTCAAAATTTCCATTTAGAAATAATTAAATCACTGACTGGCCTAAAATAATAAAGCTCAGATTCTGATCTGAAACTAGATTTTGTGCACAGTGAAATATAATGTGTTTACAACTTTGGCCAACCTTCTGCGTTCTGTGCAGTTACATATAGCTGGGGTAGCAATTACAAAGGCTATTCATCATCATGCTTCAGGGCATAATCTGATCTCTGGTCAGGGACTATTTTGGGGTAGTACTGAACACAGGTGCGCTGTGGGATTTTCAACCTTGTCTGAAGTATCTGATGCTTCAACAAGGTATTTTGGCAGGTGCATAAACTTAAGCACGCTAATAGTCTATTGACTTGACTGGGACTGCTCACTATTTAAAGTTAGGCATGTGCTAAAGTATCCTGGTGAAATGGGACCACCAGCTTTTGTCAGGGACGGGCCACCAGACGAGATGCACCATTGTTCTGTTCTGGTATTGCATTGTTTATGTTCAAAGGCCTGCTCCTCCCAAGCAATGGAGAATTTTGCCATTGATTTCAGTGGGAAAGGAGTGAGCTCTCACTGAAGGAACACTTAAGATTTTGAGAACTGGTTTATAAGAAACTTTTGAACGAATTTCTCATAAATTTTCTCATAAATTTTTTCCAATTTCTCTGTTTACTGATTAATCCTTTCAATTCCCTGATATCATATTCTAATGTTTTTTTCCAATTTCTCTGTACATAAAAATAACTATAATGATAATAGTAACAAAATTTTGCAGTCCGTTCAAAAGCGCCTGGTGGTCCATATTTGTTTCACAGTCCGCCTACTGACTACCCTGATCTAGAGACTAAGAAGGAATGGCAATATGTCCAACTTAAATGTGCCATCTCCCATTAGTTTTACCCTGATGCCTGCACTACCCCAGACTCAGATGAACAGCTTTCATTTCTTCAGATATTACTCAGATTACCAAGGCCTATGGCAACACTATCTGAGAATTAGACCAACAAACTTGAATTAAACATGGATTTCCTAGAAAAGAAACAAGGGGAGGAAATAGGCCAATTATTCTCTGCTAACTAATGGAAACAAATTTTAGCCAGTGCTTTGAACTGTTCCTGGACCTCTGGTTAAGATTAATCTAGTGGAAACTCATACAGAGGATGCAGTGAACCCTTCTCCGATTGTTCAAAACAGGTGCTGCAAATACAGACAAATATTGGCGCTGTGATTCAGCAGACACTAATTTAACCCATGTGCTCCAGGAACGCTCTTACATCTGAATGTTTGGCCAGAACTTAAAATTGCTATTGTTTTTTTTCCCTAACAAATAAAATTGTGTTACAAGCTAAACATGTCATTTTAAACCTAATGGATATTAATTGGAAGCTAAACAAATATGAAAAACTTTGGTACTAATAATTGCTAAAAGACTAGTGCTACAAAAATGGAAATCCAAAAAGCAAGCCACAGTTGAAGACTGGAGCACAGACATCGTAAGGTTGGCCACCCTGGAAAGAAGTTTATATTGTAACTGAAATACCCAGTATCTCAGAGATATCAAATGCTCTCCTGGAAGTACCAGGATGATCCTATTAAATCCGTAGAAGCCCCCCTCACCTTCACCTCTTCTCTGCCTACTTTCTTCCCTCCTCTTCTTTCCGCCTCCTCTAAAGTTTGCTTCTGTTATTTATCTTATTTTAATTGTTTTCCCCAATAAACAATTTCTGTTTGTAAACTGTGCAATACAAATAATTAATTTATACTTTAACCATTCATATTATACATAATCAAATGTTTTAAATATAGTTAAGATTAGGTAGCCAGTGGTTGACACTTTATGAGAAGTCTGTTGTTTTATATATACTAATTTAATAAAAAGTTAATAGGGAAAAAAATTTCACAAACTATAGTTGTGTAAAATAAGATGTGAGATACTTAAGGTGACAGAGAAAATCAATGACATGCCAGGAACAGGATCCAGGAATCCTGAATCCCAGTTTCCTGCTCTAATATTAGGTTTTCTGATATGTAAAGTTGACCCTAAATAGACAGGTAATACTAAGCTCCATTTTAATATATGTAATACTCACTAGGATCCAAGTTGTCAGTCTGGCACTGCAGGGGTATGTAGCCTGCCAGATCTGGTGGGACTCTGCAGCTGCAGAGACCTACATGGACTTGGAAGGGAGGTGCAGACAAACCAACCTCCTCTTGAGCAATGGGGTAAGTATAACCCATTTGCCAGGAGCTCTGTCTTCTCCCTCCTACATTTGACTGGGTGGGTGTTGGGTTGTTCATCCTCAAAGGGCCTTGTCTCCTGGCACCTGTCGTCCAGTGAAGAGTGCTGTTGCACACTGCCCCTCTCAGATTTTCAGTGGTTGTGTATCAGTTGTGAGGAACCAACCCCCATCATGGAGTCAGGGCAGTACTGTGAGTGCTCAGTGCCTCCTCAGTGTCATCTCCTAGCTCTCAGGTGAACCCCGTGCTTCTGTCACTACAGGACTATAAACAGTTTGGGTGGTTTCCTTATGTGATGGATGCTACTTGTGGCCAAGCCACCAGGGATTGCACTGGGGACCTCCAGAGCTAAAAGAATGGGCTGCCACAGCTTGAGGTAACACTCTCTAGTTGGGGCTGTAACAGACTCATCCTTTGCAGATTGGACAGAGGGAGGCGGGAGACAGAACTCCTGGCTAGAGACTCTTCCCCAAAGAGATCACAGATATTCTGTTTGTGCCACAATTAGTGTAGTCCTTTCTCTTCTCCTGTGAGAGAGAATGGCATTAGCAACCTCCATGGGGACAGTGCAAGGACAAAGGGAAGGACAGGGATCCAAAGAGGTCTGCATATTCACACGAGATGCTTCTGCTGAAAGATAAGCTCTCATTCCAACAAGAATTATTTTGGGGAAGTTGCATGGCCAGGGTTATGCAGGAGGTCAGACTAGATGAGCACAGTGGTCCCTTCTGACCATAGAATATATTAATATGTGATCTCTGAATCTACTCTTAGTAGCTCTGTACGTCTCTCTCATGGAATGGGGGTGAATCGCCATCACCTCCTACAGTGATGCACCACTCTCAAGATCCGACAGCTGGGTAACGGTTACCAACAATCCTTACAGTCTTGTAAATCAGCCCAAAGCTTTGGCACGCCAACCAGTAATTAGACTACACACTAAAATGTACCCGGGGCATTAAGCTCACCAGAAACAAAAGCAGGACAATTAGAGATACCTACGCAGCCTAGCAACCGCGGCTCAGGATCCGCACAACCACGTTTAAAGCTATGTCTAATATCTGCCTATCAAACAGAGAATTCATTTGGAGTGTCTGTTTGAAATACCCCAGCTCACACCCTGAGCCCTCACTCCTCTCACATGCCCCCACCCCCATGCCCTCCCTGACTCCTGCACCCCCCCACCCCATCCGCACTCCCACACTGAGCACCAAACAGGAGCTTCTGCACCCCCCTTGCACCAAAAATGGGAGCTGCCCAAGTAAACGCTCCACACCCCAACCACCTGCCCCAACCCTAAGCCCTCTCCTGCATCCTAACTCTTGGCCAGACCCTGCACCCCAACCCCCAGCCTGCTCATGCACCCTATCTTCCTCACAGACTCTGCACTCCCAACCCTGAACCCCCTCCCACACCATACGTCCTGGCCAGACCCCACACCCAAAAGCTTTTTTATAAAGCGCTTTACAATAGTTAGCTAATGGCACAAACAATATTTGGAAAGATCATTAAATGGTCCACCGAGACCCTCCGCGATTTTCAAGTGGTCTGTGGAAAAATAAGTTAGATTACAAAATCAATCAAGGTACCTCACTTTATTTTCATTTACTTCCCATTACGTATAGGAGGAGGATGAAGAAAAAAAGAATGAAATACAGGGATGGCAGGGGGAGATAAGAGAGAATGTTCTTCTTCTTGGCCAGGTCCCAAGGAGGGGCCCTGAAAATGAAGCTCAGCGCAGGGCCCCACTAACTCTAATTCCGCCACTGAGTGGGCAACAGACCAAGTGGATCTAACTGTATGACAAATAAGGCATTTTTCACCCACATTGCAGTTTGAATGGTGTAGCCTTCTCTTCCCTCAAGAAATGCTTTGTGAGAAAATAGGAGAAATACTTTACAAAACAGAAGCATGAAATGACCCCACATGATTTGTCTGCTCTGCATCTGAGGTCAAGATTTATGCAAAGCCATCACGACCGTTGGCAAAACTACCAGCCTGGTACCAAGATGTGAACATCGGTGGATGGTTCCATCGAAGCAACATCTACTCCTGGCTGCCCAATTGTGCTGTTGGCCTCTGTTGCCTGGATGTGGCCACTAAACAGCAGATGAGCTTTGTTGCTTGGCAACAATACACAACTGTCACAGCCAGATTGTGGGCAGCCAGACCTAAGAGTCAGAGCCAGAGTCCACCATCGCAAGACAGGAGTCAACTGGGTGAGGAGACCAGGAGGTCAGAAGCAGGAGACAAACTAGAGATCAGAGCCACGAGGCATGAACCAGGATCAGGCCAGGTCAGGATACCAGGGGGTAAGTGGCAGGAGACAAACTGGAGGTCAGTAACCACAAGTTACATGCCAGGAGTCAAGCTGGGTTGAGATATCAGGAAATCAAGCAGGAGCAGGTAGCACAAGGCACAGAGTCTAGACTAGGGCAGAGCCTAGTTGTTCAGACAGCTTCCTGATCCTACTGCTGGCTTAGGCAGGGCCAGGAGGCCAAACAGCCACTCTGGGACTCTGCCAACTAGACTTAGGGGCAGAGCCTCACACCGGGGCTGGGTTTCAGGTAAGCTATTGTCAGCATGCTGCCAGCTGGAGGACTAGAGTGTGGCTGTTCCTGTGGGCCCAGGTTCAAGACCTGTGGGTTATACCTGTTCTTCCTCCTTCAACTTGTTCCTTAAAACAAAATTCTCAATCTTTCTTTGGGGCAGCCCCTCCCACTCTGTTTTTGTTGTGAGGTTCTAATTTAAGCCTGATCTTGCAATGGGGCAGACCACTGACACCCCATGGAGCCCCGTCCACTTCACTCCACGGGAATGGATCCCATTCATCTACTTCGATGGTTTGCCTGAGAGCGACCGAATTTGCCATTTTGCCCCAGTCTTTCAGCTCTTGCTGTCTGTATCTTTAGCATGGTTCTGGCAGTTTTCATTTGAAGGTTTGGGATTGGTTTTGTTGCACGCTGCTGAACTGATTATCAATATGTACTGTATAAATGATCAGGACTTGGGGCCTGATCTTGCAGTCTTGGCACATCAAAACCTCCCATCAGAATCAGTAGGAGTTTGCAAGGAGGGACAGGAGGAGTGAAATATGCAAGGATTGGGCCCTAAATGGTTACATGTATTTCCCTGCAATCCTGCCTTATCATGAGAAATGTTAAAATAGGACACACTGAACTGAATTTAGCAGTCAAATGTTGCAGTAAATGATGTGAGGAAACTATATGAGATGCACAAATGAGCTACAATGGAACTGTTCTGAGAAGTCAATAGCAGAGATGGGAAGGGTTAATCTCAGTGATACAAGGTACTAACACCCAACTAAGGGTATGTCTTCGCTACCCGCCGGATAGACGGAGAGCAATCGATAAATCGATATATCAATCACCAATGGTGCCCCCGTCGACTCCGGAACTCCAGCTCGCTGCAAGGCGCAAGCTGGAGTTGACGGGGGAGCACACTGCCGACCGCCACCGCCGTGAGGACAGCAGGTAAGTCGGCTGAAGATACGCCGACTTCAGCTATGTTATTCACATATCTTCGGTTGATCCCCCCTCAGTGTAGACCAGCCCTAAGACAGTCTGCATCACATGGAGTGAGGGTTGGCTTCGGATTGCTTTAGAGTAGTTAATCTATGAGTCTGCTCCTGTTCCCGCTGAAGTCAATGGCCAAATTACCACTGATTTCAGTGGAAGCAGGATCAGGCCTCATTTAGGGGATCTTAAGCTCCTCATTTCCCGCCCCCCTCCCCGCCCCCACTATGCATTATTCCACCTGCATTAATGCACAAGGATAACAGGTAATTTCTGAAACCACTTACAGCACAGTTTATGCCCAGACGCTCCCAACCACCTGCAATAAGGTGAGCAACTCAGTCACATTTACACTTCACAATTCTTGTTCACTGACCACAGCCCTCCCTGCTCCGCAAAGCAGACAAACGCGCCAATTTAAACCATAGAAGGGGATGCATGTATTCAATACTTACTTTCTCAGGACTGCGATTTCATTCTCTATGCTGCTTTCCTTCCCCTTCAGTGCTTTCTTGGGGATGCACTTGACTGCAAATAGTTTTCCACTAGTCCTCTCTTCGGCCAAAACTACTTCAGAAAACGCACCCCTGAAAGAAGGAAAGATTGGTCTCAAAATATATCCTTTCTGTACCTGTTCCTCAAGTGTGGATATCGGGCTATTAAAACTGCTATACCCATTTTTGATATCAAGAACAACATTTTACACATATACAGCATTTGCTTTATAAACTATGCATATGTTAACATTCATGGCATATTCCTGTTGCCAAGCCTTACTGAGCAAATGGACAGTTTTAATAGAGAATCGTGGTCTATTTTTATTAATTATTATTATTATTTGTATTATCACAGCACCTAAAAACTTAGGCATGGACTGGGACCCTGTTGTGCTAGCAGCTGTACAAACACAGAGAAACAGAAAAGTCCTTGCCCAAGAGGCTTACAATCAAAGTAGTATAAGCACAGGTCTGAAACCTAGAACCTCCAAAATCATATTCCTTGTTTTGCCACTGACTTAACATGTGACTTCAGGTAAGTCACTTAGCATCTTCTGCCTAAATTTCCCACCTGCAGTAATACTTCACTCTCTGGGGTTTTAGGAGGCCTTGTTCATAAATGTTCATAAGAACTTGCTTAATGATCCTGGGCCAAGATATTTGGAATTTGATTATTGCTAACAGTGCATGGGACTGAAAGGATCATGAGAGGGCAGGACCAGAGCTATAAATCTCCCTTGAAAGATGGCACATCCAGCAGCCCAGTGTGCCCCAGCACCATTTGTTCAATCCTGATTCAGATGGCGAAGAAGAATAGCTAATGAGTCTTTTTATGCAATGTAAAACTAACTCTTGGAACAAACTGCTACAAGAGATTACTGAAGCAAAGAGCGTAAGAGGATTCAGAACAGGATCAAGCATGTACATGAACCATATGAACACGCATAGTTACATCAGATAGGAGAAAATGTATAAAGGATATACATGTTTGGAGGTACAAGCCAACCACGAACTTCCAAGAGTGGGGGAAAAAAATCTTGCCTTTAACAGGCATCTCTTATTTCTTCTTCTGAAGTATGTGGTACTGGTCAGAGACAGGATACTGCACTAGATGAACATTGGTTCTGGTTCAGACCGGCAATTTCTACAGTATGGCTAATCAAAAAACATTTCCTGTAGCACCTTGGTTTGCCCTATAGGTCTCACAGCCAATTGCTTATCTGACAAGATCACAGCCTAAGGTCATACAGCTGCATTATCATATTTATATAAAATAGAAAGAACCAGGATATGTTTTCCTTCAATCAGAGGATTGTGCTGCCAGCCACATGGCACTCCATAAAAAGACAAGTCAGTAGCCGCCTGAACAAACCACAGCCATGCTCCAGCAAGCTATTAAAATGTTAATATTTGATCACGACCTCATTAAACTGCCATGAACTTTCTCTGACTTTTCATTTCCCAGGATTGCTGGTTATGTAGGTGTCTGTGAATAAACAGAAGCTTTTCCTCTTCATGACCAGGCTCTTCCTTTATGATTCATAGATCTGATGACACAGTCAAGCATTTGTGACCTCACAGTTGCTCCCTTGGATGTGAAAGAAGTGAATGAATCATTCATGAATGGATAAAAGAATCCAGGAGGAGCAGAAGGATGGTGATTAGGAAAGAGAAAGCTTCCATTTACACAGAAAGGCTTTTGTAGTTAATAGTAAGTAATAAGGAAACTACAACAGGAAGTTAGAAATAGATTATTGGGATTGCTGCAAAGTGTATGTTGTGAATTTTGCCTACATGCATGGTGTTCCAGAGAGTTTTCACTAAACAATGGGCCCAGATTCTGATCTGACTTGCGCATTTCTACAAACAGGGTAACCTCACTGATGTCTCCCCATGCTTCTGGGCTTAGATAATAGCTTTTCGGTGCACTGTGGAACCAGCGCACTGCATTCTGGGGCTCACACACGTATCTAATGACTTGAGCAATAAAGAACCAAGCAGGGCAACAGGATTTATAAAGACCTATGCAGTGATGTCATTATGCCTGAATACCTGTAGTTATTTAATGAAATAATTCTTTCATGCCAACCCTAATGCTTAGAACAAACAGCCTTTTCAATGATCACACACGTCCTGAGTCACCTAGCTTCTGAGAACCTTCAATTCCCATCCACTTTTTCACAGAAAAAATATCTAGCTCTTTTCATAGAATACCAGTGTTGGAAGGAACCTCAGAATGTCATCTAGTCTAATCCCCTCCTCAAAGCAGGACCAATCCCTAATTAAATCATCCAACACATTTTTGCCCTATATCCCTAAATGGCCCACTCAAGGATTGAGCTCACAATCCTAGTTTAGCAGGCCAATGCTCAAACCACTGAGCTATTGCACCCCCCTTCGTAGGCCCTTAGGGTGCTCAGTCTCTTGCTCATAGGATTGTTCCCAAGCATCCTCCTGTTCCTCCAAAGAACTCCTCAGGTCCTGTTCTCGGATGCTTTGGACGCATACAAACAACCTTGTGCTCTGCATGCGTTTGGTTGTGTATCACGGCAGTTCCTTGTCTTTACCCTGCAAGTCTTTCAGATAAAGGCTCTTATCCGGGCAGCTCATTTTACCTATTGTACCATGCTGTGTACATTTATGGTGCTGTAAAACTAAAAAAACTTCCATTTTGGACTCAAGTTCATTGCTGTTCTAAAGCAATGAAATAAATGAAGGCCCTGCCTTTATGTTTCTTTTCAGTAGGCGCTGCTCTAGGAAATGCCTTGGTTTCAATGTATTTCCTCCTCCATTTCCTGGCAAGGTTCTGGGCACAGAAGTTGTACCAGACCCTGGATGTAAATTTGTTGCCCTTTGAATGTTTTCTGGGAACTTAGAGTTCTACTCACTATGACTGACACCATATTTCTTTAATGGTTGTTTTCATTAGAAGGACAAAATGGGATGATCCTCGTGACTTTTCACGTTGCGAGTGGTGAACAAACACAGGACTAGATTCATGCAGCCGGTGGTGGTAAAAAGTATCCCCAGAGAGTGACAACTTTCAGCAATGGTGGGCACCTACAACCACCTCTCGCTTGGGGGCCCACAGCCTCAAAAGTGGCATTTCTGGTTATGGAGAGAATGCAATCAGAGGGGGCAATAAAAGACAGTGAGAAGCTTAAGAATAAAAGGGAGAGGTGAGATTGAAACTGTGAAATGCAAGACTATGCTGGGGATGACAGAATCAATAACAAAAATCAATGTCTTTACAAACTGATCAGTAAGATTTTGAAGTGTGAATTTATTTTTAATCAGAAATTTCTTGGGTGGAAAAAGTACAATTTTGATGAAGACAGCAAGTAAAGTGAGTTTTCTTCCTTGTGAAAACAGCCTGCAGGATTCTGTTCCTCTCCCACAACATGACCAGCAAATTATTTTCACGGTAAAGGGAAAATTTGTATGGTATTTTGCAAAGATAGACCGAGATTTAAAAAACATTAGACTAAAGTTAGGCACCTAATGGCTGAGATTTTAAAACTACTAAATGATTTGGATGCCCAAATCCCATTAAATGGGAAATAGCAAAGGGTGAGACTTTCAATGTGTCTAAGGGAATTAGGAGCATATTCCTGAATCGATTAGCAATTTAGAAAAATCCCACCCCAAGCCTCCAAAACGTTTAAGCACTTTGGAAAATCCCAGCCTACATCTTAAGTTAGTATGGTATATTATATAAATAAGGAACCTGATTTTCAGAAGTGAAAATCAATGGGAGCTGGTGGGTAGCCAGCTCTTCTGCAAAATCAGACCACTTATTTAGGTGCCTAAATGCAGACTTAGGAGCTGAATTTTGGGGTTCTATTTTTAGAAGTCTTGGCCATGCAGTTTTTCATCCTAGAGGATTAGTCTTTGCAAACGTCGAATTAAGCCACAACATGCTTCTGTGATCTAGGTACATTTTTAATACGTTTCAAAAAAGGGTATAACAGAAGCACAGAGGGCTTAAGTAACTTGCCCAGCATCACACAACCAGTGAGCAAACTTTGGAAGACTGTCAAGGAATCCTGATACCCTATCACCGTCTAAAACCACAGGACCATGCAGCATCCCACAAGTTATCCATCTTCTATCATTTGAATTTATTTGTATCATTTTCCATCCTAATTACTCTCTTTAATATAGAGTTACAAGCACAGATTAGGGTTTCAGGAACTTTGTTAGAACACCTTGTAATTGCATCCAAATGGATTCCATCTTTGCCAGTTTTCTAATAGAAAACAATAGCTACAATATTAAACTGGAGTATATAAAGATGTGTTAAGGTGCAAGAATCTTTGCCTTCCACGTTTCTCTGATTTGTTCAAACTGTGATTTAAATATGAAAATTCAAATCCTGAGATGAAATGAAGGGAGTGTACTTATAGCAGAGTGCATTTGCCATAGTATCTCAATGTGCTTCATTGCCACAAAAAATACAAAATACAGGCCCTATCAAACAAACAGCCAACGAACGAATAAAACTTAAATTTTCCATTCACTGAGACTTACACATCAAACAATTTTCCACTGCATTAGCAGGTGCTCTGTCATACTAAATCAACAGTAGTCAGGCAGCAGATTTCACATCGTCAGGCTCTGTATAGCTAACAATCTTAATTATGATACAGTTAGGCTTTGCTGTGTACTTTACCCTAGCCATGCTATGGAAAGTAATCAACAAGCACTAATGGTGTGAAAATACACCGTTTCCAGTATGAAGAGTCCTCTGAGATGTGAAATTGACCAAACAACAGTAAGCCATTTCATAAAAAGATCTTAAACAACCACCGATTGTTGTTTCTCTCTGCCTGGATTCTCCACAAACAGGCTAAGTTTAAATCACAAAACACACTTCACAAATAAATAGAAAAAGTCTTCACAGGCACTTTCATAACAGGTAAGCTCTGACATGCCCTAAGGTTCTAGTTGGTCACACTGTCACCTCTTATCAGCTAAGAGATTGTGTGGTTTACTGGTCAGGACAAGGAAGCAGGAGTCAGAGTCTGTTGCTGGTTCCATAACTGACTTAATGCCTGTTGTCATTTCCCGTCCCAGCACCCACACCACCAAAACCAACACAATACTAATAACTGAAAGTAAAAAAATCGTGGTCACAGAGTCATGTCCCAGAAAGTACTTGGGTCTGTGTAGAAATGGACCCACACTGCCAAGTTCAGACCTGGGCTTGGATCTAAAGTTCAGGGGAGCTGTATTTGGTTGAGAGGATATGCTCCAGGCCCAAACTCTAGTCCAATGTGAAACCAAGAGTGACTACTGCTGGGGTATTTTTATCTGTGTCCTGGCCAGAAACAAGGGCCTTCCAGGATGTGCAATATCTACTGTACGGTAGTCAAACATTTACACACAGAATCATAGAATTGTAGGACTGGCAGGGACCTCGAGAGGTCATCTAGTCCAGTCTCCTGCACTCAAGGCAGGACTAAGTATTATTTAGACTATCCCTAACAGATCTATTCCGTCAAATTTCAGTGACATTAAGTGACTTAGACAAGGTCATACAGCAAGTCAGTGGCATAGATGAGAACAGAACATGGGTCTCCAGACTCCCTGTCTACATATCCAAAAACAGATGGATTTAAAAGAATGGGAAAGGCTATAGTGAAACTGTTTGGTTCATTCAAAATACTCTGTCCTATCGCAGAGCAAGTGTTTTTTTGTCTGTTCTCTTTCACCACACATAACAGACCTAGTCCTGCAGTCCATGCTCAAGCAATATCCCCACTGAAGTTAAAGGGCGTTTTGCCTGAAAAAGCACTGCAGAATCCTATCTTATACGTTAAAGCCAAAAATGTCAAAATTGGCACTGGCTTCAAGTTTGCCACCCAAGATTGAAAATTTGCCTTATATCTGGTGGACCATATTAGTCTCTAACATAACACTAGAAGAAATTTGTTCCAGTGTTGCTTTAGTAACTTAACTCACAATGTTCCCTCTCTCCCTGACTTCTAATGCATAACACAGCTGTGCTGCTTGTTTTCCCATGCAGACCACTGATCACAAATTGTAAAAAACTTCTCACTCGCCACGCTGTTATTACATGTTCCAGACAACGGACAACGCTGTTAGGCTTGCTTAGAATGCTGTTGGCCTAATGGACAACTGAATAACAAGGGCAAGGGTCAATGTTATTCTTCTCTGCACTGCTGATGAAGGAAGGGTTCTTTCCACTTCACTGCCATTCCTCGCTGCTAACACAGAGCCGGTTTCCCAATGAAGCTCCACATTTCAGGGGGTTAATTTTGTTCAAGGTAAAAACTATTGCAATATTCTTTACACAATAAAGTAGATTACATTTCTCTGCTGATGGCCAGGCTCTTTTCCCACATCACCTCAAAGTGCACAGGAACAGCGGAGTTGCTATGCTCAATTAGGTCACTGGTCCAGCTATTCCAGTAGCCTCCAGGGCCCAGTATCAGTTGCCTCTGAGGAATGTGTAAAACTCTAGAGTAATCAGTTATGGGTTAACCTGGGAGGCCTGGTGGCCAATCGCCTAGGGGCACTGCTATAGGAATAAGGATACCTAGGTTCTGTAACTCTGCCACTTGTTGTGTGATCATGAGATAGTCTCTGCATCTCTTTCCCCTTCCACTCTTGTACCTTAAGACTGTAAGATCTTCAGGGCACTGCCTCTTCTATGAGTTTACACAGCCCCTAGCAAAAAGGGGCCTTGATCTCAGCCGGTGCCTCTAGGTGCTACCCTACGAATAAAAAATAAAAACTCACTCTCAAAGAAAGTTTCTTCCTATCCCTCATTAGATAGAGGTTGCCTTATGCCCTGAAACACGAGGCTTTATATGCTTTGCAAAAGCCGCCTGATTTTCTTACTCCTATATGTTCCATGCTGGCAAAGACACCTGAGCAAATGCAGTATGGGAAAATTTCAACCTTAGTTATAAGAGGAGACTGGATTTGTCTGGATCCATTTCTCATTTTGTTGTACTATTAGCTACAATTACAGAATAGTGTTTTGACAGTCTTTGTCACCATGAGTTATAAGAATTCTAATGTTTATTTTAGTCTGTGATTTCTTTTTGTTTCAAATCTTTGATATTTTAAGTTCCCAGACAAAAAAAAACTTAATTCAGCTGAAGGTATGGTTTAAAATACATGCCGGAGGAAAGCTCTTTGAAAGAAGGCTGTAGTTAAACAAAAGAACATTTGTTAGAAAGCCAGGAAATTCAAATTTAAGGTTGTAAGCAATAACAAAAATGTCTGAAGCTATGAACATGCACAGGTAAGATCATCCTAACATCCTTAACTCTACCCAATTCACCTTCTGCAGAACAATTGAAAACCAGAAGATACCTTCTTGTTAACAGGCAAAAAGGTTTTATTACATTAGGAAACTATAGCAATACTGAAGACTAGCCCTTTGTTCTGGGGTAATATTTACCCTAACAGAATATATGACATTAATTACAAATGCATTGTAAAGCATAATGTGAAACTTTCTTAGCACTGGTTAAACTTATGTGTTCTCCCCCAGGCAACAGTTGGTACATTGCACACAACTAAAATAAAGCAGGGAGCTTTTTCCTGTGTTGCCTTCATCAAACTGCTGCATTTCAAACACAAAATACTGAACTTGGGACTTGCCAGGAAAAGAAATGAGGCCTTGATGATTTCTGCTCTAAACTATATTCATGTTTTATTTTACCACTAGGAAGTAAGGCCAAGTGGGCTGAACAAAGAGTTAAGAATCAGGAACTCCTGTGCTCTAATCCTACCACTGATTCACTATAATTTGCAATATTCCTGCCTTCTTCACTCCATCTTTTGGGAAGGGACGGGGGGATACCTTGTTAGAAAAGTTATTTGTACAATACTCTGCAAATGAAAAGTACTAAGTGCTATTATTATGGTTGAAATCTGCACAAGATTTGCATATCAGCCTTTGCAATTCACCCTAAAAGAGGCTCCAACAAATACATGGACTTGCATGGACAGTCATCACGCAATTCTACAGCGAATAAGTATCTATTCTATAGCGATCAAGCACTGGAAAAGCCAGGATATTGCAGGTTAGGACTGAACTGCAATGCAGACGCAGCCATGTAAGGATGTTTGCAGATTGACTGCTGCATTATGCTTGGCACTAGAAATGCCATCTGTCCCCCAGATTCAGAAACACTCCATTCACGGGCAAATTTATGAAGAGAAAATGGATATTCTTAGTATTTAAACAGACACCAAAGTTGAGTTTTCTATCTGAGCTTTTTGCTTCTTCCTGTGTGAGATACCATTGTATTACCATAGTATCAGAGAGCCTCATAATCTTTAACGTATTTCTCTTCATAACTTCCCTCTGATCATTCTTCCTTGCTAATCAATATAGAATTTAATATTCTAACAAATGCTGTCATTGTATTACATTAGATATTACATAGGAAAGAGACAAGTAGAATACACTACGGATATGCAATACAGATCGGTGGGCAAGTTCACACTGTTGTAGACTGCTGAACTTTAGCACTTCCTGGTAATTTTCGGTCTTAAAACTGCAACCCTAACATTGCCTTAACCACGTTTGTCATATTTAATTCCCCAGGCTATTGTAGGACTAATGCATCATCATGCCAGGGTTCGTCCCTCACACACCCAACATGTTTTGATGTGGTAGTGTATCATACTGGCAAAGTCTGTGTCACATGTCCCTCTACTGGCTGGTCCGCTCAGCTAGAGGATATCAGCCTACTACTATTACGAACTAATGGACTCAGGCCTTTAGTTTGTGCTCCAGTGCTGAAAATCCCCAGTTTGCACCCTGCTGACGACCCAGGCAGGCACTCAGATCTTTACAGTAGCGCTTCTGTAGGAAAGGCACTGTATCTCATATCCAACAATTCCCCTTAGCCATCTTCCAGCTCCCAACCAAGGGGAAAAGGTGCCAACAAAAAGTGCAAAAGTTTAGACAAACGAGTCTTGTCCTATACTTGCAACATCATCATCCCTCTTTTCTCAGCATACAAATGAAAGACATTTGTGATTCTGAAGGGAGCTATTAAATGGAATAGGTCAGCAACACAAGAGACTTTTTTTCCACTAGTTGTCAAAGCTTAGCAGCAAACTCTGTTGGTCCTCACAGATAAGGAAATTCCTTGAGTTATGTAAATCAGCTGGACAGAAATGAAATGAATGAACTGACAGTTCAAATATATGCTCGATGCTCAACACTTAGCAAACTGCAAAAACAGCCAGCAGAGATGCCCTCATTTTAACACAGGAAATTGTCAAAGTGATTAGCCAGATAATCTAAGTTGTTAATTGGTGGCTGTTGGGGGGCAGGGAGGGAATCAATGAAAAGGGCTCAATTAAAGCTCCTAGAGACATATGGGTGGAGGGTAGGGCAGAGGGAGGAAGCGAGATGCACTACATGTGAGTGGTGATAGCTAGAGGTGTTAGGTCTGCCTAGAACAGAGACAGTCCAGAACTTCTACACTGCAATTAAACAGCCCCTTAGCCCAAGCCCTGTGAGCCTGAGTCAGCTGGCAGAGGCCAGCCACAGGTGTCTAACTGCAGTGTAGACATAGCAAAGCCTCCATGTGGAACATACCCACAGGCGTCATGCTACATCTTAGGAAAAAGGGGAGACCGGGCCTCTGGCATAGGCCAGTGTGCTGTGGCAGAGGGAGCCTGTATCACAGCCCCAACCCACCCAGACATACACCCCTATGGGGAGTTCATCGTTGCCTGCAATGCTAGTGTCCCCACACCGGGCACTCAGCGACCACTGGTTATCTAAGGGGGAGAGAAGCTCTAACTGGCCCTTAATGTACTGACGCGAGAGTAGCCATAACACATAGATCACAGGGAGATTTTCATCTAGGGGTTTAGATGCAGTAAATGTT
Organism: Dermatemys mawii; assembly: GCA_007922305.1. Lineage (NCBI taxonomy): Eukaryota > Metazoa > Chordata > Testudines > Dermatemydidae > Dermatemys > Dermatemys mawii. The sequence continues at coordinate 9,433,350 of ML677341.1, read as the reverse complement.
CAGAACTGAAAAAGATTCAGCTCTGTGAGAGGCTGGAGAGCAGTGCGGTTCTCTTAGCAGAAGAAATCTGTTCTCCCAGAACACCTCCCCACCCGGGCTAGGTAATATACTAAATGACAAGCCTTAAATCATCAGAACAAGCTCTCATTGGCTGGTTGTATCCTGAGGGCAGGACACTTACCTAGCAACTTCTCCTATTAATTGTTCTTCTTATTGATTATTTATGCTGGAAGATTGCCTGGGAGCCCCTGTCACAGAACATCACCTCATTGTGCTAGGGGCTGTGCAAACAGAACAAAAAGACGCTTCCCACTCCCAAAGAATTTACAATCTAAGGAATTAACCCTTTCATGGATCACAATTTTTCACAGACCAAAAACAATAAAAGTACAACCCCCTTCATCTGACTACAAGAATGCTGTTTTGCTATGAAAACAGAAAAACTGTTTGCCAAAAAAAACCCCAAACATTTCCATATGCAAGAATATTTGCTATTTTGCTCATTTCAAAATTTCACCATGTGTTCACTGACAAAAACAGTGTCTTTTCCCCTTTCCCACTGGATCAAATCCCATATGCTAGGGAACATTCTAGAAAATGTCAAGTATTATTTGTAAGTTGTAATACTATTTTCCAACACTTTTGTGAATATCACTCCTCGAGTGTCATCCACTGAGGAGCAGTGGGAGCTGTCAGGAAAGTTTGTAGAACCTCACATTTCTCACGCCTTTTTCCGTGGGAGGAAACCACTTCCAGAAATTTTGCGTTTCCTTGGGAGGATAGCACTTCCAGAAATTTTCTTGCCCATTTCTCCATATTTCCTCACACTTTTTAAGGGACTACTATATGAAGTGCCAGTGTAGTCTACTGTCACTTTAGTACTTAGAATGTAATGGCTAGGAAGAGAGAGACAGAAAGAGAGAGAGAGGGTGGGGGTGCATACATACATGCTTGTGGGTGCTGCTACCCTTCACTGGAGAGATTCCACACTGTTCAGATGTTAATCATAGGCCTTCTACTGCTGACAGGCAGAGATGTTTCTCTTTTAGCTCAAGAGAAAGTAGCCTGCGGTTTTGGAGCAGAAAGGTCTGAGTTCTGTCACGATAGTCTGGGTGTACACTATGGTGTGCAGCACACTGTGAAGTCCTATGTGACCTAAAATATATTGTAATAATAATGCTTTGTTCTCACATAGTAGCTTTCATTGGAGAGATTCAAAAACCTTCACAAAGGTATCATTATCCCCATTGTACAGATGGAGTGAGTAAGGCACATAGAACTGAGGACAGACCCTGAAGTTCTGACTCCCAGTCCTCTGATCTAACCCTTACACTCAATCTGTCTTCCCTTTTGGAAAGCTGTTCCAGACATTCATCTCACTCTTCGAGTCCAGGTCACCAGCCAGTTAAAATTAAAGCCCTCTTGATCTAGATCTCAGTTAGCTTAATCTATCTGTATCAACAGGCACCTTCAACAATATAAATATATATGCAATCAGCACCTAATATAGTCCTGTACTTGTATCTTATATGATAGATTATAGAAACTGATTATTGTTTCTGTCCAACAACAAGTACCTGATCAGCTTTGCCCTCATCATGCAGTTAAAATGAAAGGGCAGCTCTAGCCCATTTTTTAGGGTTCTGAAGGCCATATCTGAGGGTACACTTTGGGACAGCTCTATTGTTGAGATGTTCAACTGGAAAAGAACAACTTAATTTACCTTGTTTTGTGTGTGTGTGTGTACACGCCTTCATCATACCCCAAATCCAACTCTTTCTTCCCAGCGTATACATTCAGTCATGGGCCAAATTCTGAGATCATTGATCAGTAGTAGAAGTTGCACATAGAAATCCCACTTTAATTGGTAATCCCCACATAGGTCACCCAGGTGGAAATCCAAAATAACTCCACTTAGATTTGACACCACAAAGCCACTTCAGATCCCTTAACATGCTAGCAATTTGTCTTCCCAGGCACTCACTCTAAAGGGCTGTGGTACCCTGTCCAGGGACATCCTCCCACTTTGGTATCAACTCATCATCCTCAGTTACTTGTTGTGTGTAAATTTTAATGAGATGCCACATCTTTCCCCAAGACAAAGATATAAGGGGATAAACAAAACTGACCCATATTTCAGCTCTCTTTCCTGAACTGCTCCGCTTTATGATTAATCTTTACCTCTATTAAAAAGCCAAGTGTTATCTTTAAAGACCTATTACATCTACGTCCCTTGCAGCATAATTGCATTAGCATTATCCTGAATCACAGGCTGTACAAATAGCTCTCAGTATTGAGCTTTTTCTCCATTAAACTCATCAGAAATGAACTGCTAAGCAGTTTATTTTCTCTCCGAAGAGATCACAAAATGTATTTCTCTGTCATCTTATAAGACAAAAGGAGCTCATCATTTCCTAGGGCTTATCTGGTGGGAGCATGCTAGCAAAGACGGAACCTCTCTGTTTTGAATGCTAAGCTCAAACCTTCAAAGAGGCATAGCTGATCTGCATAACTGTTCCAAATCTCTCTCTCAATTAAGACACTCAGATACCGGACATGTATTACAGCACATCTGTTTTCTGGTGATCCTGTCTGATCATGTAAAGCAGATTACATCAATTAAAAACATCATGTTTTTCTCCCTTCCAGACATGGTGCTTTTCATGTGAGAAATGGTCTGGTGGTCAATGATTCATTGTCCAAAACAGCTGGGTCAATTAAAAAACAATCAGATGGTATCCACAGGGAAACTTATCACAAGAGACGTTATTTCTAAATAAATCATGAATGAGGCTTAATTTTACTTAGAAATTGCCAGCAGCCAATTCCCGCCGTCAGCCTCCCTTGTCCCCTCCTCGCGGGGCTCACAGTCAGAGCCCCTGCTCGCGGGGCTCACAGCTGGAGCCTGGCTGCCCAGGGCTGACAGCCAGAGCCCTGCTGCCTAGGGCTGACAGTGGGAGTTCGGCTGCCTGGGGCTGACAAATGGAGCCCCAACTCGCAAGGCTGACTGTGGGAGCCCCTGCTTGGAGTCTCTGGCTGTCAGTCCCAGGTGGTCATGCTCCCACTGTCATCCCCAAGAAGAGGGGTTCCCACTGTCAGCCCTGAGAGAAGGGGCTCTCCTGACAGCTTGGGAAGTGGGAGAGAGGCCCCCACTTCACACATACCCCCAGCCAGGGGAGGGTGAAGAACCCTAAGAGAGGCAGAGGTGAGGCTGAGGGCTGAAAGGGGATTGACGTGGGGAGGGAGGTTGAGGGCTGCAGGGGGGCTGAAGTGGGAGGGAGGCTGTATAATAATGGATTCTGAGCAGATGGGGTGAGTTTGGGAGGGTGAGCTGAAGGCAGTGGGTGCCAGTGAAGTAGGGGGCTGTGCCGATATGGTGGTGATGATGGGGCTGGGGGACAGAACTGACAGGGGACTGGAAGACATATTAATTGTCAGTCAGAAGATGAGCAGAAGTGGGGTTGAGAGCTCCTGCAACAGGGGCCAAAATCACACTATCCAGTACGTGTGGGAGAGAGTGTGGCACTCATTGTCACATGCACACACCCTGGGGATGGGCAGGGGGAGTTCAAAAATCAAGAAACTGACCTAAGAGACACAAGATCATCTTTTTTTAAATCTCATTATTTCGGGGGGCGGGTCCAACACATGATTTTTGATCTCTTGAAACTGGCAATAGGAAGTTTATTAAACAAAAGGTCAAAGGTTAATGTGATAACAAGTATGAGGAGTAAAGACAGATAATTACAAACAAAAAGTAAAACTAGGTTTCTAAGACTGAAACTTCACTTCAGCAAGTTACAGCCTTTGCCTAACCTATATTCACCTCCCAGAGAGTTCAATCCGCTTGGTTGAAGGACCCAGCCCGTTGTGATTTCAAGAGTTCTGGATCCCTGAATTCCCCAAGTGATAGACCCCTATGAGATTCTCTCTCCTTTTTTATATAGTCCAGTAAACCTTTGAAATGTATTCTTTGAAAAGTAAGCCCAGGCCAAGCCTCTCTCTCTTCTGCTGGGGAATAGATGCTATGCTTTCCCACAAAATTCACTGACCCTCCTTCAAGAAGAAGGAAGGTTTCCTGGAGGGGTGCACTCTCTACCCCATCATGATTGTTAAGAGGCTATCTCCCTCCTCCACTTGCTAGGTCAGAAGTTCCCAAACTATGGTACGCTTACCCCTGGGGGTATGCGAGACATCTCTGGGTGGTACACGGGAGAAATTGTATCATGGTGGATTTTATCTATTAATTATTTTTTTTATTGCATTTTCAAAAGAGGCTACTCAGACAGAGCTTTGAAACTATGGGAATTTATTCTATGAAAGACAGTAGTTAATTTATGTGAAGATGTACCAATGACTACACAGATATACTGATGTACAGAGCCCCCACTTCCAATCACCGTACAGTGCGGATTCAGTTGCCCAGCAACTGACCATTCTAACTGAGCTCAGAACTTAGGGGTTTTTATCAGTTGTATATGTCGCACTATAACTATATCTGTTTGTAACAGTGAAATATGGACAAATGGCTAAAGACAGGTAGCGTTAAGAACCACTAAGTATCAGTGATGAGAAGGGATGGGGTACATAGTCAGCTGGTAGGTCTGGAAGAGGGTACACAAAATAAAAAAAAAAGACGAAGACGACTTGTGGCACCTTAAAGACTAACCAGTTTATTTCAGCATAAGCTTTTGTGGGCTGAAGTGGGCTATAGCCCACGAAAGCTTATGCTGAAATAAACTGTTTAGTCTCTAAGGTACCACAAGTCTTCCTCGTCTTATTTACAGATACAGACTAACATGGCTGCTAATCTTAAACCAATAAAAAAAAAGGTTGGGAACCTCTGCGCTAGGCTGATGGTTTTGTTTACCTTGCATGTAAATGTGCTTTTCTTTGTCTTTGCTCATGCCTTGCCTAATATACATCGCAGACTCATTCAAGCAGGCAAAACCACATGCCTTTGTCTGGAACAGGCATGAATTAGGCATTGCTTGCCATTTTAAGAACATAATTCTAGCACATATTTATAACCCATTCTAGACATCATGTATCCATATCCCACAATGATTTCCAGGACCAGCGTGTTACCAGTTTGTATATGATCCCTTACATGACACTTTTTAGATACAAATTATGACAACAGTGTGTGAGTGTGAGAGTATGGAAGGACTGACAAGACTTGCTGACAAAGTAGTGATGTATCAATGGGCCTCTGTGTTACATATCCCCATTTCACAGATGAGTGAGTTTAGACAGAGAGGTTAAGGGTCTGAACTTGCTCTGGTTGAAACGATGAAGGCCCAGGTCCTAAGTGAGTTGTGCAAAAGAACAGTAAATCAACGTCATAGCTAGCATTAAGTCCAGCAAGTCTCCAGGACCCAAGACTAATCCACTAGACCATAATCCTGCCCTCTTTGAAGAACAAACAGCTTTGTCAATCAGATCCTGAGGCCAAGACTCAGTGTCTAATATCTGCTTTTTTCCAATTTAACCCTTTAGACCTGCATCCACAGTCTGCACTCGGGAAGAACTCCCCCTGAATTTGACAATACGTCAGCCCAAGTAAGGACTGCAGACGCAGGCCATTTCGTGGCTGTGGCACCACGCAGTTGAGCCGTTGTATAATATCCCCTTTGTATGGCTATGAAACATTAATTGGCTTGTTCTTTTTCTGTTGTTACCCATCCAGCCGGGCATGAGTATCTGTTTTAAATATTTGGACTCAGAAGGATGTGTATGTTGTCTCTTTGCCCACTCTTAATCACAGCTTAGAGTTAAAACAAGGAGCGAATGTGACGGAGAGCGAGCAAGCACCACAGAATGCAAAATTTGTCATTGTTCAGAATCTAACTCTGTTAATATTAACAACCTCAGATGTTAGAATTCCAGCTGCAGCCTCATTTTTAACAGATTTCTCACAGAACAACAACAAACAGGTGTTTGCTTTCCCACAACCACCCCCAGCTCACTGACTCAAGGATCCAAATTGTGGTTTTATGTCCAAGCTGAGGAACATTAAGAAATCTAATGGACTTGTTTGCCTAGTAACTGGTGCGTTCAAGAATAAACATTCTGGAGAAGATTAGTTCCCTGAACAACTGCACTGAAGTTACCGAGAAAAACTGGAACATGTTACCAAGCAAAGCAGGAACTTCAGCAAACAAGTTTGTCTTGCTTTTTAAAGTACACTAAGGGCCTAATCCTGTTCCCACTGAAGTCAGTGCAATTGGATTTTTGCTATTGACTTTAATGGGACCGGAATTTGGTCCTTGGTCCATGTGTAAATTGTTCCATTGATATCTCTGGTTATTCACAGAACAGGTAAAGGACCAGCACAAACTTCCCCATGTTAACCACTCAGGGTGCCTCACTGCTGTTCTGAAAGGACCATTCCTGAGATTATTGGGACGTTCCAGGTTTGCTGTGGTGTTGTAATAATTGGGCCTACGAATTCACCTTAATTGTGAGCTCAACTTGACAAAGTTTATAAAGTGTCACAATAACCTAGAACAATAAATGTTGATGGGAAAAGATGCAAAAGGGAGACAGAAAGACTGAATTAGTCCAAACAAGGCCTATTGATATAACTCAAAGACTGTGTTCAGATTGTACCTGGTAAATAAGAGGAGTATGGGACCACAAATCAATGAACCCAAATTGGCGTGTTGGAAGATGGGCTATTCTGACCATCACTCCATTTGGAGTCCTCAAAAAGAGACTCTAGGGGTGGAAAAAAACTGGCTACCGTGACACTGGAAAGAGCAATTTTCACCATTATGGCTGCTACCCGCACCATCTCCTGGGACTCCTGACCTTCTTCCTGCTAACCCTGAGAGATGTCCTGATCAGACCAGGCTAAAGAGAGGGACACTGCCACCTCCACCAACTTGGCTAAATCCCAAGCATCTCCTGAGATGTGAGACTTTGTCTGCACCCCACCTCCCAATGGAGCTTTTTCCTTCCCTTCTTCTCTCTCTCTCTCTCCTTTTTCCTTCTGTCTAATAAGAGTCTGGCTTAGCCAGTCAAGACTGAATACTTTGCAGCACTGCTGTAAGACCGTGACCAGAAAGGCAGTTAAAAGCAGGCCCTAAACAACTTGATACTGGTACAAGTTTGCCAGGTCTTGGAGTGACTGACAAGACCATAAAGAAAATGAGGAATACTTGTGGCACCTTAGAGACTAACCAATTTATTTCAGCATAAGCTTTGGTTATGGTTAGTCTCTAAGGTGCCACAAGTATTCCTTGTTTTCTTTACAGATACAGACCAACACGGCTGCTAATCTTAAACCTGACAAGACCATGTGTCTGTGTTTTTCCAGCAGTGAGTTTGCAAATAAAAGTCAACGCCTCAGACAGAAGCTGCATTTTCTCTTTGCAGTTCTTTCCTTTTCCCCTTTGTGTGTCTTATTTTGTCTTCTAGGAAACAGAATTGGACTTTAAAAACAACAGCAATGACAGCTCCAGCCCATTTCCACTCATTTCTTCTCTTCTTTGCTTTTCCCCAAATAGGACAGTTATCACTAGAACATCACCTAAAAGACTGTGACACATGGTGTTTTTTCCTTCTAAAGACTCTCTCCAGCTAAAGAGAAAGGGAACACGGAACGCTGTTAAAGTGAATGACTCATTTAATACTTTGAAATGTATTCAAATGTTTTAACCTTCCCCACCTTCTTTTCTGTTTCTTTATTAAATAGCTTAAAAGATTTTTAATGATGGTCTTGCTATGGTCCTGTATAGGAAGAGGTCTTTGTATACGAAATCCCAAACCTTGTTTAATCCTGTTTAATGTTGGACAGTGATTATGTCATGTTAATACCTTTGACTTTTTGTGCCCATATATTCCATCTACACAAAAACAACAGTGACCTACAGGGAAATTTCCTGGAAGGTCTCAAGAATTGGAAGTCACCCCAAATTCCATTCAAACCATTGCACATTAAGCACAGATTCTAACTGATCTGTGATTCTGAGTCCTGGTAGCGGAGCCCATGGCCCAACACAACTTAGATCAACAGAACTGACTTGGTGTGACTGCACCAACAAAGTGTCAGACCAGAAAGCACAGGTGGTGACTGGGTAGGGCAGAGGCTGTCCCTGGTTGCCCAATGCTGCCTCTTGAGTTTGAAGTTACCAAGCCATTGTGTTATTATAGGGCATGAGGAGGCGTATGCTGAGGTAAACTCAAAGGCAAAAGGCAGCAAACAGCAGGAAGACAGCTCACGTCACATCTGAGCCCACCAGAGAATCGCAGCATCATGTGGTGACGGTGCAGCTACCGGTGCCTTTATCTGAAAGGAGGAAAGACCATAACCGCCCCCAGGACCTTAGAGGGGAAGGCAGTAGGTAAACTCTTCATTAGCCACCAGCACCTACACCACCGTGGGAGATCTCACTCAGCTGTGTTTCCTGAAGGCCCTTGGCACTTAATTCTAATATTGGGTAGTTTAGTCTCCACAGTAGATTCAGCCTTTGGCCTCTCTGCTGACACTGCCAGAAAAGGGGTGAACTGGAAGTACAGGTCCCTCGTTGTTATGTGGACTCCTGTCTGCCAACAACAGAACTGAGGGTGAAATTCACCCCTGTGCAAAGGGCCAGCAAAAGGCTATGCACCACTTCAATCCTATTTAAACCCTCAAAACAAACTTTAAGTGGTATGTAGGCCTCATGCCAGCTCACTGAATGGAGCTGAATTTCACCTTGAGAGCACAAACTCACTTTGTGTGACAGTCACACAACAGAGGACAGCATAAAACATAGGTGTGATGGTCACCATACTGGCCAACACACCAGGTATTAAACCAGGGATCTCCAATATAACGGCAGAAAGGCTACAGCTTAAGCTAGAGAACCAAGCCTCCCTTGGTGGGGCTATAACAGACTCATGCCCTCTGCAGACTGGGCGCCAACAGGATCTCTAACACACACTCACCAGCAGGTTACATACGCCCTACTTAAGCCCTGCACATTTCACCCACAAGTCACCGATAGTAATGGCTCTCAGTCATTACTGCCCTGGACTGCCAAACTAGAGGTCAGAGTCTCTGTATGCCATTCTCAGTCCCCAGAAACTCCTCATTACTTGTTTTTCTGAGAGCAATGACATAAGAGGAATAATCTCAGTACGGCAACCCTTTCAAGAAAGCCAACCATAACTAACTATTATAGACTTGTGACCTTCCCTGTTGGAATATGTTAGCAGAAACAATCTGACAGCCATTTCTAGTCTATTCTATCTGATATATAATTACCATACATTATACTTTCATAATAAGAATATGAGTTTCCTAGGAGATTGCTGCCACGCACCCAACCTATTTTTAAAAATGAAACTTCTAAGAACTCATTTCCATCTCATGCAGTTTTGTACACATTGCACAAACAATGGCAGACACTGCTGCCATTGTGCTTCTCATCAGCAACACAGTTCAAAACAACCTGGTGTGGATCTCGGACAGTATGTTTGAGAAGACACTGTGTTAGCATAGTGAGGAGTTAGATGGGCGGAAGGAAGGACACATCCCTGGAAACCTGAAGCTGCTAATTTTTATGTTTCTTTTAATGCTCTCTATCATTTTAACATGAACAAAAAGGAAGTGACATTAGCGTCCCAGGGTGAAATTCACCCCAGCAGACCTATTTAAGCCCCACAGTAGTTTGGTATGAGGACTGTGGTGGAGTGGCAATTGCACCCCCGCAATGCACTACCGATGATGACTGAATATTATGGCATGGAATGGGCCACTGCAGGAGAGCAGGGGAAGAAACCAGTGGTTCCAACCTTCTGCTGACCCCGCTGTGGAGACCTACCTGAAGCAGGTGGCATGGATGAGCTTTGGCTAGCATTCCAGCCCATAAGATGGAATAGACACTACAGACAGGCTGCACAGCAACCAAGCAGATTAAGAGAGGTGCATTCCATCCCTCTTACCCCTCCATGGAGTTCTGGATTACTCTGACTGAAAAGGCTCGGGGGGGCCGGGAGGGAGGAGGTGTAGTGAATTTCTGCCTAAGAGCACATGGAACTCCCTTGGGACATTTTAGAAATGTATCAAAGTGGGATGGTGTCTCCTCGGTGATCAAAAGGAAGGGTCACAATGTATAAATAAGCTTTCTGTCTTTTAAATATATGACAGCTAGAAGGACAGCCTGACAGATTTCCTAATTTAGCTCAAATAGAGACATGTAATGGTTACAACAAAAGACAAAATAAGCTGATCTTTTGGGGGCGAGAGGTATTTGCCTTTTGCTAGGAACTGGAAAACTTGCTTCCATTCCATTTGGAAATTCAGATTTCACCTTTCCACATGAAATACCTTTTGAACAAAAATTAGCCCCTTCCACAGTAAAACACTTTCATTTGCAAGTGAAAAGTAGCCCATGCCAAGTGGGAGGGGACTTCAGATTCAACAACTGAAACGTGAAATTCCACATAGTTTGGGGGTGAAAATTTCCACTTCCTTGAATTTAAAGGAAAAGCTAACATGAGGAGCATGAAAGTCATCCAAAACAGTGAAAATGTGCATGTTAAATTTCACAGAGAAACGTTCAGCAGTTTTGCACACTCCAGGGTTAAATGAATTGCTTCTGCCATGTAGCGAGGCCTTTACCACAATATTTACTAAGGGACCAACAGAATTCTCCATCACTTGAAGTCTTTATATCAAGACGAGATGTGTTTCCAAGAGCTATGCTCAGCCAGAAGGAATCTTCCTCCCCCACCATCACTCAGCCTCTTCAAATATTTTTGTCTCCACTTGTTGGCTTCTTTTTCCCATTCAAAGGCAAATTTTGAATTCTTCACCACTCATCTTTCTTCTCCTTTCACTGACCCACACCCTTGCTCCCTTTCTCCATGGCCACTCTTTCTCCCTCTCTCATTACCCGTCTGCCCTCTCCTCAGTAGTGCATGTAGGGCGGAACTCTCCAGTACGCAGTACCAGCAAGAGATTTTTGCATCTACAAGACACATACATAATCTCATGAGCAGAGGGCAGAGAAGATACCCTTCCACATTATGACCAGCAAAAAATAAATAATAATAATAATGAAATCTCAAAGAGGCAGAGGTTCACAGATGCAAACCTAACAACCTGTGTTATGCTTTAAACCACCTCAGCACATACAAAGTTTATGAACACTAAGGGTACGTCCTCACTACCGCAGGCAGCAGTCGATGTTTTAGCGATCGATTTCTCGCGGCTTGTGAGGACGCGAGAAATCGATCGCTAGCGCTGGCCCCGTCGACTCCGGAACTCCAGCTCCCCCGGAAGAGTAAGCCGGAATTGAGGGGGGAGCGCGCCACCGACTGCCGTCGCCGTGAGGACGGGAGGTAAGTCGGCTGCAGATACGCCAACTTCAGCTACATGATTCACATAGCTGAAGTTGTGTATCTGCAGTCGATCCCCCGCCCTAGTGAAGACCAGCCCTAAAAAGTCAGTTGCAAAGGAATACTGAAGCCCATTAGCCTGAATGTGTGCTCATATGCAGCCAGCTGTCCACTGTTACTACACCTTTTCTAATATTACTGCTTCCAAGTATTTCTCTTCTGGATTACTGAGTGACTGTCCCCCAAATATATATCATCCATTATATGTATTGAAATATGGTTCTGCTCTGAAAAGTGACTTTGTGAAACGGCATTGTTCCACACTGATCTTGTCTTGGTGGCTCCATATCAAATTTGCTCATTTCACAAGTAAAAAAAGATAGTGTAGTCTGTTCCAGCCCTGCACACACAGCCTTAGCTTTAGTGGGGTCATACAGGTGTCGCAGAGATTGTAAAGATAGTCCTGCAAAGGGAACTTCATTAACAATTCTACTAATGATGCACAAGTCAGAAAAGAATCCAGTTCATTCTCCCAGGGCTACATTAGATCTACAAGGTAATCACGAGCAAGAGTAGCAACATTTAATTTTTTATTACAGAAAACAGAAGAGACTGTGAATATACACAGCAAACAGACTGGGGAAATATTTTTTCAAACAATGCTCTGTCAGTTTGTAGAACTTTTTGCCAAAGGATGTTGTGAAGGCCTTGACTATAACAGTGTCCAAAAAAGAACTAGATAAGTTCATGGTGGATAGGTGCATCAATGGCCATTAGCCAGGATGGGCAGTGATGGTGTCCCTAGCCTCTGTTTGCCAGAAGCTAGGAATGGGCAACAGGGGATGGATCACTTGATGCTTACCTGTTCTGTTCATTCCCTCCAGGGCACCTGGCATTGGCCACTGTCGGAAGACAGGATACTGGGCTAGATGGACCTTTGGTCTGACCCAGTATGGCCATTCTTATGGGAGAGTAAGATGGTTCCATTTCTCAGAGTAGCACCGCACGTTAAAGTTTTGAGCCTTTATTAAAATTATGCCCTGTTTCGGATTTTGCTAAGTTGCACACACGTAAAAGGTTTTTCAGTAAAAGTACCTCCATGTAAAAGTATTTCAGCATGTAAACCAGCAACTTTTTGTTAAGTCACTGCATTCTATGGTTAAGTAAGCTTATTTCTTGGTTCCTGCATTTGTCAGTGGATTCATTTACATAACTTAAAGTAAACAGTGTAAATACATATTGGCTGAGCTGACAACAAAGCCTTTATGAGGAAATAAATCTTTCCAATTTGTTGGCAAACGCTTCACAGGAGCACTTATTTTACAAGGACGTTAGCAGGTGTTCGTATTTAAATTGTTTCAGGGAGGGGGTTTAAAAGCCTCAGATGCACAGAGTGACTGACGATTACTGTTTATTCATTTCTATGTAATAAGAGGAAGTTCTTTCATCTTTCTTATACATATTTAGTAGCCCATAGCACAACCAGCAACTCAGGTCTCTTCTTCTCCCACCAGGGGAAGTCTGTTTATTTTAAGCCTAGGTTCTAAAATTATTTATTGACAAATAATTTATGAGCTGGATCCTCAGCCAGTACATATTAGCATAGCTCCACTGAAGGAGTAATGCTCGTTTATTCCATAGAGCTAGGTCAAGTTACACCAGCTGAGGATCTGGCCATGTTATTTTAAACATATATCTTTATTTTTAATTACACATACTGTGTACATTCACCTCTTTGCAAAGGGCCAGTTCAAGGCCTATCCATCACTTAAGTTCCACTGAGGGCCTATTTTGATGGACAGTGTGTATGGTCCTTTAGCTTGCTTTCCATATTAGGCTGAATTTCACCCAATAAGAATAAAGCACAAGCCTCACCAAGCGTCTTTTAATGGCCTACATTAATAAAAAGGTTCAGCTTGTCATAATTTTTAGATAACTTAGAAAACACACAGGGCACGATAGCACAACTGAGCCACCAACATCTTCATGCGGTTCTCATACTTCCAAACACCGTGGGGGCTCGGCTGTCACCATGGCACCATTTCTTCCTTCCATCACACCAGGGACTCATTCGGAGGGGGTGGCCGTGGGAGAAGTGGGCAGAATGCATATAGTGCTTTTAAAAAAAAAAAGGCAGTTAAGGTAATGCATTTTTAATGTGTTTGTATATGGGGAAATGAAATGCCTTGACAATATAAAAAAGATGCTACTAAAGAATTAATAATAAAACTGTCTACATTCCTTTCCACCACTAGGTCACCAGTTCAAAGCCAAAGCAGATCAGCAGTGCTAGAAAAGTTGTTACCAGGTGGTGTTCATTCAGTAATAAGTGTAATAAGTTTGGTCCAGATATGTGTCCACAGCGCAAAGACCACAACTAGTGACCTGCACCGTTCCTGACAGTATCAACAATAGTGCCAAGGAGCCATAGAGAATGAACTTGCCTATTAACCCAAGAGACTGCCCCTCCAGGGTGAGCATATGCACTGAGAAAAACTTATCGCTGCCAGCTCCTGGACTATCCTTATTCTGTGGACAAATAAGGAGACTTAACTCCTTAAGAATTATCAGTGCTTTACCAAGCACTCAATTTATTTCAGATTCAGAAAGAACAAAACAACACTTATAAAAAGATATATAGATCTTCAGCCTCAAGGGCTTAATAAAACTAAACGATTCGGCATGATTCATATTAGACATGCTCAAGCATTAAAAGTCTTGATGAAAATTACCATGATGTGGTGTATCTAGATGAAAAAAACAAACATTTATTTCTATAGCTCTGGGTTTGGAGATGAAACAGAGCAACTCTCCTGTTGAGATGCATGTGCAACTCTCGGTAGCACCAGTCAGAATTATAAACACACACGAAAAGAGACTACACGCTGATATGTGCAATAAAAGCACAAGGAAACAGTTCTTGTGAACTTATAAAACATATAGCATCTCCTTGCCAAATTCCTCTACCGTGAGTCTTTTAAAGCTACACTGCCACAATTTATATTATCTTGATATTAGTTGCATACTTGACTCAGGGCTGTGCCTAAAGTCATGATGTAGGGCAAAACTAGTGTACACCCATCCTCTCTGGTAAGACTCAGGGGGTGTTTTTACCAAATAAAGTTCCCAGTGCTTTCCTTCTAACTTGTGGTCAGGAGAAAGCGGCATTTCAGAGAGCTCAACCAGATGATTTTTGCGCTATGAACTGTTATTGAAGGAAAAGGAAAACGTTTAGAGAAGTGATTCTCAACCTGCAGCCCATGGGCTACTTGCAGTCTACTCAGCACACAGCTGCGGCCCATGCGATATCCTCTGGGCCATAGAGGTAGTGTATATATAGTGTGTGGTTCTGGCCCACTAACACATAGAGAGCTGCGTATGTGACCCACAATGGTAAATAGGTGAAGAACCACTGGTTTAGGGCAGTGGTCTTCAAAGTGGGGTGTACACACCCCCGGCGGTGCATGAGACCCCAGCACCACCGCCGATCCCGCCCAGGAGACCACCGAACTCCCGGGCGGTCTATTTTTGGCCCACCGAAATGCCACCGCGGAAAGCAGAAGCTTCTGCTTCTGCAGCAGCATTTCGGCAGACATACTGCCCCCCCAGGGGCCGCGCGAGTTTTTCCTCCGCGAAAAGGTGCCGCAGAAGAAAAACTTTGAAGAACCATTGGTTTAGAGGACTGAACAAAGAAGAAAGCTCCTTCCATTCCTGATCAACTAACTGAAAAATGCCTCTTCTTTAAAATACAAGAACAACATTTCAGTCTAAATAGGCTGTTCGATCAGCTAGGCCAGGGATGGGCAAACTCCGGCCTGCAAGCCACATCTGGCCCACGGTCTAATTCTGTCCGGCCCGCCATGCTCCCAGTGGGGGAGGCTGCTCCTCCGTCCTCCCCCAATGTTCTGCCCTCCCACCCCCGCAGCCTCAGCATGCCACGTGAGCAGCACTCGGGGGAGGGGGCGGGGGGGGCAGGGCTGTGCACTCTGGCGGATCAGCGCGGCAGCGTGTCTGGCTCTGGGCCAGACACACTGTTCTGAGCAGCTTGGTAAGAGGGGCGGGGCCCAGGGGTAGGGGGGTTGGATAAGGGTCAGAGAGTCTTGGGGGGCAGTCAGAGGATGGGGAATGGGGGGGGGTTGGATAGAGCCTGGGAGTCCCAGGGGGCCTGTCAGGGGTGTGGCTAGGGGTCAGGGCAGTCAGTGGACGGAACAGGGGGATTGGATAGGGGGTGGGGTCCTGGGGTTGATTAGGGGCTGGGGGGGTCTCTGGAGTGGGCTGTCAGGAAACAAGGAATGGGGGCGTTGGATGGGTCGGGGATTCTGAGGGGAGCAGTTAGGGGGTGGGAGTTGGGAGGGGGTCTAATAGGGGGCAGGGCAAGGCTGTTTGGGGAGGCACAGCCTTCTCTACTGGGTCCTTCTTACAATTTTGAACCCCGATGTGGCCCTCAGGCCAAAACATTTGCCCACCCCTGAGCTAGGCCATAGGAGCCAATTCTGTGGGTGCTCCGGGGCTGGAATACCCCTGGGGAACAAACGGTAGGTCCAAAGCACCCACTGGCAGCCCCCTATGAACACCCTTCATCCTCCTCAGTGATTCCCACCTGCCGGCAGGCCCCACAAATCAGCACCTCCCCCTCTCTCCTGCCTGCCACAAACAGATGCTTTGCCGCGAGCAGGAGGCTGGGAAGGAAGGGGAAGGAGCGAGGATGCAGTGTGCTCAGGGGAGGAAGCTGAACTAGGTGGGGAGAGGCTGGGCAGGGGTGGGGATTTTGGGGAGAGGGGTGGGACGGGGTGGGACGGGGCCTGGGGCAGAGCCGGGGGTCGAGTAACCCTGGCACATTCAATAATCAGCGCCTCTTGAGCTAGGCAATGGAGAATAGGCAGGCAAGGGACTCCTGGGTAGCTAAAAAGGCAGAATAAGAATAGTTGTTTGTTTTTAAGTGGAACTAACAGTGGCTAGAGATGGGCCTTGTGGGATAGTCTACATAAAATATCACAGAATGCATCAGGTGAGTTCCAGTCATCTCGCTGATTGCGTGGGAGTAGTGTGTGTAACCCTTACATGGGGGAGCACTCACACATATGAGTAATGTGAGTGACTGCAGAAAGCACACCTGGCTTGCGTGAATTCTCACTAATGGGAGTAGGGGTTGCACAATCTAACTCCTTGCTTGTATGTCATATCACTTTCCCCCCCAGTGTTAAATCTGAGTTTTGCCTTCTACTGATCCAGTTCTGCAAACACTCCCAGGTGTAGCGGTCACTACCTAAAGTGCATTGTCTTCCACAGGGACCTATTGTTGTGCACCTCTGGGCAGGACTGTGGCCTAATATTGCAGGGGTCAGAGACCCTCCCACACACACACGCACGCATGTGTAAACCAGAAGCAATTCCACTGAAGACAGTGGAGTTACACTTCCTAACTAATAATAACCATACTGTTCCCAGTGAAACCAATGAGAAAATCCCAGTTAATGTCACTGGGAACAGGACTGGGCCTACCAGTTTCTTTTTAAAAACACCCTTTCACCTTTGCTTCCTGGAGCGAAGCATAGTATAAAATGCTATTGGGATTCCCTGAATGGGTTCTGGGACCACCTGATGCAATGCACAAAGATGACATCTATGTTATGCTTGTCTCTAACATCTGTGATATTTTCCCCAAGCCAGTTGCCTCATAACTGATTCTGTATGATTAAATTGCTAATTGTACTACAACGATGCTCTCTCACTGGTATGTCGCCCTGCTGTTTAATTTATAAATGCCAAAAGGAAGGCACAGTATACAGAAAAATTACCCACATCAAACACAGCGCAGTTCCCACTTATGAACAGAGAAGAAGACTATAAAAATAAATAAAATGCTAAAAAGCAAAGCCAGAGGATGAGTGAATGCACGCAACGTTTTAATCCAGCCTTTCCAAATTTCACATGTTTGAGTCTTATCCATTTAAATGGAAGTGCAGGCGTAGCATCTGAAACAGACATTGCATGGTATGAATGGCTGTGGATGCAATATTCAACTCTGGATTTACCAGTAGGACTGACACTACTTACTTAAAAATAAATGTTACAGCACACTTCTACTCTGAAAAAGAACTGTGTAGAAACAGCACCTTCTTACGTGATGGATCTGTTCTTTCTGTGTATTTGGTATAATATTTACTCACAGAAATGACTTCTTCCCACAGAACCAGCCCAGCTAAAGAAGAGTGAGTTCACTTGTGCTCCTTCTTGTGTATTGTGGGCGGAATCGTTTGTTAAATTCCAATCGGTTACACCTGTGCAAACCCAGTTAAGGAAATGGAGGCTGCTCAGGCCTACCAGAGCGCAATTTGACCACCAAACTCTTTATTATGAGTGACTCTTTATTATGGCTGAGAGGAGAGAATGCACTTGACTCAGACCCCAGGCTGAGTTTGCAGGGATAGCAGTAAGAAAAAAAAAACACCCAGCTTTCACTTGTAAACTCAGTATGGAATATATGGAAATTATTGATATAGTAAACAAGGAACCTCATGAAGCCATTACTAGAATAATTTTTAGAGCAGAATTTGCTCTTTAAAGAAACTCTGCTTTGGAGAAACTGCATTTCTCCAAATCTTCCTATGGAACAGTTTTGTATTGTTTCACATGTAATTATGTTGCAGGAGTCTACAAGGAAGGAGTTCCATTGAGCCTACTACTGAAAGCACCAAAAAGTCTTCTGGTACTCTGAGTGAGGGTCAGTAATTTAAAAAAAAATTCAGTGAAGTTTCACAGATTCACAGACTGAAATTCATCCTTCTGCAGGGACTAGTCAGAGGCTTATGCATAACTTAAGTCCCACTGAAGCCATATTTTATGGGCTTAGGTGGGATTTAAGTAGTGAATAGTCCTTGTGTTGGCTGTCTGCAAAGGTGTGGATTTCACCCGCTGAGTGGCTACGACTCGAGCCTAATATTTTATTTGAAAAATAGCAATTGTGCAATTTCAGGAAAGTTGTATGTCAAGGTCAGCTAGCCCATCGATGCTGCAAAATGGGCTTGAACTACAAAATTCAGATCTCTGCTCTGAACACTTTGAAATGTGAGAACTCGGACTCTGGTTCAGCCTATTTCTAATCAGAAGTTGCGGGTTAGGTAAGCACAACCTTAAAGGTGACCTGCAAAGGATTAAAATAAAGGAGAGGATTTGGCATTTATTTCAGCTTCTTAATAATAATTAAAGAAGACCAAAAGTTTTCCCCCAAATAATTATTTTTCCTTATCTTATGTCTCATATCAGAAAATCATACTTGCCTATCTTAGGCCTGGTCTACACCAGTGGGGGGGAGAGAGAGGGGGCCGACCTAAGATATGCAACTTCAGCTACGTGAATAACTCTTCTACAGAAGAGAAGACTGAGGAGAGATTTGATAGCTGCTTTCAACTACCTGAAAGGGGGTTCCAAAGAGGATGGATCTAGACTGTTCTCAGTGGTACCAGATGACAGAACAAGGAGTAATGGTCTCAAGTTGCAGTGGGGAAGGTTTAGGTTGGATATTAGGAAAAACTTTTTCACTAGGAGAGTGGTGAAGCACTGGAATGGGTTACCTAGGGAGGTGGTAGAATCTCCTTCCTTAGAGGTTTTTAAGGTCAGGCTTGACAAAGCCCTGGCTGGGATGATTTAGTTGGGGATTGGTCCTGCTTTGAGCAGGGGGTTGGACTAGAACCTCCTGAGGTCCCTTCCAACCCTGATATTCTATGATTCCATGAAGTCGGCGCATCTTAGGTTGACTTACGTGGCATCCTCACGGCAGCAGCGGGCTCCCTTGTTGACTCCACTTGCGCCTCTTGGCGAGCTGGAGCTCCAGAGTCGACGGGGAACGCCTTTGGTGATCGATTTATCGTGTCTAAATGAGATGTGATAAATTGATCCCCGATAGATAGATTGCTACCCGCTGATCTGGCGGGTAGTGAAGACAAAGCCTTAGAAGACTCTATGGCCAACTGGAGAACTAGTAGGTTTATGACATTAGAGAAATGATACAAGTGAAACTTCATTCTTGAGAGAACTGATTTTTATTCAGAGGGTTTAAAATTCTTTTGATTTTTAATTTTTTTGTTAGCACATTGGGATTGTGCCCTAATTTTGTAAGGGTCAGAGACACCCTTGCCCACACGCACGCATGTGTAAACCAGGAGCAATTCCACTGAAGACAGCGGAGTTACACTTCCTGACTAATAATAACTATACTGTTCCCAGTGAAACCAATGAGAAAATCCCAGTCGATGTCACTGGGAACGGGGGTGGGGGTGGGGTGCTGCTCCACCCCTGAGCAGGAATCTTTGCATGTAAACTGGCCAGCTAGGGTCCTGAGATAGGCCCTTTTGGTCAGACTGAGGACTGGCACCCAGGGAGGGCTACAGCGACATTGCCAATTGATGCCAACAGGATGGGCCCTATTGGGCTATGAAGGGACTGAGCCGGGGGCTACAGGACATTACTGAGGGCTCTAAGATAGGCCCGGTTGGACAGTGTCCTTAAGGGGGTTGTTTTGTTTGTTCACACACTGATCGTGGGTGATTTGGCTGGAGGGCTGAGTCACTGAAGATCCGCCTAATAAGCGCAGCGGCTGACGGGGCATCCTGAGCTGAGAAAACTACAGGCGCGCACACACTCTACCAGGGGTTGCGCACAAGAGGTGGGTGCCACCCCATTACAGCAAGGCTCTTTCTTCCTTGTCCATGCATTTGAAAGTCATAATGGATGCTAGCCCAGATCTCTGTTTGCCTTGGAATGTAAACACAATACCATTCAGCCTAAGCACTCCAATCAAATTCAGAAAAAGAAACAAAGTTAAGAGTAATCTCTTCCCTTTTGTCCACCGGGTATGGGAACTGTAAATCAGAGTAACAGTCTGTTTGCTTGTTATTTTCTTAGACTCTTTTGGGCAAGCTGAAAGCGCGTGTGTCAGGGATTGTATTTGCTGAGCTGAGGGGTGATAGCAAGTGATCTGCTGAAAAGCCCATGGAAGATAAACCTCACACCAATTCAGAATCTGTCCCTGTGGATTTTCCAGCCTCCTACACAATGGATTTCCATATAGAAATTAGATCAGACCCATGGTTCGTCTTGTCTAGTGTCCTGTCTCCCAGAGTGGCTGTTATAGATGAAGATGCAAGAAACTTTGCAGAAGGCTGTTATGAGGTAACCTGCCTCCAGGGAAACTTTCTTCCTAACCCTCCTTGGTTAGATGTTGGCTCCTTCCCTGAAGCATAAGCATTTGTATCCCTTCCAAATCACAGCATTTTTAATCCTTGCTAATGTAATCTGGATGTTCTTGTTATACATATAAATGCCCAACCCCTTTTAGAATCCTGTGAAGTTCTTATCCTCAATAATATATACGAGGAAACAACTTAGCCCCCAACTTTCGCATTCCCCTTTTTCTTCTTTAAAACGTAAAACTGGTGATTATTGTGCTGAAATCAAGAGTGACACAGTGCATCATTTAAACATTTTTCACACTGCATTTCATTTCTTTATGTAAAGAACACACATGTTATTACAGTCAAAGAAAGCCAACAAAGCTAGTTCTGCATCTCTGTTAGTGTTAGTTTGCTTTACTCCAGTCACCCTTTTTTTCCCTTCACAACTTACTGTCTTAAATGTTTTGTGAGATTTTGAATGTTATTGTGAGGCATTACAAGGGTTTCTGGTTGCAAGGGAAGCCAACACTGTATCTGCCTTTAGCTACTGAGTGCATCCTGTCCTGGATTGTCATATCCTGGTACCAACGTACAATGACAGATACGTTAGTGACTTCTGCAAAGTTAAATCTCTAAGCAGCCCATAATGAGCAAACAGATTCCAGAGCTGCCCTCATTTGCACAGCAAAATCATTGTGTCAGCTGTGTTTGTCATTTCAAGGACTTGGAGGTTTGGTTTGCATGTGGGCATCACAATACTGGAAAGCATGTGCTCCAGTGCAAACAATGCAGGTACTCTGTTTTGTGCCACACAATTGTTGACCCAAAGTAGCTCTCTCGTTTAAGCCTTCATTTCCCTTGTTGAGCCAGATTCATTCCTGGGATTACATGAGTTACAATAACAGGAGAATTATTAACTATCTTAGGGGGAGAGACTCACCTAAAGTTAAGCAGAATTATCCATCTGCATGAAAGATTCAGAAGGCTTACAAGATGACTGCTAGTAAGAAGTCTAAACCCACTTGCCACAGGTGGCTGCAAATATAAAAGCAGGAGGGTCCCTCAGTCAGTGAGATCTAGAGCAGGAGTGGGCAAACTGCAGCCCATGTGCCACATCCGGCATGCGGGCCCTTCCTGACTGGCCCCGAGCTCCTGACCAGGGAGGCTGCTCCAGCCCCTCCCCTGCCTTCCCCTTCTCTCCCAGGGCCTCAGTGCACCGTGCCACCAGTGCTTTGGCCTGCCGCTATGGGCAGCGCTGTAGCAGCAGGGCTGATTCCAGTCGGTCTTGAGCTCCTGTCACTCTGAGCGGCATGATAAGGGGGCAGGGCTGCGAGCTCCAACGGGGCACTGTGTCTCACTCCAGCGGACCTGAGCGGCATGTCGAAGGGCCTTGTATACGGGGCAGGGAGTTCCGGAGGTCTGTCTGAGGGGGTTGGGTGGATAGGGGTCGAGGCAGTCAGGGGACTGGGGGCAGGGAGGCTTGGGTAGGGGTGAGGTTCTGGGGGGGCAGATAGGGTGGGGGGGTCTCAAGAGGGGGCGGTAAGGGGACAAGGAGCAGGGGAGCTTAGATGGGGGTGGGATCCTGGAGAGGTGGTTAGAGGTGTGGGGGGTGTCTCGGGAGGGGGCAGTCACGGGACAGGGAACAGGGGAGGTTAGATGGGTTGAGGGTTCTGCGGGTGGTGGGAAGAGGGAGGAGGTCGGATAGCGAGCGGTTCCAGACTTCCCTAGCCGGGCCTCCATACAAGTTTTAACCTCGATGTGGCCCTCGGGCCAAATAATTTGCCCATGCCTGATCTAGAGGCAAAGTTCCTGCTCTTCTCATCTGTGGGGAAACCAAGTGCAAGTTGCTGCCTTGATCCTCCGGGGTTAGAATGGAGAATCAGGCACATTATTTTTTCCATTGTCTGCCCATATTTTGATTACAGAGGGGCCAAAGAGATCAGGTTTTGGTTTAACAAAAACGGCCAGGATTCAAATTCACATTCCATTTTTATCCAAGTCACCAAAGTCCATATCGCAGGTCTGGGATTTGTCCCATCTCCACAATGAGCAAAATAGGGTCAGGTGTTGATTTTGCAAACCACAAAGAATGGGGGCTGGCTAGGATCCAGGATCCATTTTCTCTGAGCAACCAACATTTGAGGGAGAGAGCTTCACACAAAAGATTCTAATTTTAACTCCTCTCTCATCACGATACAGAATAGTATCATTTCCACCTCTCAGAACCATCACTGGTGAAAGCTCTCCCTCTCAGCTAAATGAGTCATGGAATCTGTATTCAGAATCAAACCATACAGCATGTTCTGTTTGGCGATGCTCTTAAAATGCAAAGTTTGGATCCAGATATGTTTTTTCCCAAAGTTTGGCGGTGCCTTGATTTGGACTATCTCACCCTGTCTTATTAAATACGATCAACTGAAGTTGGGTTTCTTGTCTTATCACCACTTTCTAAGAAAAATGAGGGAACACAAAATCGCAGTGGAAGGCTGAAAAAAACTGAATAAGGTCAAATGCAAGTTTTGACACACACTGTTGTGGTGATAGTGGCTCCTGCCTGTCCCACAAGAAAACTTGCAAAAGAAGAGAAAATAAAAAGTAAATCTGAAAGGCAAACTGCAATAGCATTTGGTTGAGATGTTTTTAAAAACTATTTTCATGGCCTAATCTCCTCCTACAAACAGAGAGAAACAGAAAATTTTCTGCTTAATATTATCTCTGCTTGATAGGAATAGCAATAACAAATTTTCCACCAGATTTCTCCATCAACAGGCTCCCGTCCCCACGCTTCCTCTCTCCCCTTTGTTATATATGGTTCGACTTCAGTGACAATCACTTATCGCAGAGCTGCTAGCTACAAGATTGACTCACAAGAATCCTTTTTGTTCACCTGTCTCATTGATTTATTTAAAAGGAATCTGTCAGGTTGGAAAGAATTATTTTTAAAATGAAATCAAAATCCCTTGCCTGTTAGACTACACCTTAAATTATTTTTAAAAAGGAAGGAAAAGCTATTTTTCTTTTTGCCATTTATGCTCTTTGTTTATTTTTTTTCATTCCTCAGCCACCACATAAGTAGGACTTGTCTCTTGTTTATGATCAATTTCCAGACAAATTTCATATTCAGTTGTTCATGTACTAGCAGTAATGCTGCAATGTTAGGATTCAAATCATTACAATATTGCTAATTTTCATGATTTTATCATGAGTCATGAAGTATTTAATGTTTTTGCAAAGGTTAGGCTTCGGGAAATATTAACGGAGAACCTCAGCTTTCTTTTTTTTCCTATAAGAGTAAGTTGCTAGCCCTGGTGGTTGCAGAGAAAAGCTTGAAAACATAACCTGAGTGCACCCTACAGGCTCAAAAACCGGAAGACAAATATAAAGAATACCAAAATTATTTTAAAAATCTCATAACTTTTATGCCAATCATGGTTTTTCTGAGGCCTGACTCATGGTATTTAAACTCTGGATCTTAGCAATACTGCATTTAGGGCTTGATTCTCTTTCACGCTACAGCCCCCTTACACTATGAAAATTAGCTCCACGCACATCCCAAAAAAATCTCAGAAATAGGAAGAGGAAAGAGTTTCTCAATACGACAACAATTAACGGTGGGAGCTCTGAGCTGAGCAGCACAAGGGAGATTCTATAATCTGACACGTAGGAGCGCAAAACAGGGGATCTTTCACTCCTGGGTCTGTTTTAGTTTAGGATAGTGGTCCCCTGTGGTCTTTCCGCTGTGTGATCCAGGTGAGGACGTGGGTGCGGAGGGGTTGGGGGAGAGATGGTCCTGGGAGAGCTGGTTGAAATATTTTTTTCATAGAAAAACTGCCATTTTAAATGAAAAGCTTCACAGAAAATCTTTCTTTCTAAATTTTCTAGATTTTTTTCCTACAAAAAGCTAATGGTTTAAAGATTAATTTTTTAAAAAAAATTGGTTTTCAGTTTTCAATAATCACTGAAGGGGAAAATCTGTGTTTGATTTTTCATTGAAAAACAAATGTTTTCCGTGGAAAAAAGATGATGAATTTTTTTTATTTCTTTTGAAATTTTCCCATGAAAATATTTACCATTTTCCAAACAGCTCAAGCGCCGGACTTAAACTCTTCCCCTCTTTCAACTCAGACTACGCAGCATCACAGTTTCATTACCCTAGGACTAGGTGTATTGGAGGCCTTTGCTTTCCACAGAGCTGATGCTTATACAACCTTTCAGGTTTGAGGTTCCAAAGAACAGGGTTATGTTCTCGATCAGGCTGGACTTTTGACCCCACTCTTGCATTTTTTATGCATCCATCATCATCAGCCGCAAAACAGAAGTACTGCCCAACTAAGTAGAGCATAGATGCTATGGTGAGATCACTAGCAAATAGATTCAGTTACTGACTTTTATGTGAAAGTCCTCTGTCTAGCTATTTGTTCAGATATGCAAGCCTCCAGTCCAAAGACTGTAACTGAGCTGAATAGAAAACTCCTCTCCAGTTTAGGGGTTTGATTTCTACTGAAATCCTGTTATAAAATCCAGCATCATATCACCTCTCAGACACAAAGTCTTCTTGCAAGGGCCTTGGAATAACAATAATATTTTTTTTAAAAAAAAAAAAACAGAACAAAAAAACAGTTCAATCAAAATATCCTGAACGCATCTTTATATGAAAATTTTTATTTCCATTTCAAGTAAATGTATTGTTTTCAGCAGCAAATTGCAAGGTATAAATGTTAAATATACATATCAGGGTAATTTATTCCAGAACTGCTCGAAGCATGCGTTTTAAGCAGAGACCACAAAGACATACTTTGTGCAACAACTGGCTTATCACTTGCTTCTAAAATGACCCTGGTTTTTTTTGTGGCAGGAATAAAATCTCCAGCACACAGCATGGCAACGTATTTCCTCACTGGTTCTGTGCCCTGTGCAGTGTACAATACTAGTAGAATAATATGCAGAAAAGAACATTTAAAAAAATACCCTTAATCCAATCTCTGGTTTTCCTTGCTTAGTGACCTTTGGTCCAGATTGTGGCTTTAAGCCCCTGAGTTGCGAGCACATGGCATGTGACAAGATGAGGAAACAACAGCAGACAAAAAATAAATAGTATTGTTACCATTTCCTAGTAAATGCTGGTCAGAGAAGTATTTTGCATATGGACGGTGTAAGCGGCTCTGCTAAAGGATACCTTCAAGATTTTGTATCATGCTAAATCTTATCTAGCCAAAAAGGGGGCCTCACTGAGATGAGAGAATGTCAGGCTGGCTAGTCTCTGCTTTTATGATCTGAAAAGGTGGGATTCAGATCCATTGAGATTCTCTTGGAAGGCCCAAACAGAGCCTGGTTGTGCGGCCGATTGTTTATTATCTGTATTACTGTGACTGGGCCAGCCACACTTATGCCATATATAATTAGCTGCTTCCTCAGCCTGAGGGGGAGGACTAATGAGGGTCAGGTGATAGCTGAATGGACAGCTGGGCCTCAGAAAAGGACTGAAGGGGTCAGCCTATTGTTAGACAGGTGCAGCACCACACCTGTGGAGTGCCCTGAGCCAGGGTCTGCAGCACAAAGGGTACTCTTAGGGGAACCAGCCTGAGGCCAATCAGCTCCAAGAGAAAGAGGCTCTCAGAGTTAACCTCCCCATCCCCAAAGGGAGCTGGGAACAAGACCCAGAGAGAGGACTGAAGAGAAGCCCCAAAAGGCAAAATAATCTTTTTGTTTGTTTGGGACTTTTAATTTCAACTTTTGCTACCCTGGAAGAGGTGACTTTTTTGTGACTTGGCCAGAGGACAAAGCCACATCTCTAGCCTTGACTGTTATCTGGAAAGCTAAGGAGACCAGTCTTGTAGGATGGGGGAGTGGAGGAGGGAAACTGAGGCAGAAAGAACCAGCCACACTACGCTTGACCAGCCAGGGGTGCTATGGGGGAGACATGCCTATATACAGGCCCTAACTTAGGTCAAGGCCCCACTGTGCTAGGTACTGCACAAATGCAAAGCAAGAGTTTAAAATCCAAACAGAGAAGAAAAAGGATGAGCAGGTAAACAGACACAGAGAGAAGTGACTTGCCCAAAGTCACACAGTAGGTGAATGGCTAGTTTGCCAGACAAATTCAAATAAGGCATAAATTTCTATGCATGAGGGTAATCGACTAATGGAAAAATGTATCCAGGGATGGGACAGATTCTCCACCACTTGAAGCCTTTTAATCAAGATTTAGTCTTTCTAAAAACACTGGTTCATTCACCTGCACATCTACCAACATAATATATGCCATTATGTGCCAGCACTGTCCCTCTGCTATGTACATCGGCCAAACTGGACAGTCCCTACGAAAAAGGATAAATGGACACAAATCAGATATCAGGAATGGCAATATACAAAAACCTGTAGGAGAACACTTCAATCTCGCTGGACACAAAATTACAGACCTAAAGGTCACCATCTTGCAGCAAAAAAAATTCAAGACCAGACTGCAAAGAGAAACTGCAGAGCGGCAATTCATTTGCAAATTTGATACCATCAATCAAGGATTGAACAAAGACTACGAGTGGCTAGCTGACTACAAAAGCAGCTTCTCTTCTCTCGGTGTTCACACCTCCAGACCAGCTGCTAGAGGAGGATCTCATCCTCCCTGATTAGAGATAACAAGCTGGTTCAGCCTGATTGGACTAACCTTGTTATCTCCAACCTGGCCCTTGCCTCTTATTTATCCCTGCCCCTGGATACTTTCACTGCTTGCATCCGACGAAGTGGGTATTAGCCCACAAAAGCTTATGCTCTAATACTTTAGTTAGTCTTTAAGGTGCCACAGGACTCTTTGTCACTTCTAAAAACACTGTAATTCAACCAGACGTTATGGCTGAATTGGCTTGGTGCAAGAATTATTAGGAGAAATGCAATGGCCGGTGTTCTGCAAGAAGTCACGCTACATCATCATAATGGTACCTTCTGGCCTTAAAATCTAGGAATAAAATATTGACTCTATTAAAGTTAATACCAAACCCCCCACTGAAGTCAGCAGGTTCACTGGGTGAAATCTCGAATCTATGAGATCATTGGTATCGGATTTCTGGGCTGTATGAATACAGCTATTTGGTCTGCTTATTTTATTCCATCAGTAAACACAACTCCAGTCCCATGAGCTCTCAATCTCACACTTGATTATGCTAAAAAACAAAACAAAAACACAGCCCACAGCAGCAAAACAAATAAACTAAAATGATAAAAACATGGAACTGCAGGCTAATACCTGATCTGAGCTCTGTAAAAAATGTTCTCCCAGGAGAAGTTTTCCTTCTACCCTGGTTCTCTCCTCTCCCTTGCCTTTCCTCTGCTCCTCTCAGGATCTGTCGTCATCTCTCATTACGGCTTATTTGTCTTATTATAAGCTCCTTAGGTCTCTGACCTTTCTTCTGATTAGTCTGTCAAGCAGAAACATGCACTACCAGCACTATGTAAATTACAGAGAAAAGCACAGAACATTAAGTGTTTGTAAAAATGCGTAAAGCACCCAAAATGCAGTGATCTATTAGACACTGACCATGTGGTAATTGGAAGAATCTTGTCATTGTTCTAACTAAACAGTTCCCTTGACAGGTGTTACACAGTTGTTAGCAGGGTTACAAAGGTAGTGCAACAGATGCTGTCATTATGAGCCCCAGTGGTTTATGAGAAAAGAACAGGGTTATCTGTTCATAAAATAGGTCTACATGAAAGCTGTTAAAGTGAAGCTAAAGAGATTGTCGATGTGGCAAACTAGAAATAACTATAATTTCACTAAAACTTTTTAAAAATAAATAAAAATCATGGAGAGTAGAAAGGGAGACAAGATCTTCTGTTCTAACACGTCTCCCCTGTCTGTCTTATCCAGCGTGGACGTAGCTTGTAAGTTCTTTGGGGCAGGGGTTGTCTCTCGCTTATGTTTGTAAAAGATCTGGCACAAATGGAGTCCTGGCTTCTAGGTGCTACCACGACAGCAATAATAATAATTAAGGGGCAGCTACGGAAGAGAGTCCCCTCAAACAACAACAAAATAGGGGATTCATGCATGGGATTCATCAAAAGGTAATTCCCTTTGCCTTATTCACTGCTGAACATCTTTATTTTCTTCTTTTTAGTATGCAGGTGATTGGATTTTTCCTCTAGAAGATCATCTGGAAATACAGAAGTTAAAAGCATCATTTCTTACTTGAGGGGTTTTATTAACGAGTAAGAGCCTGATTCGCCATCCCCACACACTTTGTGAGGTCACTCACACCAGGGTAATGTGGGTGGAAAATGATACCACTTCATACTAGTGTAAATGACTGCACAAGGTATAGGGCCACAAAGAATCGTTCTTGTACGTTCACTGTCTGTTTATTAGCACAATCTGTTCCTCTATGGAGAGAGGTGGGGGGTAATAGTATGGTTGAGACCAGCAAATATTTAATTCCATTGCTGGTACTCTTAAACTTATTAAGTTCTGAAATGATTTGATTGGGGCCTGATCCTGAGAATCGGTACTCCTTGGAGTGGTCCTATTGACTTACAAACGGACAGCAGAGTCCCCACGGATAGAGAATAATATGTATTATTCACGAGGTAAGTTATTCACCCTAAAAAGGTGGGATAAGTCGTCATGATGTGCCTGTGGGCTACATCCTTCTGTATTCCAGCTAGACTGTCAGTCACTTGTTACTGGAGACACAAAAGGTTCTCCTTCAGTGGTGCAGGTCTGAATTAAAAGAGTGCTGATGGAAGAAGCCAGTGAAGAGAGAGAGAGGAAACTAAACTGGGTAACCTCAGCTGATCAGCAAAACTTACTGTACCCATTAGCTCCCAATAGCTCCTATTTCTCCACATCCTTCCAATCTCCATGACCTCTGTAAGTGAAACATGTATGAAAGGAAGGTGAGGAGCAGGATGTAGATCAGATTGTCTTGCCTCTGCTATTCTGCAGATTCACAATATCTGTTACTTATGGGCAATCAGGCAAGAACACTTTGCAGGCCTGCACTATTGCACAGTACTCTGATGCTGCGCTCCGATATGTTTTATGGAAATAGGCTTATGAGTATAAATATAATGTAACTGGAATATGCTTTATGCAAAAGATATCTTGTAAGGTATCATTACAAAGCTTATAATCTACTGAGTGTGTTCATCTATTTGTTTGCATGCATTATTTCTATGTCTGGAGTTAAAAGAATAAGATATAAACTTGCATTAATGAGGTAAACATAGCAAGTGGAAGTCATTAAGGGTGTTTCAGAATCAATAAACTGTCAATTGCTCTTTTTACTTGCAAGCCTTCCTGTGTTCGTGTAAGCCAGCCCAGGAAGAATGGTGGAATCCATCTTAAACCTGATGTTTTTCCATTTAGAAGTAGGGATGGGGATCCAGAGAGACAAAAGATTCCTGCATTATGCCAAAGCTACAAAAGGGGGTGGAAGACAACAAAGGGGGGTTCCAGTCATGAGAAAGCCCCTGCTTTTCACATAAGATGCTTGCTGAAACTAACAAGGACTGTCCCAGGGGAAAGACTAGGACCCAGATTAGGAAGGAGTCTAGACTGAAAGAAGTTTATTGGAACATCTCTGAGGGTGAGATTTACCTGTATTCAGTTTCTTAATGTATTAGGCTTAGACTTGCATGTTTTGTTTTATTTTGCATGGTGACTTACTTTATTCTGTCTGTTATTATTTGAAACTATTTATATCCTACTTTTTGCACTTAATAAAATCACTTTTGTTTATTAATTAACCCAGAGTAAATGATTAATATCTGGAGGAGCAAACAGCTGTGCAACTCTCTCAGTGTTATAAAGGGCGCACAATTTATGAGTTTGTCCTGTATAAGCTTTATACAGAGTAAAACAGATTTATTTGGGGTTTGGATCCCATTGGGAACTAAGTGTCTAGGCGTTGGAGATAGGTGACCTGCTGAGCAGTTTTTGGTTTAAGTCTGCAGCTTTGGGGGTGTGGACAAGACCTGGGTTTGTGTTGCAGCAGGGTAGCGGGTCTGGCCCAACAAGGCAAGGTTCTGGAGTCCCAAACTGGCAACGACCTCAGAGGTAATTCCAGCACCTCAGGTGACAGTCCCAAAGGGGTCTCTGTGACCGAACCCATCACAGACACCTCCTATAACTTGTTGATAAACACCTATCTATGTGCCCAAAAGACATGAGCGCACAACTCCCACTCAGATCAAGGGGACTTGCACACACGCAGCTAAAGTCAGAATTTGGCCCTAATCATATTTTAAAATCCATTTTCAGATTGTTTAAACAAGTTTTAACCTCAGACTAAGAGCATTCAACAAAAAGCAAATCAAAACTCATTTCAGTTTAGTTGCTTACCCGTAATTACATTATTTCCATCCTTCTGTAAAAATGTATTATTATAAAGCACAGAGGGATAAACCACTGTTGATGTAATATTCATTTGCACAGAGTAGTTTCTTCTTAGTAAATGTGAATTGCTTATGAGAGTCATGTGCGGTGTCATTGTAGCTGTGTTGGTCCCAGGCAACAAGAGTAATGTCTATTTGCTCAGTTTACAAATGAAAGCTGCCATTTCCTTTCATATGTCTAAGAAATACAGCTGATGCAGCTGACAAAACATATTTTTAATGATTCAAGTGCATAGGTTATTATTATTATTATTTATTATTTAATCCAGAATCAGAAACAACATCAAGTCAGAACAGAACTAGGGAGTCTATGGCCAATTTCTGCTCTTATTTTACTTTGTGCATGCAGCCAGGAACCATGGTGATGTGCATATTAGAAATGCATAGATTAAAAAGAGAGAGAGATTATCATTGGCTGACAGAAAGAGAGGGACGGACAGATGAAATGCTCAATGTGTGCAAGGCACACATAGTATAGTTATGAGTGCCACAGAAGTGCTAATATAGATATGAAATAGACAGCCACCCTCATGTGGACGGGAGCTATTGCACAAGATATAACAATAGTGATCCAAAATCGGAGTTTGCACATCACACACAGTCTCTCTCTTAATGTGTAGGTAATTAGTTTAATGGGATTTTTTGTGAGGCAGGGTTATGTGTTTTGTTTTTGCTGAGTGAGTATTCAGTGCTTGAGAATGGTACCAAGCTATTTACATCCTTGGATGGTGGGCAGAGTCTACCAGAATAACTAAAGGCCCGCCCCTCAGATGAGCTGAGGGAGGTTCTACAATGTACAGAATTTAATTAAGGGCTTTTCTACACAAACAGTGCTGCAGCGGCACCGATGCAGCACATCTGCTGAAGACACTGTGTGCTGAAGAGGGGGGAGGGATAGCTGAGTGGTTTGAGTATTGGCCTGCTTAAACCCAGGGCTATGAGTTCAATCCTTGAGGGGGCCATTTAAGCATATGGGGCAAAAATGAGATTAGTCCTGCTTTGAGCAGGGGGTTGGACTAGATGCTCTCCTGATGTCCCTTCCAACTCTGAGATTGTATGACGAGAGAGAGCTCTCTCATCAGCATGATAGAACCACCTCTGCAAGCAGCAGTAGCTATGTCAGCAGGAGAAGGTCTTTAGCTGACATAGCGCTGTGCATACCGGCACTTCTGTCAGCGTAACTTGTGTCACTCAGGGGCGGTATTCACACCCCTAAGTGACATGAGTTATGCCGACATAAGCTGTAGATGTAGCCTAAATATGGGGGACAAAGAATAAAAACACAGGGACAGGAGTGTACATCAAAGGGTCAAAATGAAGGAACCAGACACTGCCCCCAGAAGGAATCTGAGGAAGCAGTGGATGTCACCCAGAGGAATTCTGCCCAGATGCATCCATCAACTAGGAACAGGGAAAATGGCTCAGTCACAAAACATATACACCACTTGCCCTTGAGCTTCTTTCCCCTGGGCTGATGGATGGCCATTGCCATCCAAGTAGTTCAAAGAGCCACAGATTCCAAGGCCAGAAGGGACCAGTCATCATCTAGTCTGACCTACCATATAAATAGGCCATGGGGCTTCCCTGAATTAACTGCTGTTTGAACTAGTGCATACCTTTTAGAAAAAACATCCAGTCTTGATTTAAATAAACTTCCAGTGATGAAGAATCCACCACATTCCTTGGTAAGTTATTCCAACGTTAATTACCCTTACAGTTAAATATTTCAAGTCTGATCTGGGTTAGCTTCAACCTCCAGCCACTGGATCAGGTTGTACCTTTGTCTGCTAGATCCAAGAGCCCTTTGTTATCAAATTTCTGTTTCCCATGTAAGTACTTATAGAATTATTTAGTCACTTTTCTCTTTGATAAACTAAGTAGATTAAGCTCACTGAGTCTTTCATAATGACATGTTTTCTAATCCTTTAATAATTCAAGTGGCTTTTCCCTGAGCCCTCTCCACTTTTTCCTCATCCTTCTGTGGTCACAGAACCAGACACAGTATTTCAGTAGCAGTCACACCAGTGCCAGTTACAGAGGCGAAATAACCTCTCTACCCCTCTGTGAGATTCCCCTGTGTAGGCTGATCAGGTGGAATCAGGACTAGCTTGACTGTTCTCCAATGAAGTCCTGATCATCCATGAAACAGGTAAAGCATGGGGAAGTGTAAGTGACAGCTTCTTGCTTCCCCACCAACGTGAATCAACCCTCTGCTGGAAAGGCAAACTTAAATGATAGCTCCTCTGTCCACTCAGTCATTGGCCTGTCTGCAGAGATAATAATTAATGCCAGTTCCGTGGTTGTGAACACCTGCATCCACTGAGAGCTGGAGTGAGATCAATTCATTTCATATAAGCCATGAAAATGCCATCAGAGAGCAAGCATTCTTCCAAGCACACAGCTGGATTCCAATCAGGTTCCTAGAGAGAGGTGGCGAGAAAATTCCCAAAGCAGCATATACTGTGCTGCCTTTTCTGGAGAGGATAAGTACTGTATCACAACACATGATCACATGGAAGAACTATTCCTGCAGCCTAAATTTTCCAACAGCCTTAGACTTCTTGATTATCAACAAAACAGAGCTATGGAAACCACCATTCATAGAAAAGAAACCAATAAGCACTTGTAATTTGAGTCATTCTCCTCCTATAAATAAAGATCCCCTGCCATCCTGAGGAGTAGACAATGGTTCAAACAAATAAATTAGCTGACAAGTCAGAAGAATCCAAAAAGGATTATTTTAGGGTAATACGTTTTCAACAGAGCACTCAAGAGCTGCAAATGATGGCTCACCAAACAGGCATGTTTTAAAGCCCTTGCATAAGAGGGAACTGTGAAATATGAGAACCGGACTCATATTTGCACAGCCACAGGTGCCAACTTTTCTCTGGGCCAGTGGCTGGTTTCATGCCGCCCCCCCCCCCCCCCCCCCCGGCGCCGCCCCCCCCCCCCACCCCCCCCCCCCACCCCCCTCCCCCCTGCCCCTATTGGACCACTCCCCAAATCCCTGCCGCGGCCGTGCCTCCTCCCCTGAGCGCACCGCGTTCCCCCTTCTCTCCCAAGCTTGTCGCTAAACAGCCAGTTCATGGCGCAAGCGCTAGGATGGAAGGTGGGAGCAGGGGAGAAGCAGGACATGGCGGTGCATTCAGGGAGGTGGCAGAGCAGAGTGGAGGTGAGCCGGGGTGAGGGGAAAGCTGCTGGTGGGTGCGGAGAACCCACCAATTTTTCCCCATGGGTGCTCCAGCCATGGAGCACCCATGGAGTCAGTGCCTATGTGCACAGCAGCATTTATTTGAAAAGGATCCAACTAAGAAATATCTTAAGCAAGAAAAAAACTAACACTCCACAATATATGCTAGTCATTGGGTTCATTCTGTTCTTTGCAATGGTTCTCAGAGCAGCTAGCTAATGTGGGAAAGAAAAAATGAACTTCATTCGATTCCATGGGAACACAGAGGCAAAACCAAGTTCCAAGTGAAAGAAATGTGACAAAATCAAGCAAACATGGAAAACGGGTGAAGATTAGGCCACAACCAGAAAAATTTCTGCTCCAAAGATTTATCCACATAACACTAAGTGAAGACCTAACCCTTCAAAGAGTTAAGAGCTCCATTGCCCTGCATCTTATAGGCATTTACACTAGGGCAAGGCAGGAGTAAACTATTTTGGTATCATTTTAAACTCACTTTGCAGAGATGTAAGGCTAGGTCTTCACTGGCAAAAAGGGGATGGAGAGGTTTCACACTGTAATGGCTAACTGGAGTATATACTGTAACAAGTAATCTCTTTGTAACAGTCCCTGCTGCGCACACTAGGGAATCTTTAGTGAGAACCAGCAGGGTCTGCTTGGACCAATTAATGCACAACACGTGAGTGTCCTTTAGAAATCATACTCCAATAGCCCCCACTGCTGCTCCTTATAGACAAGCGCTTGTGTACAAGTAACCATTTCTGGTGTTTTTCCAGGGTTCGTTGGATAAACACTGGTTGGGTTTTTGTGTCACGGTGTTTTATTGGTGTTTATTGGTTTGTAACAGGGCGGTTTGCCCTTGGGCTGGAGAGCCTGGAGCCACGTCAATCTCGTTACAGAAGGAACCCCACCTAACGGGAATCAGGTAATTTCCTATCAAGAGCAGAAGGTGGATGCAGTAAGCTCAGAGGCTGTAGTGAGAGGCTTCTGAAGAGAAGACCAAAACGTAAGAGAGTTGTTCCAGCTTGGAAGGGCCAGGAGTAGCCTGCTAAGGCAGGAAGAATTCTGACCAGACCAGGGGAGTTTGGGCTGTATCTGGCTGAAGGCAAGACTTCTGTGTTTATTCTGACCTGTAAATTGATAAATCAGGCCTTAAGGACAGTTGTTGTGAGTGGATTGGAAAAACCAAGGGAGGGGAATCCAAGAAGAGAAACTGAGGTGAGGGCTGTCTTGAGGCCACAAGGTGGCGCTGAGAGGCAGCCACTCATCTACACAGTTCAAACCAAAAATCAGAAGCTCTAATTACAGGGTTGATTATAGGATAATTTAGAATAAATATATTTATCCAATATTATCCCTAGGTACATTAGTGTCTCATAAGTGTGACTGAAATTCAAAGAGATCCTTAAGACTTTGTACACTATTTAATAAGAAAGAATGGATTTTGGAGGTTTTTGCCTCTTATTCTTAGAACAGATCACAATATTAATTTTCTCCAAGGGAGATCATCCCATTTAACAGATGGGAAAACTAAGGCACAGGAAAAGATTCATTCTGTTAGGTTAGTGACAGAGCCAGGAACAGAAGCCAGTTATAGCATCCCCTCAGAGGCGCTCTTTTTCTCATACAAGGAAACCAATTGTAATCTCTTTAGGGCAGGGACTATCTTGTAGTTCTATGTTTGTAGAGTGCCTAACATAATGCGGGGCTAGTTCATGAGCGGGCATTACCACAATACAAATAAATAAATACAAGTAATAATTAATTACAGGTAGTTATGAATGTCACCATCTTACCTCAACAATATTTACCTCGTGTATATTATTCCTTGAAGCTACTCATTTCTTCTTTGGAGGGGACAGATTTTCAAACCATTAACATTATATGACAGTTAAAGCTGTCAGATCTAAGTATTGTTCCTTCCACAGCCCTGTCTATTATTTGTAGAAACTACTTCCCAAATGGTTGTGTACATGGGCACAACCACACTATTTGCCCAGTTAAACAACTGCTTCCAACATGCTATCTTCAGAAAGGTTATTTTAATGGTGCTGATCAGATGTCTAATTTATAAAGTGGTAAATTTCCAACTGAATTGGATTCTCTGGCCATGTTTTGAGATCCTTGCAGGATATGAAGTCAACGGAAGCTGCATAACTATCACATACCTCCCTAAGATAAATTCACAAATAGATACAACATAGTTCTAAGAGTGGCAAAGAGATGCTGGATCTGTATTGTACATTACGGGACAAAAGAACCAAAGTTTCTATGTATGTGGCAAAAAGACACTGGACCTCTATTTTGTCTGATTCGAATGCTATATCATTGTGGTATATAAGTCAAAACATGGGAAAGACCATAAACTGGCTTTAACATTAGTAGGTGCCATTTGGCTGTCTCAGTGAGGCATTATTCTGCAGACAAGAGAAAGTGACGTGATGGTGTGGCAGTCATAAGGAATGTGATGACAGTTCTAAGTGCAGGAGCTGTTTCACAACACTTATCTCACCGTAATTAATCTTGAAACAAGTTATCATTCATTTTACATTTCCATTGCATTCCCAGGTCAGATAACACAACCCTGGATGTTTACCAAAATATGATATACACTAAGCTCTCCCAGATCAAATTAATTGTGATTTAGGGTTTGATAGAAACAACATTTTTTAAAAAGTGCTTCACTTCAAAAAGAATAATTTTGTGGAAGTTCTATAGCCAGTGTTAAACTGATAGTCAGACTAGTTGACTACAAGGGTCCCTTCAAGCCTTGGAATCTATGAAGCACAGGCATTGCCTGGTTTAACAACTGGACACTTAGGGCACGTCTACACTACCCGCCAGATCAGTGGGTAGAGATCGATCTTTCGGGGATCAATTTATCACATCTCATCTAGACACAATAAATTGATCACCGAACGTTCTCTCATCGACTCCGGAACTCCACCGCCCGCCCCGTGTAGACCAGGACTTAGAAAATTTAGATTTTGCTGAACACATAGCTCTTCACCATGACAGCTCAGCCAACATACAAGCAAAGACCAGATGATTGTCCAACAAGAAAATCCTATGTAACTGCAACTACTGGAAGACGGGATACTGGGCTAGATGGACCATTGGTCTGACCCCGTATGGCCGTTCTTATGTTCAGTCTCACCTTTTAAGGGCTGGAGGGCCTGAAGCTAGCCAACCCTGATTACTAGAGGCATATCTGAAAGAGATTAGCTCTTTTCGCTATGAAGGGCAGCAGGAAGCAGCAGGGAACGGAGGCAGCTCAGGAACTTGCAGTGAGTGAGGCAGATTGCTGCAGAGAAGATCCTGACAAGGGAGTTTAAGTTGGGGGCCAGGCCCAGAGCCCAGGGAGGAGGAGGCCTTGACTGGGTTTGAGCCTGCAAGCCAATGCCAGAAGGCTCGGCTCCTGCTGCGAAGAGCTGGCACGACAGGCTGTGAGAACAGAACGGGACGGGAAAAAAAACCTCTGCTGGTGAGAGAAGACACCAGAGCTAAATATAAACTTGTGTGAGGTGATGGACTTTATTTTGGAACACTGAGGGTTGCCGTGAACTGTTTCTGTCACTAAACCAGCCCCAGACAAAGGGGAATGTTAACCCAGATGCCCATCTGAAGTTCTCAAGGGGGCCCTAAAGTGGAGGAGAGAGGCAGGGTACCAGAGAGTCACCTCAGGCCATGAGGCAGGGCTCAAGAGTCAGCTAGCCCTGTTACAATAGGGTTAATAATAATTAGCTATAAAACACCACATCTGAGGAGAAGCACAGCAACTCCCAACTGAAGCATTATGTTAGAAGGTAAAGGAGTGCAAGAGGCGAGTCAATTCATATACCTTTGCAGTAACATGCAAAGCCATGGGGACACCCAGAAGGAAATGAGGTCATGAATTTGGCAAGGCGTTCACCAGCTTAAACAAGTTTCGGTCATCAAAAATCTACTAATCCTCAATTCAAATGTTATTTCCACTTCAGCATGTGCCTGTGTAAACTACTAATCCACAAAAGGTACAGCTAGATATCTAAATGCCTTCCAAAGCAAATGCCTTAGAAAAATAATAGGTATTAAATGGAATTAATTTATAACAAATAACGAGATTCATTGGCAAGTTCAACAACCCCTTATCTCCAAAGTTATCAAGAAAAGAAAAGAACATCAGGGATATGTGCTAAGAATGAAGCCAGAGCACCCCTCATGGTATACATGGGTAGCTGGAGAAAAATATAAGAGGGACCAACCAAAAGAAACCCTCTGATGAACCATACTCAGAGAGGAAAAATGTGCAAGACTTAACAACACTGAAGTGCAAAGAGTGGCCCCAGGATAGTTAGGGATGGTGGAGCCTTGTTTGTGTTCTAAGAAGCATCTGACAGTGCAGGAAGGATTCAGATCCTGATAGGTTTGGACCACACACAAAGATGGATTGGTTTAACAAAAGGATGGATTTTATACCCATTACAGCTTGGGGTATGGGCCCTCTTAAATCAATTTAAACCTGACTTACTTCAATTTAGTTTGCTTTGGTAAATATAGAGGCACAAGCTAAACTGACAATTGATCTACAGCTTGGTCTAGATACAGTTTTTGTACTGGTATCCTTTGCTGATTAGAGGTAGGATTTTTTACTGCTATAGTTTTACTAGTACAATCTCTAGTTTGGATGCAGTTATAGCAGTATAGACGTGCCTTACACCAGTATAGCTTATTCCCCTTCCTGCACAGGAATAGCTATACTGATATAAAGCACCTTTATAACAATGTAGCTGCATCCACACTAGGAGGAGTTGTATAACTCACTATACCAGTATATCACTACAGCATTTCTAATACAGACAAGGCCTGATAATGTGCACACAGGGGTTTGCACTCATTTAACTAAACTGTTTTC
The DNA here is from genome assembly GCA_007922305.1 of Dermatemys mawii. Taxonomy (NCBI): domain Eukaryota; kingdom Metazoa; phylum Chordata; order Testudines; family Dermatemydidae; genus Dermatemys; species Dermatemys mawii. Next base: position 9,394,379 of record ML677341.1, on the reverse strand, counting down.
TAAATCAATTTTAGTTAAACTGGTGTTTATGTGTAGACTAGCTTCTACGTGTAGACAAACCCTCAGAAAGAAAAGCAGGAAATCACTGTAAATTTTAAACCGCATTCACAGCTAATACTAATACTTCTTTTTCCCCTTTACCAAAAAAACCCAAACACTCTGATAAATGTAATCGTTGGTAGCTGCATTCTGATGGGATTGTGACACACCTACTCAGTCAAAACGACTGAACTTTTCAGAATGTTCACATGTTCAATAAGAGAGACAAGAAGCCTTTAAAACTATTCCAATGTTCATTTCACGTCCTTCCTCCCCTCCATCCCTACCCATTTTTGACCCTTCCCAAGGAACATTGTGTACAGCAGCACATTCCTTCAGGCTCAAAGGGTCCCACAGGCTGTGCTGAAATGCTAGAAAAACGCACAATAGGTTTTCTGGTCTCTTAGCATTCAGTGTGGCGACGGCAAGTTTGTCTCTTGATCTTTAGACATGGGAGGAAAGACCATGCTGGGAACAATATTATGGAAACTGGAGGGCTGGGGGACAGGGGATAGAAAAGCTAACAAAGGAAGGTGGACAGTTCTCCCTTCCCACTACATGATCTACAAAACCACAACACAAGAAACAGTTGCTATCCATCCATTATCTGAAAAACAAATGATATGGTAACATGAAGTGTCCCTATAATCTTCTGAGAAGTGCCCTACTAATATTTAGGCCTTGTATAACATTTTTTATTTTCAAAGCAGAGGATGGATGGGATCTAGTGGAAATCCAGAGACTTTTTTGCTCAAACTTTTTAAAGTGACTGGTGATTTTGGGTGCCCAACTTCAAACGCCTCAGAAGAGTCAGATTTTCAAGAAGCACTGAGCACCCAACCCCCAAACATCAGGCCCCTTTAAAGGGCTCTCATTTTGGGCACCAAAAGACAGAAGTACCCAAAATCACTAGTCACTTTTGAAAATTAAGACCTTTGTCTTAATTCAGATCTCCGTAATATACACACACTCCAGTGTAAATCAGGAGTGACTCACAACAATGGAGTTACATTGGTATAAAACTGGCGTATGTTCAGAATCCTCAGCTGACTGGGCAGAATGGACGAAGCCCCAGCAGTGGCTGCAGAAGTTGGAGGGGGTAGGAAGAAGGGGCTAGCTGAGGCTCTCTCTGGGTACTCCTCCAGACTGGATCTCAGAAACTGGGGGGCACTGGACCCTTAAAGTTCTACCCCCTTACAGCCTAGCCCAGATTGGACAGGAGTCCCAGCAGTATCTCTGAGAGCATGGCTCTTCAGAGGCATCCACTGTAAATGCAGAATGATGGGTTATAACCATACACTGCAAGTATTATGTTTATTTTCACTGCCATTCCTTAAAATTGCCCTAAACTTGTCTTTTCATGTAATTCGATATTAGTTAGTAAAGAGAACATGTGGGACTGGGACTGGATCTACAGGAGGATCTCTGACTTCAGCAGTAGTCGTCAATATGAGCAAATCTGAGAACAGCTGGTTTAAAAGATAATGTCTATGATTAAATGTTGTCCATTGTTGAGCTCCAAATCCAATATGTCAATTTGGCAGAATATCACATTCTTTACTTTTTGCAGTCCTACATAGCAAACAAGTGTAAGCACGAACCATCTAGCTTCTTTAACTCATCATCTAAAACAGATTGCATTACTCTGAAATTTAAAAAGCACCATTAATACCAAGCAAATAAGATATAAAGCACATATGGCCTGAAGCCTTCTCTTTTCCAAATCAACTCAGAGAGAAAAAGAAAAGGCTCCATATACCCTCTTCCTTCTATTTTAGTTCTTGCCCCTTTAGACATCCAAACACCACAGGACAAAGTTTAGTCCTTACTTATATATAAATCCTGTTGTAAACATATCAGGGGTCAATGTGCTCTTACACAATATCTGTAACAGACAAAAATTTTCATGGCAAACTTCCACCTTAGACAGCATCCCTTTATTAATTTTGGAGTATGTGTTCCTGCTGAAACATGCAGCAGGATGCTGAGAACTCTTGTTTTAGCTTTCCCCCAGTCAGTTTTGAAGTGTGATGAACTTTTCACATTTCTGACATTCCACCAATACCCTCCTGTCAGTGACAGATGTTGGTTCAATTAGCCTGCTGCTGTTAGAATAAGTCATGTCTTCCATCGGAACTTCTCAATAACTTCACTGGACCACATAAAGGCCAACACCTCTCTCACTCAGGCAAAACTCCCACCAAAGATAACAGAGAACCAGATACACGTCTGGTGAACAAAAATACTACTGCTATGGAAGCTGCTGTGGCGCAGTGACCAGGACGCTGCCAAGTCCGGGGGCCTAGTCCTGACCCTGTTACTGGTTTGCTGAGTAATTGTGGACAAGTGATTTCTCTTCCCAGATGTTTCTCTATCTGTCTTGCTGCTTCTGCAGTGCTCCCAGACTCTGCAAGCCAAAGAGTGAAGGACTCAGTCTGACTCTAGATTCCTCTTGAATGCTGCTGAATACCTTGACCTCGGGGTCTGCTCTTCTTCTTTAAGTGTCACAGATCCACTTTCTTTACATTATATTTAAAACACTTTCTCTTGCCACCATTATGATAAACATGGTATCAGATGCTCTGCTGGAATGCTATAATTCTATAACTTCCCAATATCTATCCCATTGCTCCCAGGCGGAAAAGAACTCTCCTTCCTTCTGTACTGCAGTGGGATCATACCAATGCTGCAAAAGACTGTGCCATGTCAGGATTCTTCCAGCTCTGAACAAAGTGGGATCAGTATCTGAAAAATACTTAGGGTCACATTCTTATTCCCCATATAAAGTCCAGCTAGGCAGATTTCATATCAGGGGAACTCTGCGGGGCCCAGGATACAGAATCCTCTGTTCCCAACCCTGGCATTGCAGCAGTTATGAGAGATGTATATAAAAATAATATCCGTATGTAAAAATGGGCATCTAGGGGCACTTAAAAACAATGCTGCCTGCGGTATTTAGGGTTGCCAACAGTCTCTTATTACAAGTCCCTTATTTTTTCATCTCTCTACAACATGATCAGGAGCTGCTATTCATTATTATTATAATGATAATAATATCAGGAGCACGGGTGGGATAGAGGTGCTAAGAAAATAGTCCCTTATTTTTGAAATACATAAGTAACCCTAGCAGTATTGTTCATAATTCACAGGTTCAATAAAGTTGTTGTTTTGTAATACAAATGGCTTCCTGTTTGCCACTTTAAACAGCAGCCACTACTTCAGTCAAACCCCACTACACAGAAGCGGACAGTGGATCTGCGTAGTTCCCAGACCCCATGATCCTGCCCCCATCTGCCCTCAATGCCCCTTGCACAGTTGCAGGGAAAGCTGCCATGGAGCAGGGCTTCTAAGTGCCCAGGGAATGTAGCACTCTCCCTTACCACCATGTAGCCTGCATAGCTGAACTGTGGCAGTTTCAATGATTTTTGGGCCTGGGGCATCTATGTAAGGGAGAGCAAGATTTGTATATAGTTTGTGAAACACTGTGGAATGAAAGCTGCTGTTTAAATGTACATCATCGTTTTGGAAACTAACGTGCTAACCCTATGCAGTCTAGGCTGACTGCCTTGGAGAGTTTGTGTTTTGTAAAGCTAATGCTAGCTAGAAGAATTGTGTCTGTCCCAAAGGAAATATGATCCCCAAAATATTCCTGTGGATTATTTTAATAAGGGATTTCAATGTCTGCTGAGAAGGAGTCACCTCTAGAAGCCTACATCCTCTTTCAGTGAATGTTCTGTCTGCCTGAGTTCATTGCTAAATATCAGTGAGTACAAAAACGCAAAGAGTTTTCCCTGTCTAAGGGCTGGATTAGTGGGATGAAAACATTGGAACACAGCCAGTACTGCTTACTTGGAGTATTTAAAAAATCATATGTCAAGCCCCAAAACTATAAAACTAGCTGAAAAATCTTGAGATTTTACAAAAATAATACACGTTGGGGTCCTTATATTCTCCTTCTGGTTTCTGACCCTTTTAAAGATTCAAGATCTCACGTTTATCTCTGCAACCATGAGGGCTAGAAATGTAATTGAAAAAAAACCAAAACCAAAGCTGAGAGTCTCACATAATCACATGACTCCGGGAGGTAGGGCTTTAGGAAACAATTGTGAGACTTGCGATAAAATTGCTGAGTTGGCAGCACTGCATTGCAAAGTGAAGAAAAACACTTGGTGCTAATCCTCCCAGGCTTGTGCTGCGAAATTGTATAGGAACCTTGGCCAGTGCATCTGTCTGCTCCAGAAATCCTCGCAGCCAGGAAGAGGGGATTGTGTAGTGGAACATAACATTGGAAAGGGATATCATGCAGCCCTGGCTCACCTGTGTTGCAGATGGCTGGTAGGGGGAGCTGCCCACAGCTGGCTTACTACCACCATCGTTGAGCATTAAGATGGAACCCTGCCTTGGTGCTTTGTTGTGGCGAGAAGCTCCCTACAAACTCCTCCCCTGCTGGTGCACAGTGGAGGACAGAATCTGGCCCTGAATATTTGCTGTTGTGAACCCCACCCTCCTTTCCCCTGCATCTGCCCTTACTGTTAATATATTATAATGTAGAATATTAAAATAATTCAGATGTTATGTACCCCAAACACGGTTAGTTTTTTAATAGTGCTTTAGATTGGCTCCTACCTGCATGGTGACAGTTTGATCACACCACTGAAAGCTTCTTTGCTCCAGTGATTTACTGCAGGGCATGGGCAGTGCCATATCTCTGCTGAGTACAGTGCAACCAGCAGCCTCCTCATTTTTATCATTTTGAGAGAGAGAGAGAGAGAGAGAGAGAGATGGATGGATGGACACTGGTTGGGCTTTAGGATTGCACAGACCTGCCCCAACCTGCAAAACTTCTCTGAGAAATTAGCCTTAGAGCTAACAGTGAGCGGCAGAGGACTTCAGAGTAGCCTGTGAGCTCAGTTAGGAAATGAACCTTTGGGGAGTGAGAAGGAACAAAACAGTTCCTGGAGGTTTTACTGCAACAAGCATGCCAGATTCACTTCTGGTGGGACACCTTGATAAAGACACCAGACTTGACAAGAGACACCAGACTTAGTAAGAGCCAAAGCATCTGCTCTGTTCCTCCCCTCCCCCAAACTTTTAATTTTCTTTAGCAATTACTATGTAAACCCACTTCCACTCCTATAGGTTTTATATAATGCCATTTCTGTAACCATTTTTTTTTAATGAATATTTCAAATTACAACATTGGAACTGTGTGTGTGTGCGTGTGTGCTGCTACCCATGTCCGTAAAGATGCTCTGGGATGAAAAGAAGAATGTAAAATATAGGCTAATAAATGGTACATTTTGGGCAGGCACCAGGAGGATTCTAATAACAACCGCTGTGGGATCTTTAACATCTAAACAAAGCAGATAGTTCTCGGTTTTTAAGGTCTCATAAAAAAGGCATATATATGAGGATCGTCAATTTATCTTCTCGTTCACACCAAACCACACCCCTATTCTCCTATTTTCTAGCTCTTCTCAAAACTCCTTTCTTTTGCTTAACCTTCCATCAGCTCAATTCACCCCTGTATTGCCACCTACCACTCTCATACAAGTTCTTCTCTTGTTCCCTTCTACCTAACTCATTATTTACTGATCCTGCAGCCCTTTGTCACACCAGTACCTCATGAGCAGCCCCATCAAAGTAACGATTTACATGTGAATAAAGCATGCGGAATCGGATCCCTAGATCACTAGCACACAGACGTTGTCTTCCTATGTGTTTTGTGAAGTACCACACACGTGCTACAGAAATAAATTAATAAATAATAATAATAATAATAGAATAACTAACTAAAAGTTAATAGTTCTTGGAGATTGCAGAGTGAGTTGCAAGCTGGACTAAAGGGAGGGTCAGTGTGGGGGGGGTCTATTCCTGGCTGTGCCACTGACTTGCTGTGTGACCTTGGACAAGTCACATCACTTCTTGGTACCTCTGTTTCCTCTCCCACTCTTTGCCTATCTTGCCTATTTAGATTTCAAGCTCTTCATGGCAGGGGCTGTCTCTCACCATGTGGTTGTATAGCACCTCGCACACGGGTATCCTCATCTTAGTTGGGGCCCCTAAGTGTTATTGTAAAATTTAAAAATGGACCATATCCTGAAGTCCTTATTTAGTGTTTGCTCAGGCAAAACACAGACTGCAAGGGGATATTTGTTTGAGCCAGGAATAAACAAAAACTAAGTAGGAATTCCAAGATGTGAAATAAACAATAAGGCACAAATAATTGACCAAACTAGGCCCTTCTTAGTTGTGACATCTGACAGCATCACAGCACAAGTTGGTTTGATAAGAATCCACTTTGTGTGTATGTGTATTCTGCAGAGCCTCATGTTTCCATGTCAACATATTTTCTAAAAGACATTTTTTATCCTCTACCGAAATGTAAGAACTGCGGGCACAAAACCAATCACTGGTGCAAATATTACAGATTTTTTTTTCCTCCTCTTTTCAAATATTTGCTTCCCAGAGTTCAGCTCTTGGAAGCATGCCATATTGCTGCTGTAATATTTTATAAAGAACTGCATTTACATGCAATTACATTCTCCCAGTAACAGAGATGTTGCTTCAATAAATCTCTCTGTAGTGAAATATCATTTATTCTGCCTGGCTATTGATTTCAGAATTTTCGTAATAAAATATTCTATCTTGTAGGCTGCACTTTGTAACTTTTTAAAAAATGAACATTACTGAGTAAACAGTTTCACAATCCAATTGTTTTTAATTTTTTCTGTACGTCATTTCACTCAGTTGTCATTGAACACAGCTGCTAGACAGGAAATATAATATTCTGGGCTAACAACTGGAATTCAGACAGCTGAAAATTAGGTATAAAGGGCAGTATCATACTTCTTTAAGAAAAAAAAGCTTTTCTTGATTTTGTAATCTAGATTTATGCCTAGGGTCCAATTTCAAAAGTATCCATCTAATGTGCATGTATAAATCATGCATTTGCTCCTGGAAACGCCAGTTAGGTGGGCAAATGGGCCATTATGCACATGGGTGGATGTCTGCTCCCACTCAAAATCTGGGTTTGTAAATATAATTTACGCAGCCACTTTTCAAAACTGGAACCCTGGAGCATAATTGCAAAAATGGCCTCTACAATGTTGCTTGCAAAACTGCCCATGCAACAAGGCTGTTTGTGTGCACAGATGCAGTTTGCACTTGTAAATCTAGTGGCTAGGCAAGTGATTACCTACTTGCAAATGCAAGTGTGGCAATAAAAAACTCCCATTGTCCTTAGTGGGCTTTGGATCAGGCCCACTAGAGTTATGTGAAGTAGTTCCATCTGAAAACCTAGCCCCTAAGTGTCAATGTCCCAAGGAAAAGACTTACAACTGCAGGGGGAGATTGTCAGAACAGCTGACTGGCAGCCAACCCCAGGGTAGCAAAGCAGCAGCTGTCAGAACAGCAGTGAGGGGCATCCCCGTGAGCAACTGGCAGGGCTGGGGCAGCTGCAAGCCCCGGCAGCGCTCTCCGCTTGCCACCCTCTGCAAAGTATTTGTAGTAAAAGTCAGGGACAGGTCATGGGCTTTTGTAAAGTTTTCATTGTCCGCAACCTGTCCCTGACTTTTACTACAAACACCCATGACAGAATCTTAAATTTTGGGGGGAGTGGACAGAAATTTACCATTGACCCCTTTTAGGGGTACACGTTCTGTGCCCCTCCTGCCCCGGCCCCAAGAGGAGTTCACTTTTCCCGCCCCACCCTCCCACCTCCCCAGCAGGAGCTCACTCTTCCTTCCCCTGACCCTGGGCCAGCAAGAGATTGCTCTTCCCTTTCAGCCCCCACCCCCACAGCCCTGGAAGAGCTTGTTCCCCCACCCCCGAACCGCAGCCCCAGGGCCAGAGTTCTGTGACTCCAACAATTACTGGGAGGGTGCGTGCCCCTGCTTTCCCCCCCCTTGTGCACGCCCCTGATCATCACTGATAAACTTTGCAGGTAACACAAAAACTGGGGGAGTGGTAAATAATGAAGAAGACAGGGCACTGATTCAGAGCGATCTGTGTCACTTGCTAAATGCGGTGCAAGCAAACAATATGCTTTTTTTAAAGACAGCTAATGTAATGCATAAAGAAAGAATGTATGCCAGATTGACAGGATAGGGGCCGATCCTGGGAAGCAGCAACTCTGAAAAGGATTTGGTGTTCACAGTGGATAATCAGCTGAACAAGAACTCCCAGTGTGATGCTATAGCCAAAAGAACTAATGCAATCCTGGGATGCATAAATAGGGGACTCTCAAGTAGGAGTAGAGACGTTCTTTTACTTCCATATTTGGCACTGGTGCAACCACTGCTGTAATACTGTGCCTAGTTCTGGTGCCCACAATTCAGGCAGGATGTTGGTAAATTGGAGGGGGTGAAAAGATGAGCCAAGAGAATGATTAAAGGATTAGAAAACCCAGGGCCGGCGCAAGCACTAGGCCACCTAGGCGGTCACCTAGGACAGCACTGTTTTTTGAGGGGTGGCGTTTTGGCTGTTTCAGCAGCAACACGCACAGCCGCTGTGCGCTTTTGGGCATGTCCGCTGAAATGGACGGGGCCGTGTGATCTGATGCAGAAATGCTGCCAAAGGGGTCAGGGACCCTGCAAGCTGCTGCCAAAATGCCGCTGCCACCTAGGGGGGCAATAAAGCTTACGCAGGTCCTGAGAAAACCTGCCTTATAGTCAGGGGCATGCACAGAGATTTAAATGTGACTACTTTTAGGGGGCATTTTAAACACTGGCTCCCACCCAACTACAAATATTCAATAACGGGCCCTCCAATCTAGCAGAGAAAGATATAACGCAATCCTCCAATGGCTGGAAGTTGAAGCTAGACAAATTCAGACTAGGAGATAAGGTGTAAATTTTTGACAGTGTGGATAATTAACCATTGGAACAATTTACTAATGATCATGGTGAAAACTCCCTCACTCGCAATTTTTAAGGCAAGATTGAATATTTTTCTAAAAGATCTGCTCTGGGAATTATCTCTGGCCTGTGTTATACAGGAGGTTAAATGAGCTGATCACAATGGTTTTTTCTGGCCTTAGAATCTATGAAAGGAGTGCAGTGCCTTGCGGAAAACCAAAATAACTGACCTAATCTTTAAATTACCCATTTTTTCTTAGTTCTGGTTTTATTAAAATGGCATTTCCTGGGGAAATCTTTGGGATTCATTTGTTCCATAGATCTTCCTTTACATGTTTTCTCTGGCAAATGATCACTGAATTCAGAAATTTCTGTATCTAACTTTGTTTCCGTTTTAGGCTCTAAAAAACTATAATAACCAGATGCTTATGCCAAAGAGTAAACATTAAATAGAATAATGTAGATGATCCCACTTTGATCCTACATAAAATTGATTCAGGTACAATAAACCACAAATGGCTAACTTAAAACAAAAGGCTCTTGAAATCAAAGACAAAGACCTCTTCACCTTCCGATTCAAGTAGGCACTTAAGCTAAGGAGTACTACAAATCAATGAACGAATTCTGAGCTGCCATCTTGCAGGACTTTAGACAGATTTCAGTAAACAAATGAAGACCTAAAAATAAACATATGGGAAAAAATATCTTGCAGGAAATTACACACATATAAACAGAGAGCAGAGGAGGAGGAGGGAATAAGAGGCTAGAACAGGAGTAGGCAACCCATGGCACGCATGCCAAAGGCGGCATGCAAGCTGATTTCCAGTGGCACTCACACTGCCCGGGTCCTGGCCACCGGTCGGGGTGCGGGGGGTTTCTGCATTTTAATTTTACATGAAGCTTCTTAAACATTTTTAAAACCTTATTTACTTATATACAACAATAGTTTAGTTCAGGGGTCGGCAACCTACGGCATGTGTGCCAAAGATGGCACGCGAGCCGATTTTTGATGGCACACGGCGGCAGGCTGAGCTGCTCAGCCCGCCGCCACTCTGGGATTCCCACTGCTGGCCCCTTGCCAGCTGGAGTCCCCCGCCTGCCCCACACAGTGCCCGCTGCTAGCTTGGGTGAAGGAAACCTTCACCCAGGATAGCAACAGGGGGACCCCAGCTGGAAAGGGGCCAGCAGGGGGAACCCCAGAGCAGGGGCAGGCTGACCCCCTCCACCCCTCCTTTTCTGCCCGAAGTCCTGCCCCTTCCGGACTGGCACGCAAAGCCTTAAATTGGACTGAATAAATGAAGACTTGACACACCACCTCTGAAAGGTTGCCAACCCCTGGGTTAGAAGATGATACTGCAAAGATAACAACCAGTGCATGAGAGAAAAGATCTGTCAGGAGTCATCAGTTCTATCTTGTATCTATTGGAAAATCAGCTACTATCAGATCAGTAGCTGACTTCATAATCAAAATACTGTATGTACCAGCTCACGCCATATGGCCTGTGTTCCCTGCCCTCAGCTGACTTCAGGGTATATCTACATTACACAGCTTTTAGTGACATGGCTGTGTCACCACAGCCATGCCACTAAAAGTAATGCAGTGTAGTCAATGTTTGTCGTCTCTCCTGCCAACAAAAAACTTCTACCCCCTAACGAGCAGCATTTGCATTGTCCACAGGAAAGCGCTCTTGCCAACAACGCGCTGTTCATTCCGGTGCTTCTCGCGGCACAACTTTTGTCTTTCAGGTGGAGGAGGGGGAGTGTTCAACACTTCTGAAAGACAAAAGTTTTGTTGTTCAATTGCCAGTGTAGACATAGCCTCAGTAAAAGTTGTGTATACAAATCCAGAGATGGAATTTAGGGCCCTAGAAAGGAGAACTGACAGAATTCTGATAACATCACAGTGACAGTAGCTAACTGCAACAGCAAAGTTGTAAGTGGTGTCCGAGTATCTTCCTATGACACCTAATCAGAATCTTCTTCTGTTGAATTTTATGTATTTGATGGCTAAGACGAAGTGTGTATTAAAATTCATACAAAGTGATCACTTGGTTTCCCCCGTGTTTTAGGTGAGATTTCTATATGCAGACTGTATTTGCTATAAAAGGAAAAGCTCTGATTTTTTAAAGGATATGTATTGGTATAATTTTAACTTTTCTGAAATCTCGCATTCACAATTGTGTTGTAAGGCTGTGAGCCACCTACTCAGAATAAAATTAACCTGTGTTTTAGAGATGGGCCAGAAACAAAACCCCAGATCTGGGCCCTGGTGTTCAATCTCCAAACCCAGGTCTGACCTCTCCTGTTTGACAAGGAAGTCCAACCAAAACCTTGGCTATAACTGTTCCTCCATATTTTGAGGGTTCAACAAAGTCTAGAACCATGTCTCCAGGGTTCTGGCTGTATATCTCTGACACAAGTAAATATATAATGTCAGTGTTTATAAGTGATCCCTAATAGCATGACAGGCAAGGTTCTCATCAACTACACATGCACTGTGGTACATCTAAGTAAGATAGAAATGGAACAACATTCATCTGTCTAGGTACTTATATATCACCCCTCCCATCTCATCATTAGCAAACAATACCCATTTTTCTATTTATCTTCCTTCTGCACCTGTAAGAGAAATAGCTTGATTGGCATATAGTTCTTTGATTTTATTTCTTTGTCTCTGTTTATTTGTGTGCGAATGGGTGCGTGTGCAAAGCAAAGTCAAAGGACTGAGCTTTGCATTTAGCTCAGGCAATGGTGAGTCATTCTTATCCCTTACAGGATGAGTTCCATAGGCTAGATCCTGCTGCTGTGAAAGTTCTGTCTGTTGCACCCAGGAGTAGAGCTGGTTGGAAAAATTCTGAAGAAACATTTTCACTGGAATTTGCCAGTTCAAAGTTGCAATGCTGGATGGAGACAGTTCAATTTTGACTAAGTTCTGACAGAACACAGGCAGGGATCCAACAGAACCCAGCCTCCCAAACAGCCTGGGCCCTTGGCAACCAGGTGGTCTATTCCCTTGTGCAGAGAATTTCAAAATTTCTGGTTGTCATTCTGAAGTGGAACAAACCCCAATTTCAAAATACCGAACTCCTCCACAAAAGGAATTACCTTTCTCTGCACAGCTCCACCTATGTGCCTGTTTGTTGGCATTTTCATTGTACTAGTGGAACACAGCTACTGTGGGAGGTCATGTGGCCTCAGGTAGTAAGGGCCAGTCCCATGGAAGGCTTTGAAAATCAAGACCCAGACCTTGAACCAGGCTCCGTATTCAACAGGGAGCCAGTGTTGAGAGTGAAGCGCTGGGGTGACATGTTCACAGAGACCAGGGTTGCTAAGCAGATGGCTGCTGCCTGTGTATTGTTTGGCACTTCCTAAGGGCATGTGGCTTTGTTCCTAGGTATAAACTGCAATAATAAAAGCCTGGAAAATGAGGGGTTTTCAAGACACAACCAAATCAAAGTTCATCTGCGAATCTGGTATTTTCAGTGCACACTAAGCTCTCCTGCTGTGCTGGCATCACACTGAGAATATGCCTACACTGCAGTGTAAACTCAGGATTAGAACTCAGGATCAAGCCTAATCCACCTTCTGTCAACACACAAATCGCGCTAAAACAGGGCCCCAGGACCCCATGGGAGTGGAGGATCCAAGCCTGAGTCAAGCTGGGACTATTGCTTTGCAGTGTAGACACAGTCCCCACTGGACTTGTGCTCTGGGAGTCTCCCAGAAGTATAACAATCCCACCGGCTGACTTTCTTTGTCCTCTGAAGAGAGTCAAGTTTGGTGAACAGTCAAGTTTTCCCGCACTGCACCATGAACAAAGGGCTAGAGCAGCCACATTTTGAGAGGACGCTAGGAAGAACAGGATATGGGCAGTTGGACTCAGGCCAGCATAACGCAACATAGATGCTGGAGCCCCGGGTTGGGACCTAAGGTTCAACGGATTCTTAACTCCTGGGATACAAATGAATGGAGATGTTCAAGCCTACGGTGAACAAACCCAGCATCAGCTAACTCGAATTCCACTAACCCTGGGCTTATATTACACTGCAATTAAACATCCGCAACTGGCCCGTTTCAGCTGACTCAGGCTAAGGGGCTCGGGCTATTTAATTGTGGTGTAGACATAGTACTCTTAGCACTGCCTCTTAGGGTGCTAAGTGAGTTGCGGCTATGCAGGAGTGTGACTCTGGCACTGTGTTGCCCTTGCTTTGTAACACCTTTAAACCGTTCTGTGCGGACAGATTAATGTATAGGCCTGCACACTGAAACCATCTTCCAAGGATTCCAAAGCACTTTAGAGACATTCCTGCCATGTAATATCCATATTAATATGGATATCCATATTAATATGGATTAATATCCATAATATCCATGTTATGGATATTAATCCATATTATGGATTAATATCCATAATATGGATTTATATCCATATTAATATCCTCTAATTATCAGTGAGGTAAGCTAAGAAGCTAAGGGCTAGATTCCCAAAGGGACTTAGGGGCCTACCTGCCACTTTAGGCACCTAAATCCCAGCATCAGGCCCCTCTGGGATTTGCAAAGCCCCCGCTCAGCTTCCCCTGAACCCTGTGGGTGCCTAAACTTGCTCAGCACCTACATTTTCACAGTACAAGTTTCCTCGACACCTCTATTTCTGATTCTGAGCTTATACACTGTGGACCCATGCCAGGTGTCCAGAGAGCTACGCCCCAGAGCACTGCCTGAACCAGGGGAAGATAGATGTTCCTCCACCTAACTCTCATGCAGGGCCAGAGCCAACAGGCGTGATCACAGCTTGTCTAGGGGATTGGGCCCCTATGGAGAAGCTTACACTAATCAGCTGGGGAGAGGTGACAAAGAGGCTCTCCCTCATAACCTTTAGCCCAGCGGTTAGGGCACTTGTTAGAGAGACTTCCCTTCACCCCCACCCCTGGTTCTTGTCATGCAGATAGGAAGCGGAAGACCAGAAAGCCTAAGTGCTGCTGGCAATGCGATGTTTATTGGGGTTAGTTCCAAGCAAGTATGTCCATAGCTCTACACACCGGCACAGTCACTTTCCCAGTGTTCCATTCCCAGCTCGGACACCACAGAGTGTTTACCCCGTGTCCCCCTTCCTAGCTCTGCCATGGCAGAACCTGTCTGTGTCCCCATTCCCACCTCCTCCTTAGCAGGCCCAAATATACCTACAATGCACACCTCTGTCCCACCCCATGTTCCATTTTGGAGGGTCGTGAGTCTGGGGTCTTCATCCCACCTCTTTTGTATCCATGGGAGGAGTAAGGAGTGAGGAGATTGTGTTCCGGCCAAGGCCAGGCCTTTGTTTTTTAGTGTGTCTTATGCCTCCCTCCACTCCCACACCATAACCCCTCCTAACTGGTTGCTTGACCTTGGCTTGAGAGAGGAGCCAGGCAGCCTTCCAGTGTACGCTCATATATTACACTCCCATCATACCCTGTAACACTTTAATTCTATCCCTTATCTCTTCCCATTATGCTAACAAACCCATCTGGCCAGGCAGAAGCAGCACACACAGTGTCTTTGTCCTTTGTTCACACATGTTAGTATAAGATACAAGAGTATGAAAAAGCCAAACACAAAATTCTATCTCAGGCTGACAGACCTATACAGTAACAGTAGTCACCTGGGATGTGGTACTTTCCACCTCAGGAGAAGAAGGGATTTCAGCTGGGATCTGCTGCCTTCCAGGTTACGGGTCAGACCCTTTGTTTTCAGTTTTTACTGATTTTTACTTAGAAATTCCCAGGTATTACAAAAGCTGTTATTTGTTTTTTACTGAGTTTCACGCAAATTTTGGACTACTCACGTGCATGAAAATACCAGTTACGAAATACCAGTTAAGAAAATCCAATGTATTCCATTAAGTACATGTGTTTATGTTAATAATACATTAGCCTGAGTATAAATTCAAGGCTATCTGTTAAAGTACGACAATGTTCTAGAAGACACACAGATACATTCATGTGCATGCACATGTGTATATACTGTTAATGTACAGTCTGTGATAGCAAACACAGCATTAAACTGATTTTATGTTCAATACTCCTACTTTTCTCTATTTGTCACTTTTTATTGTCCTCTCATCCCCCAATCTTAATCCCTATGTTTATCCAGAAAACAATTATTACTATTATAATTTTTTGCACTGATTTTCATCCATTTTACTTTTTATAACAAACACTGATAAATTCCCAGGAATTTTTAAACAAAATAAAAATTGAAAACGAAGGGCCTTGGCTGGGGGATATTCTGACATGGGGCTTTCTCAGTCACACCAGCTGACGCTGTTCCACCATGAATAATTGAAACTACGATTTTGTCATGGATACTTTTCGCAAAAGTCACGGACAGGTCTCGGGCAATTAACAAAAATTCACGGAAGCTGCAAATTGTCCCTGACTTTTATTAAAAACATCCCTGACAACATGAGGAGGGAGGAGGATCCAGTACCCTTCCCCTTGACTACAGTGACTGGGAGCTGCAGGGACTCCCTGCCCTGCGGTGCTGGGAGCTGGGGGTGGTAGGCGGGGCGGAGGCACCGCCCTGTGGGGCTGGGAGCTGCGGGTAGGACCCCAGTTGCTCACAGTGGCTGAGCAGCTGCAGGGCTGGGAGCCTCGCCAGTTTCGGCAGCTGGGGAGCTTCAGGGTTCCCGTGCCGCCCACGGTGGCTAGGAGCTGTTGTGGAGGAGGGGGTCCCTCTGCTGCCAGCAGTGGCTGGTCAGCTGCGGGGCCCCCAGGGTCACGAGGTCTCTGGAAATCATGGATTCCGTGACCTCCAGGTCATAATCGTAGCCCCATGAATAATTAATGCAAGAATTCGAGGGTCAGAGAGAGAACAGGCACAAGAATGATTCTGTAGCCTAGTGGTTAGAGCATTCACGCGGTAGGTGAGAGACCCAAGATCCAGTCCCACTGCTCTGATGACTTTTTACAATTATTCATCCACAGTGGAAGAGTTTCAATAGGAGAGACTGAGAGAGCCCCACATGAGAATATCCTATAGCTTTGTGGTTAGAATACTCTCCTGAAAAGCGGCAGATTTCTCTCCTTCCCCTCATGGCGGGGGGACTTGACCCCCATGCTCTCCCACTTCCCAGGTGAATACACTAGCCCCTTTGCTATACCGTATGTGGGAAGATGTTGCCCTTTCCTCCCCCCACAACTTCTTGCTTAATTGGCAAAGGTGCCAAACTCTAAAAGAGGAGGTGCTTCGCTGCAGCCTGGACATAAGCAACTACCTTTGTGCGGGGGTGAGGCTTAGCACACACCCCTCGGCTTGGCACGTCCCATTGGCTACCTTAGGTGAGGAGTCGCGGGCCCTAGTGCAATGGTTTTTGTGACTCCCATTCAGAGGTGCCCATCTCTCCCCATTCATCGTGTTGGGAATGTCAGCCTGGGCTCCTGATTCTCTGTGCTGATTATTAGCTTATCCTTTTCTCTTAGCCCTATGCAATATGTAAAGTAACAGTTTTCCATGAAAAAAAAAATTTGAAGAAAGCAGGCATTTTAAAACTGAGTACTTGTACAAATGTATGCTGTTCTTTAAGATACAGAAGGATGGTATTATATTTGCAGAACAACGTTATCCTACTAAAAGTGTGCCATGTAGTCCTTTAATATTAGGAGTGGGTATTATTTGCTCTTTAATAACAGATAAAATAATACCACACAAATAGGGACTTACTTGGGTCATGTCTGAGGAAGGCAGATGATTACTTTGTACTAGTATGAAGAGTAAAGTCACTTAGAAAAGGAATGATGTAGTTTTGCATGAAGGTGAAAATCCTAGTAATCATCAGATTACTAGTAACGCATCAGAAGCTCCCCCAATTGTGCTTTCTAATAACCATATTGTAGGGAGAAGTTGAGAATACTGTGAGGTAAAGCAGTCATTGCAAAGCTTTCTTGCCAACTCTGCTGCAGCCCAGACTGGAGTCCCATTGGTAACTCAATTATATGATTCAAAATCTGCCCCCCCTGCAACACACACACACATACAAATACCTCTGCCACTCCCTTGTCTTCAGTAGGGTTGGCTTGGCATGGAAGGAAGAATCCATTCCTTTGAAAATACCATCAGAAGTGACACTAATTAAAACCCCATTATCAGTCTCAGATTGAAAGATTCATGAAGACAGAATTCTTCCGTCACCCCTAGAAGTGGCCCATGCAGATCCAGTCGAGGCATGGTGGTGTGTGGGGCAAAGGGCAATGTTCCCTTTAATTTTTGACAGGCCATGTGCGCAAAAAATTTCTTCTGTGCAAATTTTTGTGCTTCGTGTTTCACCGTGTGCACGAGGTTTAGGATCTGTGTGCGCACACACACACACACACACACATGTGCACAGCTTAGAGGGAACAGTGGTACAGGGTAGCTTGCACTGCCCCTGTCTGTTCTGTGAATAGAGAGAGAGAACTTCAGTTTCCCATCCTGTCAGGCTGACACCTTTATCAGGCACTCAATTCACTTACAAAACTTAAATCAATACAACCAAACAAGGAAGGGAAAAAACTATTAGGATAAATTATTTTCAAGTGACAAGTCCAGTTTTACAGTCTGAAATCAATTTTGGCAGCTGCCCATCTTAAGGATGCACATTTAGAGTCAGATTTCACTTAGAGTTTCCGGGATTTTGAGAATAGATGAAACAGGAAAGAAAATATGTCTCTTAGACATGAATTTATTTAAAAACTGAAAGGAAGTGAGCTGTTTCTACAGCTCCTGAGTTGTGTGCCCTTTAAAATCAGGTGCCTGTTTTGATTTTTTAAATTAAAAAAACACTTTTAAAGTACTCAACATTTTTTTTCTTTCAAACAAAAAATTAAAAGTAACCTTTAAAAATATCTCTTGAACGTGTGGATTTTGGTTCCAGTGACAATAGCTGGACAGAAAGCCCTGGGGACTGAAAGCTTTTATCCACAGGACAGGTGTAACTCTATTACTGCATGCTGCTCTGACAATGTGCTGGGAGTCCTGGGTCTGTCAGGGAGCGGGGCAGTGGATAGGGGTCAGGGCAGTCAGGAGAGAGGGAGCAAGGAGGGTCCTCGTGGGGCAGTTAGGGTGAGGGGGTCTCAGGAGGGGGCAGTCAGGGGAAAAGGCGCAGGAAGGCTTAGATAGGGGATGAGGTCCTGGGGGGCATTTGGGGCGGGGTCCCAGGAGGGGGCAGTCAGTGGACAAGGAGCAGGGAGGCTTAGATAGGGGATGAGGTCCTGAGGGCAGTCAGGGAACAAGTAGCAGGGGAGGGTTGGAGGTTCTGAGGGGGGCAGTCAGGGGGTGGGAAGTAGGAGGGAGTGGATGGGGCGGAGCTAGGGTGGGGCTGGACGGAATGCCACCCCTTAGAATCTGCCACCCCAAGCATGAGGTTGCTCTGCTGGTGCCTGGAGCTGGCCCTGAATGCAATCAAGATGGCCCATTTCAAAACAGTTGACAAGAAGGTATGAGTATCAGCAGAGGGAAATTTGTAGTGACCCATCCACTCCCAGTCTCTATTCAGGCCTAATATGATGGTGTCTAGTTTGCAAATTAATTCCAGTTCTGCAGTTTCTTTTTGGAGTCTGTTTTTGAAGTTTTTTTGTTGAAGAATTGACACTTAAGTCTGTTACTGAGCATCCACGGAGACTGAAGTGTTCTTCTATTGGTTTTTGAATGTTATAATTGTTGATGTCTGATTTCTGTCCACTTATTCTTTTGCGTAGAGACTGTCCAGTTCGGCCAATGATAGAGGGGCATTGCTGGCACATGATGGCATATATCACATTGGCAGATATGCAGGTGAATGAGCCCCTGATGGTGTGACTGATGTGGGTAGGTCCTATGATGGTGTCCCTTGAATAGATATGTAGACAGAGTCGGCAACGGGGTTTGTTGCAGGGATTGGTTCCTGGGTTAGTGTTTTTGTTGCGTAGTGTATAATATTTGCTTCAGGTTGAGGGACTATCTGAAAAGTGAAGACTGGCCTGTCTCCCAAGGTCTGCAAGAGTGAGGGATCGTCCTTCAGAGTAGGTTGTAGATTCTTGATGATGCGCTGGAGAGATTTTAGTTGGGGACTGTAGGTGACGGCTAGTGACGTTCTGTTACTTTCTTTGTTGGGCCTGTCCTGGAGTAGATGACTTTTGGGTACCCTTCTTGCTCTATCAGTCTGTTTCTTCACTTCACCAGGTGGGTACTGTAGTTTTAAGAACGCTTGATAGAGATCCTATAGGTGTTTGTCTCTGTCTGAGGGATTGGAGCAAATGTGGTTGTATCTTACAGCTTGATATAGACAATGGATCATGAGATGTGGTGTGGATGAAAGCTGGAGGCATGTAGGTAAGTAATAGCGGTCAGTAGATTTCCAGTCTGGATCACATCACACGATCCATTGTCGACAGCCAAGCTCTAAGATACAATCGCATTGTAAACTGGCTAGTCTCTAAAGTGCCACAAGGACTCCTCGTTGTTTTTGCTGATACAGACTAACCTGGCTACCAATCTGAAAGGTGTCACAAAGAATCAGAGGGTTAGCTGGGAATGAAACCCAAGATGCCTCTGACTTTCAATCCCTTGACCTGATTTAAAGCATTCTCCCCTGGTGAGCTGAAACTACTTTGGGGTCCAAATATAACCGATCGCTTCCGAGCTTCAGCTCATACAATTCAACTTGATCTGTCTGTACAGGCCTCAGACAATCTGAGCACTGGCATTTAGTAACATATTCTGATTTCATAAGTGATGAACATAAACGGTGCTCTTCTAGCTATGTCTGCAGACTTACCACCTGGCAGAGTATTATTTTGAACTACTGCAAACTGTGAAGAGCGGGTCTTGTGCAATGTTTCTATGTGATTTTAAACAGCTGCTGCACTTTACTCCAGAGGTGACCGATTTCAGTGGTGGATAATGTGATTTTTATGCATCTCCCTTTCCAACCTCAGAGGAGTGTTCTGCCACTTTACTGATGAATGCTTGCAAAGTGGTTCAGGATCTTTAGGTAACAGAAGCTATAGAAGTGCAAATGACAGACATAATTGTTATACTATTTAAACCCTGGCTGCAGATCTTCTTGTAACTGCTGTCAAATAGCAGGAAAGAGATAATAAACTCAAATGGAAAGTGGTAGACAGATAAGAAGATTCCTGAAAGTTAAAGACTGTAGAGTGCCTTTAGAATTAGGCACCTAAATGAGACCACCAGATTTTCAGAGTGAGCTACTGAGTGCTGATTTCTTTTGGAAATCAGGCCTTATCCAATCTTAGAATTTCTCTATGGGTTTGTCTTAAGCACATAACATTATTTGAAAGTAGTATTTACAGTTGGTTGGCTCTCCCAATATATGAACAAATTCTGTCCTCAAGCATCCCTTGAAGTCAATGAGATGCCCCCCATGCTTCAATGAGAGGGCCTTCATGCATTTCTACGTCCAATTAAAATGTCAGTCCCATGGTTTAATACCTTTGTGATGCAATGCAGGTGGTCTGTCTTGTTACCAGCAGGCAGGTAGTTAGCACCCAGTGAAGCCCTCCCATGGGTTTATGTAGCACTCCAAAGTCATAATGTACATGCTAGGGTTAGGTTTGCCAACTTTGTAATCACACACAACCGATCAATTTTGCTCCACCCCTCTCCTGCCCCTTACCCAAGGCTCCGCCCCATACTCACTCCATCTCCCCTCCTTCTGTTGCTGTTCTCTCCCAACCTCACTCACTTTCACCAGGCTGGGGCCTGGGATTGGGGTTCAGGAGGGGATGAGTGCTCCAGCTGGGAGTGCATGCTCTTGGGTGGGGCCATGGATGAAGGATTTGGGGTTCAGAAGGAGGCTCCAGGCTGGCACTGAGGGGTTTGGAGTGCAGTAGGGGGCTCAGGAGGGGGCCCTGTTTCCATCCACAGGTGATGCCTCCACAGCTCCCATTGGCCGTGGTTCCCAGCCAATGGGAGTTGCGGAGCCGGTGCTGGTGCTTGGGTCGGGGGCAGCGTGCGGAACCCCCCATGGTCGCCCTTGTGCCTAGGAGTCAGACATGGTGGCTGCTTCTGGGAGCCGCGCAGAGCCAGGGCAAGCAGGGAGCCTACCTTAGCTCCGCTGAGCTGCTGTCCAGACTTTTAGTGGCCTGGTCATCAATGCTGACCAGAGTCATCAGAGTCCCTTTTCGACCAGGCATTCTGGTCAAAAACTGGACACCTGGGAACACTAGCTACAGCAAATGTGGTCTGTTTTGGGGTGTTACTTGTCTGCTTTACACACAACTGGGTGTAATGCAAAGTCTCTATTTCTCAGTGCCCAGTTTCTTTAAGGATTATTACACTACTGAATGACCACTGCTTGTGAGCGGGATGTGATCGCATCAGGGCTGAGAGGTACCAGAAAACACCCAAGCAGTGCATTTTTATGAGCTCTGTGCATGTGTGATTCTTGCAAAAATACAAATACAGTAACTCTTCACTTAACATTGTCATTATGCTCCTGAAAAAATGCTACTTTAAGTGAAATGATGTTAAGTGAATCCAATTTCTCCATAAAAATTAATGTAAACAGGGTGGGTTAGGTTCCAGGAGAAATTTTTTTGTCAGACAAAAGACTGTGTGTACTTTTATTTTATTTATATTTTTATATATATATATATATATATATATACACACACACACACAAACATAGTGTAAGTTTTAAACAAACAATTGAATACTGTACACAGCAATGACTGTGAAGCTTGGTTGAGGTGGTGAAGTCAGAGGGTGGAAGAGGGTTGGATATTTCCCAGGGAATTCCTTACTGCTAAATGATGAACTAGCACTCGGCTGAGCCCTCAAGGGTTAACACATTGCTATTAATGTAGCCTCACACTCTACAAGGCAGCACAAATGGAGGGAGGGAAGGCAGCATGGCAGACAGAGACACATACTTTGTGTGACACAGAGACGCATTGCCTTTTTAAGTACGCTGACACCGCTCTAAGTACATTGCCTTTTTAAGCAGATCACCAAGCTGAGACAGCAGCTGCTGCCAGCAAGCTCCCACTGTCCTGAGCCCTGTCGTGTGTCCCCCCTGCTCTGTGGAGATGGGGTACAGGACCGGGGTGGGAGGGGAACACACTGACATTAGCATCCCTCTCCCCTTCCCGCCCTTGCACAGCAAGCAGGAGGCTCCCAGGAGCAGGTCCATGGCAGAGGACAGGAGCAGCACATGGCAGTGGGGGGAGGGACAGCTGAACTGCCCAGCAGGAGTAACTGATGCAGGGTTGGAACTGAAGGCCTGATCAAGGCAAACCAGGGAATGAGACAGAAGTAGCCTGTGACCATCAAGGGATGAAAGGCTTCTGAGGAGACAGTGTTCCACCAGCAGCTGTCATAAAGCCAGCATTGGCAACCCCAAGCATTCAAACACCATGAGATTTTATCAGTACTAAATTCTGGCTTATAAAGTGTTTATGATCTGTATTACCACAGCACCTATGGGCTGAAGTTGTGGACCAAGATCCCACAGAGCTATATTTGCCTTTTAGTTTTTAACCTTTTAGCTTTTATCTGCAACCACGAATGCTAGAAACTATAAATGCAAAATGAGATTTTCAGGTGATAAAGTAATGCCAGGAAGGGATGTTAAGAAAACCAGCAACTGTTAAGAGCTTCATGATAAACACTGTGTTGCTTTTTGTGTTGTAAACTGTGTATAGCTGAACCCCAGACAGGAGGCCAGAGTTTCCAGGAAACTTCCCGAAGGGCTGCTTTTTATGATAGAGCCATTCCACCAAATTCTAAGAAGAATTGTTTTTCTTTTTCTTCTTCTTCTTCTCCTCCTGTTGCTCGAGGGGATGTATGAGTGTGTCAAAAATTATAACACTAAGTGACAGTGATTATGTGCACTATACCAATAAAAATAAAATCTGGTAAATTGAAAGTACTGTACCTGCTCATAAAGGAGAGCATCAAAAAGACCAACCTGTGGTTATTGAATTCCTAGTTGGATTTGGAACAGCTGCAGTGTCCCTTTAAAGTCTTTTTAGGTCTTCAAT
This sequence comes from Dermatemys mawii, assembly GCA_007922305.1. Taxonomy (NCBI): domain Eukaryota; kingdom Metazoa; phylum Chordata; order Testudines; family Dermatemydidae; genus Dermatemys; species Dermatemys mawii. The sequence goes on along the minus strand of ML677341.1, from coordinate 9,371,485 downwards.
GGAGATGAATGTGATGCACTAGGTTATGTCAGGACTCATTATTTCAGGAGGATGTGATTAAAGCTGAAGTTGCTCTGCTGAATTAAATGCATCTTCAGCTGCAGCACAAATTGTAAGGGATGCTGTCTTTGGTAGAATTTCTCCTCTCCACATCTGAGACATGTTTAGAACCAGGTCATTACTTGTAGCTATAAGGCATTTTACTATAATAAGCCAGTAAAAGGACCAGAGGTATTGATTGTGAGACATCCTTTTAAAATAGGGGGTGTTACTGTCATAAGAAAGCAACAGAGAGTCCTGTGGTACCTTATAGACTAACAGACGTATTGGAGCATACGCTTTCATGGGTGAATACCCACTTCTGTTATAAGAAAGGAAGGTGAAACAGTTTAGCTGGGTCTTGAATAATTATACCAGCAGGGCTAGGTCTTTTCAAACCATTCACAACTGAGCACTAATTTTAAAATGTGCTGTCAGCTATTGAATGTCACTTGCCTTGATGGTAACAGGACAACATGGGAGCAAATACGCAACTGATTCTTACTCTTTCTTTTCTACCATCAGTGTTTCTAAACCACTGATTCATATCTAATCCCCTCAGTTCTTGGACATATCTGTTTTTCTGGACAGTGATTACAATGAAGCACGGAGGAGAAGGACTACACTATTCTGTAGTGTGTCGATGGAGCACAGTTGTATATAAAACTGGAAAAATGAAAAGGGTTTTTTGTTACAAAATTTGACTTTTCTTAAATAAAAAAGGGAAATTTGCTCCAAGTGACTGTAACAGCAGGAATGAATGAATAATGCCTGAATCTGCAGCCTTTACTCATGACTCTTGATTTCAAGAGCATGCATGAGGATCTGATCTGTTCTTGGGTAGAGATAGGACTTCTCACACTAAGTAAGGGCTGCAAGACTGGGCTCTTTATTTGTTCCTCTCACTATAATTTTCTTTGGCTAATTGTTTGCATCGGTTGTTGGTTGGGCTGGTTACTGTTCATAATAGCATCCACTTGAGTTGTCATAGCATCCCATCTGCTCAGGGAGTAAAGCATGTGCTTGCCTGCAAGGCTACTATCAATGGATTTAGCTGAGGGTGAAAGAAGCCAAAGTTTTCACACTGCAGCAGCTTGGAAAAGCTCAGCATAACAGCAAAAGGCACTGAAGTTCAGGAAGACAGTCGTTAACACTAAAAATTTTATTTGGAAGGGGTTTTATTGCTTTGTGCCCACCTCCAACACATACCTACCTCCGCTAAATGTAGAAACTCTTCTTTTTAATAGAAACTTGTGCATTCACCTTCTGCAGAGCCTAATCCCCAGAGCTTCCCACAGGTGAAAGGGCAAGGGGCTTTCTCACAGGGCTACCATATTTCAAGAATAAAAAAAAGAGGACATGGGGGGTGCAGGGGAGCCCTGCCCCAGCTCCACCCCATCCACTCCCTTCCACTTCCCACCTCCCTGACTGCCCGCCTCAGAACCCCCCCACATACTCCTTGTCCCCTGACTACCCCCACCTGGGACCCCTGTCCCTAACTACCCCCCCAGGACAGCACCCCCTACCTAATCCTCCCTGCTCCTTGTCCCCTGACTGCAACCTCCTGAGAACCCACCTCCCTAACTGCTCCCCGAGGACCCTACTACCCCCAACCTGTCACCTGACTGTCCTTACCCTTATCCACACCCCCTCCCCCAGACAACCCCCCCCCCCTCGGGACTCCCATGCCTATCCAACTGCTCTCCACCCCCTAACAGGACCCCCAGAATTCCAGACCCCTCTAACCCCTCTGCTCCCTGCCTGTGTGCCCCCACCCCACTCCACCCACACCTGCCCCCAACAGCCCACGCCCCCAGAATCCCTGACCCACCCCTACTCCCTGATACACCCCCTCCCCCGCTTCCTGATGCCACCCTGGGACTTCCCTACAGGCCACTCGGAGGCTGGCTACACATGGAGGCAAACACACACGTTGCCGCTCCGGGAGCACACAGCCCTCCCGTGCAGAGGCAGAGGGGAGCAGGGGAGGGTCTCTTGGTGCTGGAGGCCAATGGGAGCAAGCTGAATCAGGCCTGGGTGCCCAACCACACTCTGCATGGAGGGAAGGGGCAGGGAAAGGAGGGGAGGGGTGAAAAATCCCAGACTTTTCAACCTTTTAACCAATTCCTCCTGGACGGCTATTTAAAGATGAAAAACCCGGACATGTCCAGGGAAATACGGATGAATGGTAACCCTACTTTCTCAGGCCCTATAACTTACAGTCAGCGGGCAACGTACATTGTGGGGAGAACAGAACAGCAGTTGCACACATAAAAAATGAGAAATGACTGCCTAGGAAGGAGTACTGCGGAAAGGGATCCTGGGGTCATAGATTACAAGTTATATGTAAATCAAGAGTGTAATACTGTTGCAAGAAAAGAGAACATCATTATGGGATGTATTAGCAGGAGTGTTGTAAGCAAGACAAAAGAAATAATTCTTCTGCTCTACTCCACGCTGATTAGGCCTCAACTGGAGTATTGTGTCCAGTTCTGGGTGCCACATTTCAGGAACAATGTGGACAAATTGGAGCAAGTCCGGAGAAGAGCAAGAAAAATGATTAAAGGTCTAGAAAACATGACTTGTGAGGAAAGACTGAAAAAAGTGGGTTTGTTTAGTCTGGAGGAGAGAAGACCAAGAGGGGACATAACAGTTTTCAAGTACATAAGAGGCTGTTGCAAGGAAGAGGGAGAAAAACTGTTTTCCTTAACCTCTGAGGATAGGAAAAGAAGCAAGGGGCTTAAATTGCAGGAAGGGTGGCTTAGGTTGGATATTAGGAAAAACTTCCTAACTGTCAGGGTAGTTAAGTGCTGGAATAAATTGCCGAGGGACGTTGTGGAATCTCTAGCACTGGAGATTTTTAAGAGCAGGTTGTTAGCCAAACACCTGTCAGGGATAGTCTACATAATACTTAGTCCTGCCATGAGTGCAAAGGACTGGACTAGATGACTTCTCGAGGTGTCTTCCAGTACGAATCTATACAGATGTTTACATCTGTTGCTGTGGGCTGAAAGTTCCTGCCAGCATGACTGCTAGGTGTGTTTGCACCATCCTACAGGATGGATCCAACTACCCCCAGAATCAATGGACAGACTTCCACTGACCTCAGGGTTAGTTGCTTCAGGCCCCAGAGGTGGTTGACTATGGCAAGGGTTTTCAACCTGTGGTCTGCGGACCTCTGAGGTTCGCAGACTATGTCTAAGGTTTCCAAAGAGGTCCACTCCACACCTCCATTTAAAAATTTTTAGGCGTTCGCAAATGAAAAAAGTTGAAAACTACTGCTCGGCACTGCATTGTGCTGCACTTCATTGTGACAAGGCTACTCTCATTTATCGCCTCTCCAGTTTCCAGACCATGCATATGTAACCACTGGTGAGTGTTTGTAGCAGGTTCTCCTCTGTGTAAACCCACAGAAAACAGGGGCTGTCACTACCCCTAAATACAAAGCCTTGACTCATTAATGCAAGCTGTAGCAGCTTATGCTTCTGGCTGTAGAGGTCTCCTGGTTCAATCAGTGAAAAAAGGCCATTATCACACATACATGGGCAGAGTCAGTTCTACGGATGGGAGAGCAGGACAGTCACCCTAGCTGCCAGCTTCCAGGGAGCTGTGGCTAGCCTTTGGTGTGAGGGGGTTTGCTCAGCCACTTCTACAGAGGTGCCAAAAACATTTTCTGCCCTGGCCAGCAAAATGCCTAGCGCTGCTCCTGTCCACGGGTCCTTCTAAGCATCTCCCGTAATCCATCTGTATGTGGTTTTTGCAACCATCGCCACTGGAAGAACCACCAGACATTTTTGTGCACTGCCGGCTGAATTTCACCCCTGTGCAAAGTACCAGCACACGGGTTATTCCTCTCTTAATTCCCCGTCAAGCTTAAAGATGCATTGGCCTTGAATAGCCTTCTGCATAGGGGGCAAATTTCACCCTTCTGAGAGCATGCTAGCTGGCAAAGTTCGTAACAGGTTTTCCAAATAGCAAAGCTGCAGAGTTTTGCTACTTACTTGCCTTAAAACACACACACACACACACACACACACACACACACACACAC
>ML677341.1:9228326-9367295 GCA_007922305.1 Dermatemys mawii | reverse complement strand
ACACACACACACACACACACACACACACACACACACACACACACACTACAGTATCTTATAGCCCTAAGAAATAAGCCCCTAGTTCTCAGTCACTGAGTAACAAGAGCATACCACTTTAATGGATGGCTGCAAATATACCTATCCATTTTGCTTGATGGATCATTGGCAGTGAGCTCACTTCTGTAAGTTCTGATCTCCATTATCTGATTAGGAGTCTTGAATATACAAGCAACATTCCTTCCTTTTAGATGCAATCGGTCAACAGTCTGCACTCCATGCCTCATCCCATTTCTCTCATTATGTTATAAGTAACACAAAAATTAAACTGATCCCAAGGTGACAAGAAAATCAGTCTCCTCCTGAAAGTCATTCCACTTTCAAAACCTCTATCAATCTTTCATCTGCTCAGAGACCAGAGAGAAAAAATTACAGCAAAAATACATCAAAGTGAACACTGAAAAATATTTCAAATGGCCAAAAGCTTTGCTGCAATAATGTACTTCCTAAGACATTCAGACCAGCGTTTTTAGAAAGACAGATGATGTCCCAAGGTTTTTTCCTCAATAATTTGCGTGCTTTCAGTTTTCAGTAGATCATAGCCATGTAACAAGGGCATTAAAGTTTCAAATACACATTGCTCTACTAACAAAAATACACTCACATTGATAATGAAATAACTCTTCTGCAATTAATTAATTTTCAGTGTGAGGTATTCTACAGAAAAGCAGTCAGCCTTCCTTTTATCCTTCCCTTCCATTTGTCTGCATCCTCCTGTTGTCTCGTTTTATACTTGGGTTGTAAGCTCTTTTTGTTTTGTGTGTGTACAGTGCCTAATACTATGACATCCTGGTCCATATTCAGGGTAAGTAGGCACTACAGTAATAAACTGAATTATTATTATTTGTTATAATGGAGTGATATTATGGTTAATGCACAGGACTGGGAACAAGCAGACCTTAGGTTCTGAGTCTGACACTGACGCTGTGATATTTAGGCTAAAGTTCTCAATCTTGTGTATTGATAGACAGGTACCTAAAATCATATTTAGGCACATAAATGAACTACGATTTCCAGAATTTAGATGTCTAACTACAGACTTAGGTAGTAGTTATATGCACACAATTTTGAAAAATCTGGCCTTTTTGTGCCTAAGTTTCCCCATCTGTAAAATAAGGATAATACAGTAATCTTCACCTTCCTCACAGGTAAGTTGTGAGCCCTTTCATTCACTGTTTGTAAAGCATGCTGCGAGACTTGGATGGAAATGCTAAGTATTACTATTTTGTTGATGTCACTTCCAAGCACAGCAGTCTCCTCATTGCTTTTTAATGGACTTTGGCTCATCCCTTTCTGTGGATATTCCTTTTTGAATGCCTATTATTTTCCCAAGTCACTAGTGGCACTAATACAGAATGGATGTAGTTTACTTGCAAAGGACCCATTGGCCTATTCACATTCTGGTTGCACATAGGAGCTGGATTCTGGCCATAGCGTCCCAGCTAGGATTTCCCCTGCCAGAGGGGACCTCGCTGTTGGCATTAAGTCAGTGGAGACAGCTTCTGCACCAGCTTCTTCCCTAACCCTGGCACAAGGGGCATATTGAAATGGGGGACATGAAGCTACTCTATGCTACAATGATTTTTCACTAGCATAAAGCCTCTAAGGTGTCTTAAACTAGTGGCATAAATTAGAGCAGCCTAGGGATTGCTCTAGCACACACTGGAGCCAAGGCTGGCATAAAATGGCCACAGGATTAGGGGGCATTACAAGCTACTTCAAAGCCTCACATACATCTGTGGAGCAGAGCTTGGAGAGGAGAGAAAGTGGTCCATAGTTTTGCACTTTTCTTTTACACTGGGACATGACTGATTCAGTGAACTAGCATGACACATCATGGTGTCCCTAAAGAATTTTCCAGCTGCCTTAGATATCTAAATATTTGCAGTGAGATTACCTCAATATTTCTATAGATGGTATGTATCCCTTCCCCACACCCATCACCCAAATATCTGAGCACCTCACAATCTTTAATGTTTTTATCTTCACAACACCCCAGGCAGGTAAAAAGTGCTTTTAGCCCTGTTGTACAGAAGGGGGATGGAGGCCCAAAGAGACTGGTCAGATTGGAAGTCTGATGGAACTGGGAAATTAATCCGGGTCTCCTAAATCATGATCACTAGGTCATGCTTCCACTCTATTTGTAGCATTCAAGGTATTTAGTATAGTAAATACATTGGAATACTGCAAATACTGAGGGAATCATATCTATTTTAGGCAAAGTTGGCACATTTCTGAGTGTCACCATAGTGCAGCATATGGGTATTTTCTTTTCTTTCACCTTGACAATTATGAACTACCGCCTTTATTCCTATTCCATTTATCCCATGGGGAACTCTCAGATTTAAGAGCCAGGAAAATTAGTCATCATAAACATGTATTCCTTGTGACAAACTGCAACCTTGAAACAGAATAATAGGTTTATTCAGCAGTACTAACACAAATGAACTTTACATATCTACATCTCGAGTTTATTTTTCCTTAAGTGTAAAAAACTTCAAACTAAAAAAATGTGAGATTCTCTTGCCAAAGGAAGCCCTTCCTGTGGCCTGGAAAAAGGAATTATTTTGTGCTTCAATATGGTTAGGAGACAGACAACAGAAATCAACCGCAGAGAGTCTGAGTCTGATTCAGCCAGCCTTCCTCGTGTTGAATGGTGTCTTACTATGCACAGAATCTTACTGATTTCAGCAAAAGAGTAGCAGGACCTGACTCAAAGACTTTTAGCCACTTATTCAAAAAGCAAGGGCCTGAATTCTCAGCTACTTGGGCTTGCAACATCAAAGCCCCAGGAGTCCAGAAGCTAAAATAGCTTCAGACATTTCTGACCTAAACAGAAACCTAGTCACCCTACAACACTGTTTTCTAACTAAAATCATAAGCTGTCAGGAAAGGTCTTGTTACCAGGGAGGGGGCTGTAAACTCCATCACACAGCAAGTGATCACAATTCTGATTTTACATTAAAAAAGAAATCAAATCCTGGCTCTCATTCATCTTCTGCAAGTTTAAAGTGCATAGGGCAGTAATAATTGTTTCCTTAATCATGCAAACTAATGGTACTATCATTATAAAAGCTCTGTGAAAAATTACCAAAGTATAAAATGCCAACTAAGGATTATAGTGGAAGTGTAACCCACTGCTCAGAGCATGTGTCCCCCTCTGTGCCCAATTCACAAAGTATGGGAGTCTCTTACAGGTCCTAGCTAGCAAGTCTGTCTGTTCAGCTTGAGCTTCATGCTTTCTAATGCTGAAGATCCCAGTTCAACCCCTGCTGTCAACCAGAATGGCGACCCTCCCATAAGCACCACTTTTGCTCAAGAATGACTGTATGCCATCACGACTGAGGGCCAAATTCTGACCTGCTTTGCATGACTGGTATTTACTGCCAGACTGAATTACTGAGACTAAGAACCTAGAGGAATAAAAAGAAAATGGCTTCAATCTGGTCTGGAAGTCATGAGATTCCCTCTCACCTCCACAATAGGTGCCTATCACCCAGCATTATTTCTACCAACCAACGACCCCACCCAACTACATACTAGACTCTTCAATCTTGCTCAGTTCTTGCAGAGTGCCAGTAAGATTCAATGTTCTACTAACTATAAAACACTCAGTGAGGGGAAAAGTCTGCACAGACAAGAAATGTTCTTGGTTGGTTTCCAAAGAAAACCATGTGTTTGCAACTCAGAGCTACAATGGGAGCGTTTGGTCTTTTTTCAGTAATGTTACATTATGCTGAAAAGAACACTTGCTGACAGAAAACAGCTCACTGAAATTCAAAGGAAAGAAAGAATAATGGCGGGCAACTTTGGAGGAGATTTTTTCCCACAAATTAATCCAAAACATTTATTTTTAAGTTAAAAAACAAACAAAAATATTGCTCGGGTGTTATATGTCCTCTTTCCAGCAGATCATCAACATATATAGTAGAACCTCAGAGTTACAGACACCAGAGTTACAAACCCAGTCAATCACACACCTCATTTGGAACTGGAAGTACGCAATTAGGCAGCAGTAGAGACCCCCCCAAAAAGCAAACCTAGTACAGTGCTGTGTTAAACATAAACTACTAAAAAAATAAAGGGAAAGCAGCATTTTTTCTGCCTAGTAAAGTTTCAAAGCTGTTTTAAGTCAATGTTCAGTTGTACACTTTTGAAAGAACAACCGTAAAGTCTTGTTCAGAGCTACGAAGAACCTCCCCATTCCCAAGGTGTTCGTAACTCTGAGGTTCTACTGTATGATATAGGCCACATTCTACTGTTAGATACATGCACACAACCAATGGCAGTGCGAGCTCCTCACCTCTATTTGGAGACACACTGTGACAGGAACCAAGACTAGGACACAGAAGACCTAGCTTCTATTGTATGCGGACGTATGACCAGGGGAAGTCTTTCTATGCTTTTCTTATCTTTTCCCTCCCACCCATGGTCTGCCTTGTCTAAACTGGAAGCACTTTGAGCAAGGGGCTGTCTCTCACTGTATGTATAGGAGGCACCACAGTGGAGGTCCCCTAATATCAGCAGAGCCTCTAGACCAGCAGTTCTCAAACTATTGAGAATCGCGACCCTTTTTTCCTTTCACTTTCAGTGCGGCAGACCCTTGTATGTCTGCCGAAAAGCCACGGAATTGAATACTTCCGCATTCGGCAGCTATTTTCGGCGGACATGCTGAACGCTCCTGAAATAGCTCAGCATGTCCGCCGAATCCAGAAGTAAACTATTTGGCGGCTTTTCAGCGGCGCAAGGAGCTCGCGACCCCTCGGGAAGCGGCCGGCAACCCCCCGAGGGGTCGCGACCCCCAGTTTGAGAACCATCGCTCTAGACACTATTGTAATACATCATTTTTAATTATTTGTATTTGTGACCCAGTATAGCAAACCCTTTCTCCTCTACCCTGAAACTATAGTGCCAGAGCAGTTCAATAGTTGAGATTACAATGAGATTTACGCTTGAAGTAGGGATTCAGCCTCCTTGGTATGTATGAATTTTGGGATGTATCTTCAGGAGACTAACACTTGCGCTGAATGCTAGGAATCGCTAAAACCTTTACTCATGCAAAAGGTCCATTGTAGTCAATATCACTAAATTTTGCATGAGCAGGGTAACCAGGATTTAACCTCAAATGATAAAGTTATAGCAAAGATTGTCATCGGTCTGCAAGCCGACCCATGTACAACACACTCGGAGGATCTCTCCCCAGAAAACTGTAGGGTTTTTTTGAAGGGAGAAGGTCAATTTTTTTTACAAGTGAATTTCACTGCTACTGAAATCAGAGGGGTAGCCGTGTTAGTCTGGATCTGCAAAAGCGACAGAGTCTTGTAGCACCTTATAGACAAACAGATCTTAGGGATCATGAGCTTTCGTGGGCTAAGACCCACTTCATCAGATGAATGTTGTGGAAATCTCCAGAGGCAGGTATAAATATGCAGACAAGAAAGCAAGGTAAATTCAGTCAGGCTTTCTTGCTTGCATATTTATACCTGCCTCTGGAGATTTCCACAACATTCATCTGATGAAGTGGGTCTTAGCCCACGAAAGCTCATGATCCCTAAGATCCGTTAGTCTATAAGGTGCTACAAGACTCTTTGTCGCTACTGCTACTGAAAGGTGACAGAATGGCAGCATTGCAAAATGAAGTCCTCTGTTTATCCACAGAAGAGACACAGCATGAGTAGAAGCAGTGTAAACGTACGCCATATGGCCTTCTGTTAACAAGAGCACCAATTCCAACAGGGGCTTGTTTGCAACATTGAAACCTGTCTGCTAAGAACTTAGCTATGACCTCCAAATTGTTTCACAAAGGCCATCGGATTGTAACAGCCTTTGTCCTGTATTGACCTGGATCATAGTTAACGACCTGAACGTGAAAGGCTCAATCTCCCAATCCCCAGAACTGTTGCTCCCCTAACCCTTTGTCCTCTTGCTAGAATGAAGAGACAAATGAACCATGCCTCAGTAAGCTGACATAAAAGTGCAAAGCAAAGAAGCAGCTGAAGCTCAAAGAGCAAAGTGACACTAATGGTTGAGACTGACTACTCTAAAGGCAGCATTAGTGAGTGATAAGTGGATAGAGATGATGTCAAGGCAGAGCTAAAATGTAACCTATGACTATGGCATTGGTTATTCTATGGCTCAGTAGAGCAAGATTGCTTGTGTATACGATGCTGTGCCAGGACTTATTATTGAAGGGTCACAGACTCTGATGGCACTGGAGTTTATATTACTATGTAAATAGAAAAGTCCACATTTTACTAGAAAGACTCAGGTAGACACTGGAAACTGACAGGTGAAACGTGGACGGGGGCTATATTTTTGGAGCTACCACCCTTTAATATGATGTTTGCGAGTGAGGTTGAGGGATGGAAAATCACATGTAAAGCAGCATATATTTACAAGGTGCTTCATAGACACCCCTTGCCCCCTAAGGAGTTTAGGAATCATAGGTAAACAAGGGAAATGAAAGGCACGGGCAGAGGGTGGGTGGAGAGGAGTTTAGGAAAGGAAGATGTGGTGAGATTAATGGAGAGCAGTAGAAGGAAGAACTATTTCTAGTGTAAAGGACGCTTTAAGGATATATTGGAAGGAGGATTTTAGAGATGGGGCTTGGTGAAGGGACACAAGGTTCTTCCAGCCACGCAGTGGGAACAGCACACTGGAATACATACAGCAAGGAGTGTGTTGAAAAGAGGCTGACCTGTCCAAAGACTTTCCACCCCTCCCCTGTCTCCCAAGCAGCCACTCCTGCAGTCCTTCCCCTGAGTACCTGTGCAAAGGATAAAGCTGGAGTTAACCCCTTGTTTGCTGGAACCAGGGAGTGCCCCTGCTCCCTACTGAGTAATATTGTGCATTTTTGATGCTCTCCCTGAGGTGAGACATTCTTTCCTTTTACAATAAAATAATATTGGATTTTTTCAAACAATTCAAATTTGTATTAAAAATATGATCTTTAATTATTGGGTGTTAATTGTTAGAAGGGGGTTATGTTTTGCTGGTGTTTAAGTATTTTTTAAATTGTATTTTTTAATGTTTTTTGTGGAAACAGTGAAACACTCTGCACAGCACTGTGGAGACAAGGCTTGAGGGAAGGTTTAGGAAATATAGGACCAAGCTGTGCAAGCACCATCCTAGCCTTAGCACACCTGCACGGAAAGCAGCCACTTAGCTGCAGTTAACACTTTGGTAAAATTCTCCCCGAACAGAGAAATCTACTCAATGCACCAGGCACCACTCAGGCCCTATGTTAAGGAGTGAAGTGGTAAATTGGGTCTTGAGTGGATCCTCTACACAGAGAGAATTTCATGCCTGAATGTAGGGTGGTCCAAGACCAGGTGGCTTGAGAGTGTGGCTCAGGTCCTATTCCAATTAGGGGATGCCCGGTTTGCAACACCTTGGTGTTTCAGGTTGTGCACCAAAACCTGAGGCCTCCAAAAACTAGTAGACACTTCTGAAAATGTAAGCCCTGGCCACTGATGGCTGCAGGGGTAATATTACTTATCCACCTCGCACTCATGAGGCCAACGTTAATTCATGGTTGTAAAGTGCTTTTTGCGGTCCTTGGATGAAAAGGATAAGGACCGCGTAGGACTAGTCCGATGTTATTAAATCCTGACAGGTCCATTGGACTGGAGGTTGGGCTTTTCACGTGATTAACTTCAGAGTTTCCCTTTTAAACCTTTTGTCCCTGCATGGGTTAAAAACACTTTAATACCCAGGAACAGGAAAACTCAGACAAATTGGCACGCTCTAATCCGTCTCTCATTTATCAGGTGCATATTATACATAGGGCCTGGAGCCTGGTCCCCCTGAGGACAAGGGGATTTTTGCCATTTACTTTGATAGGAAAAAAATTGGGCCATCAGTCTGGATCTATGCATTTTGTGCTTAGCCTTTAGGAAGCAAAACAAATGGCTGTGCCCTTAGTGTGCAGCAATTGGCTTCACAAGCCATGCATACTCCCTCTTCTGATTGACCTCTCGGGGACTGAACATCTGGTTACCATGCAGACCCATTCTATGGAAGAGAAGGATTATTCTGCAGGAGGCGCAAGCCCTCTGGCACAGCTCAGCACACAAAGGGAGTGCACTACACCCTCAGGATGACGTAGCTGGCTCCACCGTACAGGGAGCATGAAGAAGTGCCCCGGTGTTTGCTCCACTCACCACCAATGCCCCTCCTCGTGACTCATCTGGGGATTAGTTCACCATGGGTTTGACGCTTCCTCTTGCAGTTTCTCAGTCCCCTTATCTCAGTCTCTCACTGAGCAGCCTCCCTCATGCTCCACGAGCTGCAGCGCTTCCTCCTTGTGGCTTGGCCCCTCTGACCAGGTCACTATAATCTCTCCCCTTTCAGGATATCAAAAGTCTCGCTAACCAAAGCGCTTCTGGCAGTGTTCAAAGTCCACCACCTGGTCTGTGCCTCTCCCCCAGTACCTGGTAGGGGAACCCAGGCCTGCCCTCTACACTGGGCTCCAACCTAGGAACCCTACAACCAGCAACTAAGGTCCATGCAGTCTCATCTTTGCTGCTGTCTTCCCTAGGCTTCTTCCTTCTCCTTTCTGTCAACTTTGAGAGCAACTGCCAACTCTCACTCCCTTCAGTGCCTCTGATCTCCTCCATGGCTTTATACAGGCCCCTCCTCTTCCTGCCCAGCTGGGCTTCAGGTTCAGTTAGGGTTGTGGAGCCAGCCTACACCTCACCCAGGTATAGCCCATCCTGTCAAGTAGCCCCTTCTGAGCCATTTTAACCCCACACCCTGGTGTGGGGGTGAATACCACCTCACCAGGGGGGTACAGCCATGGTTTCATCTCCTGCCCACCCTTGGGGTGGGCTGTGCCCCAGAGAGTGGTACAAAGGTGCAGTCCCCTAATTGCTGGGTCTGCAGTTGTGCCCTGTCCCTGCAGAGAGGGTTCACAAAGGGTGGAGTGGGAAGAGAGGAGTCTCGTGGTAACCTCATCTTATCTTCCATGCACCCACACAAGGACAGAGTTTAGCCCTCTGATTCCAAACTCTACCTAACTTTCACATACTAGGAAGGGCTGAGGGACTTCTATTCTATTTGCCCCTCGCTGCTGGTGCTGCTGCTTTTTGCAAGGTGGGAACACCAAGTAGGCAAAAGAAAACTTTAGACTAAAGATCAGAAGCAAATGAATGAAAATTGGCTGACTGAAGGATACAGTATCACCATGGAAGCAGTGAGAAACCCATTGCTTGAGTCATTTCTGGCTACTTTGGACAAGGCAATGGAGAATAGTATGTAGGAAACTATCCTGCACTGGGCCAGAAGAGATGATCTCATAAGTCTTTTCCATCTTTGATTTCCAGGTTTTCTGTGCCTCTGACACAAACCCCCAAAATAGCTACAGTAGTCCAGGTCAAGGTATCAGTGATGTCGTGTGTTTGGTGTGAAGATCTGGCCATGGGTAGATGTGCTGTACTGTGGTTGCATGAGTAATTCCCAGACACCGTTCCAAAATACACCGCTCACTGAGAGCAAAAACACAGAACCCAAAGATTTACGCAAGACAGGTTTCAATTAGTGTACTGTGGTTGTTTGCAAGTATTGACATAGTTACTGCACAGTGAGCAGAAACTCACTAGACATAACAGGGACGTATTCAGTGACTCATCCTAACACTACCATATTATCCCTCGCTAGCTGTCACTACCATAACTGCGGGCAAATTGCTTCATCTCCCACTGCCTCAGTCCTCCAACTCTTGAATGGGTAGGGCCTCAGTTTTCCCATCTGTGAAGCAAGGATAATATTTACTTTCCTAACTGGGGCATTGCATGGCATAATTCATTGACTACAAAGCATTTCAGCCCAGATACTCAAAGGTATTTAGGAGACCAACACCCACAGACTGCAGTGAAAGTTAGGAGACTAAAGACACTTGAGGATCTGGGCCTTTGAAATCACAAGAGCACATGGTATTATTATAGTCATGGGAGAGACAGGCCCAGCTGGATTTTGCACTGCAGCTCATTAACTAATCTCCTCGGTATGTATAAATAACTCCCATCTGTATAAAAGGAGTTGAAGGGGAAAAAAACCTAAACCCCTCAGGGATCAGTAACTGCTGTCTCCCTGCAATCTTCTAGCCAAAGCAAATGACAAATAAGAGAGACAAATGAGGCAGCTCAAACAAACTCCAGGCATCTAATGTAGCCACCACTAAAGACAGAGAAAGGTTGGGGGAAGATGTTCCTTAACTGTGGTGTCACTGCTATTACTAACCAGATACTAATGAGAAAAATAATATTTGTTGAAATTATTAATCCATGTAAAACATAAAATGTACTTTACAATCTGTTTTCAGGTGTGGGTTTTTATTACCAAGATATTCTGTATTCTATGGTTTGGGGACTGAGTCAGTATTGACAATATTTGGCATTTTTCCCAAAGACCCAGATCCTGGAGTCATATGATTACATGGAATTTCCTTTTGAAATATAAAATAAGTTTCTAACCATCATGGCTACAGAGAAAAGCTTGAAAATATGAACCTTCAAGACTCAGAATCCACCTGAGTAGATAACCACAGGGTTCAGATGGATTTGTACTCAGGCAGCTAGGTCACCTTAATTGATTAAGCCACTTACAGTTGGTATGGCAACCTCCACCTTTTCATGTTCTCCGTAATCTAATCTCTCTCATATTATTTTTGTTTTATATATATACACATATATATATATATAAAATCTTTTTCTACTGTATGTTCCACTCTATGCATCTGATGAAGTGGGTTGTAGCCTATGAAAGCTTATGCCTAAACGAACTGGTTAGTCTCTATGGTGCCACAAGTACTCCTCATACTTTCAGGCTCGACTGTTATTTAGGCTCTGTAACTCCATGTGAAGGGATACTCTGAAATAAACTGGAATCAGCCATTTGTCAACCTAGGCAAGGATATCCAGTATGAGTTTGTAGTCTCTCTGTGGCCAAAGCTGGAGCATGAGAAAGAATTTAAACATGTTTCAGACAGACAAGCAGAAGGTCCTTGAAAATCCTTCCTCCTTCAGAGGTATCATACCCATTTCATTTCTGAAATTAATAAACCCTAGGAGACCTGAGCTCTAACCACCACCGTTCAGATCAAGGTCTGCCCGATCCATGTTTGTGATTCAACAGGGAAATGCTTAGTAAAGTGAAATCTGAAGTGAATACTGTCCTGGGACTTTCTTTAATGTGTCTAGTCTGTCTCCCTCTGCAAACTCCAGCGCTTAAGAAAAACGACCGATGCTCCATCGCAGCTTTGAAGAATAAAGCACAGATTTGTTACAGTGCAATTTGTGTCATCTAAAATGACACAGTTGTGTTTTATTTTTAAAGCAGGAAAAAAATGCTTCTCTTCTGACATTCTGTGTAACATTTCTTGTATTAAACACACATTTTCAAACACAGCAATGCACACTTAATTCTTGTTAACCTTCAAAGAGACAGGCCCATTCCTTAGCTGGCGTAAATTGGTGCAGTGCTATTGACTGCAATAGAGCTAAGCTGATTCACATCAGCTGGAGATTTGGGCACTTGTGTGTCATGAAATTCTGACAAATTAGATCCTGACTACCTAAATTCTCCTTGCATTTTTATTGGGAAATGACATTTTTCCCCTCCTGCTTTAAGCTGGTGTGTGCAGTGTTTAAGAAGCTACATTATTCTCTCTCAAAGATGGCTGCATTTCAGTGGTGGGTGAAGTAATTTCTGCATAAGTAATACATAACTTTAGATGAACCCTAGCCACAAAATTCAGTCCCAGAATAACCCCAAATTCCAAGGTGGCTGGAATCAAGTTTCCAGGCCCATATCTCTACTGTATATTTAGCCCTCCTATATCCTCTTTCATCTGAAAATATCAAAAGATTTCATAAATGATTGAATGAGTCCCCAGCCACCCCCGTGAGACAGGTCCCAATTTCATTTTACAGATTGTGGATCTGGGTCTCAGTTTCCCAAAGGTATTCAGGCTATTCAAAGGTGTTCCATGGAAGCTAGGTGCCTCAATACCTTGGTGGAGGTAGGCCGAAGAGCTTAAGGATGGGATTTTCCCAAACTTCTAAATCATTTAGGAGAAAATCACTGATTTTCAGTGGTACTTCTGCTCCAAGATCGCTTGGGCACATTTGAAAATCCTCTCCTAAGCGATTTGCCCAAAGTCACTGAGTGAGTCTGAGGTAGAGCCAGCAATTAAATCCAAATCACCCAACTCCCACTCCTGGGCTTTCGTCAGAGAACCACTTGTCTCACCCTGTAGTAGTTAAAATGGGTGGAAAGGTTCTATATAAAAATTCATCATCACTTATTTGTTTTTATAGGGTAGCAACCCTGCTCCTTGATGAGGAGGGATGTAGGGGGGACAGCATGGGCTAACGCAGCCTGCACCATCCCAGGTCGATTCTATGTAACATGCAAGGGAGAGAGGCAAACACACCCTTTTTTAAGCCAATAGGAGCACACAGGAACACAAAACAGCCAGAAGTTGCAAGTCAAATATTCTCACCATCTACCTTGAAAAGAGACACTCTTCACACAGGCCTCCCCCGGCAACCAGAGATGAAAACGTGTCCTGGATTAGATGCTCGCTGCACACTGCAAAACCCTATTTGTGGTGATCTGTCCTGAAATAGCACAGCTGGAAATGCATTCTTAAGAGCCAGGGCCCTTGTGCCGAGACAGAAATAACACAAAGAGCACCTCCCACAGCGTTCATTTACCAGTGACACAGATATTGACCCATATATGGATCACCACGCCACGGCCAGAATTTAGCACACTCACTGAGTGGGTCAACAGCAGGCAGACACTATTGGGCAGCTCAGAAATGCATGCCATAATAATGGTACACACAGGGGCCCATAATGCAAGGTAACCTCTTTGAGTCAGAGTTGTAGAGTCTCATAGACTCTAAGGCCAGAAGGGACCATCGTGATCATCTAGTCCAGTGGTCCCCAAACTGTGGGATGGACAGGGGGCAGGGAGGGAGCATCACCCAGGCCCATTCTGCCCCCAGGTCCACTCTGTCCCCCACTCAATTCCTGCCCCAACCCCAGCTCCACTCCACCCCCTGCTCCGCCTCCAGCCCCAGCTCCTCCCCCATCCCCAGCTCTGCCCCCAGCCCCACCTCCTCTGCAGAGCCAACTCTGCAGTAATAGGGATGGGGACAAACAGATTCCATTACAGATAAGGGAAGGTGCAGCAGGAAAAGACTGGGCACCACTGATCTAGTCTGACCTCCTGCACATCCCAGGGCAGAGAACCTGACCCCTCCTCTCCTGTAACAGACCCATAACCTTTGGCTGAGTTACTGAAGTCCTCAAATTAAGACTTAAAAGACTTCAAGTTACAGGGGTTAGAGGTTTTGCTCCCATTCCTCACCTCTGGAAAACTATTCCAGAACTTCAGTCCTCTGACAGTTAGAAACCTTCATCTAATTTCAAGCCTAAACTTTGTTGATGGCCAGTGTATGTCCATTTGTTCTTGTGTCAACATTGGCACTTAAATAACTCCTTTCTCTCCCTGGTATTTATCTCTCTGGTGTATTTCTATAGAGCAATCGTATCTCCCCTCAGATTTCTTTTGGTTAGGCTAAACAAGCCAAGCTCCTTGAGTCTCCTCTGGTAAGGTACGTTTTCCATTCCTCGGATCATCCTAATAGCTTTTCTCTGCATCTCTTCCAGTTTGAATTAATCTTTCTTAAACATGGGAAACCAGAACTGCACAGAATATTCCAGATGAAGTCTCACCAGTGCCTTATATAATGGTACTACCACTTCTCTGTCTCTACTGGAAATTCCTCACCAGATGCATCCTAGGATTGCATTAGCCTTTTTCATGGCTGCATCACATTGGCAGCTCATAGTCATAGTGTGATCAACCAATGTACCTAAGTTTTTTTCCTCCTCTGTAGCTTCCAACTGATATGTTCACAGATTATAGCAAAAATTCTCATTGTTAGTTGCCAGGTGCATGAGTTTTCACTTTGCACTATTAAATTTCATCCCATTTCTATTACTCCAGTTTTCAAGGTCCTCCAGATCTTCCTGTATGGTGTTCCAGTCCTCCTCTGTACAGTAGAATCTCAGAGCTAACAGTTATAAACTGACCAGTCATCCACACACTTCATTTGGAACTGGAATCAGGCAGTAGCAAAGACCCCTCCTACCTCACAAAAAAGCAAATACAGTACAGTGCTGTGTTAAATGTAAACTACTAAAAAAAGTAAAGGGAAAGCAGCATTTTTCCTTCTTCATAGTAAAGTTTCAAAGCTACATTAAGTCAATGTTCAGCTGTAATTTTTTAAAAAGACCACCATAACATTTTGTTCAGAGTTACAAACATTTCAGAGTTACGAACAACCTCCATTCCAAAGGTGTTCGTATCTCTGACGTTCTACCAATACCTCCCAGCTTTGTGTCATCTCAAATTTTATTAGCACACTGACTTTTTGTGCCAATGTCATGGATGAAAATGTTAGGTAAGATTGGTCCCAAGACGGATCCCTGAGGAACTCCACTAGTAAACTCCCTCCGGCCTGAAAGTTCACCTTTCAGTATGACCCGTTGTAGTCTCCCCTTTAACCAGTTCCTTACCCACCTTTCAATTCACATATTAATCCCCATTGTCTCCACTTCAATAATTTCCCATGTGGAACTGTATCAAATGCCTTACTGAAACCCAGGTAGATCTACTGCATTTCCTTGGTCTAAAAAACTCAGTTATCGTCTCAAAGAAAGAGATCACTTTGGTCTGGCATGAGCTACCTTTTGTAAATCCATGTTGTATTTTATCCCAATTACTGTTTACCTCTATGTCCTTAATTACTTTCTATTTGAAAATTTGTTCCACGACCTTGCATACAATTAGAGTCAAACTAATGGGCCTATAGTTTCCTAGATCATCTTTTCCCCCTTTCTTAAAAATACGCACTATATTAGCAATTCTCCAGCCTGCTTATCGAATAATCTGGATCCTAAAGTAAGGCGGAAGGAGATGCTGCATTTGCATGGCTCATTAGTTTGTTATGGACAGGCTGATTCTTACAGGATGAGTTCCAACAGGCAAAGGTAAGCATGCAGCCAAGCTCTACCAACCAAGTACCTGGGGTCACCCAGGTTACAGAGGATGCCACAAGGTCTGCTACCCCCTCACCAGCAGAGCTGAGCACAGCAAATGACGACTCCCACAACTTTTAAGCATATACTGCAGGTCCAGCCCTAGCAGGAAGCAGTAAGCATGATTTGCCAACGCAGCTGACTCTGGAATGAAGTGTGGGAAGTAAAAATGGGGATGCCAAGAGAAGCAGCTGAATTTACTGGAAGTTTTGCACCCCCAAGAGCCCAAACCAAAGTCAATGAATGTCAATGGAAAGACTCTCATGACCACCAATGACCTTTTATCAAGCCCAGGGATGATGGGGGAGGGGACAGGCCTTCTCCCCTGAAGTGTTTTGGAAAAGGATGCAGTTTGAAAACATTTTAATGCTGAAGGAAAAACAAACTATTTTCTCCCTCTTCTACCCCTTTGTCTTTCATTCCCCTTTTCTTGCTTTTATAGCTTGGGTCTCCTTATCACTCCAGCAACTTCCCAACGCTGTTTCTGCCTCTGGGCCAGGGCCGGCTCCAGGCACTAATCAAGGAAGCATGTTGTGGGGTGGCACATTTTAAGGGGCGGCATTTCGGCCAATCTTGGGGCAGCACATTTCAGCCACCGTTTTTTTTTTGGCGCTTCAGCGGCCCTCCGGATCAGATCCCATTCAAAATCCAGCTATCGGAGCAGCAGGAGCTGGCAGTGCTGGTGCCAGTGTCATCTCCCACTGTGGAGCAATGGAACCATCACAGGACCAGAGAGAGAGTATGAGAATGACTAGTCCAGTGGTCAGGGCAACCACCTGGGAGGCAGAAGATCCCAGGGACCAGTCCCCCTGCTTCCAGAGGGGAGATTCAGGAGCCCCCACATCAGAATATCCTACAGCTTAGTGTTTAGAGCACTCTCCTGAAAAGTGGGGGACCCCTGCTCAAATCCTTTCGCCCGCTCTGGCAGAGGGGGGACCTGAACCCAGGTCTCCCATATCCCAGGCAAGGGGCTGCAACCAGCAGCAACTTCTCCTCCACTGGCTGTTGTGTGTGAAGCAAGGCAGGTGACTGATTCACACATGCCTTAGGCTCCTAAGCTGCCTATGAGCAGGAGAGAGGCTTCTGTTTGTAGCTCAATAAGCAAGGTTAAGTGCCTCCCTGGACTAAGGAGGCTAGCGCCGAGAGAGGGGTGGGGCTTAGCATACACAGCTCTTGCCAGCCTCTCCCATTGGCTAGCTAAGGCAGCTCCCCACCTAGTGTGCTGAGACTGGGATCCCAGTCTCAGGCATCTCTCTCCCACCATTCACTGTACGGGGAACAGAGGTGTGTAACTCAGCCTTGTGGATCCCAGTGTTGTTCCTGTGATTTCCTTGGTGCCCAAAGGTTAGGCTCCATGATGCTCACCGTCCAATGCCTAAGTCCCTTCGTGGACCCACCAGTTACAGATGACCGCTCATGACACCCCACAAGGTAGGTCAGTCATGCTATTGTCCCCATTCTCTAGAGAGTAAAAGAAAGTCACAGGTTAAGTGACTTGCCCAAGGCCACAAAGCAAAGGGGATTAGAATGTGGGAATCTTGACTCCCAATTTCCTGCCTTAATCACCAGACATTTCCTCAGAACCTGTGTCTTTCCTCTCCTTCCCCAATTTTTGCCTCCCCTACCCCCAGCCAGCTATCTAGCTCCTTCTCACCTCTCTCACCTCTTCCCTCCTCCACCTTCAACCTAGCTCTGACTCTTGCTTCTCCTCTTCCCACCACCTCTCCCATGACATCTGTCTCCCTCTAGACACCAAGCTGTCCTCCATCATCCTTCAGGATGTGCTTTTGTGCAGCACTGAGTTGAGCTAACACGCACAGCACAATGCTTCCTCCTCCACTGGGTCACATGAAGGCCCACCATCTTGATTGCCACCCCAAGGCACTGCACCCCCTAGAGCTTGAGAGCTGCCTAAATTATCCGTCCCAAGGCTGAGTGCTACAAAACACCAGCAGACCTGAGTGTGGGTGTTTTGCTGCCTCAAAATCCAACATCCTCTCTTACAGTTAGCTATTAGCACATTCAGTTACAATGTTTTTTTGTCAGAAAATTGCTTCCCTCTCTGTATTAAAATTAGTCATAGGGTGGGTGGATTTAAACTGGCCATTGCACTAGGCAGAGATTGTATGTTTTCTTATTGGACTTGATTGAATTGTATAGTCATCTATTTTAGATGCTTATTGAGCACCAAATTACTGTAGTACCTAAACCCTAATTTATTTACTAGCATAACTAACACCTTGCCTATGGCCTCCTATAAGTAGAGTAAAATTGTCCTTATACCACATCTCTCTCTTTTCTTGGCAGCCTTTAAAGCTAAGGGATTGTACACATTGCAGCTTCTGGAGACCAAGTTCATTGCACACACCAAGAGCTCTTTACATCCCTATATCCCCCCTGCAAGCTCCCTGTGTGCCACCCTCATGTCCCCCTATACTTCATGAACTCCCTGCAACCTCACCCTTCCTCCCTTATGGGTTCCCCCATGTCTCCTTCCCCCCACCATTCTCCCAATTCCCATGCTAGGGCCCCCCATTCTTCTCCCCACTGGGGATTGTGTGTCTCACCATTCCCCCATGCCCAGGGTCCCTGGTCTCCCCTCCATGCCAGGGATTATGTGCACCCCCATTCCTTCATGGCACCCTAAAAGAGAAAAAAATAAGACTGAGAAGGCAACATTTTACAACTTGATTGGGAGGAGGGGCAGAGCTGGAATGGCGATGTTGTTATGCTGGAAGGGGTTCATTGCTGCCATCAACCAGTTCTTTGATCTACAGACCATTAGAGAGGGCATGGCTACACTGGAAACTTCAAAGCGTTGTCGTGGGAACGCTCCCGCGGCAGCGCTTTGAAGTACAAGTGTGGCTGCGCACGAGCGCTGGGAGAGAGCTCTCCGGGCGCGCCTGGTAATCCACCTCCACAAGGGGATTAGCTCTGAGTCCTGAGAGCCTGTCCACACTACCCTTTAAAGCACTCAGACTTGCTACGCTCAGGGGGGTGATTTTTTACAACCCCCTGAGCCAGCAACTTAGAGCGCTATAAAATTTAAGTGTATCCAAACCCAGAGTTGGCTAAAGTGACTGGCTTTGCTAATCAGACACCTGAGGCTCTGTGTGTGTGTCCCCCATTTCTTCCTTTTGCTTTTTATCAATTTCTCCCCAAAATCAATAGGGTTCTGCCCACTGATTCCCAGAACACTCCCTGACAGTTTGGGGTTGATTTGCTGCAGAGTTCAAAAGTTACCATGTTGCAGAGAAATGGCCCTGAGTTGAGAGCGAGGCCAGGTCTACACTAGGAGTGCTTTCCTGGCAGAGCTATACCAGCATACCATGCCAGCAAAGCACTCCTAATGTGGATGCAGCTTATATCAGCAAAACTGCTTCCAGCCCTTCTGCAGAAGCACACGTTTACTGGTACAACTAAGTGCTTCTGCTGGCACAGCTATGTCAGGATCTCACCTCATCGCAACCCCTGACTATGCTGGCAGAAGTCAGTAGTGTACATCTGGCCTTAGCCCTCACTTTGCTTGGCCAACAACATCATGGCCCTAATCCTCCACCCCTCATGCAGCCCAGTTTCTCTGTGAAATCAAAAGGAATTTTGCCTATCTGAAGAATAGTGAACCGAGTCCCACTGCTAGAATAGTATTCCCTCCCAAAGACTAGCCAAAACACTCGGTACATTTCCCCCCACTTTCATTAATACAGCAACCATCACATCCAGAGCCACAAATGGCCCCTAATTGCCCAGTTAATAGCTGGCTCTGAATTCAATCCAAACTTCCCCAAAACTCAGGCTGGTTTCATATCCAATGTTCTGGTTCAGGCCTATTTGCCTCTGGAAGGAGAAAATCCAGAATGGATATATTAGTCTAGATTTTCTTGGTGCCCATAGCTGTCACACTATGCCTCATCCCTCATTTTCATATGTTCTTGATTTCAGTCCCACTCTCTTTCTAATGACTTTGAGAGATGACAGAGGATGAAAGAAAGAACAAACCTCATATGACAGGTGTGAATTACACCATTTTGATGCACTACTGGAAGGAACTCAGATGCTACAATGATGAGGGCAGTATAAGAACCTGAATAGAATGTAACAGAATAGATGCATCTACACTAGGCTCATCCAATCAGGAGTAGCGGTTTCTTGTTGGCAGGACCCGGGTGTGCTACATGTTTGGAAAATAGCTACATTTAATATTACAGAAAAAACAAAGAATATAAAATAAGCCAATGAGGGAGTGACTCTCCATTTATGAGAGCAGGAAGTTACGGCTTTAAACAGCACCCTCACAAATTCAATTTTAATCCAAACAGCCGAAAATCCCTTCTTGAAGCACCAGGCTTCAAGATCAAATTAACATCAGTTGAGCTGCTGGAGCACAAGCTACCTTGATGACTGAGACCAGATCAGAGAGACACAATAGACTCGAGTTCTCTGGTTGTGGACCACAACACCCAACGTAACTTTCCACGAGGTCTGCAAAGTGCCTACATTTTTCCTAGCATGGTAGGTAGGTTTATTTGACAAGGGATCTAGGGTTTCTTTTAAAAAAAGAGAGGAGAGTTTCCCATACAGCGAATCCAGAGCATCCGAGAACCAGTGAGCTACACTATTCCTCAGTTCTTTACAAGAAGCTCTGTAGAATGCCGTTTATTTAGGTTTCAGTCTAAAAAGAACTCTGCAACCAAGAGAACCTGTTACAGGTTGGATCATAGAAACCCCCTGAGGGCTGCCAACTGATGTGCCAAAACTACTTCTGCCCCTGCTCTCCTGCCCTTGCAGCTTGGGACTCCAGAGCCCTATCTGGTTTGAGCCAGACCTGCTAGCCTCTTGCAAACCCAGACCCACGTCTGAACCATGTCCTCTAACAGCTGTAGGCTCAATTGAAAAGAGATTAAAAAATGTTCCTGTCTTTAACACTCATATGCCCAATTCCCAATGAGGTCCAAACCCCAAATAAATCTGTTTTAAGCTTTATACAGGGTAAACGCATGGATTGTTCGCCCTCTATAACACTCTATGCACAGCTGTTTCCTCCCCTCCCCCCCAGGTATTAATACATACTATGGGTTAATTAACTCTGCCATTGCTTGGTCCCAAGCCCAAGATGTGAAAGGAGGAGGGTTTTGCTTTGGGTTAGCAACCCACCATGTAAAAAAAACGAATGCTACAGAAATGTCAACCAAATCTTCAGAAGTTCACAAAATCCTGGGTAATCAGCCAGAGATTTGGGCGGTAACGCCGAATATGACAAACAGGGATCAAAGCCGAAAGGAAGTTCCTGTTTCGATGGAGTCTCTGGCTAAACCTAAACAAGTAAAGATAGCAGCATGGAATACCCGAACAATGTACGAAACAGGAAGAACAACACTGGTAGCAAAGGAGATGAAAAAAGTATGGCATTAACATCCTAGGAGTCAGTGAGATGAGGTGGACGGACACTGGTATGTTAACACTGAACTCTGACGAGACAGTTCTCTACTCAGGACGCACAGATGGACATCACCGTGAAGGAGTGGGTATCATTGTCGATAAACAGATGAGAAAGAGCGTGATAGGATGGAATCCCGTCACCCCCAGAATAATCAGAGCGAGATTCTTCTCCAGATATGTAAAAACCACCATCATCCAATGTTACGCACCTACTGAACAAGCCGAGGAGGAGGAAAAAGACTTGTTCTATAGCAGACTTCAAGAAGAGATAATTAAGACCCCACGTCATGACATCCTGATTCTAATGGGTGATTTTAACGCGAAGGTTGGTTCCAACAACGAAGGGTATGAAGCATGCATGGGACGAGAGGGAGTTGGAGAGAGGAATGATAATGGTCAACGGTTTGTAGGTTTATGTCTCGAGAATGGATTGGTGATAGGTGGAACAGTCTTCCAACACAAGACAATACACAAGTTGATGTGGATATCACCAGATGGGAGAACCAGCAACCAAATTGATCATATTGCAATCAACCAAAAGTGGAGACGGTCATTGCTGGATACCAGAGTATTGAGAAGTGCTGACATAGGCAGCGACCACCATCTAGTATTGGGCAAGCTTCAGATAAAACTGAGAAAGACGAAGAAAGTGTATGGGCAACAACTTTCAACCTCCTTGAGTTGAAAAGAACCAGCGGTAAGGGCACAGTTCACGCTGGAGCTGTCAAACACGTTTCAACTTCTAAATGACTTGTGAACTGATGATATCAACACTTTCTGCGACAACGTTGAGAGGACATACAGGGAGACCAGTAAGACAGTGCTTGGCTACAAGAGAAGAGAGCGGAAAGAGTGGATTTCAGACCGCACATGGAAACTCATCGAAGAGAGGAAGGTAGCAAAATTACACATGCTCACTGGAAATGACGAACAAAAAAAAAGCCGCAAATGAGGAATACAGGGAGAAAAACAAGGCCGTGAAGAGATGTGCCCGGAAAGATAAAAGAGAGTATATCAACAACCTGGCAGGAGAGGCACAATCAGCAGCTGCGCGGGGTGACACAAGAACTGTGTACAAAATCACGAAGACTTTGACAGGAGGATTCAGCAGTAGGTCAAAAGTGGTTAAAGAAAGAAATGGGAAAGTATTGACAGAAGAAAAAGAACAACTTAATCGATGGGCAGAGCATTTTAAAGAGACCCTAAATAGACCAGATCCTGAAGAGGTAGTGGAAATAGAGGAAACCAGTTTTCAGATGGAAGTAGAGCATGGGCCCATCACAAAGCGAGAGATAGAAGTGGCCATCAGACAAACAAAAGGAAACAGGGCACCAGGCAAGGATAGAATAACTGCAGATATGCTGAAAGCTGATCCGAGTACAAGTGCCAGAGTTCTAGAGGAGCTATTCAACAAGGTATGGGAGGAAGAGAAAGTGCCAGAAGCATGGAAGAAAGGTATCATCGTGAAAATACCAAAGAAGGGTGACTTATCGATGTGTGACAACTGGAGAGGGGTAAACTTGCTGTCAGTACTGGGGAAGGTCTTTTGCAAAGTTCTATTACATAGAATGAGTTAAGCAGTGGAAAATATCTTGAGGGAGGAGCAGGCAGGATTCAGGAGCGGAAGAGGATGTGTAGACCAGATATTTGTTTTACGCACGATAATGGAACAATCTCTCGAATGGAACTCGCCTCTGTACGTCAACTACCTAGACTTTGAGAAAGCATTTGATAGCGTTCACCATCCATCTCTCTGGAAGATTCTAAAAATGTATGGATTTCCTTTGAAAGTGATTAACATCCTCAAAGATATGTATGCTGACAACAAGTGCTGTGTACATCATGAAGGACAGCAAAGCGAGTGGTTCCATGTGAGGACGGGAGTCAGACAAGGGTGCGTTATCTCGCCCATCCTATTCCTTGTGGTCATAGACTGGGTGATGCGGAGAGCCACTGAAGACCGACCAAGAGGGCTCGTATGGGGACTGTCTGGCCAGATTGAAGATTGTGACTTTGCGGATGACATCGCTCTGCTCTCAAATTCTCAAATGGACCTCCAAGAGAAGACTGATAGGGTAGATAGAGCGGCTAGATGCATGGGGCTCAAGATCCATGCTGGTAAGAGCAAGATAACGAAAGCAAAAACAGCAAGCTCGGTGAAGACAGTCCTATATGACGTGGAATTAGAAGAGGTGAATGATTTCAAATATCTTGGTAGTTACATATCAGCTGATGGTAATATTGAGAAAAAGAGATATCCACCACAATTAGTCTTGCAGCAAATCCTTTCAACAGACTTCAAGACATCTGGAAGTCATCAATCTTGCAAACTAAAACTAAAGTAAAGATCTACAGGTCAAATGTCTGCTCTGTATCGCTCTATGCGGCGGAAACATGGAGGACCAACAAGAAGATAGAAGGTCGACTTCGGGGTTTTGAAGGAAGGTGTCTTAGGCGCATCCTTAACATTCACTGGCCACAATGTGTCACCAACAGAGAAGTGAGCCGACTAACAGGCATTAACAACATAGTGGATGAGGTGAAACAATGAAGACGGAGATGGCTGGGGCACGTGTTAAGAATGGATACTACCAGACATCCTCACACTGCTCTAAGATGGATACCACAGGGAAAAAGAAGGAGAGGCAGACCGCTGGGAATGTGGCGAAGAACTATTGAAGGCGAAATGAAAAATATGGGAAAGACCTGGGATGAAATCTACTGGTTAGACCAAGATCGAGTCGAATGGAGAAGAATGGTTGGCGCCTTATGCTCCACTAGGAGCGAAGAGGACTGACTGACTGATGGGTTAATTAAAAAGTGATTTTATTAAATAGAGAAAGTAGGATTTAAGTGTGTAGTAACAGGCAGAACAAAATGAATTACCAAGCAAAATAATTAAAAACATGCACGCCTATGCCTAGTACAGTAAGAAGTTGAATACAGATAAAATCTCACCCTCAAAGATGTTTCAACAAGTTTCTTTCACAGACTGGACATCTTCCTAGTCTGGGCACAATCCTTTCCCCTGCTACAGCCCTTGTTCCAGCTCAGATGGTAGCAAGGGGATTTCTCATGATTGCAGCCCCCTTTGTTCTGTTCCACCCCTTATATGACTTTGGCACAAGGCGGGAATCTTTTGTCTCTCTGGGGCCCCACTCCCCGGTTCTAAATTGAAAAGCACCAAGTTTAAGATGACTTCATTTCTAAGTGACCTGGTGACATTTCCTGACACTCCTTCTTTCCTCCCAGGCAGACTCACAGGATGGCCTGCCCGGAGACAGAGCCATCCAGGGTCAATTGTCCTGGCAGATGGGAGCCATCAAGATTCCAAACCACCATTAATGGCTCACACTTTGCATATTTACAATAGGCTCTCAGAGTTATATTTCACATTTCTAGTTTGAGGTACAAGAGTGATACATTTATACAAATAGGAGGACCACACTCAGTAGATTATAAGCTTTGTAATGATACTTTACAAGAGACCTTTTGCATGAAGTATATTCTAGTTACATTATATTCCACAATAACATAGGAGTTACAAGACATACATCATCCAAAGCATCAGCATTGCGCCTTCCCGAACCTGAAGAAGAGCTCTGTGTAAGTTTGAAAGTGTCTCCCCCTTACTACAGAAGTGGGTCCAATAAAAAAAAAAAAAGATTACCCCAGCCACCTTGTCCTTCTTCCTACACAGCATTTTATCACCAGGCATATAACCAATGCAGCTTGAAATCCCTACTATGCAAGACTATGTTAATACTCCTGGGATCTAATTCTGTCCCAACTCCCCACTTCTCCAAAGAGTAAGTCTCATTGATATAAAGAATGAGCCATTTTTAGCTTTACAACAAGTGGCAACATAAAGCAAGTGTGAGGCAGGAGCAAAACATGACAACAAAGTACACAAAGTATATTATTTTTATGGGGCATATTTATAACTTACACAGAAATCTCCATAGAGATACCATTAAAAATGAGAGGGGGGGAGGACTCAGATAAAGGATCTTAGAGAGCTCAGGGAGGAAAATAAACCTAATCTAACTGTACCAGTAGCAAGTGAGTTACAGACCTCACCAGACAAATCATTAACTTCTCCAGTGCCTGTCTCTGCTCATTAGTGTAAGCTCCATTAGGATGAACAGAGCTGTAGGGGAGCCACAGAGATTAACTAAAAATAGTAGAAGAGCCACAGAGGAATGGTCTAGTTCTAAACTCTTCACACAGTTTTAACCCAGATGACCAGGCAAAATGCATGTGAAGTAATTCAAACCCTCAGCACTGGGGGAGGTTGAACTGGACCATTTAGAAACATGCAACACAATTCATGTGTCAATATGGCCAGAGGGGACGGGCAAAGAACACCCTACCAACACCATGCAAGAAAGATTTGTTTATTTAGGGACACATTTATCATTCTCCCTTTTGGGAGCAAGGATTGTTTAAAGGGGTATTTGTGGTTCTCAAAATTGCTTGCTTTTAATTCACTGCTTAATCCGCAGGCAACATGTGACCAAGTCATATTTTATATAAAAATAAGGGGCCATTCAATTATGTTCAGGCTGTGTTGGAAATAAACTGGAACAGGACTAAAGAGCAATGCCAAATAAAAGAAAACTCTGTAAAATGCATAGCTATGAGTTAAAACAATCTAGAGATGAACCAAGAAGGCCCACTATTATGGACCAATGGAAGTGGTCTATGGGATTTGTGCATGGAGAGAATATGCCAATTTTATACATGTTATGGGAGGGGGCTGTAATGTATTTAATACATATCAACACATATTTGTGTCTGAAACATACATGAGAGCATGACAACACACAAGTCAAAAATCCTTAACAGCTAGAAACACCCACTAGATGAAAACACATAAAATCAGCAGATAAAACATAATCTACTTATATAGCATTTGTATACAAATTATATGAGACTCTGTATATATGGACTAGACATTTATATGGATAACAAGACTGTCCAAAGTTGTAATAGAAGTTTTTGAAAGGATATTAAACCTCATACCTCTGGGCTATGAAGGGATATTAAACTTCATGCTTCAAGGTTTAAGCAATTTCTAAGTACTAGAGATCAACATGAGACATTGCGGGGCTTGGCGTCGTGTTGGAGAGATTATCACACAACTGCCTCCTGAGGGTTACCTCTTCCTCTGAAGCACCTGGTACTTGCCATTGTCAGAGACAGCATACCAGGCTAAATGGACGTCAGGTCTGAGTCATTCTGGCAAGTCCTATGTTCCTATTTTGCTCTGTGTGGGATATGATTTGGAAGAGTTTCCATTTTATCCAAACTATCAAAATTCAAGGGGAGTTCAGACAAAAGAGTCAAGTTCTGACCCATCTCTAGATTAAACCATAAGCAGAGAATAAAGTTCTCATTCACCAAAGGTTACACTGCACTTGCAGCGAGATCTACTTAAAGTATATACTTTCCGAATGCCAGACTAAACAAATGTTAAGTATGTAACTTGGTGAAGATAATATGTTTGTTATGCTGTCTGAAGTGGCTCATGATCATGAGTGCCAACCTCAGGGCAAGAATCAGGAAGGTAGCCGTGTTAGTCTGGAATTGCAGAAGTGACAAAGAGTCGTGTGGCACCTTAAAGACTAACAAAAGTATAGACGCATAAGCCTTCGTGGGCTAATACCCACTTCGTCGGATGCATGCAGTGGAAGTATACAGAGGCAGGAATAAATAAGAGGCAAGGAACAGGTTAAAGATAACAAGGTTAGTTCAATCAAGCTGAACCAGTGTGTTATCTCTAATCAGGGAGGACAAGGTCCTCTTCTAGCAGCTGATCCGGAGGTGTGAACACCAAGAGAGGAGAAACTGCTTTTGTAGTTAGCTAGCCATTCATTGTCTTTGTTCAATCCTGAGTTGATGGCATCAAATTTGCAAATGAATTGCAGCTCAGCAGTTTCTCTTTGCAGTCTGATCTTGAAGGTTCTTTTGCTGCAGGATGGTGACCTTTAAATCTGTTATAGGTGTGTCCTCAGGGCAGACTGTCAAGAAGCAGGACAGAGACTCCAAACTGGTTGCATTTGTTCTATACAGGGGTGTTGGAACACTTTTTATAGCAGAGGTGCTGAGAGCCACTGAAGCAAACTGTGAACCCTGTATGTAATGGAAACCACTTCAAGCCAAGGGATGCTGCAGCTCCCCCCGCACCCCTAGTTCCAGCACCTGTGGTTCTATATTAGATTTAACCAACCCAGTAACAAATGTGAACTCCTTAAGCTCTATAACAGTCTTACCACAGAAGCACAGACAGTCCCCTTGGGCATTCCTATCTATCCTGCCACTCAGGCAAGCTGGACTGTGATAGTTGGTTGCTATCCTCCAAAGATCACAAAATATTCAGGTTGCTTCCAGTCACAAGAGACCAGTCACTTACCCCAGGTCATTTTGTACCTTAGATCAGAAGTTCTCAACCAGGTACACAGAGATCTTCCATGGGGTACATCAATTTATCTAAATATTTGCCTAATTTTACAACAGGCTAGATAAAATCACTAGTGAAGTCAGCTCTCTCAAAGACTATGTAGCCAACCCCGTAATAAACTAACTAAAGATTTATTAACTAGAAAAAAGAAATGAGAGTTATTACAAAGTTAAAACAAAACATATGTGCACAAATGAGCTGTATTCTATAGTTCTAAAAGGTGACAGAGTTGTAGTAATCTGGTAGCTCTGAATGTCTTTCAGGGCTAACCCAGGTTGACCCTGGAGATCTCGGCTTCTGCTTCATAGCTCTAGCCCTGTGAGAGTCCAAACAGCAAAAGAGATGAAGTATTTTCATGTCAACTATGGGATGAGCCCTTTTGCACATTGTCCCTTACTTCCATGAAGAGGCTATTAACTAAGTCTTTCTATTGCGATCATAAGCACATAAGAAAGGCTGTACTGGGTCAGATCAAAGGTCCATCTAGCCCAGTATCCTGTCTACCAACAGTGGCCAATGCCAGGTGCCCCGGAGTGAGTGAATCTAACAGGTGAAGATCAAGTGATCTCTCTCCTGCCATCCTTCACCCTCCTCTGACAAACAGAGGCTAGAGACACCATTCCTTACCCAGCCTGGCTAATAGCCATTAATGGACTTAACCTCCATGAATTTATCCAGTTCTCTTTTAAACCCTATTATAGTCCTAGCCTTCACAGCCTCCTCAGGCAAGGAGTTCCACAGGTTGACTGTGCGCTGTGTGAAAAAGAACTTCCTTTTATTTGTTTTAAACCTGCTGCCCACTAATTTCAATGGGTGGCCCCTAGTTCTGCTATTATGGGAACAAGTAAATAACTTTTCCTTATTCACTTTCTCCACACCACTCATCATTTTATATACCTCTATCATATCCTCCCTTAGTCTCCTCTTTTCCAAGCTAAAAAGTCCTAGCCTCTTTAATCTCTCCTCATATGGGACCGGTTCCAATCCCCTAATCATTTTAGTTGCCCTTCTTTGAACCTTTTCTAATGCCAGTATATCCTTTTTGAGATGAGACCACATTTGTACACAGTATTCAAGATGTTGGTGCACTATGGTTTTGTACAAGGGCAATAAGATATTCTCCGTCTTATTCTCTATCCCTTTTTTAATGATTCCTAACATCCTTTTTGCTTTTTTGACTGCCGCTGCACCGACGTCTTCAGAGAACTATCCACGATGACTCCAAGATCTTTTTCCTGATTAGTTGTAGCTAAATTAGCCCCCATCATATTGTATGTATAGCTGGGGTTATTTTTTCCAATGTGCATTACTTTACATTATGCACATTAAATTTCATTCGCCATTTTGTTGCCCAATCATTTAGTTTCGTGAGATCTTTTTGAAGTTCTTCACAGTCTGCTTGGGTCTTAACTATTTTGAGCAGTTTAGTATCTGCAAACTTAGCCACCTCACTGTTTACCCCTTCCTCCAAATCATTTATGAACAAGTTGAATAGGATTGGTCCTAGGACTGACCGTTGGGGAACACCACTAGTTACCCCTCTCCATTTTGAAAATTTACCATTTATTCCTACCCTTTGTTCCCTGTCTTTTAACCTATTGATGTCCCACAATGGCCCATTTAGTTTTGGTAAGCCTTCTTGTTGAGCAGGAGACAATCCCTCCTAACTGAATTCACAGTTTCAGAGCAAAGAATTTAAATATAATATCACATGCCATAAGGTAATAAGTGAGATTAATGCATGTAAATTGCTTCACGCATTTCATAAAAATCTAAACATATTGTTATAAGTCTAATACCCATTTTAACCATATTACCACACAGGCAAAACAGACTGGTTTCCAGCAATGAATTTGTCAGTGCTCAGCTGAGGCCTGAAGCCTTGGTATGAGCTGGCACCAAGTCTGCAAGCATCACAATATTTTACCATTAGCTTTATGTTTTCATGTAAAGAGTAACATTTGGAAGGTCCCATCAAAGTTTCAGATGGGAGGTACAGTATTAATGTACTATTTCAGTGTGTTACTTTTATTAAGATGGCAGGAAAGAGGCTAATAGGATTGCACTGTCAAGAAAACTAATATATAAATATCAACAGAGGTCAGTGGGAAATTGATTGCATGGTATGAGCCTCACATCTACCCCTCTTGGACACATAGCTTCCTACATATCTTCAAAACCACTTTCACCTGCGTTAGCAGGGTGAGTTTGGGAGGGTGGCACTCATGGTAGACTCTGTCTTACTACAGCCAGCTGTTGTTGCTATTCTGAGTGCGCAAGCTGCTGCTTCTACAACTTGAGTCAGGATGTTTCACCATGAGACAATGGTCATTAGTTTATCTTTTTGCACAGAAATGACAGCAGTGTCCATTACTTTTCACTTGGTCTTTATCATGTTGGGTAGAGTAAGCATGTGCTTTGTCATACATCACTTGTCAGTACAGCTCAGCTTATCAACTCAACATGCACAGCAGTGCATAGTGAAACAGGGACAGTATGAAAATAAAACACATTCCTCAGAGGAGGGTGCAGCTTTTCCATTTAGATCTATGGCTCTGTATTTAAAAGTATTTTGATTAGGGAGAGGC
This sequence comes from Dermatemys mawii, assembly GCA_007922305.1. Classification (NCBI taxonomy): domain Eukaryota; kingdom Metazoa; phylum Chordata; order Testudines; family Dermatemydidae; genus Dermatemys; species Dermatemys mawii. Next base: position 9,337,635 of record ML677341.1, on the reverse strand, counting down.
CATTTACCCAAACCCTGGAAGAAAAAAAAATAGGATTTGAATCCATGCTACTACCCATGACTTTGGTTTTGCAAAACTGAAACTACATGGAGTCCATTGCTATATTCTCTTATTCTCTCCCTCAATCTTTGCCAATACAGTGTTCCAACAGCTAACTGCCAAATTCTGCTCTTAGTTACATTAGTGTAAAGAAGTCCATTAAATTGCTAATAAGCCAAATAGACATTAGATATGCCAGTTTTGGACATAATTCACATTCAGAGCAGTGTAACCGAGAGCAGAATTTGGCCCTGAAGCAGTAAGAAAACTGTAGGAATGCAGCTCACACAACTCTACTGAGCATTCCCAACAAACTCTAAATACAAGTCATCATTCTGTAAATTGCTTGCTCCGCTCTTGCCCCTATGCTGCCTTAGACCCCAACTGGAATTTGGTGCAGGGAGCATCTGCAGAATGAGACCCATACTGAAAGTGAAGTCAAAATGGTTTTCAATCTAGAGACATTATTGATATCAATGGGAGATTAAAAGTCCACGTAGCCCATGAACATGTGCTGCTTAGTGTTGCACACTGAAAGCAAGCTGAAATTTCCACTGTGAACAAATAGGCCTTTCCAACCGGATTTACAAGACAGTCACCTTGATTTGAATGATTCCTTTGACAAAAAGATCTCTGCTGCCGTGTCTTTGACTGTGCACTGTCACACCAAGAAAGCATATAATGAATTTCACAGATATGGATATGATTTAACATTTAGCTTACAAAATATGGTACATATCCGAAGCAGAACTCAGATTACACAGATCATACGTCAGATTTCAGGATAAACATAGCTGCATACTTTATGTGACATGAGGGAGGAAAATACAATGAAGTCATTACCAGGGCTCTAGCTCCTATGTCTTCTCAGGATCTTTTCCTCCATTTCTGCCCCAGGATCTCCCTCCATTTGCTGATGTAGGAATCTATTGACAGGTGGATACTCAGTGAGTTGATAGAGTAGAAAGTCAGTACTTCCTCTGCCATTGTGAACTGCTTGCTCCTACTGCCACACTTGTGTAACCCTTCTGTCCATCAGAGTTGGCAGCAACAAGGGCCGGGTTCAGTATCCAGGGGTTCCATTCCAATAGCACAATACAAAAACCAGCTCCAGCCCCCACCCAGTGACCTGGGACAACCATATACCACTCCTCTGGGCGTCTGTAAGAGACAATACTTCCCCTCTCGCAAGCACAGAGTCTGAGTGTACCAAGGCCTTTTAATAACAGGGAGAAACAATGTGGCATTATATTGGGGAAACACAACAAACAAGGTTAATAAACCAAACCATGAACCAGAAGCCCCCCCTCCCAGCAAATAGGCCATGGCCTTCCCTTTGGCTCTGGAGTTCCACAACCCCAAAAAGTCACTCAATAGTCCCAAAAGTCCAGCAGCCCAAGAGTCTCTGTTCTTGGTCAGTGCAGAGTTCAAAAGTCAACTGGCAGAGTCTTACCTCCCAGCCTGGGTGGAAATGGAGGGTAGGGCACGGGGCACCTTACGTGGTCCGAGGCCGACTGCGCCGCCTCTCTGTGGGGTTCCACTGCAGCCCTCACCGCAATCCGCTCTGCTCGCCGACACTTGAACTGCTCTGCAGCGCCAGTCACTCCGCTAGCCGTCCTGCTAGCCGACACACGGACAGCTCTGCGGCGCCAGTCACTCCGTCAGCAGCACAAACGGCTCCACTAGTCGACACACGGACTGCTCTGCTGTGCCAGCCACTCCGCCAGCCACACGAACTGCACCCAGGAACTGGTCAGCTGAGTCCGCTGCTTCACTCTGCTAGCTGCACAAATTGCTTGGTGCCACCGACATACCTTTAGGCCTGCCCCCTACTTAACACAGCGCTCAGTGGTTTCAGCTCTTAAGTGATTTCAGCTCACGGTGGTGGTGGCAGCCTTGGCACAGGTACAGCAGCAGACCCAAAATGAATTCAGCTTAGCAGGCTAAACCTAGACTCCTAAAGGAATCAAAATCAGCTCTAACATTCCACAGTGGAGAGAGGCAAGGTGCAATAGGCCTGGGGAGCTCTTAGACAAGTCCCTCGCCAAAAGGTATAGAAACCTGCCCATGGCCTCTCAATCTCAGAGCATGCTGAAGCACGTGGCCCTTGACCAGTGAGTGCTACTTAGATGATGGAGAGTCCCTCCATCATAACAAGGGCCAAGTACATGTCCATAGTCCTTCATTCACATGATCAGGGTAACATCACTTTATCATTCCTGCCCCAGTAACATAGGAACTGGGGCTCCCACATCAGCCGAAGTGGCCATGTGGGCTGCTGTGAGCTCAGGCTAGGCGCGGTGGGTGTGCCTATGCAAATCGATCAGCCCCAAAGTTATTTTTCCACCGCTCACTGCAATTCCCATAATTCACCACCAGATGTCAGAATAGATCTCATTCCTGACACTGCTTACACTTGTATCGCCAACACCTATGAGTCTCAAAGTTGATTTTGAGGCAGATTTGTTCATGGGAGCATGGAACACCCATTGGGTTACCACACAAAGAGGAATGACATCTAATAGCCAAGTTAATTTTAGTTACTGAGAGGGGAACTTAATCTTTGTAGGAAGATCTTCCTATACAGAGAGCATGGCAACTGTAAGGAATGGCGCATGATAGTGATGGGTGCATCAAAGTATGGACGAACTAAATAAAACATTATAGGACAGTGAGTGGCAGCTCTTCAGAGCACATCTGGGTTCCTTGCATTCTCTCTCACAAGACTGAGCATAGCACAACCCTCAGAATCCAGGAACTTGTAAACCAAGCAGGGGACATGCACTCAAAGGGAGCTTGAAGGCTCATTTGACCGGTGTGACAGCAAACCAGGAATGCTCACGTTCCTGGGTCATCCCACATCATCTTCCCTTCTCTCAAATGTAACCAAGGAGCTCACAAAGAAAAGTGAAAAGTGTCTCTCAATGGGTGTTAAAATGGTGTAACATGACAGTTATCAGAGCTGTAAGATAATATAGAACCTAGCAGACAGCAGAGCAATTTATATCTTCATTCAAATTTATCCCCTATGTAACACTGCTGGCTCCAGACACGTGGCTGAATTTGTCCCTGTATGTCTGGTCACCCCTCTCCATGTCAATATGGAATCCACTTAAATACTCAGTAAATACTAGGAGCACTAATTCTAAGTATTTAGCTTATTATGGCAAAGAAGAAAGAAGGGGAATAGTAAAGCATTGCTGCCTACCAGTATTAGCAAAGAACAACTGCCTACTCACATAAGCTGTTGCTAACATGGCAAATCAAATGGCTAACCATGGGAAATTAGATACTTGGGAGTTTCTTGGAATCAAAGATTATTCCTCTCATAAATCTGTGTTGATATAGCAAAGTGGAGTAGAAGACATTTACACTCTTACAAATAAAGAGTTTGATCCTACAGACCTTATTCCTGCAAAAACTCTCATTAAACGTTCAGGAGAAATAAATTAGGTGCCAGAACTGACCAGTCATTTCTTATTTGATGGAGAATGGAAAGAGTAATCAAAACAGGTCATAGGCCCAATCCTGCATTGTTTTTGCACTGCCAAACTCCCATCAAAATTAATGGATGCCGAAGGGAGGGAGGGAAAGAGTCAGAATTGCAGGATCAAGCCTTACAAAAGTAGGACTGGGAAAGATCAGTATCTCAATTAGTTGTCGATTTGCATGAAGGTTGGATTACGATTTCTTCAGTGAAAAGACAATAACAGTCTAGCGCTTGATGAAGAATTATCAGTCACACTGTATTCTAAAGTTCTGTTCATACACAGTTTACTAAAAGGTTAATGAATTATTAATAGATGTAAGCATGCGACAGACACGAGCAATGTATCAGACGACTTTAAGCACATCAGTAGAAGGGATCATAGACAGTTATAAGGAATCTGTTGCACATAAGCTATAGCAACTAATTAACCATCTATTAAAACATCTATGAATCATTTATTAACCCTTTACATACTATTTAAAAATGGAACCTAAACATAAAGTGTGAGCAAAATCATCATATAAAGTACTGAGCAGCTGTTTTGTCCTATCTCTCATTTTAATGAAAAATAATACTTAGCACTTGCATAGCACTTTTCAAACCTAGATCTCAAAAGTACTTTTAAAGACTGACCATCTTATTCCTTATCCCCACTGTACAGGGAGAAACTGAGTCACAGAGTGGGTGTGAGATCTAAAGGCCAAACAGTGAGTACATGACAAAGTCATGAAGAGATCTCAAGTGTCCTGACTTGCAGTCCTATTCCCTCATCCACTGGTCCGTACTGCTTCCCCTTTGAACTACTTTTTTTGTTTCTATTATTGCTTCACATGTAGGGTATCATTTAAATTATCCAGGCTATTTTGAAATAGTCTTCAATTATATATTAGATACAGATAAATATGGGGGGTCTGAAGGCCTGGGGAGAAGACCACTACTTATTTTATTTTCAAATGAGAGAAGTTTTCAGGAGTCATTAAATGAGGTTTAAAATAAAAAAATAAATGTATTCCATACAACATCTCTGTCTCTGGACAGATGCTGAAACACATTTCAAAGGGGGAGAAAAATTAATTTTCCAAACTAATCAATGTAATCTGCTTTTTAAAGAAATTAAAACCAGCCTTCCAAATCAGATTCAGATGAACTAGATCTGACTGTGCTATGCACTGGAGCTAAATTGTCTTAAGATCATGCAGACACAGCTGCTCACCAGACCCTGGGCAGCTGCACAAAGTATCCTTCTCCCTAGAACCGTAATTCAATCCCCAATCAGGTTAAAACAAAATTTGAACCTTTAAAAATAGCATGTTTCTGGCTCTCATGAAACCAGGCAAGACTGCCCTTCAGAGAGCTGCTTCCTGGTAGAGAGGGAGACACAAGGGAGGGTATTTAAGTGACTTGTGCTGTGAGTCCACACCTCTCATTTCAGAGTAGCAGCCATGTTAGTCTGTATTTGCAAAAACGGGAATAGTTGTGGCACCTTAGAGAATACATAAATTTGTTAGTCTTGAAGGTGCCACAAGCACTCCTCGTTCTTTTAACACCGCCCATGTTACAGAATTGCTGGCCTGTGAGGCCACTGTTGCTGGACAGCTTGAAATGGTGAGGCTGGAGAGATGGGAAATCTGACATGGACAAATACTGACAAATGTTAAAACAATGTTCATTGTGGAGCACAGCAGATACCTATGGGCATGATCTTGCTTCCACTGAAATCAGTGGCCAAACTTCCAGACACAAAATCAGGAGCTTAAATATTGAAGCTGAGAACCCCTTCATGCCTCCAAGATTGGTCAGTCTCTCTAGCCCCCCATCCCTCCAATTTGTCACCAGTAAAGGACTTTAATAGTAGTTTTCAGGAAAGGCTTTAATAGTTCTACCCCACCAAAGGGCTCTTGCAGCAGCGCTGAAATCTGGAATTAGAGCCACACCACCCCAGGAGAGCAAAGTAAGATTAAGATTCTACATTATGAAATATTTAGACTTAGGGACTATTTATGCAGGGGAGCAGAAGCCAAGAGGAATTGGGCAGGGAGCATGAAAGGGCTCTGCAACCTGTCCCTGCCCACAAGTCCTTCCATACCATTCATGGCATGCCTTAGCGGGAGCGAGGAAAGGCCTCTACGTGGCATGCACCATTCCTACCCAAACAGAAACACAGGCAGCAAAGCCAAGGGGGACAGTATGCTGCCAAAACCAGCATTAACATGTGCTCTTTGCTGAAGATACATGAGGTGTTAACCATCGGAGGGCATGTCTCAGGAGACAGCACAGAGGGGTAGACCCATCCATGGAGCCACAACCTCCTTTTCCTGTAGATCCCTGGATTCTATAGAGCTTTTTCTGCCACCACTCGATGCCTGATCTGTTGAAGGGAGCACTGACCAGAACTCCACCACGATCTCCTGGCTGACTTTCTTGCAGCCTCCTCCAATCAGTTTTACCATGGGAGGTTACAAAATGAGCATTAGATATCAACCACTAAACCATTTGTAAAAATTCCTGCTCTTCTGCATAATGATCTAGAAACAATTTTCAGCAGATTGTCTGCATTGATGTGACACTGCAGGGTCCAAATCACCTTTCAGTGTAAATGCCAACTCAGATAAAGGATAAGCATGGGCTTTCAAAGCTGATATGGAGAACTCACATTAAAAAACTCAGTGGTACTCAAACCGATGATGATGGCTATTTTCAGTCAAAGGGAGAGTTAATGTTTAATTTCTGTTGTCTGTGTTCAACAACAGAAGCGCCCCTCTTCATCACAAAACCCAGTGTGAATGTATATAGAGGAGGCTTCCTTAAGGGGGCCAGCTCAAATGGAGAGAAGGGGTAGTTGCAGGGGGGCGGCGTGTTTTTCTTTTTAAAGGCTTATTTGAAAACCATCAGCCTAAGAGCAAGGTCTTATGTATGCCAACTGAATCTGTGCAAGGAAAAAAGGGTTGCCTCCCCCAGTGGAATGAGAAAGATTAGTTTACATTTCCAGAGACATTTAGAAAGCTGGTAAAATAAGCAAGAAAGTGAAGGGAACGAAGTCAGTCCCAGCTGAGGGAATTTTGCCTTCTGCCAGCAATGGAAGATTTTACAAATTGGCTCTTTTTTTATTATTCTTTTTGCCTTTTCTCCACCTAAGTATGTGGCTGGGAATTCCCACTGCCTGCCAAACTATAGTAACCCTTCAATTGCATTATAAGTAAGCCTTCAAAGCAACAACATCTTACACACTAATGTAAAATAACTGCATTAGACCCAACCAGGGAAGGCACGTTGCTATAACCATCACATCCTGCCTCCAAGACCATCAGAGGTATTACATATGGAACCCCTGCTTGCTCGGAGTATCACTCTGTCCTCCTCTAGTGGTGGCTAGGCCAGCTAGACATTGATGACCATGCTATAGCCTTGGCTAAGAGAGCTACATCTTTCAGCTTGAACAGTAGCTGCTCATGCCTTAAGATCAAAGGGTTCCAGGTTTGATCCCCACTGCCTACAACCCACCAGTGGGGCATTGGCATTACACATAGGCAGGATCTAGTTCTGCACAACCAAAACTTCCACTGACTTAATTCTGGACTAGTAATTAGAGTAGAGGTCTAGGGATCAGGAGAGCTAGAATCTAAGCCCAATTCTGTCCTAAGTGACTATGGGCATGACTTGCTGAGCAACACTGAGGCCATGACTACATTTGCACGTGTAGAGCGCTGGGAGTTAAACCAGCCTTCAGAGATCGCAGTAGAGAAAACGCTGCCCAGTGTTTACACTGTCAGCTGGAAGCGCACTGATGTGGCCACACTAGCAGCTCTTGCAATGCCACAAAGAGCAGTGCATTGTGGTAGCTATCCCAGCATGGAAGTGGCTGCAACTTGCTTTTCAAATGCCAGAGGAGGGGGGAGTGTGACAGGGAGTGTGTTGTGTGTATGTGGAGGAAGAGAGAGTGGGTTTTTGGGGTTCTGGGATTGTGTCAGCATGCTGTCTTGTAAGCTCAGACAGTAGCATACCCCTTCCCTTCTCCTCTGCCTCTCTCTCACTCACAGCAAGCAGCATTCCTCAGTAATGGTCACTTTGCCCCAAAGCAGATAAGCATGCCGGATGTCAGAAATGGAGCTCTGAAAGGGGATATCCACATTCCTGGCCACAGGGGATTATGGGACGTTTCCGGAGGTCAATCAGAGCACAGCAATGCAACACCCCATTTCAGCTGAGGCACCGCAAGCGTTATGCTTCTTGTGGAGGTGGATTACCAGTAGCGCTCCAGCTGCAGAGTCCAGGAGCTCCAAGTGCCTTGCCAGTGTGGACAGGTCGGAAGTTAGGATGCCTCATATATAGCATTTGTCATCTCTAGCTCTCAAGGCCCCTTACAAAGGAGATCAGTATCATTATCTCCATTACACAGATGGGAAAACTAAGATAAATGCAGTGTCTTGCCTGAGATTATTCAGCAGGACAGTGGCAGCAATGAGAACAGAAGCCTGGTACTGAACTCGAGCCCAGTGCACTATCCACTAGGCAACATCACCTCTCACAGAGCACATTTCATCTCAATGGTCCCGGCCTGCATGATTTCTGCTCCCCAAACTCACTGACCTCTGTAGCAATTTTCCACACACATGGAATTTAGGATAGAGCCCTATCAAATTTTCCAGCATTAATGAAATTCAACACTGTCTCTGGGGTAGACAGTACTGGCAGCACTTCTGATATGATTGCCAGTCTCATGATATCTGGTGTTTTTCTCCAGCTCCCATGTCATGTGATTATAAGTAAACCTCGGCTTTTCATTTTTCAGAAGGGAAAATAAGTTTCTAGCCACTATGGTTGTAAAGAAAAGCCTGGAAAATGTGACCCTTAAAGGCACAAAAACCAGATGACAAAATAAAATATGGGGTTCTTTTTAATCATATATATAAACTCACTGATTTTTTAGGCAGTCTCATTTTTTGGGACCAGACTCCTGAGTTCTGACTGACTAAGGCTGGCAATCCTGGGTAGACAGCAGCAGCGAGCACTCAGGGGAGAGGAGACCTTTCTGGTGAAGGACACAGAGAAACCCATTCCCTTACACACAGCGTACCAGGAGCTTTAATATGCATGCAGAGCAGCGGACACCACTCTGCTTTTAAGTTCTCATCTAACTACTCCACCCACAGTAAACTTCATGGAACAGAATCTAACCTCCTTGGAGGGATGAAAGGTTAAATCAACCCAGCTGGGATTCAAAGTCCCAGGGAGTCTATGTATTTAAAACCTGTGACCCAGTCCTATAAGAGGCTGAGCATCCCCACATCCCACTGACTTTAATAGGAAAGCTTATCACCCTTCATGATCTGGGTCCTGGTGCTTTAAGAGTGAGGCTTTCAAAAGTTCCCAGCACTGGCCTAATTCTGCTCCCACTGGAGTCAACAGTAAAATTCCTACAGACTTAACTGGGAGCAGAGCTAAGTCATTGTTGAAAATCCCACCCTAATTTAAGTGATTTTGATATCTGCTTGCACTTGTCATACAGCAGAGACAGATCCTGATGGGAAATGAAATCCTCTATTTCTTTTCACAGCCAGGGAATGAACATGGCAGCTGTAATGAAACCTACACTCAGTGCAGACTCCAGCTCATAAAAAGGACTGAGCTGAGGACACAAAGCTAAACCTGACATGACAGCATCTGAACAAGTCAGCCACGCCGCCCCACACAAAAAGGAAGACTTCATTGTGGACTCCGTGTGAGACTCCGTATGCATTTTCTTAGTCTAATCCTCTGTGGATTTTTCATCCAGCATCTGCCAAGCATTATTTTTGCCACCAAAAGCTCCATATGAAAATACAGAATGCTATGCTGAAGGGCAAAGCTGACAAAACGCCCAACAGTCAGACAGATAAATGCTGTTTAAGGATTACTAATCCTGATTGTTCCTTGAACAAAGTTTTGCTTCAGGAGCTCAGGCAGATATAAAAGTTTAATGTGTGTCCTTTTGTGACTGACAGCATCCAATTATAATTTCAAGGAGCTCTTCTCCTCCAAACTGGGGTAAATAGTTTAGCTCTGACACATTTACAGACACAAAACTATCAGCAAAATTGGAGAGACCAATGCACATGCTGGGATAAATTTATCCCTGAAGAATGCCCATTTAAATCAATAGAGTTATGCCAGCGTGCATATTAAATAAAATGTACTCTTAAGGCCCAATTTGGCTCTCATTGACATCACTGAAAATGCAGTAAAGTCAGTGAGATTGCATTGGAGTAACCATTGGCAGAGACTTTAGTCCTTACAACACAAGTTAAACATAAGCGACAAAGAGTCTTGTAGCACCTTATAGACTAACAGATTTTAGGGATCATGAGCTTTCGTGGCCTAAGACCCACTTCATCAGATGAATGTTGTGGAAATCTCCAGAGGCAGGTATAAATAGCAGGCAAGAAGGCAAGGTAAATTCAATGGGGGGGGGAGTGAAGCCCACTTCCAGCAGGTGATCTGGAGGTGTGAACACCCAGAGAGGAGAAACTGCTTTTGTAATTGGCGAGCCATTCACAATTAATATTGAGTCCAGACCTGATGGTGTCAAATTTGCAGATGAACTGGAACTCAGCAATTTCTCTTTGAAGTCTGGTCTTGAAGTTTTTTTTGCTGAAGGATGGCTGTTTTGAGGTCTGCTATTGTATGTCCAGGCAGGTTGAAGTGTTCTCCTACAGGCTTTTGTATATTGCCATTCCTAATATCTGATTTGTGTCCATTTATCCTTTTACGTAGAGATCACTGGTTCATTCACCTGCGCTTCTACCAATATAATATACGCCTTCATGTGCCAGCAATGCCCCTCTGCTATGTACATCGGCCAAACTAGACAATCCCTGTGTAAAAGGATAAATGGACACAAATCAGATATTAGGAATGGCAATATACAAAAGCCTGTAGGAGAACACTTTAACCTGCCTGGACATACAATCGCAGACCTCAAAACAGCCATCCTTCAGCAAAAAAAACTTCAAGACCAGACTTCAAAGAGAAATTGCTGAGCTCCAGTTCATCTGCAAATTTGACACCATCAGGTCTGGACTCAATATTAACTGTGAACGGCTCACCAATTACAAAAGCAGTTTCTCCTCTCTGGGTGTTCACACCTCCAGATCACCTGCTGGAAGTGGGCTTCACTCCCCCACCCCCCATTGAATTTACCTTGCTTTCTTGCCTGCTATTTATACCTGCCTCTGGAGATTTCCACAACATTCATCTGATGAAGTGGGTCTTAGCCCACGAAAGCTCATGATCCCTAAAATCTGTTAGTCTATAAGGTGCTACAAGACTCTTTGTCGCTTTTGCGGATCCAGACTAACACGGCTACCCCTCTGAAGTTAAACATAAGTATTCAGCAATAGTTGCAGCATAAACAGATGCCAACAAATGGTATTACTGTATATGCCCTTGATTGATTTTATTCAGTGTATGTCAAGGGTGCAGTTACAAAAACAAAGAGGAGACCTGTACATCTGTTTCTTAATGAAGCCATTAATAAAAAAAACTATTAGCCAGTAAAGCACGAAGATAAAGTCCAGAAAGACAGCAATAATGCAACAGTAGATAAAGAAATGTGGTATGTACCCCAGTTCAACAGCCAAAATAAAACAGGATGTTACGCTGACCCTGAAGGACCAGAACATGCAAGGCATTGTCAGTCAGAACTCTGGTAGACATATGACAGCCCAAGATTTCAGGCTCATAGTCAGACTCGGGGGTTTGCTGTGATTTCTCCTCATACTACCTTGCAGGAAAGCATAACAATTTCCCATTCTGCGCTCCTCTTCAACCACTATGACTGCTAACAGAGCAGAGAAAAGGGCCAAAAATAGGGTGTTTTAGGCAACTAAATAATCCCCAGGCTACCTTCCAAGAGTGACAAAGCAATTATTGTGGAGGGAATTAGAGCTGTCTTTGACCTGGTATAACCAACTGCCTCGCCATAGTTACTGCTTGCAAATGCCTACATGGCAGATGGTATATAATTGCGTTCTCTGGAATGCATTTCTTGTATTTTACCAGGAGAAGTTTGCACTGGCTACGTTAGCCACAAATGGGGAGTGGCAGCAACTGCTAACCTACAGTTAATGTTATATATTGGTTTCCATTTTAACCACCTCTTTTCACTCAGTCAGAACTTTTATCTTTTGTGACAAAGATTTCCATTCATGGCCTCTGCTTGAAGCTGAATATATTTCAAAAGTTTGAACAAACCAAACAACAACAACAACAAAAATCATTCAGCCACTTTTACCTATAAGGAGAGTGATAAAATATATACTTTTGCACTAGTACCAAAAACACCTCATGACCTTTTTTCTAAACAGGTCTACAGCTTAGATGGCTGGAAGTTGAAATTTGAAATGTACGACTGACGTAGTCCTCACTGACAGGATATGCCTTTGATGTACTGGTTTTCATTTGACTGAGTTGTGAGGTTTAGAAATTAGCATATTAAGTATGTGTAGCAAATATTGTTGCCAAGTTTATAAGGCGTGCAGCTAAGGAAGGACATGCTGCAGGAGTATCTGTGGCTAAGCAACCTCTGCCAGATCCCTCATTATAACTGACTTCATGGTTCACTATGCCACTAAGCTTGTCTTCTCTCTCTTTAGGCACTTATACGCCGTTGTCAAAGAAATTCACAAACTATAGTGACAAGGCTCATATATAGGTGATGGAAGCCATATAACCTAGATCCGTGGCTCTCAACCTTTCCCATGCCAAAACTCCAAGTTATAACAGAAAAAAAAAAATGGGAACCTTCCTGTCTAGCCATAAAGAAAAGAAAGGTGGTCATGACTCAGTGAAATCTGCCTGTGACTCCGAGTTTGAGAACCCATGATATACAACAAAGTTAGGTGCCTACTAAAATGTGTAGGCAAGTAAATTGATAGCTCCTTATAGACTATGTAAGAGGAAAAAGGGTTAAAAGAGCACTCCCACATCCTTTGTAAGGTGTAAGCAGAAGAAAGCCCTACTCAGATACACCTTAGGAAGTGCTTCATTTGTTATGAAAGAGAAGCCGGGGCTCAAAAAAAAAAAAAAGGGAGGTGCCAGGGCTGAAGCAATGTTTTGCTTTCATAACTGCGGCAGCAAGCCCAAAGATGCAGGGGCTATGAGCTGCCAAACCTAAGGGGCTCAGTCCTGGCACAAATTAAGCACTGGCCTTTCGGTGTTCCACATGCAGGGCAGATGTGAAGACAGAACACAAGGTTCAAACACGTTACATTTTAGAAGGTGGCATAGAGCGGATTTTACATGATGCCGGCAAAGTGCATGAGGAGAACAGAAGAGAACAAATAAAGAATAAGACCAACTGACACCTACATATTTAAAGCTCAGATGACCTGAAACAAGCTGGTTGCCATGGAACTGCCATTTAACAGCAGCATATAATATGGCTCTCACAGAATTCAGAGTGCTTCCCTCCCCCCTAAAACTTTTTAATGCTGGTAAAAGTGCCACACTAACAGTAGAAAATGAAATCTATTTATCCATAAAACAGACACATCACCACAGACTAGCTTCCTCAGTGCTGCTTCCTAATGCACCTCAGTGTGATTAGCCATCTAAGGGCAGCTGAACATTCATACCCAATCAGCCTTGCTGCCAAGAAAGCAATCCTGTGTATTAATCAATGCCACTGAGTACAGTTCCGGTCCAGTTGTTTGTTTAATTATTGTTTTTTTAAAGGTTCATACCCTACCTCCAGGAACTGAACTAAGACCACCAGCTTTTTCCTACAGGACCAAACAGCCTTTATAAACTGACAAATTTCACCTGCCAGATGATAGCCAGCAGCCAATCCACTGCATCATCCAGGGCCATTCAGTGTAGTATAATGAAAGGCAGGGGCTGCAGGAAACCCCCACACCTCTCCATCTTACAATGCTCATTCACATGTGGGTTTGGGATTTTTTGTTCCTAGAGAAAAATAATTTAAAATCTCTTACATTTGCACCAACCTTTCTGCTTCTAAAATGAAACACCAAGAACAATTTAAGATTGAGGGCCTGGCTACACTTGCAGCTGTAGAGCACGTTGGGTTAAACCACCCTTTGGAGAGCGCACTAGGGAAAGCACTGCAATCTGTCCACACTGATAGCTGCAAGCACACTGGAGCGGCCACACCTGCAGCACTTGCAGCTACACTGGGAGCGGTGCATTATATGCAGCTATCCCAGCGTTCAAGTGGCTGCAACATGCTTTTCAAATGGGGTGGAGTGGAGAGCGACAGGGAGTGTGTTGTGTGTATGTGGGGGAGAGAGAGTGGGTTTTGGGGTGCTGAGAGTGTCAGCATGCTATCTTGTAAGTTCAGACCCCTCTCCCTCCTCACCTCTCTCTCACTCACTCACAGCAAACATTTATTGTTTGTTTTGTCTTGGATCAGATAAGTAGCCAGCTGTCAGAAACGGAGCTTTGAAAAGGCACGTCCGCATTCCTATAGCCAATTTCACAACAATGAGAAGAGAGGCCACTTGACTTAAGGGAATTATGGGACATTTCCAGAGGTCAATGAGAGCGCATTAACATAACTCCTTGTTCACACTGATGCTGCAGCACTCCAGTGGGGGCACATCAGACATTAATCCTCTCGCCGAGGTGGAGTACCAGGAGCGCTCCAGCCAGGGAGTCAGAGCACTCTACGTGTCTTGCCAGCATGGACGGGGAATAAGGTAGAGCACTCTGGGAGGCTTTATTGCAGTATAACCTGAGAGTGTAGCCAAGCCCTGAAAGAATCAATGGGAGCTGAGTGCCACGCCTGCTTAGGTCCCTTAAAAAATTCCAACCTTAGAGCTGAGCAAAAAGCTTAGCTACACTGTATATTGAAGCAATACATCATTAATGTAGGTCCAGACCACACTATGATTAGACCAGAGATGGATAAATGACAAGTGATCCAGAGAATAATGTCATTGACCATGAAGGACTTTATTGAGCAATTCTGCTGAAAACAAATGAATGGATTGGGATTGTACTGATAAAAATCATAACGTTTTTATGACTCTCACTGAAAAACACAGCACACATTATCTGCTCTATAAATTGATTTTTTCATGGTTCTCTTGTCAAACCACTGAACAAACTAAATAATTGCTTAAGGAACAATGATAGAGATGTGACCAATTTTTGTGATTTTTTCCCCTTCATATTGAAGTGTAGTGAGTCTCAGGAAAGTAACTATCAAAAGAACATTGTGGTGTTCTGTTTCCTTGACAAAAGTGACAAAGTCCTGTGGCACCTTATAGACTAACAAACGTACTGGAGCATAAGCTTTCATGGGCTAATACCCACTTCGTGGGATGGATGCAGTGGAAATACCCAGAGGCAGGTATCATGTTTCCTCGGCATGATTTCAGGTATAACTGGTTCCATTTACAACTCTTAAGGTGAGTTCAGGAATCACTGGCACTGCAACTCAACCTGGGAAGCTACAAGTCCAGTTGTGTTCTGACTCAGACATCATCCCCAGCAATGCAGATCCTGCAATCAGAATGTACAGTTGCTGATGAGTTTTTTAAAAGATGCATGAGGCAGGGGAAAAAAATCCTGCTCGCTTCTCTGCAGATGTATTGGTTCTGCAGAGTAAACTGGAGCAAAACTTTTGTATCAGTGAAGTCAGCAGATGTGACATAAAGATACTCTGGACATGATTTTCCACTGCTTTATACCCTGGCACTGACATGTGCACCTTGCAAACTGGGCATAAAACACTGCTATGATGACTTGGTACCAGTTTGCATCCAGTCTGCACAGTTGTAATGACAACACAAAAAACACAGAACAATGGAGAAAGACACCATGAGTGTCTGAGTGCTATCTACCAACTTCACTGGACACAAACAAGTTCTACCCCTGTTCACACTGCTGAGCCATGAGCAGAAAATATCTGGAATCAAAAATATCAACTTCTCCTTAAATGGTATTTCACTAGTCATTCCCTTTGACTTTCATGTTCTTGTACTGTTATTTAGCATCATTTACAGTAACAAAAATTAAGGAAATGTCTCCTACAATCCCACAGGCTGACCTTTTGTCCTCAGGACAGTCAAGTTTGGTAGATAGTCAAGTCCTCCCACACTGCATCGCAAACAATGGGCTAGAGCAGTTTAGGAGGATGCTAGGAAGTCTGGGATATGAGTGATTGGACTCAGGCCTCATAATTCAGTGTAGATGCTAGAGCCCCAGGTTGGGACCAAAGGTTCAACAATTCCTAATCTGGAATTACAAATGAGTGTAGATGTGCAAGCCCTAGGTTAACAAATCCAGGGTTTGCAATTTGAGTTCTACTAACCCTAGGTTTACATTGCAGTGTAGACATACCTATAGGCCCTAACTGATCCCAAAAAAGAACTCTACTCACAGTCTCCCAAGCTGTGCAAACCCGTGGAAAGTTGTGAATCTGGCTACCACACCCGGTTAAGTGATTCACGTGGAACAGGGAAAGGACTCAGAAAGCAATTATTCAACATACCAGGAGAGATTTCAAGAGAAAGAGAATCAGGTGAGGAAAGAGACTTCACCTCCCACCTATGCCAGAGTCTCAAGTCATTTGACTGAAAAAACAGGCCACTCGTTGGTTCTGTTGTTCAAACATACTCAATACTGGTGTTCTCCCTCCTGTAATATTCTACACAGTATATGGGAAACTTGCCAAATGAATGAGGCAGCATGAGTGCTCAAAATGAAGTCATAAGAAAGAAAGAAACTGGAGAGGAATTGGTCCAGTCTAGATATATACATGCCTCCTATTCACTGTCGGTCTCTCTTTTAACTCTTGACAACATTGTGCACATACACTACAGCTGCTTTGTGACCTGCATGCATAGTGTACTCCGCCAGACACCATATGAGTTTGTAGTGCTTCCAGGACTACTGAGTTACCACCAAAGAATAATGTCAGACATTAGAGAGGGGAAAGAACTGTTATATCATATTGTCCACCTCCCTCTGAAGGAGATAGCCTTCAAATAGAGGATCCTTCAGATATGGAACTGAGAATAGATACTGCATATAACTTGATTACCTATTCTTAGTCTCGCTGAAAAGATTTTTTCCTTCAGCAGATGGAAAGATACAGTAATACACCACAAAAACAGCATCATGAAGCCACTGCACATAGCAGAAGATAAATAGAAATTGGCTGGAGCTGCAAAATTTGAATCCAGAGGAAAATGTTAATCAACATCTAGGGGTATTCACATGCTCAATTTTGGTTTTGACCCATCATTAAAAACAACCAGCCAAATTCAACTGTGGTGTACGTGGGTATGACTCCACTTGAATTTGGCCCAGTATTTCCTTGAATTTGACATCACCACAGAAATATGAACTACATAATACCACCACAACACATTTATACAGCTTCTTTCATCCAAAATCTCTGGATATTTTCCAGCACTAATTAATGAAGCCACACATTTAAGGCTGGTATCACAGTATTCATTTAACATACAAGTACATACAAGACTGAGGGAACTTGGATTATTTACTCGCAGAAGAGAAGAATGAGGGGTGATTTTATAGCTGCTTTCAACTACCTGAAACGGGGTTCCAAAGAGGATGGATCTAGATTGTTGTCAGTGGTACCAGATGACAGAACAAGGAGTAATGGTCTCAAGTTGCAGTGGGGGAGGTTTAGGTTGGATATTAGGAAAAACTTTTTCATTAGAAGGGTGGTGAAGCACTGGAATGGTTACCTAGGGAGGTGGTGGAATCTCCTTCCTTAGAGGTTTTTAAGGTCAGGCGTGACAAAGCCCTGGCTGGGATGATTTAGTTGGGGACTGGTCCTGCTTTGAGCAGGGGGTTGGACTAGATGATCTCCTGAAGTTCCTTCCAACTCTGGTATTCTATGATCCACAGAAAGCTGTCTCAGTTCACACAAGGCAAAATCAGGAACAGAACTCAAGCAATACTTTCCATTGTTCTGCCATAAGCACTGGACCACATCAACAGCCACAAGAAGAGAAGAGTTGCTGCAGCATCCCCCCCATCCCCAAACTAGACTTAGGCATGTGGGATTTGAGTCATAACATGAAACCACAGGTAGTGTTCAGGTATTCATCAATGTATTTACCAATAATTTGAAGAAAGGAGTAAACAGTGAGGTGGCTAAGTTTGCAGATGATACTAAACTGCTCAAAATAGTTAAGACCCAAGCAGACTGTGAAGAACTTCAAAAGGATCTCACAAAACTAAGTGATTGGGCAATAAAATGGCAAATGAAATTTAATGTGGATAAATGTAAAGTAATGCATACTGGAAAAAATAACCCCAACTATACGTACAATATGATGGGGGCTAATTTAGCTACAACTAATCAGGAAAAAGATCTTGGAGTCATTGTGGATAGTTCTCTGAAGATATCCATGCAGTGTGCAGCAGCAGTCAAAAAAGCAAACAGGATGTTAGGAATCATTAACAAAGGGATAGAAAATAAGACGGAGAATATCTTATTGCCCTTATACAAATCCATGGTGCGCCCACATCTTGAATACTCTGTACAAATGTGGTCTCCTCATCTCAAAAAGGATATATGGCATTAGAAAAGGTTCAAAGAAGGGCAACTAAAATGATTAGGGGATTGGAACAGGTCCCATATGAGGAGAGATTAAAGAGGCTAGGACTTTTTAGCTTGGAAAAGAGGAGACTAAGGGGGGAGATGATAGAGGTATATAAAATTATGAGTGGCGTGGAGAAAGTGAATAAGGAAAAGTTATTTACTTGTTCCCATAACAGCAGAACTAGAGGCCACCCATTGAAATTAGTGGGCAGCAGGTTTAAAACAAATAAAAGGAAGTTCTTCTTCACACAGCGCACAGTCAACCTGAGAACTCCTTGCCTGAGGAGGCTGTGAAGGCTAGGACTATAACAGGGTTTAAACGAGAACTCGATAAATTCATGGAGGCTAAGTCCATTAATGGCTATTAGCCAGGATGGGTAAGGAATGGTGTCCCTAGCCTCTGTTTGTCAGAGGAGGGTGATGGATGGCAGCAGAGAGATCACTTGATCTTTACCTGTTAGGTCCACTCACTCCGGGGCACCTGGCATTGGCCACTGTCGGTAGACAGGATACTGGGCTAGATGGACCTTTGGTCTGACTCAGTACAGCCTTTCTTATGTTCTTATGGTCTTTGGTGGAAAAAGGTTGAGAGCCGCCAGGCCTAGAGTATGCATTCCACTGTCCACAGAGTGTGTGCCTTATGGCAGAATGACAGCTTCATCATCTGGGCTTTTATCTGCATGCTTTGGTTTGCTTTTTAAATTTAGCATTCCTGTAGTACACGGTGGTCATGAGCTGGTTTCATGAATCCTGAATCCTGGCATCCCCACAGGGCTGAAACCAGGAACAGAATCACTGGGCTGAAGCCCCACGGGGCTGAAACTGGGAGTGGAGCCGTGGGGATCCCCGAGCCCCAGCACTCCCCCAATCTAAAGCCCTGAGCCCCGGTGCCTCTATGGAGTGAAAGCCCCAATCTCCCATGCCCCACCTGGAGTCCCAAGCCTCCTTGATCCTGTGGCCGAAGCCCCAGGCCTCCCAGTGGCTGAAGTCCACAGCTCTAAGTACCCCCCCACATCGATGTTCCCTCTAATTTTTGACAGGCCATGTGCACAAAAAATTTCTTCTGTGCAATTTTTTGTGCGCACCATGTTTGTCATGTACACAGGGTTTAGGTTCTCTGTGCACGTGCACACACGCACAGCTTAGAGGAAACAGTGCCTCCCCACACACACACATATATACCTGATGGCCAAAGCTAGGAGCCCCAAGGCCTCCCACTGGTCCCTGAAGGGTTTTTTTAGTATGTTGCAAGGGGAGGAGGAGAGAGTGCTCTACTAATGAATTAGTTCTCAACACACTCCTATAAGGTAGGTCAGTATTATTATTCCCACTTCACATACAAGGAGGGAAAAGCAGAAAGGCATTAAAGGCCAGATTTACAGTGGTATTTAGGCACCTAAAGACACAGATAAAACATCTAGTAGGATTTACAAAAAATAACTAAGCAGGTTAGGCACTAATCTCCCATTGACTTTTTTACACCGGCACCTAGGACACAGATGGGACTCCAACCCAGACCTCTCAGTACTCTGCTTTAACCAAGAGACTATCTTGCAGATAATGCCACAGGACTATGCTTACCTGTCATATTAATATATTTTCAGTTTTATTTCTGTTTATAATCTCTATTAATATGTGTCAGGGATGCGCTTGCTTGCCTGAGGAAGATTTATCTGAGCAGTCAGTAAAGAATATTAAAGTTTGCTTGATTTTTTTTTTAAATGGGAAGTGACAGGATCGATTATAATAGTTGATTCAATGTCCTTGATTGGAAAGCTCTCTAAAGCCTTTTATCTAGGTCTCTTTTAATAGGCTAGGATTTATGTATATAGCATCTCTCTGAACAATGTCTCACGGCTTCTGCTAACAGTACACTGCAATAGACAGTGCAAATGTCAATTCCGCATTAGAAATACGAATAGAACAATGCAAGGCTGATGTACTTTTGTCGGCCAGCTTCTGTTCTCAGTTACTTCAGTGTCAATCTGGAGCAACTATAGCAAAGTGGAACAGCTGAAATCAATAAAATTACTCCAGATTTACATTGGTGTAAATGACAGTAGACAGCTCTCTTTTCCCTTCAGACATCTCTTACTTAAAGTGATGCACAAAGAGTTTTCTGTATATCTAGGTTCTTACATGGCCCTTATCACTCTAGTATCTGAGGCTTTGAGCAGCTTTTCTTTTTTGCTGAAACTTCAGCTCATTCCCAGCTTCTTTTCTACATGTGAGCTAACTCTTGCCTGCTAAAAAGCACAAGCCCTCCCCAAATCAGTAAGGTAGGACATTAGCTTGGAAAAGAGATGACTAAGGGAGCATATTATAGAGGTCTATTAAAGCATGAATGGTGTGCAGAAACTGAGTAAGAAAGCGTTATTTAACACTTCATATAACACAAGAACCAGGGGTCACCCAATGAATTTAATAGGCAGCAGATTTAAAATAAGCACAAGAAAGTACTTCTTCACACAACGCAGAATCAACCTTGGAACTCATTGCCAGGGGATGTTGTAAAGACCAAACGAGAACTGGGTTCAAAAAAGAATTAGTGAAGTTCATGGAGGATAGGTGTATCAATGGCTATCACCAAGATGGTCAGGGATGCAACCTCATACTCTGGATGTCCCTAAACCTCTGACTTCCAGATGGTAGGACTGGACAAGGAATAGACCACGTGGTAATTGCACATTCCCTTTGAAACATCTGGCCTTGGTGACTGTTGGAGGACAGGATACTGGCTTAGACGGACCATTGGTCTGACCCATAAGGCCATTCTTATCTTATTAGGTTTTCTCTCACCTTTTCAAACCCATTATTCCCTTTATTATAATTTCTAGCCCAAGTAAACACAGATGGAAAAAAGGAACCTATTAGGGAGGGCCAATGGGGTATAAATAGAAGAATAGGATTGAAATTAAATAAAAAGAACATTTACACTGACATCAGGACAAAATTCCTAATGGCAAGAGCAATTAGACAATGGAATAGTCTCTCTGGGGAAATGGTGGAAAAAAGACTAGATTGGGTAAAGCCCAGAAGGATGGAATTCTGTTGTGAATGATCCTGCACTGACCATGTAGATAAACTAACTATGGTATTCCCTCTTTTCTTTCTATGATTTAATAATTCCTCTTTATTCTTTAAGAAACTGGGTAATAAGAATAAAAATAAAGTAATCACAATACTGCATAGTGTTTTATATATTCAAAGTCTTTTACAAGTGTTAATTAAAATTAATTAGGTACACAGTCTCAGCCAGAAAGCCATATCTAGCCAAAGTTGGTGATGACCCACCATCCACCTTCAAGAGACAGCATAGTCTAGTTTGTAGGGGCACTGAACTAGGATTCAGGAAACCTGGGTTCTTACCCTGATTTTGCTACTCAGATGTTGTGTGACCTTTGACTAACTTTGTTTCCCACTCTTTGTGTTCTCTATTTAGACTGCAAGCTCTTCTACATAGGGATTGACTCTTACTACATACTGTACTACTATGTGCCTAGCACACTGGAGCCCTGACCTATGTTGAGGACTATCAGAGTTCACGGCCAGAAGGGATCACCCGATCATCCCGTCTGACTTCCTGTACATCACAAGCCATGAACAGCACCCAACTCCCACACACTAAACCCAACAACCAAAATTAGACCCAAGTATTACAGTCCACAGCTGTGTACAGCTACTATAATACGAATACTACTAAGAGTGAGAGGTTTAAGATTAGCAGCTGTGTTAATCTGTATCCATAAATAAGATGAAGACGACTTGTGGCACCTTAGAGACTAACCAGTTTATTTCAGCATAAGCTTTCGTGGGCTATAGCCCACTTCATTGGATGCAGTTTATGCTGAAATAAACTGGTTAATCTCTAAGGTGCCACAAGTCTTCTTCGTCTTACTAAAAGTGATGTTATCTTTACATTCCCCTCATCAGGGCCAAGACCCAAACATATACAATATGTTCAGCATTTATTAGTCTCCCAAACACAAACAAACAAAAAACAAAACCAAGATCATTCTCAAGTGTGGGTAGGTCATGGTGCTGTAGCATTTTGAATGACCAAAGCTCCACCCTTTTCTGAAAACTCTTACATATCAAGCATCATAAATGTAAATATATTTCTGTGTGGTAGAATAACATAGCTGGACAGGCATTTTTAATGGGGTGTTCTGTTAAAATACAGGGATATAACCATGTTTCTATAATATTTGAACCACTTGAATAATGATGCCTTGCACTAACAGAACAACCTTCAGCTGAAGATCTTAGAAAGATGTGCAAGCCCGAATTCATTTTCACAACACTGCTGAAAAATATATTAGGGTCTGATGCTAACCTCATAGAAACCTATGCCATAACTGCCATTGACTTCAGTGGTGCAAGCTCAAGCCTTATAAACGAAAACCAAGGCAAAAGAGTTTAAGACAGACTAAGATGTGTAGATCCAGGTATCAAAACCCACAAATGATTTTCTCCAGAGGTACAGAGCACTCATAACACCTATTAACATTGGCTTGGATTTGTAAGTCTTCTGCATTTCTGATGATCAAGCCTCTGCTTCAAGTGCTCTCAGGTTGAGTGAGAGAGAGAGACAGAGAGAACAGCGCACGAATTGAACCCATAGAAAATTAAAGGAAAGAGCAGACGGTCAATTCCAAGGGTCTCTGTTCAGGGCTCCTAATCCCATTGCTGCTGATGTTAATTCTCCATGTTCATTTGCATTGTTAAAGAGAGTCGTTTCTTTTGTTCTTCCTGGAAAGTGTAATTAGACTGAAACTATATTGTTTAAATTGGAAATTTATATTAAAATTAAAATGGATTCCTTATGAGAACTTGACTATTTTAATCCTAAAGCACCTCTCCACATGCACTCTGCCTCCAGCCTCTGGGGGGAAAATGGATATTTTCCCTGGTTATATAGGCTGTTTTTCAGAAGTTACTGTAGTTTCTAAATGTGATACCTGATACTACCAAGGAAAAGATCAAGAGAAATCATTGATCTATTGCAATAGGAATGCTGAAGCACTGGTCTCAGATGCTTTACAGTCAAATCAAATCCAAGAGTCATTATCTCAATATATTTTTCTCAGCACAGCTAGTGCTAAAAAGAAACAAATTAGCTTTTCAATTCAGCCAAGAAATTTGAACAACAAAAATACATATTAATAATTTAGTAATGTAACCTGTGCAAGCTGTTTGGTCATTAAATCTGGCATAAAACAATACAAAAGATTTCAACATGAAAACATCAGAAAAGGGCCTTGGAAAGTTCATTAAAAAAGTCTGGTTTTTATAGTTCTCTTTTTTAAAAAGGAAAAAAAAAAAAAAAAAGAGTGATTGACACATCTACCAAAAACTATAGGAACTGCTAAACCAGACAACACACATCAGTAGTTAGACTTTATGAGTCATAATGATTTTGAAAATGACAACAGAAATATTTTGATAGCTAGGCTATTTGATTTGCCATTAAGTAACATGTTTGCAGCTATGTAAATTATTATTATTATTATTGTTATTTATACTGCACCACTGATGTTCAAACCTATTTACAGACTGATAAAGTGCCAGATCCCTGCCCCGAGGAACTCTTTCATTCCTCATCCGATTCATTAATCTGCTTCCTCATAATATCTTTTCAGTTCAAGCTTGTTTTCATACTACTGGAAATGACTGGAAAATTAGGTCCTATTAAATAATCATGAGTGTAAACTGTGACTCACCAGTTAAGTGAATGCCATTACTAGCAATAAAATGAGAACTTTATTATAAGCTTTCATTATTATCATACAAACCAAAACAGTACAACTTTATTTGGTATAAACTGTATCCGTTGATGCTTTACAGGTGTACAGAAAAAATAATTCAAAACCATATTTGGCATGTAGCAATATGTAAATACACACAGTATAGGGAATAAGAAAGTATTCAAGGTGAGTAGTAGAGGAAGAAAAGAATTTTTTTTTCAGATAATATTTGAAAAGAGGTGGATGGTGAAGGAGGCAGGCAGGAGGCTGCTCCAAATGGCAAGAGATGTAGAGAAGAAGGATTTCACACCAACAGCAATGAGATGGAGAGAGGAAGGATGGTTCTGTGGTTAAGGCACTAATGAAGGACTTGGGAAACCCAGGTTGAGCTCCATGCTCCACCACAGATTTCCTGTATAACCTTAGCCAAGTAAGGGCTTGTCTACACTTAAAACGCTGCAGCTGTACCGCTGCAGTTCAACCACTGTAGTGCTTCAGGGAAGATACTAACTATTCAGACAGGAGGGGTTCTCCCATCAGCACAGTTACGCCACCTCCCCGCGAGGCAAAAGCTAGGTCAAAAGATTTCTTACCTCAGCCTAGTCCTGTCTACTTTAGAGGTTGGGATTTTTTCACACCCCTGAGCAATGTAGTTATACCAGCCTCATTTCCTAGTATAGACCGGGATTTAGTGTCTCTGGGACTGTTCCTGCATACCTCATGCAGCCAATTGGACCTGTGCAGAACACTAGTGAAGAATGGCAGGATTTTATACTCACTTTGCTCTGGTGTGCCAGGTGCCCATGCAATGGCGAATTGCAGATTGATGAATTATTAATGATTTATGTGACAGTAGCACCTAGGAGCCCCACGCATGGCCTAGGAGCCTGTTGTGCTAGGCACTGTACAAGCACAGAACAAAAAGCCCCAAAGTGTTTGCCATTAATCCATACGAATGCTGAATTGCTGCTCTAACCCTCTCCTCCCCCTCCCCTGCCTCCCTTCCTTCCCCTCCACCACCCCCATTGAACAATGGGAATGACAGTACTTTATGTCCCAGGGAAGTTGGTAGGATAAATCCATGAATGGTTGGCAGGCACTCAGCTACTGCAGTGATGGAGGATCTAGAAAGACAACCTGCGGAAAAAGAAAGAAGGGTGGTGCTAGATGAGGGGGAAGGAGCTGAAAGGGAAGTAGGAGAAGATAACGTTTGCGAAGTAATCTGGCACGTAGCAGGGAACATGTATTGTGTGTGAACTGGTCATCCCCCAACAATCTGCCTTCTTGAAGGTCCTTGATTAAACAATATTTTCAAACCTGCCCTGGACATTTAGAAGGCTTAAGGCAACCTGACCTCTGTGGTACGTAGGCAGTAGTTTTGCCTGGTTTAGTGGACCAGTGACCATTTTAAAATCTGATATCTGATGAAACATCATGGCTAGAAAATAATGCTTTAACTTCAGAGCTGAAAAGAAATCTCTCTTTCAGCCAATGGATAACAGTTTCTTTCACAAGCCTTGTTGATTCACTACTTATCAGACCTTAATTCTGATTACCATCTTGCCTTTTTTCCCCTCCCATTTCAATTCCTTATCATCATTAACAGTAGACACAATGTTCTATACTATCTAAGAGCCTAAAATCCACTTTGAAAATTGTAGAAACCTATCATTTCTAACTCTGGTAAATTCTGGCTTCTAAAGTCAGGCTGCAAGATAGCAATCAGAATGACCTGATTTTAAAAACATGAGTATCACCTTAGCTTATTCTTCCCGATATTTTTATTGATCCTGGCTGTTAATGGTGTCCTTTAAAACTTCTCAGCAGTTTCACAAAATATAAAGAAATGTTAGTATTTGTACCTCTGCTTTGAGTCCTCCACCCAGAGAAGCCAGACTAGTTGTTGTATGTCCCATGCTGTTGTGACATAACAACCAACTCCTGTATCCAGTGCTCCAATGGCATAATGATCCATAGAGTTTAAGGCCAGAAGAGACCATTAAATCATCTAGTCTGACTCCTGGCATAATACAGGCCATAGAATTCCATCCAGTTATTCCTGTATTGAGCCCAATCACTTGGGTTTGACTAAAAGCATATCTTACAAAAAAAACATATTATACAGTGTTGATTTAAAGACATACAGATGGAGAGCCCACCACTTCCCTTCAAAGCTTGTTCCAATGGCTAATCACCATCATTGTTTAAACATAAAAGGGGGAGAGGGTAGAGCTTATTTCTAATTTGAATTTGCCTGGCTTTAACTTACAGCCATTGGTGCTTACTATGCTTTTCTCTGTTAGAGTCAACAACCCTGTAACACGCTGTATTTTATCCACGTGAAGGTACAATACCTTGGTACCTATGTACGTCCTCTTAACGCAATTAAGCGGAGAGAACATCAAACTGAGAAAAACAAATGATAAAACCCCAGTATTTTCTCCATTTAACTCCACTCAACAGTCATAACATGTGAACAGGAACTGCTTGTGATACCAGTAGCAGAATGGAACTCTATCAATGGGCATGCCTGTTGTGTAGTGCCCCCTGCTGGCCAAGCATGGCTGTGCAGCATCCTGCCTCAATTTCCTTTTCACAGGTTCCCAGGAATAATCCAAAGAGGTGTATGTCCAATAATAACCCCCCTTTTTGGGGACTGGTTTATTAACATCAAATAAACCTAATGTCAAAACCAGAACAAACGCACTTCTGCCTCTTCTGCCCCAGTCTCCTCCTGGGCACATCCCTCTTTCCGGAGGTCTCTCTGCCCACAACTGCAATCCTCTCTACTAGACAAAATTTCTCAGGCTCTGCTCAGTCTCTCCCTTTAGCTCACCTGGCACATCCATTCCCAGCCCTGTAGTCTCATCCCTTTGTGGTCAGGGGGTTGTGGTGCTTCTGGACTCTGAGCCACTGAACTCTCTTCCCAAACTGCTTCCTTCAGGAACCCTTTCAGCTACAGCAGTGACAGCTCTCACTCCACTCACTCTTCCACCACCACCACCACCACCACCACCTCCACTCCACTCCACTCCTTCTTCTTCCACCCCCACCCCACTCTTCCACCACCCCACCCACACACACCCCCACACACACACCTTCCTCCTCTTGTTTCCCTCTTTATAAAGCCTAGATGCCTTCCCTTATGTACAAATGGGCAGCACAATCAGTCTCAGGTGCACTGGAGCCCCGCCCTTCCCTCTTTAAGGGGCCAATCATCCTTTGACAAATTCAAACAGCCCCTCAGTCTTCTCAGAGATTGGGAACCAGATGAGGGGCAAGTATCAATTTTTTCTTTAAGTTTCAAGAAGCTATTGAAGTTTCACAGAATTCAATTACAATAACAGGAGTGAAAATTATTTAATAATGTAGGTGGCACCCACAATTAAAGGTTTAATGTTTCATGATTCATCCTGACAGCGAGAATACAAATGCTTTCAAGAGGTGCAAACTTTTCTTATCTTAGGCCATCAGAAAAAGTTTTCTGATCAGTGTGAGCCAGGACCACCCATTTACCTGAACCCACCTCTCAGCCCCTCCCACCTGCACTACCACCCAAGTGCACCTGGCACCAACCACTAAGAGGTGTCCTCAACACTAACACACAAGGTGGATATCTTCTTGCATCAGGTGGAGGAGAGGGAGGAGGTTGAGTGACTGCTTGCACAAGGGAGAACTCATTATTTTTACAAGGGAGGAGGTTTATCCACCTCTACTAATAGCAAAGCATCTTGGTATGAGACCCAGCCAGTCACCCACAAGCAAAGGAGTGAGTTAGTGATGAGAGACAGCCTTTTGATCATGAGGAGTGTGTGGGTGAGTCAGTATATGTTGACAAATGTACATGCATAGGTGAGATTATTATGTGTTATTGAGACACAGCATACGTGAGATTGTGCATGTGTACAAAAGCCTTTAGTCTGTGTGTGAGAGACACAGAAGGGGTGTGAGAGGAGAGTGCTTGTGGGACAGTCGTGGAGTGCATGTGTGACAGTGCGAATGAGTGTGTGGGAGGGGAGCGAAAAGTAATGTCACGGTGAGTGTCTGAGTATGAAAGGAAGAGTGAGGACACAGGATTTGAACAGATAGACCCTCAGATAGTGCCACCACCTCTTAGGTTCCTTCTACACTGCACTTTACAACCAGACTGAGACACAGTTACAGTTCACTTATGACCATGCACAACAACTGTGTTATTATAACATAATTTGGGGTTGTCTGTGCAAATAGGGCCATCCATATCTCTTTACCACCAATTAAGGGAATTGCATTCTACCCCTATCTTTTCAGAACAAGAGCAACAGTCTCATAACATAGATATAACAGCGTTTGCTCTCTTCTAAACATGCAAAGTGATGGCCCCAACAGAGCTATAACTACTGTAAACAGAGCCTAAATTCTACAATGTTAGACGCTTTAGAAATGCAGGATGATTAGATTAAACAGATCAGCTGACCAACCTAAGGCTTTTTCCCTTCCCAACCTCTGTTCATTCCCTCTTGGGCACTTGGCATTGGCCACTGTCAAAAGACAGGATACTGGGCTAGATGGACCTTTGGTCTGACCCAGTATGGCCAGTCTTATGTTCTTAACCTGATGCACAGATAGCCTTCTGTGTCTCATGATCTCTTGGAATGTTACATTATCAGCTTTTCAAATGACACTGACCTGGCTTTAACATTTCAGGGGGTTACAGAGAGAACAATATTATTACATGGTTATCTATTTTCTTAACAGATTCCATTGCTGTTATAAAACTTTACATCTCCCAGTGGCAAATCAAAGCAAGTTTTCCACCTGTCCAAGTGGGTGAATTGATTGTCTAGAGCTACAACAGGTGAATTTGTTGAACTTTGTAAAAATAAACAGTGGGCCAGCTCCTCAGGTGATGTAAATTGAAGTAGCTGTCCTGACTTTAATGGAGCCATAACAATGTACATCAGCTACAGAACTGGGCCAGTATTTATACTATGGAATTGTTTGATTTTAGGGGAAGTATATTTCCTTCTGCATTGACTTTCATCTTTAACTGGACTCTTAGTTTTTTGTTGCAACACAATATTCAGGAGTGAACACATACAAGATCAAAAATGGGGATAAAGAGAGCAACAAAAGCACTACAAAACTTACCTACATAGAGTCTGGTTCACCACCATGTTATTCTATTTTTACACCACTGGATGGGGTGAAACTGGAATAATACATGGATAAAGCAGAACCATAATCTCCAGTGCAAAATGTCAATACAAAACAAAAAATACCAATTCCTGAAGTCAATGGGAATTTTGCCTGCGTAAGGACCACAAGTCTGGGCTCCAAGGGATATTTTTCAACGGTATTCTCTCACTCTTGCTTTCCTGCCTTCCCACGTCTTGATCTTCTCACTTCTCCTTTCTGAGCAGTTTCCGCTTTGGTATTTGTTTTCTGCCCTCTTCATCTCCATTTCTGTCTCCTTCCCCTTTTTTCTTCTCTTTTTACATCTCTCTCACCTCACTTTTTTACCTCTGTCTCTTTATGTCTGTCTCTCTTATGTCCTTTCCTGGTCTCCTCAACTTTCAGGATTGCCAAGGAGCAGAGATTTACTGGGATTTTGCTATTGAACAGGAGCTTTTTCCCTGTAGTCCAGCCCCTAGTGTGAAATTGGCAAGGGATATATTTGTGACCCTAGTCAACTTCACACTGCCACCAGCACCCAGGGGGAAAACTTTTGCAAAATTGTATGATCTAGGCCAGTTTCATACTACAGCCAACTTCTTAAGAAAACACCACTGCACGAGAGCATTCCCTGAAGGCAAATGACCAAGACTTCGGCATTCCAACAGGAGGCAGTTCCCTCTGTGTCCCCGGCACTGTATTATATTTGAAAAACAGTTTTTCTTTCATTTGCTGTCCTGATTTAGGGGTTCTGTGCTTTCCTTACCACAGCTGATTTCATCACAGCCACCTAGAGAGACGCTGAGAATACAGCAAAGGGGCTGCTCTTGTGCTCTAGTTGCTTTTAGCACTTTGACATCCTTAGATAAAAGATGACAGAGAAGTACAAAACATACGCACCTTCATCTAGGACCTTTCATCTGAGGGCCTCAATGTTTTTCACCTGAGTCAGGTAAGTATTATTATACACATTTTACAGATGGGGATACTGAGTCACGGAAATTAAGGTCCCATCTACATGATGAAAAAAATCTACTATATTGTGGAATTAGCTTACATATGTCATTTTCAACACGGTTCAGCATTATATTGTAGAAGACACCAAAACCAGGCTTCAGCTTTGTTTGTAAATCATGTTATAAAGGATTCGATCACTTGACCTTCATGGCCTGAGATAACTCACAATTAAAACACTGAAATCCTGTCTGCGGACTTTAATGGGATGGCCTTCGGGACGTTGGACCAAGACCCTCAGAGTTATTTACGTTCCAATCTTCCATTGATTTTAATGGAAATTAGGAGCCTTGCCTAAATACCTTTGACGATCTGGGCTTTGTGAGTTGCACAGTAAATGGCCTAATTTGTCAGAAGATCTGAGCACTGACAGTCCCATTTAAGTCAATGAGACTGGCAGGTGTTCAGCACCTTTGAAAATCTATGGCAGAAACAAAATTAGAACTCAGATTTCCTGATTAATATGCCTGCAAACTGCTACTAGTGCATGCTCTCTGCAGGAGTGGTAAAGGAACTGGTTCACAAATATTGGGTTTTAAATAGAAAAATATTCATCATTATCATAATAGGGCCAGTCCTACTTTCCTTATGCCAGCTCCCTTTGACTTTGATCTGGCTTCCATAATATGTTAATTATTTCTAATTTAATTTGCCTTTTGTTTTTTTCAAAACTTTGCAGTTTGACTACTAAACTAAGTCACATCTAAAAACTTCATTGCTTACAACTATAGTTAAACAGAATCCTGTGATCAGAGCTTGCAAACTGTGACACTAACAAATAATCTTTAAGGGCACAAACTACTCAGTGGCTATATTTAATTAATTTCAATGGCAACAGTAACAACGGTATATTTAAATCATTGGAGAAAATGCACATAGCCCCCTTGGAGCTCAAATGTGCTTCCACTGATTTCAGTGGAGACAGGATCGATCAGTCCCCAGATGTAGGCAGTCTTCGGTGGCACAACTCATACAATGCGGAGAGAACTTCAAAGACAATCTCTGTGATGACAGAGGTTTATAATTAGGCTTGGAAGGATTCGATTTTTAATCAGTAGATGTCAGTTAATGTTGATTTCATCATACACACAAACCAACAAAAATATTTCCATTCATAATAATCAAAATTTACAAATAGGCAAAGAAAATGTTTTAGAATTTAAATTTACTTTGTACATTTTGACATGATGTAGGCAGTTTGTGTTTTAATTGTTATAAAACTTTAATTTTTTAATCTCAACATCTACATTAAATAACAATTATCTGTTATCCCATTGTCTGACTCTTCCATAATTTCCCACAACTATGAAAATTTAATTAGATGAAAATAAAAAAGGTTTTAAAATAAATATTGATATTATCCATCAAAAAATATAAATTGAATTATGACAAGCCTATTCACAGTGGAAACCACTGGGAACAGACTTGCAGCTTTAATTAATCTCTTTATGTTATGATTTTACTTTTTCCAACACCCTTTAGTGCAGGCAAAGAATTACATAGCTAGGATGACAAGTAAGGACATGTTTCTTATTACATCAAATACTGTCAGTACAAGAGCTAGACAAAGAGGATGAGAATAAACTAAAATAATAACATTTAGCACTTGTACTGCACTTTGCATCTTGAAAGAGCTGTAAAACATTAGTTAAATTAACTAAACGATGCATTTTACTAAATATTACGTCTACTTATTATAATCCAGATGCATGACCTAGTTCAAAATTAAATGTCTAGTCTGATTCTTACAGTTTGTTCACAAGGAAATCAGTGAGTTAGTGAACCAAAAATATATTAATGTTTACAGAGAGCCCTCCCTTGGAAGCAAAAAGAAATTGAAATACTATGTTAGACTCGTCTAACTGTATTTTGTAAGTGGCACATACAGTGCTTAGTATGTAAAGTATAACCTAGAATTAATATCACTTATAGTCATCCTAAAGTCGCGTGTAAAGCTGCTCAAAATACAGCAGCCAAGGACACGCAGAATGACTGAGCTAAATGCTATAGAAGACTACAGTCAACAAAAACAAGCAGTCCATAGGCAACCTCTCCTAGAGCTCAGGGCCACCCACATCCATAATGTCTTTTAAACAAACTTTTTGTTTAAACAAATACACACGCCTCCTTGCTGAAGCAAAAAGTATTTTACTACATCCTGTTCCCTTTTTTTTACCATCTGTACATGTTTATTCTGAACCTTCAAAAAGTCTAATCTTTATGAGCAGACACAAAATAAAACAAAACAATGAAACCAGAAACAATTAAACTATGGTAACGTGCTAGATGAAACACATCCAACCCACTCTTATTATTTCTGATCTTTTTTCTACGGAGAGACTCTGCCATCAGCTTTAACAGAAAGCATGAAAGTCAGACTTGCCCAATCAAGATAGCATTCTCTCTTTCTCAGCCGGTGTATATTTTAACTTACATTTCTATTAATATTTTCAATAAAACAAACATACTAGTTTGAATACTGGGGTCAGTTAACCAGGGAGTCAGTTGACCATGGGGGTCAATATTAGATATACACTTATTTTCAAGGTATACAAATATATTGTTATTTTTATTCCTCATTCAATCTAGTTCTTGCTCCATGCACAATGCAAAAAAAAAAAAAAAAAAAAAGAGTGTGATACAGTATATTAGCGGGGCTGTCTTTTGGATGCTTTGATGTCCACCAAAGTGCTGGATGGAATAGCACACACGCACATGCACTCACTGTAACACAAACTAAACACACAGATATACTCACACACTTACTAAAACACATATAGCCATCAATATACGCATACGTTGTTTTGATATGTATTAGTAGGTATATGACTTACACCAGCACACATACACACTAATTTTAACACATTTTCAAACATATATGGAACACCACACACACAAAATTGACACAATCACAACTCAGCAAACCTTCAAACGCATACAAACATATCACACTACACAACACACGTCCTCCATCCACACAAACACAAACCTTCTCAAACACACATTCACGAGACAGACACACACCAACACGAACGTACCCGGGCACACACACACACTCAAATGCCTACAAACACGCCACGATACACAACACACACATCCATCCTCAAGCCACACAAACACACACCCACGAGACAGAAACAAGACACACGCCAACACCAATGCATCCCGGACACAAACACACACACACACACACAAATGCCTCCAAACACGTAGCGAGAGACACTCTTTGGCTCGTCCCCCCAGTCGCACCCCACCAAACACAGCAGACTCGCACACACACACCATGCACACACACACAGAACACACACCCCCATCTGCAACACACACACACACACGACTGATGGGGATGGATGGGCAGGAGCCAGCCAGCGAGGCGGCGGGTCCGGCTCCCATCACCCCGCAGCAGCGGGACCGGCTGGGGGGGGGGGACGACCCGCAACATCACTCACGTTCCCAGGGTCTCCTTGAACTCGAAGATCTTCTTGATGTCCTCGGCGTGCTTCTTCCACGAGGCGCTGCCCTCCCCGTTCTCCCGGGCCATGGCAGCGGCGGCGGCGGCGGCGCTTTCCCGCCCGGGCAGCAGCCAGAGATGCCGAGTCCAGGGCGGGCAGCCGGCGGCTCGGGGAGCTTTTGCTTTCTCTTCTGCCGCGGCTTCCTCCCCCCGCCCCTCGCCTCCTGCCGCTGCTGCCCGCCCGCTCACGCTTCCTGCCCGCGGCGGCGGCGGCGTGTGCTCCCTTCTGGCCGCGCTTCCCTCCTCTCCCGGCTTCTTCCTTCCCCACTTTACTCCCCTCCCCCTCCCCCTCCCTGAGTCCTCCCTCTCCGTCCCCCTCTCTCACCCACTGCTGCCTTCAAGGGGGGGGGGTCTTCGTCGCGTTTTTTCCCCCCCCCCCGCCGCCGCCCCCGTGAGTTTGCGCCCCCCTCCCCCCGACGGGACACTTGGAAGCTGCTGCTTTGAGTTACTTTTGTCCCCCCCCCCCCGCAAAGTCTCGGGTCGTTTTTTTCCGGCAGTCCCCCCCCCCCCCACCCCGGTTAGTTATACTGAAGGGGGGAGGGGGTCAGGGCGAGCCGAGCCAACGCATGAGAGCCGCGCCGCGCGCCCGGCTCCCCGCCTTGTCTCCGGCCGCCGCTGGCCATAGGGATTGCACTGCGCCGGCACCGCGGCTGTGGCTGGTTGCTATGGCAATGGGAGGCGGAGAGGAATATAGCCCCCCCACACACACTCCCGCTTCCCCCCCCCCCCCCGCGCCCAGCTCCAGCCTCTCCCGCTGCCGCGCCGCCTGTCAGGGCCCCTCCTGACGGAACGACTGGCGACAATTCGCATTGCACCAAAACCGCGCACGTCAAGCCCCCCTCCCCCCCGTCCACACACACACAGAGCCCGCCCGGAGCGGCGGGGGCCCCGAGCCCCGCAGGGCAGAGCCGCCCGCAGCCCCTGGCAGGCGCAGGAGGGAGTGCGGCAAGGGCGGCGATGCGACAGGGACGCTGCGGAGGGCCGGCGAGCTGAGGGGTCCCCCCCCATCCCCCACAGCGCTTGTTCTGACTGGACGCGCGAGGAGTTTTCCGCCGCCCGCTGCAGGCGGTGCTAGAGCTGCCCAAGACCCGCGCTCACCCCGTGTTTCGGACCGGCCCAGGCAGCTCTTTGCTAAGGGGCTGTCAGACGAGGGGGGCAGATGGACACCTATCCCCTGGAAACTGGACGGGTGTGAGTCTTTGCATTGCTGTAGCGCCCAGATTGGGGTGGGGGGAGGAGGGTGCATTGTACAAGCACAACAGCAACAAAACCACGGCCCAAAGTACTTCCAGTCTAAAGAGACAAACGCCTCTTTTTATCCCCATTTTACAGATGAGGAACTGAGGCACGGGGGACATTATTGATTTACCCAAGGTCACGCAATAAGTGTGTGCAGAGCCTTAGCAGCAAAATGAAATTTCCACTCTAAAACTCAGCCCCCTGACTGTCTTTACATAGGCCACCAAACAAGCTTCGACTCAAGGGAGGCATTGCTGGCAGCGCTGGGAGAGATCATCCAGCTGACTGTCAGGAGACATGGATTCTAGATTCTTATCTTCCACTGGCTTAGCAGGAAACCAAGTTCAAAGAGTTAACTTCTCTGTGACTCAGTTTCCCCACAAGTAAGATGGAAGTAAATAGGCCAGTGTTTTCAAAAATGAGTGCCTAAAATTTGACACCTAAATCAGTGATCTCACTTTCAGAGGCATCTAGTAGCTGAGGGTAGTCCTCTTGCCTTCTATGGGTTTTGGATCAGGCCCAAAATCTGGCCCCTAATTTAGGAACCTAAATATGGATTTAAGTGTCTAACTTCAGGCACCCAATCTTAAAAATCTGACCGACGATGCTTACCCACATTAAGAAGGCATGTTGACATTTTCACATGAAAAGCGCTAAGTGAAAAATATTAATTACTACAACAATTACTACAGTAATACTACTAGTTGGATGCAAAGTATGCTAAGTATTATTAATCATGACAGACATGAGCTGGATTTCAGTCAGTAATTTAGGGGCAAAAGTCACTGTAGCCCATATTGCCAATCGCATGAGCTATCCAGTGCCCCTTAAAATGCAGTAAGAAGTTAATAAAGAATACCTGCCTCATGTAATACTATCCTTGTCCTCTACCCTCAACTACCCACACGTATGATACTTGCCTTTTTAAGTATAGTGAGTGACAAAGTTCACTCTCAAAGCGGAAAATAATAAGAGGGGTAAAGCTGAAAATGCTGTGAGATTCTTTAACGTGTAAAGTTTCTTATAATCTTAATTTCAAGATTAGAAAACAAAGTCAATAATTTACAAATATTGACAGTGAGATAACACGAGGATTGGATGGGGGGGAGGGGCAGCAGTGACCCCATTTGGGTCAGAAGTGAGATGCACCTCATAATGAGGAACAACCATGAGAGGTGGTATACTAACAGTGATTTCAAATTATATCAATCTAGATTACAGTCTCCGGTAAGAAACTGGCTAGTGTGCGTGTGTAAAACTGCCCTCTATTGGATGGAATAAGATCTGCTTAACTGTGTTTCATAGTATTGTATTAAAAGTTCTCCTTTCACACAAAGGGTAAGAATGTGGCAGTTCTTATGTTCATATCATCATCATAGGATTTATTATGGTCTATTATTATTATCTAGTCCAGGGGTGGGCAAACTTTTTGGCCCAACGGCCACACTGGGGTTCAAAATTGTGTGGAGGGCCGGGTAAGGAAGGCCTCCCCAAACCCCATCCAACCTCCACTCACTTCCCACCCCCTGACTGCCCCCCTCAGAACTCCTGACCCATCCAACCCCCCCTTCCTTGTCCCCTGATCACCCCCTCGGGAGACCCCCTGACTTTAACTGCCCCCCCAGGGCCCTACCCCCTATCTATCCCCCTGATCTCTGTTCCCTGACTGCCCCCTCCCAAGACCATCCCCCACCCTAACCACCACCCCCCGGGACTCCACCACGTAAGCCCTCCCCCCAACTTGCTTACCTGCTCAGCCGGGCATGGGGCCCCGCAGCTCGCAGCACTCAGCCCAACCCCCAGCTCGGGAGCGCGGGGCCGTGTGGCTTGCCACACTCAGCCTAGCCCCCGGCTCGGGAGCGTGGAGCCACGCTGCTTGCTGCGCTTGGCCCGGCACCCGGCTCAGGAGCGCAGGGCCACATGGCTTACCGCGCTCGGCCCGGCACGCTGGGCTGGAAGCGCGGGGCCACTGGTACCATTCCCCTGGCCCAAGCTCGCAGGCCACATAAAAAGGGCCGGCGGGCCACATGTGGTCTGCAGGCTGTAGTTTGCCCACTAGTTTGCCCATCTAGTCAGACCTACTGTACAACACAGGCTAAAGAATCTCACCAATAAAATTCTCCTCAAGTTTATAACTTCTCTTTGAGGGCTAGCATAACATAAATTTCCATCACTATTATTAATGATGTCCCTTTGTTGCACATCATGTTCTATATTTAAGTGTGATCAGGCTAAGAGATTTTCACGCATCTCTATGCCTAGGCAATGCAACAGATACTCATGCTAACTACATTTTAGCTAGTATTGTGCATGCTGCTATTTCTAGTCACCAAAACCATGTGAGCTAAAAGTAGGGTGTCAGCCTATAACTCCAAGTTTTCTTTTGGCAATTTAACTCACATTTATTATGCTAATATAATATGCTTTTTGTGCACTAATATAACGCATATTTGAAATAACTAGCAAGGTAGGAATCCTCAATAGCCTTTACACACTTTTAAGTACATCAGACACTCCCATAAGCCAAGGATCATCGACACAATAGACCATATCAGGTCTTTCCCAGTCATTGCAGTCTATCATGTCAGGGTGAACTCAGAGAGACTGTAATACTATTTGATTGACATGATCCAGGAGAGCTATTGCAGTATATTTTTAAAAATGAAAAATTTTACATAAAACTCTTCCTTTAAAGTGAAAGTATATAACAATGCAGTACATTCTGGAGTAGAATGGCTATATATAACTATATTACATGTAATTATACACAAAAAGTACATTAAAATAACTTTATTATGGTTGTAAAAGCAAGCACTCAAATGTTAAGAAATACCAAAATTAAGGTTGACCGTGCAACCTTAATTCAGCCCCTTACAGTCTTTGATTACATGATCACAAACTAATTTTATTGCAGCCCTGCCTATGATGTTAGGATCCAAAGTCTTAACGGTTTATTTGGTCATCCTAAATGAGTGCCAATAAAACCTATATACCACACCACTCTATCAAGCATTCTCTAGCTACAACCTTACAAGGGAAAAAATTGGGTTTGCGGATTTTTTGGCAAATGTTTTAGAGGGTTTTTTTTTCAATTTTTATTTGGACAGGTGTGCGCAGCATTTTAAAGGTGCACTTTTCTAAACTGGTTCAGAGTCCTCAGGTGGGACCCCTTAATTTGCATCCTCCCATCCCCATGCCCATCTTTCAAGTACCAAGTTGCCTACCACCCCAAATTGTATTTTTATTCTATTTTTGCAGGTTAAAAAGATCTACGTCCTTACAGCATCTTAAATCAGTCTAAAGCCTTCGATCAGTTTAAGCTCTTTAAGGTGATCAACATAAACTGCTAAAAACCACGTCCCAAAACACACAAGTTGGGGACAACAAGATTATAAAAGTTTGGAGCTTATTCTGCTTTAATGATTGGGAGGGGCTTATGTTGCTGTGACGGGGGCGCACTCGCCCCGTACTGGTCAGGGAAGGGTTAATCCTACATTGTGAGTTGAGGAAGCCATGCCCCCTTTACTCTACTGGGCATGCTCCAAGTGCAATGGTATAAGAAGGGGGCAGCTCAGCTTAGTTGGGGCTGACTGCTGGGGAGAAAAGATG
Source organism: Dermatemys mawii (assembly GCA_007922305.1). Lineage (NCBI taxonomy): Eukaryota > Metazoa > Chordata > Testudines > Dermatemydidae > Dermatemys > Dermatemys mawii. The sequence continues at coordinate 9,299,251 of ML677341.1, read as the reverse complement.
TGCTCTGTTGGCTTTGGCTGAAGACACTGTAACCCAAGCAGATACAAAGATACTTATCGAGATCCTGCTGTGTCTGGAGTTGCAGGGAACAGCACAAACCAGGAAACCTGAATACAGCTGCCCAGACTGCAGCAGCAAGAACTACGGTAGGAAATAGCTCAGTGTCATTAGACAGTGAACCAGCATTGTGAGTCAGTATATTTTAGTTGGAACACTGCAGACTCAGTGGCTCATGTGTCTGCCACTACCACAGTGATTCTCAAACTTGTCGGGTTGGAGACCCCTTTTCGTATGCCACGTCCTCTCTTGTCCTGGGTATGTCTGCCGAAATGCCGCCGAAGCGAAAGCTTCCACTTTTGGTGGCATTTTGGCGGACACACAGCATTTGTCTCTGTGTCCACTGAAATGCTGCCGACAGCCGAAGCTTTCACATGGGTGGCTTTTTGGAGGATTCACTCACACATTTGGAGCTTCTGCCGAAGGCGTCGGCAGCTTGTGACCCTTGGGGGGGGTCATGACCCCCAGTTTGAGAACTGCTGCACTACCAGAACCCTGGGCTGGGGTCCAGTGAAGGAGGGCCTGGACCCCCCTACCAGGGCTGCCACCTCCTCTTTGTGTGTGGTTGCCCCTTCCCTGACTGCCTTTGGCCTCTAGGCCTCACTACCCTGCTGAGAAGGGCAAACCTATGGACTTAAGCTGCTAGGCTGTACTGCCCTGCTAAGAGGAGCAAATCTATTGATGCTGGTGATTAGGCCACATTGCCCTGTCTCATTATGAGGAACTTACTGACTGTAGCTGCTGGGCCTTACTGCCCTGCTGACTGGGGCCAATTCATTGACTTTGGCCACTGGGCTGCATTCCCCTGCTAAGAAAGGTGTGTGTATATAGACTGGGGTTAGGAGTGTGATGGGCCACACTGGATGGCATTTTTTCCCAACCCTGTCACAGCTGCTCTAAGGATTTTTTAAACTGTGCCTGTATAGTGGGATACATCTGCACTGGTATAGATGGTTTGCATACTTATCCTACAATTAAACATTAATTGCCTTTTGACTGTACCTGTTAAGTCCACAGGTGCACAGATTTTTGAAGGTCTTGATAGTCAACAGCTGACTTTGGTCTATTGGTGCCTACTAGTTTTAAAACTAGAACTTTTTTCTTCCTTTTATTTTTGTTTGATTAAATCTAGGAAATTAGTGATACACACTTCATTAACGTAAGGTTAAGATTACCTTTAAATACTCAAAAGTCAGGAATTTTTAAAAAGTGAACATCACTCGAACTTTTCCCTTGGCACATATGCATTACAAAAACATCTTGCAATTCATGATCATGTGTCTTGAATACACATGTGTGTATTTAATACCAGGTCTACACTACAGATTTATATCTGTATAATTAGGTAGTTCAGGGCTGTGAAAAATATACCCTGGTGTACACAGCACTGTGTTGGTGTGAGAGCTTCTCCTGTCAGCACAGTTACCAACTCTCATTGAGCTGGATTAATTACACCAATCTGAGAAGCTCTCCCATTGGCATAGGGGCATTTTCACTTTAAGCACTGCAGCAGCACAGCTTGCCAATACAGCACTTCTTTCTCCACAGAGGGCTGATCACTTCCTCCCCATGTTGTGCTGCCCAGTGCAGTAGTCTGGGAGCTGACATTGTTGTGAAGACAGAGGCAAAAAAAGCATTGAGTACATTTTCTTTTTCCACATCCTCTATCACTAGGTTGCCTCCCTCATTCAGTAAGGAGCCCACACTTTCCTTGACTTTCTTCTTGTTGCTAACATACCTGAAGAAACCCTTCTTGTTACACTTAACATCCCTTGCTAGCTGCAATTCCAAGTGTGATTTAGCCCTCCTGATTTTACTCCTGCATATCTGAGCAGTATTTTTATATTCCTCCCTGGTCATTTGTCCAATCTTCCACTTCTTGTAAGCTTCTTTTTTGCATTTAAGATCAGCAAGGATTTCACTGTTAAGCCAAGCTGGTCGCCTGCCATGTTTACTATTCTTTCTACACATCGGGATGGTTTATTCCTGCAACCTCAGTAAAGATTCTTTAAAATACAGCCAGCTCTCTGGACTCCTTTCCCCCTCATGTTATTCTCCCACGGAATCCTGCTCATCGGTTCCCTGAGGGAGTCAGTCTGCTTTTCTGAAGTCCAGGGTCCTTATGCTGCTGTTCTTTTCTTCCCTGTGTCAGGATCATGAACTCAACCATCTCATGGTCATTGCCTCCCAGGTTCCCATCCACTTTTGCTTCCCCTACTGATTCTTCCTGGTTTGTGAGCAGCAGGTCAAGAACAGCTCTGCCCCTAGTTGGTTCCTCCAGCACTTGCACCATGAAATTGTCCCCTACACTTTCCAAAAACTTCCTGGATTGTCTGTGCACCGCTGTATTGCTCTCCCAGCAGATATCAGGGTGATTGAAGTCTCCCATGAGAACCACGGCTTGTGATCTAGTAACTTCTCTTAGTTGCTGGAAGAAAGCCTCATCCATCACATCCCCCTGGTCTGGTGGTCTATAGCAGACTTCCACCATGACATCAGCCTTGTTCACATTTCTAAACTTAATCCAGAGACTGTTGGGTTTTTCTGCAGTTTCATATCGGACCTCCGAGCAGTCATACTGTTCTCTTACATACAATGCAACTCCTCCACCTTTTCTGCCCTGTCTGTCCTTCCTGAACAGCTTATATCCATTCATGACAATACTCCAGTCATGTGAGTTATCCACCACGTCTCTATTATTCCAATCACATCATAGTTCCTTGACTGTGCCAGGCAAGGCACCTTGACTATGCCAGGTAAGGCAGTTCTCCCTGCTTGTTTCCAGAACTATGCATGCTGCAACTCACAAGCATTCAATAAAGTCTAAATGTATTGTAATACCTGTTTTTAACAATACTAACACAGTGAACCAGACTGATTACAGCTGTGTAGTTATTAGCATTCAACTGAGGTCTGGGAACCTTGGCATGAGCTGACACTTGGTCTGCCACCATCACACTTCTCTAATTGTTTTCCCCAAACATATGTAAAAGTCTCAGAGCAAGTTTGGCACCTCTGGGATAGAAGTCGATGGAGGGTGGGGCAGGATTTTAGTAGAATGGTACAGGGGAAGACTGGCTTCCGAGTAGCAGAAGTGTCTAGTGGCTATAGACCTCACCCTGGAAACTAAGCTAGGAGTCCTGAGTCTCCCTTTCTCTGCTGTCGGCAAATACTTTACCAGTAGGGTTCACAGTTATCTCATGGCCTTACAGTGATTGGTCCACCCAGAAGATAATAGCCTACTACTGTTTTCAGTTACTGCATTGGCTCAGAGGTCAATGCTGAAGATCTAAAAGGTCAAACCCTGCTGATGATAGAAGTTAGTCAATATTGTTCCATGAGATTAAAAAAAGACAAGCTGAGGAAAAAAATCTATTAAATTACATTCACTAAATTAGAAGCACATTATTAAGGTTGCAAAGTGAAGCCCTCAGAAATTAGGAGATGCCAGAATTAAGTTTGTTTGAGCAATATGCATTATGATCATGTATTCAAAGACTATCACCTACTTTTTGACGGGGGCAGGACCCCTATCCTGTTTTCAGTGTGCATGATGGACAGTGCTCTGGGGATGAATTAGAGTTTGATATTTCAAGAGATTGTTTGTAGGTCCTCTGCCTGATTTTTCTGAGGAACAGGAAACAGTTGTGGACAGATTTGCAGAATAGCTGAGACTCGTGACTGCAACTGTTAGTGGGAGCTGTGTTTTGGACATGAAATGCTATAAAATTGTAAATACTCTGAAAAACCAGGTGCAAGGTATTTCAAATTCATCTCACCCAAAATTAGTGGACCATCTTGGCCTGAATCTCTGTCCCTCAATTCCTCATCTGTAAAATGAGGATAATACCACCCCCTTACCTCACTGGAGCATTGTGAAGAACAATGAATTAATTTCTGTGCAATACTCGGATATTATAGTGATGGGTGCCATAGAAAAGCCCAGGAGGAAATGAATGTTCTATTCAGTACATGGTTTGAATGGGGACTATTAAATAAATCCTGGGGCCATACATTGAATGAGAAGGATAAAAATAAATGTTGAATAATTATAAATAAAAAGCAAACAGCAGAGTGTGATCATGTAACTGTATAATGATGCATACACAGAGGGAGCCTGGTGATGTTCCCCAGGGCTAGCCAAACTACTTAGGCATCTTGCTACCACCTGCCCTTCATGTGAGTGAGCCTAATCTGCGCCAGCCCAGAGTGAGCTCCCTGACACCACTGGCAACACTAGCACTGCCCTTTAGACCTCCTCATGCTTCGTTCTCCTCTCGTTACAGGTTAACATGAGGTACACTTCGACATGAACATTTCTGGAGTGTCCAGCCCCTTATCTCCTGGACACTGAGTGACAGGACCTGCTGTTACCAAAGAAACAGTACACCACCACTTGCTAGTCCATCTTAGAACACAGCTTTACTTAACATGCATCATTTGGGTTTGTTTATAGAGAAAGCAAGTGTGTTTAACAAATAGATTCCTATGATAGCAAACCGAAATATTGGTGTCACAGACCCAGAGGCTCAATGCTACACCCCAGCTTGGGACAGACTCTTGGAGAAACCCCTTCTGATCAGAATCACAGGGGTAGCCATGTTAGTCTGGAATTGCAGAAGTGACAAAGAGTCCTTCTGATCAGATCTCACTTTTCCTTCAGGGTAAGCCTCACTGCCTCCTGAGGCTGAACCTCTATCACTCTTCACCCTGTGAGCTGTGGTCAGTGAGTCCAACTGAGCGAGACTCCTGGCTCTGCTGGCATTAATGCACCTCACTGAGTATTTATAGTGACACTCAAGTAGTTTTCAAAACAGTAGGGTTTAGTAATCAAGTGGAACAGTGCATTGGATGTCCTTAGGTTAGCATAGGGAAATGAAGGTTAAAGCATAGCACATTCTAGTTGGCTCCAGAGCAGTCCACCAAATCAAGCTGGAGTGAACTCCATTTTCAAGCTCTGTGTCTTTCTCTCTGATTTCCTTCCTTAATCAGCCTTCTGAGAAGAACACTTTTAAACCATGAGTCACTGGAATTTTCAGGGAACAATCTGGTCCCCTGGTTGATCTGGGTTGATTTCCACCAGTTCCTTAATGACTCTTGATTATACCCAGACAGAGTGAATGAACATACAGCTATGTCTCTTAGTTTGACCTAGGAGCAAACTTAGTCCCTACCACCATTTAATGCACTATACATTGCATTGCTACCGTACCCATTGAGTACCGTAGCAATGCAATGTGTGGAGAAAACTTCGGTGCACATAGGCTTCATAAAAAATTACAAAAATTCCCACTTCATCAGAACTGGAAACAAAGGGAACCAAAATACTAACATGCTTTCTATGGCCCCAACTTAACTAACAAGCAATCACACTTCTGTAGACAGCAGATCTGACCCAAAGTTCTTCCCAGCATTTTCAGCCAAACCTGGCTGAGATACCTTTTTCTGGGAAGCAAATACACTGTCAGTTTACTTCTTCAGTGAAGGGTGCCAGGGCAGCTGTCTGCATCCCCCAGATATTCCAGACCATCCTTTGCTCTTCACCTCTAAATAGGACGACCATGCATCCTGTTTTGGCCAAGAGAGTCCCTTTTTTAAGTCCTGCTCCAGCTGTCCTGACTATTTATTTTGCAAAAGTGGGCATTTGTCCCATTTGCTCTTGCCAACTTGATTAGTTCCAGCGCACAGGAGGCCAGCAGGGTTACAGTGACTGGCGACAGCCTCACAGGAAGGGATGGGGATGGGGAGTAGGTTTTGAGTGACCAGCTCAGCCTTATGCTAGGGGACTGGTTGGGTTTGAGTGACCAGCGACAGCTTTGCATGGGGTGGGGACTTCAGGTGAGCAGCCTCGGCCAGCCCTGTGTTTTAGAAACTCTGTTTTGAACTTTGTTAATATGTTATAACCCCTAAGGTAGTATAATTAAGGAAGAAGAAAAATCTCCTTTTTGGTAGAAGCAGAATAAGATCTTTGCCCTGTTGAATGAATGAGGCATGAATGAGGAAGGCTTGGAAGTCCGGCACCTCCAGACAGTGCAACCCTTGGAGAAGGGGTGGGAGCCAGACGCAAGGACAATGAAACTTGTCAAGTGGGCTGAATAAAGAAGAGCAGACATATTGGTGGACTCGGGGGGGGGGGGGGGGCCGGTTTAGAAGCAAGCACCTTCCTTTGGGAACACCCTCTCTGCAGCATTGGGACAACACCCAGAAAAAAGCAGCACAAAGGACCAACGGGAACAGACCCAGATTTTGAATCTAGGACAGATTTGCATAGGAGAGAAGCTGTTATAAAAGTGAAGCGTCTTGCAGAGGACCCCAGGTCTCGTCAACATCGGAGCATTGATCTGGATCGGCAGAAGCCCGGCTCCACCCCTCCCCCATCTAACTCACCTGGCGCAGTTAAGGGGAGCAACCAGTTGGTAACAACAGCAAGACGGAGTGTGTTTGTGTGTGTGCGCGTGTATGAGTGTGAGAGAGAGAGAGAGATCACAGGCATCTGATAGTATTGATTATTGAATGTACTGCTAATAAATATGGCGTTTTGCCTTTTTCCCCCTGAAAAGATCCTGTGCAGTACTTTAAATACAATAGGGGTGTGTCTTGGGTGAGCAGCTGGGGGGACCTACCACAGTGTCCTGTTTTCTTTTTGGAAAATATGGTCACCTTACCTCTAAAACAGAACCATATCCTCTCCCCAACCCCTTTACCTCTTCCCTTATGAAGTCCCTGGCAAGCTCTTCATTAGCATTTGACTCCAGATGCTAATTGACTTCTATTGTAAGACACACAATTGGTAGCTGGGGAGATAAGTACGTCCCACCTCCTATCTGGATAAGTTTGTCTCAAGGCATGCTACCTCCAGGAGACCTGCCTTTAACTACAAGGCCTTAAAAATATAATTTCCAATATATATATATATATATATATATATATATATATTTAAATATATATTTTTATATATTTGAATAATATATATAGATATATATCTATATATATGTATGTATATGTATCTTCTTACACCTTATCTGCACATTCATCTCATAATGATCATGATGACCAGTGTGACAGAGACCTTACGTGACATTTTTTGGTGAACTACAATGTAAATACCACTCCTAGAGGATCCTTAACCCATTTGCCCCTTATGCTCTCTGACAGTTAGCACCAAGGGGTCCTTGGGTCCCAGAGCCAAATTAAAGTTATGCAGGATGTCAGACTAGATGATCACAATAGTCCTTTACGGCCTAATCTACTAAATAAAGAACCTTAATTCTGGCATGTCTTAACTTTTGAGAGCTTGACTTTGCAACCTTAATGTCCTCTAAACATAAGGGTTTAAAATGTAGTGTAAAATCTGTCTGAGAATTGGTATGTGATCATAAAGTTAAAATCTATAGGTCAGATCATTGGATGGTATAAATACAGTGATTTACACCAGCTATGGAGCTGGCTCTCAGTGCCAAATTCTGTTCTCTCTTCAGTTCCATTGGTAGTTTCAGTGTGATTACATTAGGTGAGAAAGCAATAATTTGCAAAGTTAAGGTTAATGCTGCACACTTAGTTAACTTTCACATTTCCTGACTCTTGCATGCTCATCTGTGCATTAATGTTGCATGAACATAATTCAGTTGCATTGGTGTCAATCCAGAGTAGTTCCATTGAAACCAGTGATGTTGTTCTGAATTGCCACCAGTATAAACAATCTCAGAATTCAGCACAAAGCTATAGAACTATACACTACAATTACAGAGTCAAATAGTAATAGCAGAGGGAGAAAGAAATTAAGAAACACAAGCAGGAAAGAAAAGGTATGGAAAGTAATTCAGTACCTCATGAAGTAATCACTCCTCTCATTTCAACAGGATACTCAACCATCTTTTTATATTGTTGGTAATACCCCTCTTAGAAACTGGAAATTAAAATTTCTTTATCTCCTAATTTTCTCCTTTTCCATTTGGCAAACATTTCTGTTTTCCTGTGTTTCTCACAGAGCTGAAATTAACTTGGCTCACTTTGTTCTTTCCTTGACTGAGCGTTAGCATCATGGAATAACCGGGAGGGAAGTGGGTTTGTTAATTAACCGCTGCTACTATATTATGTCCAGTCCTACACTAGTCCCACACACACCAATCTCATTGGCCTCACCAGAGATGCACATGGGACACTACTGGTGGACTGGAGCTATATTATTTTTGTTGGCCTCACAATAGGGGTGATGATTTTTAAAACTTTGTCAATTAAATGGGGATTATTAGACACAGATCCCATCTAATTACACAATTGGGAAATCAGTTGCATCAGTGCCTATTTCAGCTTATAAGCACCAGAGGAAAGTAGTCTACATTAGGGGTTTTTTTGCTTGTAAAAGTTGTTTATTTCAGTATTATCCAACCCCTCAGCATTCAAGTCATGAATCAGGTTTTGAGAAATTATAAGATTGACTTAAAAATCATGAGTGCAAAAAAATCAATAAATGTTGGGCTTTGTCTTCTCATTTGTGAGCCTATAAGGGTGCTTTTAGAGTACATTTTCACAACCATGAAGCCAGAAAGGTACTCTTTTTAAATGAAAGCTGCAATTCGCACATAATCACTTGGCTTCAGGAACAGGAGCTATAAAATAGTGAATATCATGGACTCATAGCAATATCACAAGAGTTGGCCACACCTTTCTCACTATGAAAAAACTTCCATGCACCGAAGGAAGCCTGAACCCATTGAAGGGGAGATTTCTGTCAAGGCAGCATGCTCCTTCCCTGGGAACTGTGAAGGGATCAGCCGCCCTGAAAAAGGAAGGTGGATTGGAGAAAGGCAGGATGGGAGAACCACATGGCTCCTTCAAAATTCTTCTATCCAAGGAGAAGCCAGGATCTTACAGCCCGAGTTTGTATTCATTTATGCTCTTCTCCCCCCGCCCACTCATTATAGACCCGGCCCCTTGCCTGATGGGGCAACCACCATCATTCGGGAGCAGCTCCTTGGAAGCAGAGCTGTGCTCCAGGAGCACAGTTATAGAACAGAGCCAAGATGCACCCACAAAAGATGCCCCCTGTCTCTTGTAGAGCCCCCAATAGCTGTTTGGATCCACAGATTCCTTTCCATGATAGAATAAACCTTACACAGACATTGAAATAACTCATGGGAAGCTCCATAAATGGAAACTCATGGAATTTCCTTGCCCTGGGAGTGTTATTCCTCCAAAGGGGGCAACGGGACTCAACCTTCTACTCACAGACTTATTTAGATTGTAAACTCTTTGGGGCAGGTACTGTCTTTTTGTTTTGTGTTTGTACAGCACTCTGGTCCAGGACTGGAGCTGCTAAGTGCTACAGTATTACAAACAAGAAATACTAACTACAACAACATAAACATAGTCTTGGATAGCTACAAGGATGCATCAGAAACCAAACTTTAAACAAAAGAGAAATTGTTCTTTCTTCATTAAAGGAGCACGTCAAATTTGGCAAAAATAAAATCCACTTGCAGGACCAAATGATAAAGGCTTTGATCCTGGAATCCTTATTCAGGCAAAATTTGCATTGACTTCAAGAGGTTGCTAGTGCTAGGGACCACAGAGCTTGTCAAATGTCAGGATTTCTGTGCTATGGGATATTTTGAAATTTTTGAAAGAAGAATTTCAGAGTTTTCCCAAGAAAGGAAATTCTGAATAAAAGGAAATTCTGAATAATCAAAAATTTCAAAATAATCAAAACATTATTTTAAAATTTCAAAGTGAAATTGACCCAAATTCCAAAACTCCAGCTCAGTTGGGACTCCCAAAAATTCTAGGGGCCAGGCTCCGCATCAGTCCTAGCAGATTGCCAGAAGACAGGAGTCTAGATGCACAGGGAGCTACAGCTGAACCAGGAGACTCAGAGTTCTGGGACTCACAGGGTTTTCTGGTTCCCAGTACCACAGCAGGGAGACCGGAAGCTCTGGGATTCCCTGGCTCCAGGACAGCCCACATGGCAGGGGTGAGCCACAGACCCTAGAGAGGATTCCCTGCCCCAGGGTAGTCTGTGTGGTGGGGCTCTCCTGGAGCTGCCGATCTGTGAAGTCTGGGCTCCTCAGTGGTCCACCAAACAGCCTAGCATGAAAGCTGCCTGTGGATTGCCAGAAGATTGTCAAATCGAACATGTTTCTGCAAAACATTTGGGGTTTGGTGAACTGACATTTTCTGACAAAACCCTGTTTGGCATTTGGCATTTTCTGACAAAACCCTGTTTTGTCAGAAAATTCCTGATCAGTTCTAATTTCCAGATGGGAGACACAAGGGTGTGTGTTTGTTTTGGTTTTGTTTGCAAAAGCTGATTTATTTATTTTTTACTGAGTTTTTAATGGAATTGCTTACATGCACTCAACTGTCTAAGTGCTGGAATCAGCCACTATAATTCTTCCAGCTTTCCAAATTCTTGTCTACGAAGATGTGAATGGACTGTGAGAAGATCTCTAAAAGGTAAGTTATGCAGAGGTTTGGGAGAAAGGAGAGTTATTTGGAAAAGGTCAAATCTCACTTTTTTCAGAGATCTAACTCAGCTGTAAAAATGTGCTTCCAGCTGATTGGTATGAAAGATAAAACTCCATAAAAGTTGCTATATTGTGTAAATCAAAGGGGTGTTTCTAATCTAAGTGCCAAAATGCAGGTGCTGTTCCTGATGGAACTGATGTTCATGTTGCACTCTTTGAAACTATTTAATTTAATAGTATATTTTAAACACTCTCTCGTAATTAAATTTGCATAAGTATATAAGGTGAGCAGGGTCAGGGCTCTTTTTCAAACTCCATTCCTTTTATGTAGCAATAACCATTTTCCCTAGCACACTCTATTCTTTGCAAGGCAGAACTGTCAAAGCTCCTGTAATGAGAGCCACATTGCTGAATCATACCTTCTTCCACCACTTCACACACTTCCATGCTGCCTGTCTTTCAGTCGGCTCTCTCCCCTGTCAGGGTTATGAGTAGCTACTGCCCCAGTAACTTGAATGATGGACTGTTATACAGCCGTAACAACCAGGAACTGCAACTAATGAGAGACATTTTGCATGCAGATTTGTAATTTATCAAACTGAAAGAACAACAAAAGTATTTTGTATTTCATAGCATCAAAATTCTGCAGCAGCATTAACTTATTTATCCACATAGCCTCACCCTGGTAAATATCATCATCCTCATTGTGCAGGTGGGGAAGTTTAGGCACAGAGGTCACTGGCCTGAATATCAGAAGCACAAATAAAGGAGACAAAGCACCTTACTGTATCCTAGTGAGTTACACTGAGTATCAGCAGCACCTGATCAGGCCTTTAGTGGTTTTCCCTGGACCTCTCAGTGAGTTGGTGGCAGGACTGGGGTTAAGCTTTCATGAGTTAGTTTTGTTTGTGAGCTCAGGATAATGTTCATCACCCAAGTCTCGGGGCACCACAGAACATTATCAGTGAAAGCTCAGGTGACTTCCCCCCTGCTCCTCCCATGTCTTCTTCAGAACAGGGGAATGTGGGAAAAGGCAGTGATGGCGGGGAGCAGAGTTGAGAGACAGGGGGAGGTTCCTGCAAATGCATAGCAGCTGCAAGGCTCCCAGTTCCCTGCAGGACTGCTCCCTGGGTTCTTCACACACACACGGCCCACTGCCAGGCAGTACCAGGTCTCCCATCAACCCAACAATCCTTCAGGCTCTTTCCTCCAAACCTAACAATCTATCTGCCCTGTCTCTTGACTCCCTCCTACACGCTGTACCACACTGACTTTCTTCACCCTCAACTGTCCATTTCCTTCCTGCTCTCATTGACTGGGCCAGGGAGAGCCCTCCAGGGGAGATTGGTCACCTCTCTTCCTTTTGAAAAATGTCTGCTCATCAGCTGTGGAGTTTGAGCACTAAGATCTAATCAGTGCCATGCTGATGTGTTGGAATTGCCAATACTACCTAGCTAAGGGGTTATACTGCCACCCAGCATCTTGAAAATCTGAGGCCCAGATTCACAAAACAGTCTAAGGCATTGTGACACTTGAGCATCACAACACTGAACTTTTAGGTGCCTAGAAAAATCCTACAAACCCACAAAGCCTAAGGGAGGTGGGCAATGTCCCTGTAAAAATAAGGAGTCTGGTGGCACTTTAAGGAGGGTTTTTACCCACAAAAGCTTTTGCCCAAATAAATCTGTTAGCCTTTACGGTGCCACCAGACTTTTCAGTGTTTTTGTGGATACAGACTAACACGGTTACCCCTCCGATACTTAATATCCCTGTGGTGGCTGAGGATGAGATTCACAAAGCCAGCATGCTATGGGAGGAGCCACCTCAGCTAGCCAATGGAAATGTCAACAAGAGAGGTGTTTGCTAAGTCCCGTCCCACTCCAAGTTTGCCACTAATGGCCAGGCTGCAGGGAGATGCCTATCTCTGCTTGTGACTCATGAACCAAAGGGAGACAGGCGTTCGGCTGCCTGTGGGCTTGTCCATATTTAAAACACTACAGCAGCACGACTGTAGGGCTGTATCTGCACCACAGTAGAGCTTTGGTGCAGACATTACCTATGCCGATGAGAGAGCTTTTCCCACTGGAATGGGTAATCTACCTCCCCAAGAGGCAGCAGTTAGCTTGACAGAAGAATTCTTCTTAGCGTTGTCTGCCTGGGATTAGGTCGTCTTAACTGTGTCACTCAGGGGGTTGGATTTTTCACACCCTTCGGCAATGTAGGTGGGCTGACCTAATTTTCTAGTGTAGACCAGCCCTGTGTCACATGCAGGGTCTGATCAGAGGCTGCCTAACTCCACCCAAAACAGTGGGCAAGGGGATTTGTAACATAGAAACTCTCTGGATAGAAATTCCATGCTTGAATAAAAAGAGCATAGCCATAGGGATGTACTATCGGACTAAGATGGTGACAGTGATTGTGAAATACTCAGGGAGATTGGAGAGACTACAAAACCGGAAAACTCGACAATCATGGGGCCACTGGAGGATTGAGGTGCTAAAGGAGCACTCAAGGAAGTCAAGGCCATTAGGAGAAGCTAAATGAATTGTGTGCATTGGTCTTTATTCCAGAGGGAGATTCCCACACCTGAGCCATTCTTTTTAGGTGACAAATCTAAGGAACTGTCCCAGACTGAGGTATTGATAGAGGAGGGTTTGGAACAAATTGATAAATTAAAGAGTATTAAGTCACCAGGACCAGATGGTATTCACCCAAGAGTTCTGAAGTATCTAAAATATGAAATTGCAGAACTACTAACTGTGGTATATAACTTATCACTTAAATCAGACTTCGTGCCTGATCACCGGAAGGTTTTTATTAATTTTGCTTTTACCTTTCCCATGTGAGGGATTTCGGGGTAGAAGGGAGTGTCTGTGTTGTGAATGTCAGTCACTGTAGGGGAATGTTTAAATTGTGCAAAATGGTTTCCATAAAAATCCCACTTTTGCTCATAAGCTGATTTCACTAAATCTTTATCACCTACCTCTGGGCCTGACCTCCACACAGACTCCAACAAAAGAGTTTTCTACTCTGTATGGCCCTCACTTTATCCCTGTTTAACCTGGCTTTGGAATCCAGCCATCTTTCCCTAAGGTCACTCACCAGAATGAATGCCCACTCTGTTTTCACATCAGCAGTAAGACCTTAAGTATCTGAAGGACAACATTCTTTCCAAAATGAGCCTTGACAGATGGGATCTAGTAAAACGTATCCATAAACTTCATCTGCCTGACTTTCCAACATCTAAAAGCCTGCCGGCTTCTTCTAAGCTATCACTCGCAGCTGAAGGACTTGCTCAGAGGTGAATGCACAGTATCTAAGGCTAAATAAACCCTGAGATTGTAATAATCCAGTTTCTAGTTCTAGTTATAGAGCAAATCTACAAGGGCTGTCTGAGCACACAGACTTTTTTTAATGCTTTTATGTAGTCTACACATGCGAAAAACAAAGATGATTTCTACATAACGAGCAGCGCACAGATCTTTTTCATCTACATCTCTAGTGATGCACAAAACTATAGGGCAAAAACGGATGGGAATGTTTTCTTTCTTATCCAGATGGATGGCACATGCCTATGAAGTGTTACATAACCAGGGTTTGTCAGTCTTAATCAGTCTTAACTCAGAACCCTAGAAGCCAGGGTCAAATAGTAAGTAGCTGACAATGGTCTGCTATGGAGCAGCTTTGTTTGTTTATCTTACAAAGATTTCTTAGCACAAATATTCACAGACCCAGAGGGATTAAAACTCTTAGAGAGTACATGCATGTACACACACATGCACACAATCCCTTGCTAACCTTCGATGGTAACCTTTCTAACTGTGTGCAGTTTTACTTTGACTAAATTACACCTTTTTACAGACCAGCAGCTGCTGGGTATATCCAGAGTCAGATCTTGCATTAGTGATCATAACAGTTACTCCATTAGTTCTGCAAAGCCAATACAGCTAAACGAGAGGGGGCTGGAGGCTATTCCTTCCGAAGCATCTACAGAATTGTTGACTAAGTTCCAATCAGTCAGACCTACACAAACCCTGTTGAAGGCAATGGGACTACACAGGTATCACTCAGGGCATAAAGCTGGGAATCAGGGCAGAATCAAAACCGGGACCAAGTGATTGATTGCCAGTTCCCTAGTAATCACCAGACAATGCTGACTGCCATGTATGCCTAGGCTATCTGTAGAAGGAGGTGAACTGTATGAGTCTATTTGACTCCAAATGTTCTTTTTCGTGAGTCAAATGAGCAAATGGGAAATTCAGCTGTTTTCCCAAACTTTCACTCAACCGCTGTTAGCCAAAAAGGCTATTGCAGAACTACACACCAGCTACTCGGGAGTGGTTGTTCCTCTCTGAATGCCAGCTGTCACATCAGATCACCCTTCCCTGGGTCCTGCTGTGATCAATGCTATTCTTCCTCATGGTCAAACAAGAACACAGTAGCATTTCAGATAAGCAGCTTCTGCCTCTCAGAAGCAGAGACACACTGTGGTGGAAGAGCCTGTGGAGTTCACCAGCTGATATGTGACAATTCACTTCTCAGGAATGCTTTTCAGGTCACTTGCCATGTTTCCAGTAGTGATGCCTCTTTCACTTTGCTTCTTTCCTGCCTTTTCCCCTTGTCCTGTTCTCCCACTGCCAACTACAAATCTTCCTCACCACCTCTTCTACACTGAATAGCCCCTGACCTTACATACACTAAATCCCCTCCCTCTTCTCTAAAAATCTTCTCACAACCTCTGCTCTTCCATGAGGCAATCTAATTAAAATGTACACCGCCCCTCTCCGTCGATGTATTATTTCATTCCATTCTGTCCCAGTCTGTACCTGTGCCCTATTATCCCTTTGGGTAGGGAACCTGTTGTTTGCCACACCTCACCTACTGGACAAAGCTGTGTTTTCCTATAGCAACATGTAGCTCCCCCATTGCTCATGGGGTGAAGAGGGCACTGAGCCACCCTGAGCCACAGGGCTTTCTCTGCGACCCACCCGCTCCCCTCCTGTGAGAACAGTGTGAGCTTCTGAGGTGAGAGAACTCTACCTGCTCCTACAGCAGCTTTTGCTCTTGTCCTGAGTGGCTGCCAGCCCCATCTCCGGGGGATGTCTTCACTGCAATTGGACGTACCCAGCTGGTCCATGCCAGCTGACTCGGGCTCAGTCTAACAGGATGTTTAATTGCAGTGTGGATGTTCAGACTCAGGCTCTGGCCTGAGCTCTGGGACCCTCCCTCCTTGCAGTGTCCTACAACCTGGGCTCCCACCCGAGTCTGAATGTCTACACTGCAATTAAACAGCCCCTGCGCCTGAGGCCTGCAAGTTCAAGTCAGCTAGTATGGGCCAGCCATGGGTTTTTAATTGCAGTGTAGACATACCCTCAGGTGGGTTTTCCCCCAGGCAGGGCTAAAACTCACTAGATGAGAGGAGTGGAGCTTCTTGCGTCATTGCCAGGCAGGCAGCAGCCCCAGCTGAAGTCCCGTCACTCACAGAAAAATCCAGGGAGTTAGCATCAAGATTGGAGATCAGGCCCCTGTCTGCACAATCTATTCTTGCACCTTCCTCTCAGCATCTGGTGCTGAGCTCAGTCAGAGACAGTACCTTGAGCTACACGATGAACTGGTCTGATCCAGTGCGTTAATGCCCATGTATCTCTATTTGTGTAATAGTACGATTGTGCAGCGGAGCACTAGAGAGTCAGGAACTGTAAGAGGGCCCTGTTCTGTAAAGCTTTACTAATATGAGTACTCCAGTTTTTTCAATGGGATCCCCCGTGAAAAATCTGATTGCCTGAAACAAGGGTCTGTAGGACTGGGCCCAAAGATGCGACTAAAGCAGAGGTGGGCAAACTACAGCCCGTGAGCTATTTTTGTCCGGCCCCCCAAGCTCCTGGCTGGGGAGGTTAGCTCCTCCCCCGCCATTTTCCCCCTGCCACGCGAGCAGCGCTCTGGGGGGTGGTGCTGCGTGACAGCGTGTCTGACTCCAGGCCAGACATGCTGCACGCTCGTTGGATCAGCATGGCAGTGTGTCTGGGCGGGTGGTAAGAGGGCCGGAGCCAGAGGCGGAGGGTTGGAGAAGGTCTAGAGGGTCTCGGGGGCAGTCAGGGGACGGGAAACGGGGGTTGGCTAGGGCATGGGAGCCCCAGGGGTTGGGGATGTGGCTAGGGGTTGGGGCGGTCAGAAGACAGGGAGCAAGGGGGTTGGATAGGGGGTGAGGTCCTGGGGGGTCATTGGGGTGGTAGGGTCTCTGGAGGAGGCGGTCTGGGGACAAGGAGCGGGGGAGGTGGATGGGTCAGGGATTCTGAGGGGGGCAGTCAGGGGGCAAGAAGTGGGAGGGGGTTGGATAGGGGGTGGGGCCAGGCTGTTTAGGGAGGCACCACCTTCCCTACCTGGCCCTCCATACAATTTTGAACCCCAATGTGGCCCTTGGGCCAAAAAGTTTGCCCACTCCTGGACTAAATACTCAACCTTATCTCTGCTCCCTAGTCCATAGACACTTCATGATTCAATCTTTAATTATGTGAGCTCCAATTGTTTCCCAAATAGTACAGCACACTCTCTCTGTTTTCCCCCAATGTCTAAAGTGAGTGTTTACGCACCTTTTAAAAAAACAAAATGTCTTAAATATAAGGGAATCAAGGCCTTGATCTTGCAGACGCATATGCACATGCTTAGCTTTGCTACCCTAAGCGCTCCCATTAATTTCAATGGGACTATTGACAGTAGCAAAATTAAGTATGTGCCTAAGTATTGCTAGGATTGAGGCCTAAATCTTTAACAGGACCTGAGTCACCGATCCATTGCATTCCAGAGGAGTCACTTCAGTGTAAAATTGGAGTAATGCAGTATCTTAATTGATTATTCTTTCTAAACACTTAGGCTTTATTAACTGTAAAATTCCTAAAAGACTCTGAGACATCACTGAAAAACCCAAACAAGCCACCTAAAGTACATACATTTATAAAAAATAGCAATAAACCTGCATCTCTCCCATCTTACATTTTCAAACAGGCACCTTTATGTGCATGTTTTTGCCCAGGCCGTTTTTCAAGCATGGGAGGAGCTTCCTGGAAAAGCTACCTCATTGTCCTCCTGAAAATCCCTCCCTAGAACTCTTCTTTGCTGTGATGCCAACAAAAAACTTTACAACAGTTACACAGTGGGAGGGCTGAGACCATTCCCTGTCACGCTGGCCAATATTAATGCATTATTTCCCCATTTTCCCCCATCTCTCTGTGTCCACCTATGGACTCTTGTCTTATATTATGGCTATGCCTACTCTGCACTGCGGTGTGTCCTACAGGAGTGGACAATGCAGAGTACACAAGAGTGTTGTGATCTAAGTGCCCTGGGTGGCTGGTGCTGGCACAAACTAAAAAGTTTCTAGTTTGTGTTAATGTAGACTACGTTAATGTGAGCTAGTTCACATCAGCAGTGTCCACATAGGGCAGTGAGAATGCAACACTTTGGTGCACACGGCCATTCACACCTCTGCAGTCTACACTGTGATGCAGCGTACACAAGGCCTTAGATGTAAGGTCTTTGGGGCAGGGCTCATATTTTTGTTTTGTGTTTGGATATTGCCTAGTGATGGAGGCTCCCACAATACAAATAAAAAATTAATGTAAAAATGGTGTTTAGATTAACTGAAAAGAATTCTGACTCTGGATATACTTGGTAATGAACAATCCTGCACTGACAGGAGTATGAGCTAAAGGATCTAACAGGTATTTTCCAGCTATAAGTTCCAAGATTCACTGCTGATAGTTCTATTCAGTAGAATTCTACTGGGGTTAAATTAGTAGAAACTTGTCCATTGAAGATACTGGGTGTAGCTGTGTCTCTTCTAGAGCCAGAATGCTATCTAGTGATTAGGTCATGGGACTGAGGCATCTGAGGCTGATTTATATAAGCTGAGATTCTGCCTTCTTGACTCTTCTGTTCTCTTCTTGGCTTTCATGCTCTTTTCTCTGTAACCTAAGGCAAGTTATTTGGTGTCACATGAGCAGCGCAGAACTACCCTGAGTTTGGGGAAGTTTAGAGAGCCTGTCTAAATGCAATATGCGGACCAGTATTGCTAGATTTTTCCCTTCGGGAGTCCATACTGTCCAACAGACGTCCTAGACACTGTGAATAATGCCTCTAAATTGCACCGTAGCCTGCACAGGGCAGAATTTGGTTCACTATAATCAGTTCAAACGTTCTAAATCCCCGCCAACATGTAAAAAAAAATTGAAAAAACATAGTGCTCTTTAACTCATCCCTTTGTAAAATTATTTCTAAAAGGTTACAGGACAGATCTTCAGATTATTGAAATCTGGTGCTCAGCCAATTTATGCCTGCTGAGGATCTGGCCTAGTATTTGAAAAATTAGAAGGCCTGAACCAAATAGAATATTTTACTTCTATCTCAATTTCTGAAAGGAAAGAAAAACTATTCCTCTAAAGGGAGACATGATAAAAATGTCTCCAGTCTAGAGGTTATATGCAGTGCAGTTTTAGTCTTGTCGGTCCTAGGATAGTAGAGAGACAAGGTCAGTAAGGTAATACCTTTTATTGGTCAGACCTGAAGAAGCGCTCTCTGTGGATCAAAAGCTTCTCTCTCACCAACAGAAGTTGGTCCAATAAAAGATATTACCTCACCCACCTTGTGTCTCCAGTCTAGACTCCATCCTTTGGCTTTGTTAGCTGAAGTCTCACTACTGGCAGAAATAACAATTTGTCTTCTAATGATAAGAAAACATTTGGATTTTCTACTTTCTTGGGCAAAACTAAACTCTAAACTAATGGCTAGAACTGAGGGCCAGGGTTTCCTTATCAATATGCTGAGAGCTCTAGGAGTCCCGCTTTCTCGTTAGGCTCAATAAAACAACAACACATACTAAGTTCCCCAACCTTTGCTGGTCCAACAGTCTGGTACAGTCATTAAAACATGTTGTAGAAAATATCTTTCTGCTGATGGAGTATTCTCAGGGGGCCTAGAACTATGTGTCTGAAAGCTACAAAAAGTACATTTTTTGGTCCAGTAGGAGATACTAGTTCTTTCTATTGCCAATTGAGTTTTCTAGCCTTTTAGAAACTATATAAGAAATAATATGTTCTTATAATACCTGAAGGAGCATAACAAAGACAGACTCCATCACGAGAGACACAACAGAGTCACTTTTATTGGAGACCATTTTATTATCACCTTTAAAAAAAAGCTTTTGGATTCTGAGTACCTAACAGTCAATGGATGACTCAGGTCAAGTTGTATCACTTTAACTATACCAGAGTAGTTAATACTTTACATGCCCCCTTCTCAGTGTGGACACAGTCATACCAGTATAATTGTGCTTATTCCTGTACAGGACAGGTATATCTGGTATAACGGCATTCATGTTAGGGGTTGTACTGATATAACTAATGTTAAAAAAAATCACTCCCCTAACTGATAAAATTGTACCTTAACAAAAATAGTGTGAAGGCCAGATCTAAGCTAAACTGGGTACCTATAGATTAAGTCATGTAAAGCAGATTGTTGCATTATGGTTAGGATTATTGATCTACTCTCTGTGTTCTTGAGTTGTTTCAGAAAAAAAAAATCAGCTCTTTGATAGAGCTAAATATGCTATGTTTAACTTCAAGTCCTAGCAGTTCTCTCTCAGGAGCAGAGAACACGTTAGTCAAAGAAAGATGTGATTCTACCATTAATGGGCAATTAGTGATTGTACTAATTAATCACTTTCATTGCAATATACTTGAGAAACCAGAGTTAAGAAAGCTTCATAACTCCTTTGTTGGGAAGCTATTGCATCCCCATGTTACAGATAGGGAAAACTGAGGCACAAAGAGGTTAAGGTTACATAGCAAGTCAGAGGCAGAATCAGAAATAGAACCCAAGAGTGCTGACTCTTGGTCCCCTGCTCTCACTCCAGGACCATAGTTCATTTTTACTAAAGGTGGCTTAGAAAGTTTGATGGCTTCAAAAATCCAATTTCGACACCACCCCCATGAGTCTGATGTAACTTAGCATACACCTCCCGGGAAAATGTGCTATGTAGTACAACCCGTGCTGCAACAGGCCTGGGTGTTTATGCACTGAGAGATCAAGGGCTTAAATACTTGGCCATGTATGTAACCTTGCCCTCTAGTAGCTGGATGCCTGGGAGATGATGTAAATTGTAAAGATTCCTGCTAGCACTACTGCTAGGACAGCAGACTCACTTGTTCATCTAGGAGCAATGTGGCCCACTTCAGAGCAGAGAGTCCATGATTCAGTTCCCAGCAGTGAAGGTTACACAGAGTCTGACCATTGCTGCTTACAGTGGCAAACTAGGAAGCCTGAGATTTTCTTGTTGGCTACCCCTCCCCTCCATCACTATAAAATAAACGACATTATTTTAATAAAGAAAAGTAGCAAATCGTTAACATTTACAATACACTTCATCAGGGCCGGCCTTAGGGAAAATGGCACCCTGGGCAAACTTGCATTTTGGTGCCTCGGGCCCCCGTGGGCATGTACCCCCACCCCACTGCTCCTGGCCCGCATGGGCACCCCAGGCTCCCCACCCTCCCATCCCTAACCACTGCACTGTGCCACCTTTGCCTCTAATGCCTGCTCCCCCTTCTGCCTCCACTCCCTACACCCCCTTCACTCCCAACCTCTGCCCCCTCCTGCACCCCAACACCTGCCCCCTCCTGTACCCCTAACCCCTTCAATGTGCCCCTGCACCCATATCCTGTGCCCCAATCCCTGCACCCCTTCACTCCCACCCCCTGAACCTTCCTCCTGAGCCTCTAACCCCTTCACTGTGCCCCCTTTGCTCCTAACCCTTGCATTCCCCTCCTGCACCCAGGTGGGAAAACTGACCTGGATGCACAAAGCAGCTGGCATTGCTGCTGCCCCCCCCCACTAGACAGCTGCTCCTCCACCGGGGCAGCCCTTGGGGGCTCTGAGGGGGGAGCAAGGAGCAATGTCCGAGCTTCCTGCATCCAGGTCACTTTCCTTGGGGGCTGTGTAGGGGGAGGGCAGGAGAGCAGCATCTCCTGATGCCTCAGCACAGCCCAGGTGGAGACAGTGACCTGGCTGCAGGGAGCTCTGGTTTGTGTGATGTGGGGACAGAGTGAAGGTGCGTGTGTCTGTGTGTGTGGTACGGCAGGGAGTGTGTGTGAGCCCGCTTGAGTGAGCACGCTATCTCTTTAACAAAGCACTCGGGGTCAGGAGCCTGAACTAGGCTTGTTCAGACACAAGCAGCTGCCAGCAGCTCCAGACCCAGAGAGACAGCAGCACACACTGCTGGCCCCTGTGTCCTCACCCCAGCTTCGTGGAAATCGGGTACAGAGGTGGGGAAAGTGGGGGACACCTGTGCGTGGGCAGCGGGGAGAGGAGGCTTCAGCCCTGGACTCCGGGGCTCAGGTTCCAGGCCTCCTGCCTGGGGCTGAAGCCACTGGGCTTTGACTTCGGCCCACCACCTGGGATGGCAGGGCTTGGGTAGGCTCAGGCTTTGTCCCCTGCCTCTTGGGGTCAAATGGTAATTTTTGTTGTCAGAAGGGGTTGCGGTGCAATGAAGGTTGAGAACCTCTGCTCTAGAATCTTGGAACTATAGAAACGTAGGACTGGAAGGGACCTCGATAATTCCTCGAGTTCAGTAGGAATAGGGATTATCCTTCTAGATCAGTGTTCTTCACTGCACGACCCGCAAGCCAGTGGCGGCTCCCATGGACCCTAAATACGGCTCCCTGTTGATCATGCTGTCCGGTGGCAGTGAGCTGGCTCCCTGCCTGTCCTGGCCCCATGCCACTCCTGGAAGTGGACATCCTCACGTGTCATGAATACATCCTCCTGCATCTTTCCATGTAGAGAACAAAAATATTTGTTGGATATTTCTGCCTTTTCTGAATTATTAACATCTAACCCTAGCAATCTAGTAAGGGGTCTGTACCACTACTAGGATTGCTTTTGTTTTTAATATATTTTTTAAAACTGCTTTTCATTATCCTTAGGCCTGCTAGCCATGGATATTTTTCCCTGATGTGTTTAGCTTCCAGTTCCACATATCCATTTCCTACATTCCATAACTTCTAATTTGTATCAACTGCTATTTCCCCCTTTTCCCATTGGATATAAATTGGTCCCACCCACCCACCCCCGATTGCTGCCTTCACTTTGTCACTGAACCAGAATGGGCTTCCAGCCAAAGTTGTCCTCCTTGATTGTGGAAGTGTGGCTTTTTGGCCAGCTAATAAAGTTTTCCTAAAAACTACCAGTTTCCATTCATATTTTTGTCTAAATGTTTGTTCCCAACTGTGACGCTGGCTGACAAGGTCATGCTAGAGTGTATTCAGGTCAATTCACTTGTATATCAGATCAAATTGATTGTAAATGTACACATGGTTTGGGTGTTTAAACTGCATAAAACTAATGGAAAGTTACTTGTATTGTTTTTACTTACCTATTCCTTTCATAATGTAATAGCAAACATTTATATGGTACAAAGAATGAGAACTACTTGTGGCACCTTAGAGACTAACAAATTTATTTGGGAATAAGCTTTCAGAGCCCACAAAAGCTTATTCTCAAATAAATGTGTTAGTCTCTAAGGTGCCATAAGTACTCCTCGTTCTTTTTGCTGATACAACTAACACAGCTACCACTCTGAAACCTGTTTTCATTTATATGGTAAATACCCTGGTAACTAAACTACCCTTTAAAGAAATCTTGTGAAATGCTAATGAAGGACTTAAGGACTTTTGCAATTTCTGTTAATTTCACAAGTGGCCATTATGTAAATAGTGAGGGGGTCAAATGTCTAAGTGCCTTCCTCACTCACTATCCTCAAAGGAAAAACCCATGTGGGTAGAAGGAAAGTGAGCTTGTCTTCTGTGAGAAGATATAAATATGGATTCAAGGAAAGATCCTTTATCTCTGGGCTATTTAGATTCTAACAGTGCAGAATAACTGAACGAGAAGACACCGATCCCCAGAGTTATTCTGGGTAGCCCTGAAGAGACTTTTGAGAGTCTGGCAGCATTTGGAGTTACAAGCTGTGATTTACCTGTTGTTATATTTTTACCTGCTTTAACCTCTGAATAACTCTCATTCTTCTTCTTGGCTAAGAACTCTTTGGTTTATGATAGAACTGGCTGATAGTATTGTCTTTGGTTTAAGGTCTGGAGTACCAATTGATCTGGGGGAGAGACTGGAGAGCAACCTGATGCAGTGTGATTTTTGGTTTTAATAACCTTTTATCACAAATTTCAGTTTGTCTGGGTGACAAGATAGACTGGAGAGGTTACAGGGACTGACCGCATCTCCACGCTAAGACTGTTACAGTGATGCAGGACTTCATATTTTTTATAAGCTTGGTAAAATCTAATTCTAGAACATGCCACCAGTTTGGGGTATCTGCCCTTTTTCTGACAGTCTGCTCTGAGACAGGCACTCGCAGTCGTGAACCACTCAAGAGTTTGACGCTCCCTTTAACAGCACAGTTGCTTTCCACAGAGAACAGCGAAGTGTCTAAGTAAAGCAGCAGTGTCTCATATATTCGCCACTAGCCACATGTGGCTAATAGGCTATTGAATTGTGGCTAATGCATGTGGCTTTTTTATAATGCGGCCAATAAGAAAAATTCAAAACCACAAGTGTGGCTAGCAGTGTGGCTAGCATTGAATTTCTATTGGACACCGCTGTTTTAAAGAGTAGCTCATCCTGTTCCTTGATTTCTTCTGTGGTTTGTAACAGACCCCATCAGTACGCTCTCTTTGGCTTTGTTAGTTAACACAGTGATTTGTACGTATTCAAGATACTGTGGTTCTGAGTATCATTGACTTTAAAACATGTAATGGTATGTTTAACATAGAGTGCCGGCCCCCACCATCCCTTTTACCCACTTTATCCTTCCTAAACCGGTTATAGCCAGTGATTTTAACATTCCAGGCATGAGACTCAGCCCATCAGATTTTCAGTAATGGTAATTACACCAAATTTCTTCTCATTAAGGAGAATTTCTAATTCCTTGTGCTTGTTATCTAGACTCCTAGCAATGTTTATATTACATTGTATGTACATATGTTATATTGTATATGTGTGTATATATATTGAAATTGAAAATGTTCTTCTCTTCTTGTCACATCAGTTCAATTTGTTCACAACACGCTGAATCTGAGTGTGTGAGCTTGTACTGCATGTGCTTTCTTAGTGCTTTCCTCTTACACTGCTAGTTTAAAACACTCCTGACTGCTCCTGATAGTCTCCACCTGAGAAGATTAGTTCTCTCGACCTGTGAGATGCAGGCCATCCTGTTTGTACAGCTCCCCTCTTCTCCTGGAGCGTGGCCCAATACTCCACAAAACCAAAAGCTTCAGCTTCACACTAGGCACACAGCCAACAGTTCCCTGGGGTATTTTCTGCCTTCTCTTGCTCTTGGGACTGGAAGGATCTCTGAGAAGATCACTTGGACTTTCTTCTTTAACTCCCTTCAAGAATCCATTTCCTATCCCTATTTAAAGGAAGGGAAACTGAGGTGTAAAGTTAAGTGCCCTCCCCAAGGCCACACAGCAAGTCAGTGACAGAGCCAAAATAAAATGTATGAGCTGCTGGCCCCCAATTCTCTATTAAGTTCTCTAGATTACATATGGCCACTTGAAATAGGGCCCGATCCAACTCCATCTGAAGTCAATTGACTCCACTAGGAGTTAGATCAGCAGCAGAATCCTTATTTCAAATAAGCGAGGCCAACAGTGGGACTCAATAGTATCAGCACCACTAAAATGTAGAAGGCAGCCCTCATATCCCTGAGGAAATCTCTGAAAGCCTGAAGCTGCTCAGGTTTGGCCCTGACCCATCTTTTGTCTGAAGGATTCACCAAACCAGAACAGATGACCAAGGTGTGACAACATTCAGAATTGTTCCAAGAGTAACGTAGGCGGCCGTTGCTGCATCTGTTGCCCTGAACTCCACAGCTCCAATTCAGAGATAAACCAGCTAAATCCCTACATAAACCCAGCTCAGTTTACGTTCCGCACATAGGGCCTAATCTGGTGCCCATGGAAGTCATTGGTTCAGGCCCCTTAGCTGTGCAGCAGACACATTTTCCCCTCTGTTAGACCACGTGCTTTAGGTTGCTGGGAAACCCCAGTAAAACCCAGCAGACTTATATCCAGGGTCACATTCTGGTCTCATTAAAGTCAGTGGCAAAACTTCCATCGATTTCAACGAGACCAGCATTCAACCCTCAAAGTATTAGAAAAGAAACCCTCCGACCCTGATTTGATTGGACAGGCATTCAATTCGTTGGCACACATCGAAATGTTGTGGGCCAAGGAAACAGAGGGTGCTTTGCAATCCCTGCAGTCAACGGGAGCTGAGTGTGGCTTAGCACCTTTCAGGATTTGGCCAAAGCACCCTCATTGAGGCTAAGCCTGTATTAGGAGTCATACAGGTGCAAATTGGCTCCTATGCTTCAGACCATCACAAAGCGTTTACAGTGGCTCCGGTGTGGATTCCATCTTGAGGATTCCTAGTTTAACGTTAATGACTTTTCACACGGAATATTGGCTTTAGACAAATTGGCTGTCCTAACGAGCTGTTTTTGTTTGAAGGACGGAAGCTGTTCTTTGGAAGGAAATGAATGAAGGTAGGATGGAAGGAGGGAGGGCGAACAAATGAGCTGCTCACTTCCGGACCAGAAATAGCTGTAATCAAAGTTACAAGGACTTGCAAAGTTTCAAAATGCATCTCAGAAATTCCTCAGTGTGACTGTCTGCTCCCCCATAATGCTTTTGGGCATTCTCCCAACCTGTGCTGTGTCACTGGTTGGGCATCTTGTTGGGCAGAGGGTTTTGCTGCCCTTTGCCTGCTAGGTAATGCAGGCTGTCACCCAGCACACAGACAGCTACAGGCAGATGGCAGGGGTTCACCCTGCTACTGAGTAGAGCAGCAAAATGGGCCCTAGAGTGTATCTCCTCATCATGGTCCCTCAGGCTTGGTGGGAGGCCACTGTGTGTCACTGCATCAGGCAACAAACAGTCGATTACCAGCCTAGGTCTCTGGCCCTCTGGCAGACAGAGCAATAAGCAGTCCCCAGGCCAAGCTTCGGGGCTCAGGAACGACTAATCACAGTTGGGACCCTGGCCCTCTGGGTGAGGATGAGCAGGAAGCAGGCTTCAGCCTAAGCCTCCTGGCTAAGGGAGCCAACCAATGCAATCTGGGGCAAGCCACAAACAAATCACAGGCCTTCTGGCCTAAAGGTGCATAAGCTAGCACCCCAGGGATGGGTTTGGCAGCAGAGATTAGGGGGACCCAGGCCCTCCCTACTCCACCAGGTCCCAGCCCAGGGCCCTGGGAGTGGCGAATGGTTCCACCATGGAGTCAGCACAGATCTCAACAAAACATGCTGACTTGTGCTCCAACAACAACCCTGGACTGAAGTCTGGTTTCCCTGAGCTACCTCTTACCACAATCTGAGTGGGGGGGTGGGGGGATTCCATAGTCCAAGGGTCCTCTGTCTCCACAGACGGCCATCCTGGCAACTCCTCCCCAGGATTGGTCTGCTGCAGGGTAGCGTGCTGCACAGCACAGGTTCAGCTCCAGAATTCTGCAGCAGCCTGGAAACATCTGCCTCCTTTCCCAGCTCCAGCTCCAGCCCAACTAAGCTGTTTCTACTTCCTGTCTCGCCCCCCCTCCCCTCCATGAGGGGTTGAGGCTGGCTGAGCTCCACCCACCAGGAAGAGTATAGTAATCATTTGGGCTCAGGCCTCACACTCACCGGTGAGCCCTGCACATCAGCACCTCCCTTTCCCTGCCCATTCCTCCCACAAACTGCTGTTTCATGGCATGCAGAAGGCTGGGAGGGAGGGTGGCAGGAGCGAGGATGCAGCAGGCTTGGGGAGCGTGGAACTGGGTGGGAAGAGGCTGGGTGAAGGTAGAGTGGAGGCAGAAAGAGGCAGGGCGAGGTGGGGCTTTGGGGGAAAGGGTGGAATGGGGACAGGGCCTGGGTCAGAGCCGGGGGTCAAGCACCCCCTGGCACTTTGGAAAGACAGTGCCTGTGACCAACATTACCTTCTTTGGCTGGTTCTTTCAGTGCAGGACATGTTGGCAGCATCTGTCTATTTAGTTACTTATATGGTCTTCATCACTGAAGCATGAGCACTGAGCACCTTGCTATTTCAGCTCCTCCTTGTATCACCCTCCAAGACAGGATTTGGCTTTAATGCTTTTTTATGCAGTATAGTTGTAGCCATGTCGGTCCCAGGATTTTAGAGCAGCAAGATGGGTGAGGTAATAGCTTTTATTGGACCAACTTCTGTTAGTGAGAAAGACACACTTTCGAACTACAAAGAGCTCTTCTTCAGGTGTGTGTGCGTGCACACACACACACTAATTTGCACGATCAAGTGCAATAGTACAGTCTCTGGTCCAAATTAATCTCTGGTGTTATTCTATCAAGGATACACTTGGCTCTAAATGCACTTTGTATATTGATTCAATAAACTATCCAATAATCTTAAACCTGAGTTACAACATCTGTTGGGAAATGAACAATTCTGTGGGCCCTGTTTTTTCTTTTAATTCTCTCCCCACTGGTGACTGTGTGACGGTATTTTTCCTTTTAATTCAAGGGCTGATGAGTTCAGAAACACTACAGACTGGATGGAGCCATCTTGTGGAAAACTCCTTTAGCTATTTAAATAAATCAGACTATCGCAACTTACTTTTTAAAAGAACAATAGCATTTAGCACCTTGTAAACTAGGAGCACGTGCTGGTGAACCTCAGAACCTCATAGCTGCAAAACTACCTTCAGGTGCACAAAGCTAGTATGAGTTTTTCCTAGTTTTTCCAGGATGGTTTAATTTAACAAACAAACAATTTTTCTGTATAAAGGGAACTCTGTGCTATGTGACGCTAAGAAAAGAAACACACACAAAACACCACCAACCACAAACCAAAAAAACACAGCAAAAACAATTCACCTGTATTTTTTTCAGGCTTGGATTGCTTCTCTGGGTATGGTTACACTTACAAGATTATAGCGCTATTGGTTATAGCGGTCCCCTTATACAGTGATATGTATAGCGCTATTGTATGTCCACACTCAGACGTGCCAGCAGTATAGCATGGCCACATTTGGGGCACTTAATGCGGCATTAAGAGCAGCGCATTAGTGCAGATATCCCAGCATTCAGCTGGGTGCAACGTGCTTTTTAAACGAGGAGGGTGAGGGGGGACGCGTTATGTGTATGTGGAGGGAGAGAGCCAATGATTTTTCCGTTCTTCTGAAAACCTGTCAGCGAGCCTCCATTCACAGAAGGCTTTGTTTTCACACAGGCTCCCTCCTTAAACATTTGCATTGCTTATCTGCCGAGTTAAGAGAGAAACTCTAAAGAGGTACTTCCGCATTCCTCCAGCGGAGTTCAAAACAAAGAGAAGAGACGTCAATTGCCTTAAATGGCTCTAGGCATCTCAAGAGATCACTTGTAGCGCAGTGGGTGTCCACATTCTTGCTGTAGCGCTACAGCACCTGCGCTACAGCTCTTATTCCCCATGCAGAGGTGGATTACGAGGAGCGCTATAACACCGCGGTTATAGCACTCTACGTGCCTTGCCAGTGTGGACGGGGAGGAGGTTATAGCGCTCGTGGGGTCTTTATAGTGCTATAAAGTGCCAGTGTAACCAAGCTCTCTGTCTCTCGCTCTGGTCCCTCTTTCCACCTCCCCAGATTTGAGCCTCGATCCTGGAAAGATTTATGCACCCCTTTAACTTTACCCATTGTGAATACATTAGTTTCATTGCAGTTAATGGCGCTAGTCAGCATGGGTGAAATCCTGGCCCCCATTGAAGTCAAGGAGAGTTTTGCCATTGATTTCAGTGGAGCTGGGAATTCACACAACACGTGCAAAAATAAGCACACACATAAATCTTTACAAGATGAGGGTGTGGATTTTGCACTCTGCTGTGCTTTACTCTGCATTTTCACTCTGTTCCCCTCTCCCCATTTGAACTACACTCTTTCCTTTTTCTGTGCTTTTGCCCCTGCATAGTCTCTCCTATGCCAAAAGAGAATCGGCTACCATTTGAGATCTAGCTAAACTTTCAAACCCAGGAGAGTGATGGAGGATTGCCATTAGGCAAAATGAATTCTTCAAAGTCCATTCTGTATAGGGTGACCAGATGTCCCGATTTTATAGGGACAGTCCCAAATTTGGGATATTTTTCTTATATTGGCTCCTATTACCCCCCCCCCCACACACACACTCTCACCCCAATTTTTCACACATGCTGTTTGGGCACCCTAATTCTCTAAGGCGCCAGATGTCCTGTATCGAAGTTTCCCACCACAGGATGAAATTATGAACTTTTAATTTTGGCTAACTGTGTAAGGAAGAGTAGATATTTAAAAAGCAAAATAAAACTAGCTTTTAAATGGAGCTGAATGAGACTTTAACTCACCAAATAGCAGCTCAGGCTTTTAATGATCAAACAAGAGAAGGGGGAAAAGAAAGCAAAGCCTAGAATTCAGAATCTGCAAATTGCATTTTGAATAAAATGGATGATCAGGCTTCATAACAGCACCTGACTTACTTTCTTTGCAAATATAACATGCTGTTTTTAGTGTTTAATGTTAATTATTTTATGTAGTTAATTAATTTAATATAAAGATGAACCTCACGCTGTAAGTAGAGGAAACACATTTGAAGGGGGGCTGCTGCCTTTAACTAGGGCACCGGTATCGGAGCTACGAACGGAAACGTTAGCTAGGATTATCTTGTTTAATGAGCTGTCTGAGCCTTATGGAAAACTTGAAAAACACTATGGGCCAAATGCTGCTTTCATATATACATACACTGATGTCAGAATACCAGATGTGACTTAAATGGGAATTCAAAGCATGCAGCTGAAAGAAGATTGTGGACAGATGTTGAGACACACACAACTCTCCTAGTTTTGTATCATTATTTTGGTCTTTACTAACAAAGGTATTTGTAGGAAAACAGAACCTTTCTGTCAACTCCATCTGCTCCTGCTACTTATTCCTCCCTGGGGGCAGGAACCTGCTGCTACTCCCCACAAAAAGATCTTGGCTTCTAGCTAGATTAAGGCGTTCCGTTGATGAGGTATTAACCAGCGTTCCCTCAATTTTTTTACATCCATGTGCACCAATATGGAGGTAATGTAGGGTGGAGGGGTTTGGAGTGTGGGAGGGGGTTCGGAGTGTTGTCTGGGGCTCAGGGCTGGGGCAGCAGGTTGGGGTGGAGGGGTTCGGAGTGTGGGAGGGGGCTCAGGGCTGGGGCAGAGGATTGGAGTGCGGGGGTGGGGGTGAGGGGCCTGGGCTGTGGGAGGGGGCTCAGGGCTGGGGCAGAGGGTTGAAGTGCAGGGGTGGGTGGTTGAGGGGCCTGGGCTGTGGTCTGGGACTCAGGGCTGAGGCAGAGGGTTGGAATGTGTGTGAGGGTGATGGGCCTGGGTGCTGTGGGAAGGGGCTCAGGGCTGGGGCAGAGGGTTTGAATGCGGGGACAGGTGAGGGGCATGGGCTGTGAGAGGGGGCTCAGGGCTGGGGTAGAGGGCTGAGGGCTCTGGCTGTGGATGCAGGCTCGGGGGCGGGGGGAGGCTGAGGATGTCAGGTTTAGGGTACAGGCTGGCCAGGGCTGTAGTCAGGAGAGAGGACTCCCCCCATGCGGCAACTCCAGGGCCGGGGCAGAGGCACCTCTCCCCAGCCGCGGCAGCTCGGAGGCTGGGGCCGGGGCAGAGGCGTCTCTGCCTGCGCAGCCCTTAATAGCCTGCCACACGTCTGCACAGCTTAGAGGAAACTTAGGTCATAACTTTCTGCAAGTGACATCATCATTGGCTGCTGTGGCTATGATTGTGATGTCATACAAAGAAGATGACATCATCATGTGGGGACCAAGCAGCAAGGGCGCCCCCTGGAGGTACAGCATAGAATGCACAGCCCAGGAGTGGGAGATTAAGGGGATTTTAAGTTAGAGGTGGGCAAACTACTAAGGTTACCATATCTCCCTCTATTCACGGACATGTCCGGATTTTTTTTTAGCTTAAAATAGCGGCTGGAGGGAATCTGCTGCAACCAGAAAATGTCCGGGCTTTCAAGCAGCAGCCAGAGCAGAGCCCCTACCCCGCTGGGCTGCCTCGGCCGTGGAGAGCGGGAGGGAGAGGGCAGGAGGGGAAATTCCTCAGCCCACGCTGGGTGCAGCCGGCTGCGGAAGCCCCGGAGAAGGAAGCCAGGAGTGTGGTGGGAGCATGGTAGGCGCTTTTAAGTGAAGGGTAGGTGGACACAAGCGGGAAGCAGCGGGAAGCTAGGAGCATGGTAGGAGTTTTTAAGCCCGGGCGGGCGGGGACACAGGCGGGGGTAGGTGGAGGTGGTAACAGCAGGGTTAGGGCCGGCAGAGAAGTCCTGATGCTGGGCTGCTGAGGTGGACGATAGGACTGCTGGCTTCCCTCGGCCTGGGTCAATAGTTTAGCTGCTAATGCCACCAACAGCACTTCAGAGGCTGAGCTCTTTAAATGTTTAATTCCTTAAATCATGGGACATCCCAGTCTCTGAATCCTGGTAGTTTCAAACAGCATGAACCTCCTTCCATATTTAGAGCAAAAGGAAGTGTGAAAAGGCAGGTCTTTAGCAGGATCTCAGTCCCCAGGTTGCTGTTTCACATCAAGGCTTTACAGGCAAAGGCAGCAGCAGAGCTGCACCAGGGAGCGATTTTGTCCTTTTAGAAGGCTCAGATCACCCAAGTGGAGTGATGGCAGCAAGGGAATTCCCTCTGCCCCAAATCTAAACCCTCTGTGCCCTGGTGGGAAGCATCCAGGCTCCATTTGAGACAGATAGTTGCAGCCCTGCACTGGGGGCTGTTCAGAACTGCGCTGTCCTACGGTGCTTCCAGGAGGGATTGGAAAGATTGTGGGCATAATTGAGGGACAGACCCAATCAGCCGGCATAAAGGTCAGATTGCCTGGGTCAGGGATGTAGCTAGTAACACTCCAGTCTCCCATCAGAGTTGGCTTTGATCACAGAAAGTCTAAGTGACCAGTCAAGGGTCACACAGGGAGTCTGTAGCAGAGCAGGGAATTGAACTTCATCTCCCTAGTCCCAGGCTAACACCCTAGCCACTAGACTAGAGCAGCCTTCCAGATAACTCCCATCCTATCCTACCCTACCCATTAACACTTGAAACCTCTCAACCTTTAAGACCTTTCAGCTGTAAAACTCCATTGAATTTTATTGGGAAACTTCTGAATTTGTGGGCCAGTGTTGCCAGGTACCCAGCTTCTCCTCCGAGGTGGTGAATGCCCTTGATGGCTGTTGAATGTCATCAGATTGAGGGCATTCAGCACCATCCTAATTAGATCCTTGCGGTAGGGTCAAGGCTACAGTATGAGCTGGCTGCCCACATTAGGAAACATTTTGATTACCAAGCGGCTACGACGGGATCAGAATTTCTTGCCCAGGGAGTGGGGGGTTTGGGAGTTCTGGGGGGTGCTATCCGTGTGTGTGTGTGGAGAGGAGTTGGGGCAGTCAGGGAGCAGGGGGAGTTGGCTGGGTCGGGGGTTCTGGAGGTGCATGTCAGGGGGCGTGGGAGGCCGAGCGGTCTGTCTAGGGGCAGGTGTGTGGATAAGGGTCGGGGCAGTCGGGACAGGTAGGAGGTCGGTAGGGTCCTAGGGGGGCAGTTAGGGTGTGGGTGGTTGCAGAAGAGGGCAGTCAGGGGACAAGGAGCAGGGAGGGATTGGGGGTTCTGAGGGGGGCAGTCAGGGGGGTGGGAAGTGGGAGGGACTGGGTGGGGGCAGGGTGGGGCTAGGGCGGGCCTTGCCTTGTCCTCTTTTTTGGTTGTTGAAATATGGTAACCCTAAAACTACAGCCCGCAGGACTGTCCTGCTTGGCAAGCCCCCAGCCCCTTCCCTGCTGTTCCCCCTCCCCCGCAGCCTCAGCCCACTGCTCCTGCCGGGCAGCACGGCAGCATGGCTGTGAGCTCCTGCTGCTCTCAGTGGCATGGTAAGGGGATGGGGAGCAGGGGGGGTTGGATAAGGGGATGGGGGGTCCCGGGGGCAGTGAGCAGTGGATGGTTTGATGGGGTGAAGGTTTGGGGAGTCGGGGAATGCAGGGGGTTGGATGGGGTGGAGGTTCTGTGGGGGGGCGGTCAGCGAGCAGTGGGGGTTGGTTCCAAGGGGAGGCGGTGAGGGGACAGAAGGCGGGGTGGGGTTGGTTCTGGGGGTGGGGCGGGGCAGTCAGGGGACAAGGCGCAAAGGGGGTTGGATGGGTCAGAAATTCTGAGGGGTGTAGTCAGGGAGTGGGAAGGGGTTAATAGGGGGCAGAGCCAGACTTTTTGGGGAGGGACAGCCTTCCCAGCCTTCCATTCAGTTTTGCAACTGTGGCCCTTGGGCCAAAAAGTTTGCCCAACCCTGTTTTAAGGCATCTCTCTCTCTCTAACTGCGCAGCCCTTAATAGCCTGAGGAAACAAGGAGTGGGAGATGAAGGTGATTTTAAGCCATCCTTGTGCCCTTGCTGTTCTGGTTTGTTGTGAGGGGCTGGTGTGGAGTTTCTGGATGCTCTAATTTACAGCAACTTCCTGAGAACAGTCTCTATAAAGTGCTCGCAGCTCAACATTTCCATAGTATAGTAACTGTTCTAACATGTCCCCCCCTACTCCCAGCACCCCCGCCCCCATGGCAAGGCTTGAAAGTAGGGGAAGGAACAGTGTAGGACCACTTATGGTAGCCCTGTGCAGCTGCTGCAGGGCTTATAAGGCCCCAAGGTGCCACTGGAGCAGCACGTAAAGGCCAGAATGGAGAGGAGAATCCCATCCAGATATTCTGTTTGCATGCAAATGTCCTTACTGGTTAAAGATCAAAAGAAGAAAACCCCCAAAATTATACTATATATACACAGAATGCAGAAGGACTCCTGGGTTCAAAAGATTTCCATGAGGTGTTAAGGACATTTTCCAAGAGAAGCACATTTCTCTGGCTGTAAAGCCTGTAACTCCAAGCCAGACATTGAGAAGTACCAATTTCAGGTGTCTGACAGGACTGTAGTTAATTTATTCCAGGGCTGGGTTTTTTCCCCCCATGATGTTATTTTTAAAGTGGATTCCACAACCATGAAATCATTCCAGCCTCAGCTCTCAACATGTGGGAGCCTCAGCTTGACTAATTTATCATCACGCTACAGAATTCTTTTTAAAAAAAATTCAAAGTTTAATGTAGACATCCACACTCGAGAAAGGGGCTCTGTAAACAGCATATGTGTGGCCATGAGCTGGAGGGAATAATTAAGGAGAATTATTTCTCATAAGTATTGAAACAGTGTAACTGATAAGGAATTAAATGTGCAGATTAAAGAGAAGTGGATGATCTCTTATTTAGGAAACATATGTCAAAGGGAACTAGCCTAGAAGAACCTCAAGCTGAATTGTTCCCACAGGGGATTAGAAAATCATGTTTGCACTTAAACTTTAAACAAAAAGAAAAGGGGACCAGAAATACAAATATGACGATCTTCTGTGCTTTCACACATGAATTCAGGTAACAGCAGTCATTGCTTTTAAACAGTTCTTTCTAGTCCACTTCTGGAGTCCCATCAAGTGTTGGTTTCTGAAAGGATTAAGTTGTAGGCCTTGTCTCCAATGGGGCTGTCTACAGGAAGTCCAGTGGTAGAGGAACCAGGATAGGACATTGGAGATCCAGCATCATGTCCCTGCTCTGCCACAGACTTCCTGTGTGAACGTGGGCAAATTGCTTAGCCTCTCTGTGCCTCAGTTCCCCACCTGTAAAATGGGAGATAGCATTTCCTTGTATCACAGAAATGTTATGAGGATAACACATTAAAGATTGTGAAGTGCTTTGAGATCTAAAGAAAAGTGCTATATAAGAGCTAGATATTATCATCATATCAACTACCAGAACAAACCCAGAATGCAGTTTACTCTAGTTTCAAAGCCAGGAAGAAGGGGAGCAATGCACCCATATAAACGGTTCATGCTAGGGAGTGGCACTAATGAGAAAGCTCTGAAACTAGAGCTGACATTGCACCAATTTCAAGGTTTCAATTGACTTTTTTTATATATATATTTTCAATGGGAAAAAAAGTCAACATTTTAGTTGAAATTTTTTGAGGTTTTCCGAACAGCTTTTCAGAAATTAACTGCTGAATTAACCTTGTTTCCTATAAACCAGGGGTCTCCAAACTTTGAAATTTTTTGAAAACAAAAAAAAATTATAATTTTGACAGATTTCAAAATTTAAAAAAGTTAAAAGTATTTCAGAAAATTACCAGGATCTTTTTAAAATTTTTTTCCCACCAGTTAGTTACATGTACAGAAATGCACTGAAGAGCACCCAATCCTGTTTCTCAATAAGGGCACATTCCAAGAACAAGGGCTTAACTCAAGACTTTTCTATTCATTTACCACCACAATCATCGCTCCTCCTAGAAAGAAATAATACCTATTTGCAAGGGCTACATCAATACAAAAGAGGATGGGTTAGGTCTCTTCACAGTGCAGTAATGTTACAGAGAAAACAATTCTCCTGAAACCATAAATTATCACAAAGACAACCTATCGTCTGCAAATCACCGTTGCCAGTCAAACGGTTGCTATGACAAACTAAATTGCTCTTCATTCACTCTGGGTTATTTCAATACTTGATGTTGAATATTTGTTTCCAAAAAGGAAAATCATAAACAGTAGAAGTGAAATCCTGGCCTCAGTGAAGTCAATGGCAAAATGCCCATTGATTCAATGGGGCCAGGATTTTGACTCTCTTGTTGCTTCCCTTGCCAGCCCATTGAATGGAAAAGAATTTACCACAATAATGAATTACACATCTGCAAGTGGAATTACACAACTGCAGGCAGGTGAACAAAAACTCAAGACACCATGGGAATGAGCTCGCTATAAATACCCTTCCGGAGACAGAACTGGATGGAAGCACTGTCACATCCAGGAGTATACAAACCCCTGCAGAAGAGCCAGACTAATTCTCATGCTCTAGCCATCTGTCTTCAGTGAAGCCTTTTGTCTCGTTTGGACTTTTGTTTACCTTGAGTTTTCAGTTTGGCCAAACCCTACCAGAGACTGAGGGAAACACGCGGCCAGCGTAGTGGCATACAGGTCTCAGCTTCAAGGGGACGTTTACATCTCCCTCTGATTTATTTTCAACAGAATATATTCATGAACATTCTCTTCACACAATGGATAGCCTAGTCCTGCAACTCTTACACAAGTACCCCCAGTGATGCTGGGATTTGTGGGTGATTTGCCTGCCTCTGAATCAGGCCCTGGGTGAATTTAGTGCTGATTTAAGAACTCTGGAGAATTAGGTCTTCATTTCATTCATAAAACAGGTACCACTGGGTAATGGCAAGACACACTTCACTACTACCAGTGCTCTTCAACCATGATGTGGAATGGATCAGTTGTGGTTAGCTCAAGCTTCATTTCAGCTCTGTCAGCCTTGGCTGACGAGGGTGCCATGTGTGAGAATTATTTTTGCGACGCAGACACCTTTCCGCCAGATGGTGGACTGAGGAGTCACCATTTCGTATCAGATTGATAGCTCACCACACACTCAAGAGGGTAACAACTGTGGTCTGGACTGACCTGGGCTCAATAAAAAAATGTATTCTACAGGAGAAAGGCTCTCATGATCAATTTCCTTTAAAATGAATTAACCTTGTTTCCTATAAACGAACCACCATGTGCTCTAATCTTCCTCCATTTCCCTCATTCCCTTCACTCTGCTTATGGCTTCTGGTTGCCTTCCCTTAGTCACCTTCACGCCTTTTCTCCTGTCATCTCTTTCACTTGGAACCCCACTGCTGTCCTCCTTCAAAAATGCTCCCCAGGAGACACATTTTTACCCTGGATCTGGATCAAGCCACCTCCTAACATTGAATAAAGGTGGAAATTATTTACCAAAACAAATAAAACAACACAGTCAAGACACTACTTGCCTGAGTAGTGTCTTGACTGTCTGTCTTACTAATCTACTAGAGTTCTTTGAAGGGGTCAACAAACATGTAGACAAGGGGGATCCAGTGGACGTAGTGTACTTAGATTTCCAGAAAGCCTTTGACAAGGTCCCTCACCAAAGGCTCTTATGTAAATTAAGTTGCCATGGGATAAGAGGGAAGATCCTTTCATGGATTGAGAACTGGTTAAAAGACAGGGAACAAAGGGTAGGAATAAATGGTAAATTTTCAGAATGGAGAGGGGTAACTAGTGGTGTTCCCCAAGGGTCAGTCCTAGGACCAATCCTATTCAACTTATTCATCAATGATTTGAAGGAAGGGGTAAACAGTGAGGTGGCAAAGTTTGTAGATGATACTAAATTGCTCAAAATAGTTAAGACCCAAGCAGACTGTGAAGAACTTCAAAAAGATCTCACAAAACTAAGTGATTGGGCAACAAAATGGCAAATGAAATTTAATGTGGATAAATGTAAAGTAATGCACTTTGGAAAAAATAACCCCAACTATACGCACAATATGATGGGGACTAATTTAGCTACAACGAATCAGGAAAAAGATCTTGGAGTCATCGTGGATAATTCTCTGGATACGTCCATGCAGTGTGCAGCGGCAGTCAAAAAAGCAAAAAGGTTGTTAGGAATCATTAACAAAGGGATAGAAAATAAGATGGAGAATATCTTATTGCCCTTATACAAATCCACATCTTGAATACTGTGTACAAAAGTGGTCTCCTCATCTCAAAAAGGATATAATGGCATTAGAAAAGGTTCAAAGAAGGGCAACTAAAATGATTAGGGGATTGGAACGGGTCCCATATGAGGAGAAATTAAAGAGGCTAGGACTTTTTAGCTTGGAAAAGAGGAGACTAAGGGGGGAGATGATAGAGGTATATAAAATGATGAGTGGTGTGGAAAAAGTGAATAAGGAAAAGTTATTTACTTGTTCCCATAACAGCAGAACTAGGAGCCACCCATTGAAATTAGTGGGCAGCAGGTTTAAAACAAATAAAAGGAAGTTCTTCTTCACCCAGCGCACAGTCAACCTGTGGAACTCCTTGCTTGAGGAGGCTGTGAAGGCTAGGACTATAACAGGGTTTAAAAGAGAACTGGATAAATTCATGGAGGCTAAGTCCATTAATGGCTATTAGCCAGGATGGGTAAGGAATGGTGTCCCTAGCCTCTGTTTGTCAGAGGAGGGTGATGGATGGCAGCAGAGAGATCACTTGATCTTTACCTGTTAGGTTCACTCACTCCAGGGCACCTGGCATTGGCCACTGTCGGTAGACAGGATACTGGGCTAGACGGACCTTTGGTCTGACCCAGTATGGCCTTTCTTATGTTCTTATAGATGATGTGCTATGAAAGAACCACCTTCCCTTAAAAGTGGCTCTCCCATCATGTCCTGTACTGTTGCCCACAGTAAATCATTTCTATTGCCATGTTCTAGCACTCTTCCAGGCTTCTGCTGATAAAATTTAGAGCCCAGTCTTGCAAACCCTACTACGAATAATTAGACCTTACTCATGCAAAACAGTCTTATTGATTGTAATGAGGCTACTCACACATAAGGGGTTTCAGATGGGGTCTTTAGGTCAAAGTCATTGTCCTAGGACCTAGGCCTTGAATTTTAGTTTTATTTTACACATGCACTTCCCTCCACTCCCTCCATTTGTGTCTCAGCTTCTTTTCCGGGAAAACAGAACCCCTTCCACTGCACCAAACACAGCAGAACTGAAAGAGGAAGATGGGGGATGATCATTTGAATGTGTGTTTCTGTCTTCACTTCCCTATTCCTCTTTCAGTCTGATGTTTTTTGAAGAACACCCCATATCAAAACAAGGATTTGGTGCTCTAGCTACATATTGCTACTTCTCTCAGCACCCGGGCCTGAAATCCTTAGTTAGGCAAAACACCCACTGACATGGGGAAACTCTGGGAACTCTTAAAGTGCTTATTCTCGTCTTCTGCTGAAGTGGGAGCGTCACCTGAATAAAGATTTCAGGAATGGGCCCTTATGGACAGACTTTCCAAGGTGCTCAGAATCCAACAGCTCCCATTGTTTTCAATGGGCATCAATGTTCCAACTCATCTACAGAATAAAATTACTGTATAACGTAGCCTCGGAGATTTGGAGTCTGAATTTAACATGGGGTAAGGAACTGAAGAGCTTGCTACCAGCTGAGGACTTTTCAGGGGTCTGTGTAAAATGAGTTGAGGATTTCAGTCCAATTTCCAGGGTCCCACATCGCAAAAACCATGGCTACCAATGGCTACTTGTTGGCAGTCTCAGCAGAGATGCCAAGGACTGAATAGATTTGTTCTTAACATAAGAAAGGCTGTACTGGGTCAGACCAAAGGTCCATCTAGCCCAGTATCCTGTCTACCAACAGTGGCCAATGCCAGGTGCCCCGGAGTGAGTGAACCTAACAGGTAAAGATCAAGTGATCTCTCTCCTGCCATCCATCACCCCTCTCTGACAAACAGAGGCTAGAGACACCATTCCTTACCCATCCTGGCTAATAGCCATTAATGGACTTAACCTCCATGAATTTATCCAGTTCTCTTTTAAACCCTGTTATAGTCCTAGCCTTCACAGCCTGCTCAGGCAAGGAGTTCCACAGGTCGACTGTGCGCTGGGTGAAGAAGAACTTCCTTTTATTTGTTTTAAACCTGCTGCCCACTAATTTCATTGGGTGGCCCCTACTTCTTCTATTTTGGGAACAAGTAAATAACTTTTCCTTATTCACTTTTTCCACACCACTCATCATTTTATATACCTCTATCATCTCCCCCCTTAGTCTCCTCTTTTCCAAGCTAAAAAGTCCTAGCCTCTTTAATTTCTCCTCATATGGGACCCGTTCCAATCCCCTAATCATTTTAGTTGCCCTTCTTTGAACCTTTTCTAATGCCATTATATCCTTTTTGAGATGAGGAGACCACTTTTGTACACAGTATTCAAGATGTGGATTTGTATAAGGGCAATAAGATATTCTCCGTCTTATTTTCTATCCCTTTGTTAATGATTCCTAACAACCTTTTTGCTTTTTTGACTGCCGCTGCACACTGCATGGACGTATCCAGAGAATTATCCACGATGACTCCAAGATCTTTTTCCTGATTCGTTGTAGCTAAATTAGTCCCCATCATATTGTGCGTATAGTTGGGGTTATTTTTTTCCAAAGTGCATTACTTTACATTTATCCACATTAAATTTCATTTGCCATTTTGTTGCCCAATCACTTAGTTTTGTGAGATCTTTTTGAAGTTCTTCACAGTCTGCTTGGGTCTTAACTATTTTGAGCAATTTAGTATCATCTACAAACTTTGCCACCTCACTGTTTACCCCTTTCTCCAAATTGTTTACGAATAAGATGAATAGGATTGGTCCTAGGACTGACCCTTGGGGAACACCACTAGCTATCCCTCTCCATTCTGAAAATTTACCATTTATTCCTACCCTTTGTTCCCTGTCTTTTAACCAGTTCTCAATCCATGAAAGGATCTTCCCTCTTATCCCATGACAACTTAATTTACGTAAGAGCCTTTGGTGAGGGACCTTGTCAAAGGCTTTCTGGAAATCTAAGTACACTATGTCCACTGTATCCCTCTTGTCCACATGTTTGTTGACCCCTTTAAAGAACTCTAACAGATTAGTAAGACATGATTTCCCTTTACAGAGACCATGCTGACTTTTGCCCAACAATTTATGTTCTTTTATGTGCCTGATAATTTTATTCTTTACTATTGTTTCAACTAATTTGCCCTTATCTATCAGGCTCCCTTTAAAGTTGTTCATTGTAGCTCAGGATTCAGACCCACTAGCAAGGCAGCTTGCACTGCTACTGTCCATGTCACCTGGGGTACTTGTGCTGTGGAAATTATGTCCAATTTCTTCTGAGAATGTTGTACAAATGAAGGCTCTTTTATAGTTAGTGTGAGGACATGGGAAGGAAAGTAGGCATATCACTGCAATATTGCTGAAGGGTGTTGTAAAAGCAGCATGAAGAAATTGCTCAACATCTGGGATTGGCCTATCAGGAACAGGAACTATCAGGAACAGCTGGGGTTGAGCAACGGACAGTAGCTTCTCTAATGCACCTTTAATTTGCATGTAGAGGTTTGCATAATTAATCCCTGGGAAATGGCTGTTCATGCAAGTCCTAATGTAAAATGTTCAGATGTAAAATGTTCAGATGTTTTAGGCGCCTAAGTCTCATTGTCACATTCAGAACTCAGTGGAAAACCCTTTGCTCCCAACAGTTCTTCACACAGTTCACACACACCTCAACTCCCAGCCAGCCACCCACACACTCAACCTATTCAAATTTTACTCCTGCAGATGGAAGATCAGATTTTTTTAAAGTGACTTGGGATACTCTAATGCTACATTGATAAGTGTCATGCAGGTACTAGCTGGTATATTTTATATATGTTTCCATACTGTGCAATATTTGGCATAAATTTAAAACATCCCAGAAAACAAGAATCCACAATTGTGTGATGCAGATAAATGCAATTTTAATTACATCTAGTCTCAGGATTAGCATATGACATGAAGGTTGCATTCTTCTGAAGGAGCTAACAAAATTAATCAGTAACAAAGGAGCTACAAATCCAATTTCTGGTTGAGTTTTCATTATGTAAAACAAATCTACAACAAAAACATCCCAAAGGAACACACTGCTCCCCCTGTCCCCCAACAACATGTTAAAAGACTTAGAAAGGTGTTTCACAATACTGTTGAATAGCCACAGTTTAAGCCTAAAATGTATATAGGGTAAAAATGACCTAAATGTATTTAAAGCACTCTGGTACCAAGCCACTAATGTCAAGATTTATCTAGAATTCATGATGTGTCAAAAACTGTATGACTGTGGCCCCTCAATTATACTTTTAAGCACCGTCCCAAAGACCCAGAGGTATGTATTTTAGTCCAGTGTTATTTCCTAAAATGATAGGTTTGAGAAGAAATGCTATCCAAACTCAGCCCTATCTGCGGGACCCTGCCATTTCAGAATGAAGATCTTTGCTGGGCTGATTTGCTTGTTTACATTTTGGCTGCCACACTAGCAGATGTCACTCAGCCAGATGTCGTTCCCCTCCAGCTAGAAAAGAGACATCAAGAGTTGTTTCAGCACATTAAAGGGAACTAGCTTAAATGTGTACTAAGGAAGCAAA
The DNA here is from genome assembly GCA_007922305.1 of Dermatemys mawii. NCBI lineage: Eukaryota > Metazoa > Chordata > Testudines > Dermatemydidae > Dermatemys > Dermatemys mawii. Next base: position 9,256,602 of record ML677341.1, on the reverse strand, counting down.
CTCTATTTTTATTTATGCTTGCCCATTTCCGTTCTACCAACAATGCTGGCACTGACGGCTTGTCCCCTCCTCCTACAAAGACCCATGCTTTCCTTTGCTGCGCCTTATGCATGGAACTGATCTGTAAAGCTTTTAGCCTCTTCTCTAAGACAACTTTCTACCCCTGACACCTACAAGAATTCCCCAAGGATGGCGATAGACAGATGGGCAGTTGGGAAAACTGATATTTATAAAATACAAAACAGAGTAGGTGCATCTATGTATATGCAAGACACATCTGTCCTCCTCTCCCCACTCTTTTGTAAGATGACAAGCAACACAGACACTCTTTGTTTGCAGAGCATCACACACAATACGCCCCTGATCCGCTGGGTGTTACTGTAATAAGTATTTAATACTAAAAATGTTACCTAAGGTCTCACTACAGCGAAGGGTCTGCTAGCCTTTTATAGACCTACAAAAAGAGCCTTTACACAGAGTTAGTGACAAGTTAGGAGAGATCACATTCTTTAGGATGTCATGGTAATATGCATTGCCAATTAAGGGCTGGGTTGTGACTTTTAGCTTAATGTCTATATTCTCACTCGACTGTGTCTCATTTGGTTTCAACCATGCATACTATGGGATCCTGGGTGTCAGCCAGATATGGGCCCAGAAGGATACGTGAAAGATTTACACAGAGTGCCTGACTGAGAATGTTGGATACAGTTGTGAGGATAATTTTATGGCCATATAAGGTGTCTAGCATCCAACAGGTGGTATTTCATTCTGCCAAAGGAGGTGGTATGGGGGAGAGGGGGCAAAAATACTTCCCTCCTTCATATTTCCCTTTCCAGACTTGGCAAAGCAGCACACTCAGAAATGAAATCTGCAAATCTGAAACATGTGATACAATATGCAGAGCAAGGTGATTTTTTTTGGTTCAGTTCAACATTATATTTTCTGTTTCTTCTGATGTTGAGATTAATCAAACCATTTATCAGTGGGATTAGGAAAGATGAGGGTGATATTAGGAAAGCAAATGAGCCAAAGGAACTACAAGACAGCCCCCATGGCCAAGGGAAGGAGCAAGGCTATTTTCATTAGTCCTCTTCATTAAGTAGGCACACTGTACTGGAGGTAACTTTTACTCTTGGTAATTTTTTAAAAGATGTAATATTTTTAATGGAGGAGTTAAGTGGAATATTGATAAGACTGCTGTCCAGCTGAGAAATTAAACACAGTTATTACTGACTGAGGCATAATGGGGAGAATTTTCTTTAGCATGCTGGGAAGAATTGCAATCTAAGAACCACGACTGTCCCTCTGGGATGATGCATAGCTCAGACTGTGAGCAATTCCGCCATTTTATAAAAGATGTTACTAGTTGGCGAAGTGTCTTTTCACTGTCTGCACAACTACACTGCATGCCCCTACCTCTACTGTCTAATAATTTTTTTTACAATTAGTGTATACTTCAAACTTAAAATGTTTGCTTACATACAATATAAGGATCCGATCCCACAGCCCTCATTCACATAAACAGTCAACAGAATTATTCACTTATGAACATAGGCTTGATTAAATGGATTCTTGTATTTCAGTAATTATCATGGGTCTGTATAAAAATTCATCTCACTAGGACCTCACATAGAGTGAAGTAGACAAATATTCAAATACTGTAGAGGATTGGAGAGGTTAAAATCGTCCTGGGGCAAAGGTACTGACACCCCATCTACCTTTGTCTGACCAAAAAGAGAATTATCATTACTTTTTCTCATGCCTTTAAATACCTCCAGAAGAATGTTAGGACTCTTCCTTATGAGTGCTACAAGAAGACTTCTCAGAATAGAGCTCCCCAGTCTAGCAGAAAAAGTTATAACAAGATCCAATGGCTAGATGCTGAAGATAAATAGCGAGGGTGGATACGTGAAGTCTTTAAATGAAGGTTGGGTGTCTTCTTACAGGCATGCTCAAACACAACCAGAAGTTATAGACTTAATGCAGGAATTCATCGGTGAAATTCTATGGTTTCTGTTATTCAGGTGGTCTGACTGGATGATCGTAATAGCCCCTGCTCCCTAAAATATATATGAATTTTTTTAACATTTCCTTCAAGTTTTTTAAAGTGATTCTTACCTGATTTAGCAACATTTGATACTTCATGCTTAAATGGCAACTCGTTAATATGCACCTCAAGCTTCGGAAAGAAACACATTTTGTAATTTCAGACTGCAAGAGCCATTGTCTGTTACCTCCTCCATATCAAAAGACAGCAATCTTCAAGATGCATATATGAAGAGCATATATGGTAGATCAGGATGTATAATTTGTACAGCCCTGTGCCACAAGTAGTAATCATTCAAAACGAAAAGCAGAGAGGGATAAGCTGTGACCAATTTTCTAAGTATTATCTACCTTTTTATAGAAAAACTGTGGAACAGCGAGGCAAAGGACTAAACTTCTTAAAATAGCTGTTGATTTTTGGATGGCCAGTTTGAGACAAATTAGGATCAGATTTTCAGAGCCAACGAGCAACTGCAGCTCGTATGCACTTCAGCTGCAGATTAGTATGCCGTACTCCCCTGAAGAGAAGGCCTCACCTAGCAAGCTGGATACCCAGAAATGGAGTTACCCAAATTATTTGATACTTGGCAAGTTGGTAACAAACCTAGGAAAAGAACCCAGGATTCCCAGTTCCATAGTCACTGCATCAAGCTGCCTATCACTAGAGGGGGCTGAAGCACCAAATGCATCCAAAATCCATCAAAATTACAGGGTCTTTTCCCATCAAAGTCAGAGATTTTGGCCACTGGATGCAATAGGAGTAGAACTGAGTCCATGCTTAAACACAGGCTTACTTCACTATATGAAGCCACCGCTGACTGCTTGAGACTTTTACTAAAGGAACAAAGCTCAGCTTCAGATATTAAATTGGTTTCTGAAGTGCCCCATTTCTGCAAATTTCCTGACTATATCTGCACTCTGAAAAATACGACTTCATTTCACAGTGCTTTCAGGATTTAGAAAATAAACAAATGACATCCACAGTTGGAGATAAACAGTTTAGCAAACATTAAGGGGTTACATTTAATTTTTCTTTAAAGTGAAATACACTAGTCGTGGTCTTTACTGAGAAAAACTTTTTTTTCCCCTCAACCTTCTCTTTTATAAAAACAACAAAAAAGTGTTCTCAAACTTAAATGAAATTTACAAAGTTAAAGGAATTTTTTTGTTTGTTTCCCTACAACTAGACTACGCTCTAAAACAGCCTGTGTCTAAGCAGAAGGGATACTTGACATTTTGACGTCACAAGAGTTAAATTTGTAGGATGTGCTGGCACAGGAATGAAAATCTGACAATTTCAGTAAACCTCAATGACTTGGGTGTGTACAATCTTCGAGACTGGGGATTTGATTACTTAGATGTACGCAGAGCCTGACTTGCTTGCATTGGGGCATTTGTACAAGCATCTATCTTGGAATCTAAAGATGTTGTATTATACACTACAGGCCGATGTACCATGTCACCATACCAAAATGGTTTCCTAAAATTTGTATTTATTAAATCAATACACACATTGGATCAGCGTCTCTTCATTTGTTTCAGATGAATATAAAAAGCAGGTAACTCTTTAAATTGATGGCCATTGAATAGCTACTCTATTATGTGGCCTTAATTAGCCAAATTTCTTGTTTTAAATTTCATCTTACACTTCATGGTTCCTCAGTCATCATCTTGCTGATTTCTTTTCTGTCAAGGAAACAGGAAAATTAATATCAGTGTTAAATATATTTATCTTAAATAAGGCACCAACCTAACATTATATATATTTTCCAGAGATTGACGTTGGGATGTGGCAGATTCTGTTCCCTAGTGGAAACCACCACAGGTTTTTATTTACAATAGGACACAAAATCTGTCACACCCTAAAGTCAACCAATAAGAATGCTCCCCTAAACAAGAACTCTGGAAACCCAAGAATTACAGCCAGGGTAATACCAACATTCACCATCAAAGAAAAATCTGACTACACAGGTGCATCTTGGATTGCATCCTGAAACTGGAAAGTCTCTAGGTGTGACAAGCTGCTGGTTGTACCACACTGCAAAGCAGATGAGCTATCACTAAGATTCTAGGTTTTCATGAGTCTCCTCACAATGGTACCTAGGCACCTCAATGTAAAACTTCCCTATTTGACCATCACACAAGGAATACACAGATCTCAGCAATAGGTGCATCACAAAAAACTATAGAGGTTAGATAATGTTCTCGTCAGCCATTGCCTGAACAAGAGATACTGAATGTTAGCTTGCTGAAGATAGTACATTAATTGGATTAATGGGCTCGGTTTGTTGCTTAGGCTTTGGGGAAGGTTGCACTTGCAAATTTTTCATAATGCAACCCTTCTCCACTCAGTAATACACATACTAAAGTTTTTCTTCTGGCTTCTTTCCTCTTAACTTTTTTTAAGGCACCTCAAAAGGTGCCTCAATATCATGGAGAAACTGAGAAGCTTGATGGAGGGACTGCAGAACCCACAATATCACGGAATGTAAATGCAAATTCTGATCCTTCTAGCTCATAGCTCAGGGGTGGGCAAACTTTTTGGCCCGAGGGCCACATCAGGGTTCAAAATTGTGTAGAGGGCCGGGTAGGGAAGGCTGTGCCTCCCCAACTAGCCCGGTCCCGCCCCCTATCCGACCCCCACCCACTTCCTGCCCCCTGACTGCCCCCCTTCAGAACTCCCAACCCATCCAACTTCCTCCGCACTCCTTGTCTCCTGATCGCCCCCTTGGGAGACCCTCCCACTCTGCTCCCTAGAACCTCACCCCCATCTAAGCCCCACTGCTCCCTGTCCCCTGATTACCACCTCCCGAGACCCCCCCACCCTAACCACCACCACCCCGAGACTTGCCACCCTAAGTCCCCCTCCTTGTCCCCTGACTATCCCCTCCAGAGACCCCCTGCCCCATACCACCTCCCCCAAGACCCCACCCCCATCTAAGCCCCACTGCTCCTTGGCCCCTGCTCCTGGGCCTCTGACACCCCTTCCAGAGATCCCCCTCCTCCTAATCATCCAACCCCCGTGCTCCCTGGCCCCTGACTGTCCTGGTTCCTATCCACATCCCCGCCCCCCTGACAGGACCCCTGGAACTCCCACGCCCCCCGCACCCCCCCCATCATTCTCCATCCCCTGACCGCCCCCCAAAACCCTTTGCTCCCTTAGCCAACCCCTCCTGGTCCAGCCTTGGCCCTCTTACCTCGCCGCCGCTCAGAATAGCATGTCTGGCCCGGAGCCAGACATGCAGCCTTGCTGATCTCCTGGAGGCACAGTGTGTCTGGCCGGGAGCCAGACATGCTGTTGCACAGCCCCACCCAGCGCTGCTCACATGGTCCACTGAGGCCGCGTGGGAGGGGGCCAGCGGGGGAGGGGCCGGAGCAGCTTCCCCAGCACGGCCTGCTGAGGACGCGCAGGAAGTGGTCAGCGGGGAAGCAGCTTCCCCAGCGTGGCCTGCTGAGGCCACGCGGGAGTGGGACAGTGCGGGAGGGGCCTCCCCAGCCAGACCTTGGGGCCGGTTAGGAGGAGCCCGTGGGCTGGATCTGGCCCGCGGGTCGTAGTTTGCCCACCCCTGTCATAGCTGAACTTCACAATACATATTACTAGCAGACTTTAGAAGGCAAGAGTCATTGCTAGGTCATTACCACAGCACCTAAAACTGCCACCCTCCTGTGAATGTTTCTGAGAATTGAAGTTATTCAATTTTACACTCCTATACAATCAGGACCTGCAAAGATGCATAGCTGAAGAGGTGACTTCAAGTACTAATCATTAGTTTTGCTTTGAGCATAGTAAGATCATGCTCTTCAAAACCTCACTATAAAGTGCCATTCAACTCATGGCTCCTCAAGTATATTTCTCTATTGACAGGATTCACCAAAACAGCTACATCTTTAGCTAAGCTTTTGCTAATGAGACTTCAGTTTATAGTACCATACTGAGGGACTATTTAGCCATAACATGTGCCTGAGGGCCAATGAGTAATTAACCTTCATTAGAAGGTCAGACCAGAGATTCATTCAAACGCTGATAATTTGGGCTGCCTACTTGAGGACTAGAGTAAAATTTGACCAATGAACTAAGTTAGTCAGGAATTTTCCATCAAAAATGTAAGGATAAATGTTGATGGCTAATATTGAGGATACTTGGAGTCTTATAGCTGGCTGATGCCAATCAAATCCTTGGGCTTTGCCTGCCCTCAAAATGTTGAAGATAGAGAGTTAGATCCTTCACTACTGGTAAGGAAGAAAGGAGGAGATTTGTACGGGTACAAAAGGAGTGTAATTAGAAGTAATGGGATGAAATCGAAAAAGGGGAAGTTACAACAGATGTAAAAAGATTTCTGACAGCAAATACTATTAGACTGTGGAATAGTCTTCGAATGGAAGTGGGGAATCATTGAAAACTAGACTGGAAAAAGCACCAATTTGTTTTTATTATATATAATCATCCAGAGAAGAGAGACAATCTTTGCCCTGAAGGACTTACAGTCTAAGACAAGTAACATGTAAAAAGTGCAATCTCTCACAGCACATTACACTGTTCTGAAGCCTGCAACTTTTGAGTGGAATTTGGATTATTTGTGTTGACCTACAAAGTTGTGAGTGGTCGGGGTCTTGACCACCTGAGAGAGTGCTGCTGTATAGAACACTACTCTTGGTTAAAATCTTCCAAACTGCCTCAAGTGGTTGAAAGGAGGCAAAAAGATCATTTCAGCCTATGAACAAGTCATGTATATTTGTTGAAAAAAGAACTGAGAAATTAAGTTTGCTTAAAGTAAAATTTGCTTAAAGTGTTTAACACTTCTTGTGACATTACAAAATTATTTTGGTATTAAATTTTTTTTTTATTATTTTTTTTTTACTTTCAGCCATTCAAACAGCACATTCTCACTTAGCCTATATTTATCTTTAAGCAAAACAGTGATCATGTGTTCCAGTAACATTTGCATATTCTATAGTATGCAGTAGCTTTGCCTAAGGTAAGGTAATAATAAAAAGTGACTGTTTTTGGTTATGACAAGTAAAAACAATAAGTCAATCAACAATACATACACCCACAACACGCCCCTCCTCACAAATCTTTATTTTACAAGCTGAATACGGTAATCCTTTTATATCAGAATACCATAATTCCATGTGCTTTGGTGCTTCTGTTTTACAGACTCTGTGGTCAGAAATCCCTCCACTGCGGTTTGCTTACCAGTTTGAGAAAATCAACTAGTTTGTGAACATCTTCTCCAGTAGAAAGATCTACAAAGTCCTTGGGCAGTCGGTAGCTCAGGTAAGGGCTAGGCTGGACGGTCACTTTGCTGTTTGTAGAGCGGAATGCTGGACAGTCCTTGGAGAAAGGTTAAAAAAACCTTTAACAAAGTGTCTAACAGCAATTAAACACATTAATTTTTTTCAACTACTGCTAACACTGTTTCAGTTGCTTTGGTATTGAGTTTACTTGGTATTGAGTTTATTTGGTATACTAAAAATGGAGTTATCACAGAGTGACACTGGCCCTTTAAAATGAAGCTGCCTCCTGATTCATCTTAAAAGAGGGTCAACCTGGGCCCTAGAGGGAAGAGAGACCTGGTGAGCCAGAGCCGCCTGAGAGCCTGACAACAGAGTGAGTCAGTCAGCGAAATGGGTGGATGAGAACTGCCTGGTCCAGTGGGGGAAAAGGGCAGGTGAGAGCTGCCTGGGAGTTGGCGACTGAAGAGGTCTCTGGGGAAAAGTACAGAGAGCAGAAAGCTCTCTGCAGGTCCTCCATGAAAAGGGCGAAGAATTATCACAGAAGCCAGAGCAATAGAGGGAGAGACCTGCGGGCTCTCTGAGCCAAAGAGCTGAAAGTCAGAGGACCAGGGAGGGCTAAAGTTGGGGAGTGAGAGACATCGAGAATAGTCCGTTACAAAAGTCCCTAAACATAGTCCATTTCTCCAGCACAGTCCAAACAGTACAGACAACACACCAAGGTGTATTGTCTGTATTGTTTGGACTATACTAGAGCAGGGGTCTCCAAACTTTATGAAATGAGGGCCATATTAGATTTTTGAAGGGGTTTCGCGGGCCGAAGTGACTGAAAAAATTCAATATATGCAAAATCCCTCCCTTTGCTCCTCCGGCCGCTGCTGCGGGGGCACTCACGCCTTCACACATGGGGCTGCCGGCAGCAGCTTGCGGAAGGGGGAGGGGGTAGTGGTGGCTTCTCCACATGTCTGCTCAACTGGAGGGCCGGACAAATCAAAGCCGTGGGCTGGATCTGGCCCCCGGGCTGTAGTTTGGAGACCCCGGTGCTAGAGAAATGGACTATGTTTAAGGACTTTTGTAAAGGACTAGTATGCACTATGTTTTTATAATAAACAGGCCCCCTGGAGGGGTGCACTGGGGCAAGAAAGCTTCCAGTGGAGCTATTGGGGAATCCTGATAGGGAAACTGAGGCAGGTGCAACTATTGTGTCATGGCCTGCTAAAAGAGGGCATTCCAGGTGTGGATCGCCCCATGACAGGAGCATTCACAGATACTAGGGTCTCCCATAAAAAAAAAATTCTGACCACTTATGGGCAGAAATTAAAATACTGTTAAATATTCAGTCTCCCCACATCTCAAGCCTCCAGTAGGACACTCCCTAGATTAATAGTATCAATACTACATTGATTAAGTAAATAAGAAGTAACAGTGCCATAATGATTGGACTCTCCCTCTGATAGTGAACTTTAGATAAGGCTGTTGGACCCTTAGCTAAAAAGCCTATCTGAATACAAAGATAAAGTATATTATTTCTAGCAACAAGAGCTTTAAATCCCCCATCAGTAAGGGCTTCTGATTTAAATCCATATTTACGAGTAAAATCTTGCCAAAGTTAAGGTCAAGACTTATGCAGCAAATATTTGTTGAAACCAAAAGATTTTTGTTAAGCTTCCATTGCTAGCCATAAGTTCTGGGTAGCCCCATCTCCCTTTTAGTTTATGTAACTCTATAGCAGTTGTTCTCTACCAGGGCCCTCTGTGGGGGCCACGAGCAGGTTTCAGGGGATCTGCCAGGCAGGGCCGGCATTAGACTTGCTGGGGCCCAGGACAGAAAGCTGAAGCCTCACTGCATGGGGTTGAAGCCCAGAGGACTGAGCCCCTCCACCCAGGGCTGAAGCTGAAGGCTGAGCAACTTAGCTTCCTGGGGGCTTCTGTGGAGTGGGTCTCCAGACAGTTGCCCTGCTTGCTACCCTCTAACACTGGTCCTTGCTTTTATACACAGAAAAACAGTTGTTTGGGCACAAAGGGGCCATGGAGTTTTTAATAGGACGTTGTGGTGGCCTCAGAAAGGAAAAGGTTGAGAACCCCTGCTTTATAGCATGGTCAATCTTCAAAGTGCTCTATGAGTGGCATGAGAGGTAGGTAAGTTTTGTCATTTTACACATAGAGGCAGAGAGATCCAGCAATTTAACCAGAATCAGTAGACCTAGTTGCTGAGCTGGAATTTGAACAAGATAAGCCATTCTACTTCTCACTCCAGCTGTACAAAGCATTTGGTGTGCACACATGCAAGATAAGGGAAACCTCTCAAAATTGACTAATAGTCAAACCACATCTCCTTGGACAAAATGCACTCTGAATAATTCAGAGTTCAAACAAATAAAGAATTCCTATCCTTTAACAGAGCTGTTCTCAAATCTTTTCATATCACATGGGCCACATCTTACCACCTTCCACCACGTTAACCATCACACAGTCCACCTATCCTCACTTCATTTGCAGTTTCATAATATCTTTGTAGCAACTAGAGTAATTGCTTCCATATAAGAGTAAGCTAAAGAAAGCATAATGTGTTCTGACATTTTCTAATGGTTAGCAGCTAGAAGAAGGAGGTTATCTATCTGTAACTGGAGGTTCTTCAAGATGTGTGGTCCCTATCTGTATTCCACTGAGGATTATGCATACTAACCATGCACCCAGAGATTTTGAAAGTAGTGTCCGTTGGTCCATGCACGAGCCCTGGCTTCTCTGGTGCTTCCATCCATGGCGATAAAGGGCGTGGTGAAACAACCGCATCTCCAGTTTTCTCTCCACTGTGAATCTGGCAGATCCATAGCAGAGGGGAAGGAGGGTGGGGAGCGGAATACACATAGGGACTACATATCTCCAAAAACCTTCAGTTACAGGTAAATAATCTATTCTTCTTTGACTGATGGTCCCTATTGTATTCCACTGACTGTGATTAACAAGCAATACCTAATCTGGAGGAGAGTGAGAGGATGAGGATGGAATAGTAGTGCAGAGAAACCATCTGCTGCCGAGTCCTGCCTAGTGTGCAGTGAAGGTGCATACAGAAATCCAGGTGGCTGCTTTACAGATGTCAACAAGTGGCACGTTCTGAAGGGAGGCCGTACCCCTGTAGGGGGAGGTAGACTCTATATTTGGTAGCAGAATTTAATACATCCTGAAATCCACTTGGAGATTCAACAGTGGAGATGCCCTACCCCTTCAGTGTCTCTGCAATCACAACAAACAACCTAGGGGACTTCCTGATTGGTTTTGTTCTCTGAGGTAGAACACCAAAGTTCAGCAAACATCGAGGGAGTGGAGTTAACACTCCTCTGCAGATGCATATGGTTTGGGGAAGAAAACAGGTTGATGAATGATTTGATTGATATGAAATTGAGATACCTCTTTTGGTAAGAGCTCAGGGTGTAGTCACAGAAAGACCTTATCTTTGTGGAAAACTGAATGGCGGGTCTGCTATCATGGCTCCAGTTAGCTAGCTCTTCTCACCGAGGCAATAGTAACAAGGAAGTTGACTTTCATGGAAAAGAGGGCCTGAGCACGATGCTAAGAGTTCGAAGTGGGGGCTTCATTAGCACAGAGGAAACAAGATTCGGGTTCCATTGAGGTGCTATATGTTGGACAGGTGGGAAGGTTCTGATCACCCCTTTCTAGAACCTGGAGGTTAGTGGGTGTGTGAAGATAGAGAAACCCTTCACTGCTGCCAGGTATACTTTCAAAGACTTGACGGTGAGACCTGATGACTTCAAGGACAGAACATAGTCCACTATGAGGGAGATCCCCGCTGATTCTGATGAAACCTCTTTTCACTGAGCCCATGATGAAAAAAGTTGCCAGTTGGCCCAGTAACAATGTCTGGTGGAGACTTTCCTGGTGGTAGGAAGGATTTTCTGTACCACCGAAGAGCACGATTGCTTTAAGGCAGATGCCCATCCAAATACCACGGTCAGAGGTGTAGTACACGTGGACTGGGATGTCTGATCTCGCCTTTGCATAGGGACAACAGATCTGGATGGTTGGGGATGGGAATTGGTGGGTGGAATGACATGCAGAGAAGATTGGGGAACCTGAATTTTCTGAACCAGTAGGAGGTGATCAGAATTACCATTGCTCTGTCTTGTCAAATGTGTGCAGTACTTGAGGGACGAGTAGTAGTTGAAGAAATGCATAGCTGAGTCAGTCTGACCAAGTGAGTAGGGGAGCATCATCCTGAGAGTCCTGGGCAAAGTCCAGTACCCGCATATGGGTACAGGAGTTTGGAGGGAGAGGTTGTCATAGAAAACAAAAAACCCAAACTCTATCTAAACTAAGCACTAAAATTATGATGAAACTACAATAAACTGGGTAAACTAGTCTAAAAACTGGCAAACTACATACACGATCTTATTTTAAAGTGCATCAGAGATGAGGACACTTAAAAATTTCAATCCAGATCGCATGGTGATGAGAAATAACTGGAGAGGCAGGCCAGTTCGCCCTGCCCTCTATCGCTTTGGACAGACGCACAAGGCGAGCCAGGGTGCATGGACGGAGCAACAGACACTACTTTCAAAATCTCCCACTCTGGGTGCATGGCGTGCATGTGTAACCCTTGGAATACAATAAGGATCATCACTCGAAAAAGAACAAAAGGCCCGCACCATGTGACGACGCACTTCTCCACAGATCACCAGCCAACTGCTTCACAAAACACCAAAAAAACAGTAATGGTTTGAGAACTACCATTTTAAATGCTCTTCCCAAGAGTTGCACTGGTGTTGGATGAACTGAGTCTTAAATTTTAGTCACATGGGAAGAATGCCAAAGGACCAATAAATGAAGTGTTTTCTTTCTACTGACAGAATTTTGATTTTACAGAGGAATTGCAACATGGAGTAGGGAGATGAGACCCTCTCTGTACAGTTCCAGTGAGACTGCACTTGCAATATTAGGCTTAGGGGTCAGCTCCTCCATACAGGAAGACAGGGAAGTTGGTGGGAGGCTTATAGAAAAACAAACATGATTATGAAGATGGGGTGATTAAATTAAAAACACTGGGAAAGAAGCAGAGGTTGGTAAGTGATGAAGAAAAAGGACAAATATTTGAAGGGTAAATTCCAAGGAGTAAAAAGAAATTGTTTTAGGTGTAATATGTGCAAATAACCCAGGATAATGGGAAAAAGGGAGCAAAGGTAAATAGTAGGACAATTTCTTTTAAATCTGGTCAAGGCTGCAAAACAAAAGCCCCATTTTTGCATTTAAAACTGGACCAAAAAAGTATCTGTTGTGCTTGAACACTGCACAGACAAAGAGGAGACACAGATCCTGCTCTCAAGGAGTTTACTATGTGTGGGCCCGATATAAAGCCCACTGAAGTCAATGGAAGTGCACCCACTGACTTTAACAGGCTTTGGACCACATCCTAAATACACCAAAGGAAAAAAAAAGCAGAGGCTAGACCACCTTTTTGGCTATCTAAATCCACCTCTGACACTGCAGTCTTATTCTTTACCATATTTCCTTACCTGTTCCATAGCCTCTCCTTCACTATGGTCACCTTTCAAGTTCTTTCCAGATGTCAATTCTTCCCACGTAAACAGCAGAGAGTCTGTTACTTCACCAAAGGGGTTAAAATCGATTAACCATACCTTACTCTGCAGTACAACAATGAAGAAAATAAAATATCAACAAACAAGAGTGTATATGAAATAAGAGGAAAAATAATCATCTGCTTAAGTGTGGAAACAAAAACATACTGCATGGGCTGTTAGAAGACAGTTCTCATAAGAGGTCATGTAAATTGATGCAAGTTCTATGCATTTCAGATTAGGCTTTACAGGGATTCTCTTTGCTCTGTGTAGACCTTAGAGATCCCCTGACACTTAGGGCAAATGCCGGTTGTCACCCAAAATGTCTTTTACTAAAAGTTCCATTCCTCACATCAGTCTTGTGACAGTGCTATGTACAGTGGCAGTCTTTAGGATGGTTGCATTTCAGGAATACTGTGTAGTTTTTAAAATGCTTTTGGGTCCTTCATGTTGAAACGTAGGCATTTAGACTCAAAGATTCTAAGGCCAGGAGGGACCATTGTGGCCATACAGTCTGACCTCCTGCATAACACAGGCCATACAACTTCCCTGAAATAATTCCTGTTTGAACTAGAGCAGCTCTTCTAGAAAAGCATCCAATCTTGATTTAAAAATTGCCACTGATGGAGAATCCACCACAACCCTTGATAAATTGTCCTAATGATTAATTACCCTTCCTTATTTCCAAAATTTGGAGTTACACTGGGTGGGAATCAAACTCTGGTGAAGCACTTGGAAGGCATTTTTGGCACCACTATCCCACTTGGCAGATAATTTAACTATAAACTAACTTGCATTTATCTAAGATATGTATATGTATCCATTAGCATAGCATCTGAGTGTTTCGATCTTCGTGTATTTATCCTCACAATGCCTCTGTGAGGTAGAGACATACTATTGTTCCCATTGTATAGATAAGGAATGAAAGAAAGCACAGAGACTAAGATGACTTGCCCAAGATCACACAAAGTCTGTGGGGGGAACTGAACCTGGACCTCTCAGGTCTTAAACTAGCACCATAAGCACTGGAACATCCTTCCTTTTCAGTAAAATCTTACCTATTCTGATATTTAAGACCAATTTGTTTGTAATGAAGCATTGCTCCTTATCAGTTGGTACCAAGAATGCTCTCAATTTAGGCATCATATACAAGCCTAGATTTGCCAAGTAGAAGAAATGCTACCGGTACCATATTGGAGTGGCTGAGGAGTTTTCCTTGTTATTCACTAGAGCCGTAATTCAGTGCAATTTGAAAACAAGAGACTAGACAGCTACTTAGGTCATGGCATAGTCAATTTTCTATTTCTTCCCTCCACTCCATCAGGGTCCTCTTTCTCTAAGACTAACAGAAGGAGATTCTTTCTAACTTCATCTACTCTATGGGTGCTACAGCAGCATAGGTATGGTGCTGTAGATATGCTACTGTAATCCCATAGTGTTGGCATAGACTACGCAATAGAAGGGGTTTCCTTTGTCACTATGGCAACTCCACCTCTCTCAGTGACAGTAGGTAGGTTGACGGAAACATTCTTCTATTGATAGACTGGGCCTCAATCACCTTGATACACTTGACAACTTCCATCCTTTCCCTCTTGAATCCCTTTGAAGCTGTGTACACCAGCCTCATTGCCGAGCAACATGAAATTTCCTCCTCTCCCACTCCCGCCCAACTACAAGTTTAACAGGCTGCCTATGGAGCCCTTGTAGGCCCTGCTGGCCTGGACAATGGAAGACAGAAATGGAACCTAGTTTCATACAGCTTTTCATAAGTCTCCCTTGTTGTAATATCATGACAGTTTTTATCATACTGCAAGTAAATGAAGCTAGTGCACAAGCTCACTATGGCAAATGATAGTACTGAAACCATAACACATTCAGAGAACTAGAGTTTGTTAATACAGAAAATACAAGCTGGAGAGAGAGAGACACTCTGTAGCTAGGGGAACATGCTGCATCCCCACGTTCATCCTTACGATTGTGTGGTATCCAATGCAAAGTTTGTCATTTCGGGTCTCTTCGGAAGCTCATGATGCAAGACGGAGGTTCCTAGGGTTATGTCTGGGACTGGAGATATTGGCTAGTGTCATTCAGTTACACAATCCAAGCAGCAACTGGCCAAAAGTGTTCACTCATGTAGCTGGGAGCAGCTTACATGCTAGAGGCTGTGTGTGAATGGCACGGATATGGGGGTTCTGACACCAGAGCAGGGTAAGGCTGGCTCCCAGAGTTGAGGATTGGAGTGACTTAGCAGATTACTGCCCAGATAACACCAGGGGAACCACAGAGAGACACTTGAGCTGTTATTTATTGCAGAAGGGTAAAGAAACCGAGGTGGTTTTGCACCACTGAGCTGCAACCATGGTGTAGTAGCATTAATGCCACAAGAGCAGCACTCCAGGAAGCAGACTATTTGCATCAGCCTGGCTTCTCATTTTCAATCCCTCTGCTTCTCTTCGGAAATAGTCAGATATTCTAATTATAATGATGTTTTGCTTGTACTATCGTCAGGGCATCTTGTCAACCCAGTGACATCAGGAAAAGGAATGTATCATTTGGATTCCTACCACAGTGGAAAACAAGCTAATGAACCAATTTGTGTTTCAGAGACAGGCCATGGCTGGCAAAGTTCACTCTGCTGTTCAGAGGATCTTTCCTCCATCTCTGAAATTTTTCAGCTTGTTAAAAGAGTGGGGATTTTTTTTTTTTGTTAAATGTATTCAAGTTAACTGTACATAGGGATTTTACAGTCAGTTCATTAGGGAGTTTTACACTGCAGAGGCTTTAATATCAAAAGACAAATTACGGGACTGGTGAAAAGCAAGAACTGGGATCTGTGGACACCACTGCAGCACTTCCCTCTTCCTGCAGAGACGGGAAAGAGCCAATGTGCCTTCCACAACCTCTAATTGTCCCCAAAGCTTCTCCTCTAGTTGCTCTTATATCCCCCACTGAACTTTGGTAATTACAGATTGGTAGGAGGAGGCATAAAAATGAACAGATCTAAAACACTCCCTGCAGTCCCTTTGAAGATTTATTAAAAGTAAGGCATCTATCTCTGGGTCAGTCACTGAACAGTCTTCAGACTAAGTGGAAAAACAAGACTTAAGCATATCTAGGAAACCCAGAGTAAAAGCCAAAGGTCCTAAAACACAATTCAAGACCACTTTCACACTGCAGCTATATAGCAAGAATAAAGCTATTTAATTGCAGGCTTCCAGTATTAACAACCCCTTGTCACTTAACAAGGCAGATTAACATCTGCTTATATGTCTGAGCTGTATGCAATTGTTTTTGATAAAAACATTTACGGGCATCTGCATACATCCTTGGTGTGTCCCTCTGCCTCTTGGTAAGTTACTAATGCAGCCTTTGTTGTCTGAAAATTTGGGTGCCTTAATACCGAGTGTTTACCAGGCAAGCATATATGTACATTTTCCTTAAAATATAGCCTCCTTTTTTATGTTCTCAAACTATGTAGCCTCAAGACTATGCCTGATGTTTTTGGAAGATCCATTTGTGTAGCAAAAACACCATCACAAGAATGAAATTAACATAGGCTATATTTTGTATATGATGAGGGGAAACAAGCAATAACACATGGTATGTATTTAGCACCCTAAAAATACACACTGGTAGGTCTATTATAACATGGAAGCATTCATTTTATTTTGATAAAAAGATACGAAGTATACTGCTTTAAGGAAATACCTATAATATAAGAACATTTAAAGGAAGTTACAAGATAGATAAGAAATGCCATGTTAGTAAGGATAACCATCAAAGTGATTTGTCACATTTCCCTCTAATTTCAGCTGTGTACTTTCATGCCCACAATGACAATACATATGGGGCAATGAAGCCTGAGTATTAGTTTCAAATTTAGAAAAAAGTTGTGAACTAATAATGGTCTGAAATATCTTCATTATAATTCTTTGCAGTTCTTCAGTAACTTTTATCTAAAGATCATAAAGTGTTTTACAAAAAATTTGGGAGGTATGCAAGGAATATATGGGGATTAGTTCACACAACACTGAGGTACAGCTACCTCCAGGTAGCCCATCACTACACAGTAGCTGAAAGCAGAAGTAAAGAAAGATATCTGAAATGGGCCACCCAGCCCTGGAGTGTAGCCTCTACAGTGCTAGCTGCCTGGTTTTGGAGACCATCTGGCTTTAAAGATGGGTATCCCTTAAGGCTGGCTGGTCTGCAAAGCCGGTCAAGAACTGACAAGACTGAGTTCAGTGAAGCCAGAGCATAGCAGAGAGAATATCAGGAATATCAGCTGAGAGCAGAAGCAGGACTAAACTGAGTTTACATGAGCTGTATTAGAAGGCATAGGAAAGTTGTACTCCAATCTACTGACACGCAAATTCCAGCCTCCTACCAAACGACCAGGTCTTGCGGCAGCCTCCCCAGTGTTCTTTCAGTCACTCTACAGGAAACCTACAGGGTTCTTGCTCTTCCAAATGTTGCAGCCCTTACATGAGAACAAGCATGCACCCAAGAGACATTTTGCAAGAGAAAGAGCTTTAAATAGGCAGAAGCTGGGCATTTCTCTCATTCTACAGGTGAGGTTGCCATGCAACCACGTTGATCTGGAGCACAAACTCTGGAAACTGATTGAGCTACACAACACTCAACACCATTTCAGCGCCTATAATTCACACATTAAAAGACACTGAATAATACATTGGCAAGTCATGAAAGTGTGTGCACAGGCAGGGGTGAAGGAGGTGGGTTTGACACACCAAGGGATGAACTGACAGTTTTCCAGTAGCCTGAGGGCTGCATGGAATTTGCACAAATAATTAAGAGAAACACACAGATAGACACAGCTATATTAACGTGATAGATGAAAAAAAATGCTTCTTGTCCAAGATCACCAGGATTAAAATCCTTTACTTAAATCATCTTTGTCTTCACCCTTCAAGTTACAAGACAAGCAGCTACAGGCTGAATTTGGCCAGACATGAAAAATAACTTGGCTGTGATAGAGCAGGGAAATTTTACTTATCTCCTCTCTCCCACCCCCATCATAATCAGGTTGGGTCAGTGGTTCTCAAACTCTGGGTCGGGACCCCAGCGTGGGTCATGATCCCATTTTAATGGGGTCACCAGGATTGGTTAGACTTGCTACGATCCAGAACCAAAGCCAAAGCCCAAGGACTACACCCTGGGCAACAGGGTTCAGGTTACAGGCCCCCTGCCTGGGGCTGAAGCCTTTGGCTTCTGCTTTGGTCCTCCTGCCCGAGGTGGTGGGGCTTGGGTTTTGGCTCTCCTCACCCAGGGTGGCAGGCCTCAGCGGGGCACAGGTTTTGGTTCCCCTTCTTGGGGTCATGTAGTAATTTCTGATGTCAGAAGGGGGTTGTGATGCAATGAAGTTTGAGAACCCGTGGGAGGAGGAAAGTAGGTTTTGTACCTGAGCTGCTTTAGCTTTTAGGCTGACTTGAAACCAATGTCATAAAATTAGCTGGTGTTGACTGGATGCATTGGTACAAGTAGTACTTCCACTCAGACACACATCTGTTTAGGTACTACTTTAGGCACTGTCATTGTATAACTACAATCCCCAGAAACTCTCTCTACATAACAGCCACAGAGGCTGAGAGGCTGAATTGGTACTTAAAATCACCAGTACTGCCAACCCCACCTGCTGGAACATTGTGAGTCAGGCTCCTCCCCACAGATCGGAACTGGTTCAAATAATGAGTACGGCTGTCAAGCGATTTAAAAAAATGAACCATGATTAATCGCACTATTAAACACCACAACAATATCATTTAAATATTTGATATATTTTCAAATATATTTATTTCAATTTCAAAACAGAATACAAAGTGTACAGTGCTCACTTTATATTATTTTTATTACAAGTATTTGCACTGTAAAAAACAAAAGAAATAGTATTTTTCAATTCACCTAATACAAGTACTGTAGTGCAATATCTTTATCATGAAAGTTGAACTTATAAATGTAGAATTGTGTACAAAAAAACCTACACTCAAAAATAAAACAATGTAAAATTTTAGAGCCTACAGGTCCAATCAGTCCTACCTCTTGTTCAGCCAATCACTCAAACAAGTTTGCTTACATTTGCAAGAGATAATGCTGTCCACTTCTTGTTTACAATGTCACTTGAAAGTAAGAACAGGTGGTCACATGGCACTGTTGTAGCTGGAATTGCAATATATTTATGAGCCAGATGCACCAAAGATTCACCCATCCCTTCATGCTTCAACCACCATTCCAGAGGACATGCATCCACGCTGATGATGGGTTTTGCTTGGTAATGAGCCGCCAAAGCAGTGCAGACCGATGCAGGTTCATTTGCGTTATCAGAGTCAGATGACATCAGCAAAAGGTTGATTTTCTCTTTTGGTGGTTTGGGTTCTGAAGTTTCCACATTGGAGTGTTGCTCTTTTAACTCTTCTGAAACCATGTTCCACACCTCGTCCTTCTCAGATTTCGGAAGGCACTTCAGATTATTAAACCTTGGGTCAAATGCTGTAGCTATCTTTAGAAATCTCACATTGGTATTTTCTTTGTGTTCTGTCAAATCTTCAGTGAAAGTGTTCTTAAAATGAACATATGTTGGGTCATCATCCAAGACTGTTAGAACATGAAATATACGGCAGAATGCAGATAAAACAGAGCAGGAGACACGCAATTCTCCCCCAAGGAGATCAGTCACAAATGTAACTCAGTCACAAACTGTAAATCAGTCACAAACTCATTTTTTTAATGAGCATCATCAGCATGGACGCATGTCCTCTGGAATGGTGGCTGAAG
The DNA here is from genome assembly GCA_007922305.1 of Dermatemys mawii. Lineage (NCBI taxonomy): Eukaryota > Metazoa > Chordata > Testudines > Dermatemydidae > Dermatemys > Dermatemys mawii. The sequence continues at coordinate 9,236,942 of ML677341.1, read as the reverse complement.
CATGAAGGGGCATATGAATGTTTAGCATATCTGGCATGTATATACCTTGCAATGCCAGTACAAAAGTGCCATGTGAACGCCTGTTCTCACTTTCAGGTTACATTGTAAATAATAAGATAGCAACATTATCTTCTGTAAATGTAAGCAAATGTTTTTCTGAGCAATTGGCTGAACGAGTAGTAGGACTGAGTGGACTTGTAGGCGCTAAAGTTTTACATGGTTTTGTTTTTGAGTGAAGTTATGTACCAAAAAAAAAATAAATCTACATTTGTAAGTTGCACTTTCATGATAAAGAGATTGCACTATAGTACTTGTATGAAGTGAATTGAAAAATACTATTTCTTTTATCATTTTTACAGCACAAATATTTGTAATGAAAATAATATAAAGTGAACACTGTACACTTTGCATTTTGTGTTGTAAATGAAATCAATATATTTGAAAATGTAGAAAAACATACAAAAATATTTAATAAATTTCAGTTGGTATTCTATTGTTTTAACAGGGCAATTAAAAGTGTAAGTAATCACAATTAATTTTTTTAATTGTGATTTATTTTTGAGTTAATTGCATGAATTAACAGTGATTAATTGGCAGCTCTGATAATGAGTTTTTCAAAGGGCCCTTTTTTGTTTGCTTTCTAGTTTTTGAGCCTTTAGGGTGCATGTTTTCAAGCTTTTCTCCACAATTGTAAGGGACAGAAGCTTTTTTTTAAAATGAACACTTAGCCTTACACAATCACATGACTCTGTGAGCTGGAGTTTTAAGAAAACAATCACATATCACAAGGTTCACAGTAAAAATCCTGAAAGGTGGCAACACTGAATCAGTCTTAACTTTGTTAGATTAAATCCATTTTTGCTCTCATCTCAGGCAAAGATGTATGTTTGATGCAGGAATTAGTGGATGAAATTTGGAAAGTATGATTAGATGATTATAATAGTCTTTTAGGTCTTCAAATCTGAGAGTCATTCCCTCAAATACTTAGTAGAGCCATAATCCAAACTCTTATACAATTCAGAATATTATTTCTCGATTACAACAAAAGGCAGAGTCCTTCAAATAACATCAGTCTCAAGCAAAGAGATGAAGATTTGTTAGGTAGTTAAGTCTACCCAATTCCCTTCTCTTCCATTAGGAACTTGTCATCACCAGTAGTTTCTATCACACAGAAACACAGTTAAGGCTGCAAAGTTAAGTTAAGCACTAAAAATTAGAAAATAACAGATGAAGGTTGCCTATGCAACCTGAACTCAGCCTCCTTGTTTACAAGCAATATGATATGGTCTTCGGGCTTGTCGACACAATGGGGTCATGCACTCTACGGGGATCTGATTTTTAAGGTGTACTAATATGCTGTGCATACTGTTCTGTGTAGATCCTGCTGGTGCACACTAAAGGCTCCCTTGTGCACTTACATGTAGTGCTGTTTCATTACCAGATAATGTAAACAAGCCTTTTAATTACATGATCACACATTTTTCCACAATACCACAACTTCAGTTCAGTACACAGGATGGACAGCCCTCACTCAGTTATCCTTGTTCAATGTGTGGCCTAATGCCTTATTTACTGCATTCTACTCAAACCCTGTTATGAAGACAGAATAAATTAATCTCCCCCTAATTCATCCCCAGATAGTGCTCATCACTAGTATCTGAGTGCTTCACAAATATTATCTTCACTATACCCCAGTGAGCTGAAGGGTAGTATTATCTCCATTTTACAGATGGGAGCGAAGGCACCGAAAGACTAAGGTCAAAAGCATCCAGTGATTTTGGGTGCCCAATCTAAGATTCCTTAGACCTGATTGTTCATAGTACTTAGAATGATATAGCACTTTATATGTTCAAAGCATAGACCTATTAACTTCGGTTGCAGCTACAAATGCTCAGCACTTCTGCAAATCAGACCCCAGAGTCTCAAGTCAGGAACCCAGAAAAGGAAGAACACAAAGTTAGCGGCGATCTATGAAAAGTTTGGGTTAAGTGACTTGCCTAGCATCACATAGGAACTCTGTGGCAGAGGCAGGGGTAGCATTCAACTGCCTTAACCATGAGACTATCCTTTCGCTTCCAGAAGTCTCCAGCCTCATTCACTACACAGCTTCTAAGTTCTGCAACAAATGAGGCAAAGGTCTACAGACAAGAGTTTCCTTCGCTACACAACCCTGATTCATCCCCAGAGGATGCCTATTCTGTGTTCCGGAGGCAGGAATCCTGTATGTGATCGTGTAATTTAAAGACTATTTTAATGCAAACACACAGTGGGGAGTGGAGAGCAAATTAAGGCTGCACAGGCACTTCCTAGCTTTTGACAGCTAGACTTTGTAACCTTCATAATGTTCTTTTAATGTAATTTGTGTGTAATTTCCTAGGTTTTTCAAAAGAGCAAACTGGAAAAAAAAACAAAAACAGAAATTCCATCACATAGCTTCATACTGACACCTAGATGGGCCACTAGGTCCACTGCACAGACTTCTGCCTCTTTAGACAACAGAACTAAACTGACAGCAGTAGTAGGTTTCATCATCTGTGCGGACCAGCATGTAGCTTGCCAGTGGATTTCACAGATATTTACTGACAGCAGAGAAATGCTCAGAATTAAGGTCTATTGGATTCCATTCCACACTGGAGGGAGTATATCTAGTAGGCACAGACTCTTCTGCCATGCCCCCTCCAACCTGTCCCAGTCCTAGCTCCTTGTCCCAGTTCCATTCTCCTTGCCTACCCAGTCCCAGTATCTACTCCTCTAGTTTGTGATCACAGTTCCATCCCCCTTGTCCAGCCAGTTCTGGAGTCCTCCTTTCCAGCTCTTTATCCCACCTGTCTGTCGTCTTCCACTAGTTCCCAGTCCTAGTCTCTCTTCCTGGGGGCCTCATCCAACCTCAGTCTCCCCCATCACTCCTCCATGGCTCCTTGTACAGCCAGGCCCAGTTCTCCTCCTGCACCACTGTTCTGTCAAGTTGTGGTCCCCTTCACTTCCAGCTGCCTCCATCTCCTCCACATTCTAGTCCCATTCTTCTTGTTCAGACACCTTCTCCATAGCAACTTGTCTGATCTCAGAGGTTCCCCTCAACCAGCTGGTTCCCTGTTTCTTTGCCCAGACAGTCCTATTCACAGTTTCACTCTCATGACCCTCTCTAGACTCAGTCTCACTAGACTATGGAGCAGGTATCCCAGGGGTGGTACAGGAATGTGTCAAGGAGAAGCGCGAGAGGTGTGCTTTTTTTTCCCCCCCCCCGTCAACCCTGGGTGGGACTAGGGCTCGTGCAGAAGGGCCATACACACTGGGGAGACAGGAATAAAGGGGAGAGATGGAGCCACGCCTCCCAGGCTTGGGCTCTCCTCTCCCTTGCCCCAATCCCTCACCTGGGGGCAGCATGGGTTCAGGCTCTTCTTCCCTTCAGAGAGCTCCAGCTGTCAGCCCTCAGGCGGCTGCAGCAGCACAGAAGTAAGGGTGGCAAGGGGCGTTAAGTCTGCTGTGAAAAGTGGTATTGATGGATATCACTTGTTACATTGCCACCCTTACTTCCGTGCTGCTGCTGGCACAGCCCAGCTAGCAGTTGCTGCTTTCCGCTCTGCCATCAGAGCTGGGTGGCGGTAAACGTATGTGGGGGGTTGGGCGTAAACTATTACAGTCACAGAGAAAGAGGGCCTGACCAAATAACCACTGCACTAGATTCCTTGTCGCAATCACCTCCTTTGCGTCACCCCCATCTAGCTTTCGTCCCCTCTGCATCCAAATCAGACTTCTTCCTACCCCATGCTGCCTGGATGTTCCCGCAAGGCTGTCAGTGAGAACACAGGAGAGAGAGGCTCCCTGCTTTCAGTCCCAGTGCCTACCTCACTGTGGTCTGAAGCAGCTGGGAACAATCATTCTCAGGAAAGTTCAGCTTCTCCCTACTGCCCTTGGGTGGAGCATATTCAGTTGACATGTGGGATAACACACACTCAGTTTGGTCAGCATTAGCAACTACGAGGCTTGAGCATGCTCAGTGAGGATAAAATCTCTGGGGAATTAAGCTATTAAAATTGAAGAAGTGTGAGCACGTGTAAACTGTGATTTTTCACAGGCTTATAAATTGGCCGATGGTGGATTCTCACTGGGATGGCACATCCCTGACACAAAGGCCACCCTCTGCCATATTTCAAATCCTCCTTCCAAAGCAGCAGGGCAACTAGAGCTGTTCAAAGAACTCTTTGCATTGGCAAAACAATGTACTTTTCCTTAGCCTTGTTCTCAGAAAAGGTTAAACCATTTTGGCTGAAACTTCTGGAAAAAAAAATTCAGCCGAAGGCGGACACTCAGCATGGAAAATTTCAGCCCAAACAGTCCAGGTTTGGCTAAGTTATAAGCAACTAAAACCAGGCTCTTTTAGTGGGGACATGTCAGGCTACCTTAATAGTAGGTGGCACTATCAGTCTCCCCTATAATATTTCATCAGTTTCTTGTGGATTGATGGTTCACGACTCTACATCAGCAACTTTTGTCAGGTCTGACATACTCACTGAACCTCACACACTCGGGTCAGGATATTTATATAAAATGTGAGATGTAATATATCTTCTGAAGTCCACCACTACACTGGTCATTAATGTCACTATGAAATGTTTGTAACAACTCTGTAGGTGAAATTATGGACATGCTCTGATATTATATCCTGAAGACTGTAAACAAAGGAGACAGAACAGGTTTCTTCTATACAAAGGAGAAAGAAAATATGGTGGCAGACACCCTGGCCAAGAAAGCGGATTCTGACCTGCTGCCTCTGGGTCAGCCAGTGACTAACCCTCCTACAGCTTTATAAAGTGGGAGATGTGACCCTAAGATCATCCCAGTGCCTGAGAGCAAGCGGCTTCCTGGTATTGAACAGCGAGTTTCAGCAAGCTTGACCAGTGTACCCCAACTCATTAGCGGTATGATCTGTATGTAAAAGTGTTGTGTCCCTTGAAAACTATTGACACACACTGGTGATTAATATTGTGAAATGATTGCATTACTACTACATGTGGAGTTATGGATGTTGTCTGATACTATGTTTTAAAGTCTGTATTTGAACGAAGTAGAAAACAGGTCTGCTCAGGCCTTGAATACAAATAAAGCAGGGCTGACTAGTAACAATGGGATAGTAATTTACATATGCAATAAATAGAACCATTAAAACTCGCAAGATGGTTGGGGAGTCAGTCAGCATATACAGGTCACAAAGGACTGTGTATTTGCTTGTCTGACCAGCCTGGTTGTCAGCTGGAGACAAAGGCGCCATATTTATATGCAAGGTAAATAAAGTCATCAGGAGAGCAAGTGGGGAAAGATGATCACTTACTCTTGACAGCAGATGGAGACAGCACTCCCCCAGGGAACTTCCCTGCCTCTTGAAGCAAGATCAGTTAACTCAGAGATAGGCTTTTCTAAGGTTTACTGGACTACTAAGGTGGGCGCAGAGAACCCCTAAGTTATCCATCACTGCACAGACACAAGAGACGAGACCTCTTGCAAGATGAGAAAGATAGGTCCTTCAACCAAAAGGTTGAAGTCTCTGGGGATGGAAGATTTGTGAGGAAGCTATGTTGAACAAAGACTCTAGCTTGTTAAATTAGGTCTTAACTACTACAAAGTGTATTTTTACTTTTGTTTGTTTGTAACCCTTTCTAACTTTATTTCTTTTACTTGGTATCACTTACCATATTTCCTTTCGGAAATAGATTTGGTTAACTTTTATAATAAACCAACTCAGTGTGCTTGAAGAGAAGGGTATATTTACACCAGTTAAACTGTGATGTGCTTCTCTCTCTTTAAAGGAGCAAACAAACTTCATTATTTCTGTGAGTGTTCTAGGAGTGGGCTAGCCACTTTAAGGCAGATGGTTTGGAGAAATTCGGGACTGCGAGTGCGTTGAGGTCACCTCTGTAAATAATAAAGACTGGAAATCAGAGTGGGGGTGTCATGTTGTAGGCAAGCTCCTGGAGTCAGAGTGCTGAACCAGGGCTGCTCAGCACATAGACACTCAGGATACTGTGTGCTTCTCTGTTGGTGTCCAGGCTATGAGCCATAGCAGCAGAGCATTCAACGCACTTCAGGTGACTGGGCAAGCAATGACAACCTCACACTGGTCTCGATTGCACCCCAGAATGTGACAGTCACTGTTAAATGTCTTTTTTAAAAAAATCTCTTATCAAAGATTCTGTTAAAGGCTGAGTATTTGTCAGAAATACAGCTGAAACTGCAGTTACATACTTGTAGAGATAAACTACTTATTCTCTGGAGAAAATTATTTGCAAAAGAACTACAAACTTTATTGTCATAAGAGACACACGCACACCCCAACCATCTTACTTTCCTACCTCAATGGTATCTAATCTTAGAAAATCTAAGAGAAAAAGTAGTTCTGGAGAGCTGGCAGTTTCTCAAAGACACAATATTAAAGGCTCAACAGCAAACTATCATAATGAGAAGGAAATGGGAGTAAGAATAGTATGAGGCAAATATGACTCCACCAGGAGCTTTTTGAATGACCTGAACATCAAAAAGGAAACCCACAAAAGACAGAAACATGGACAAATTGCTAAGGAGCAGTACAGAAGTAAACATAAGCACGTGTAGACAAAATCAGAAAAGCTAAGGCACAGAATGGTTCTACAAATACATTAGGAACAAGAGAAAGAAACAGGAAAGAGTAGGTACACTGCTTAACAGGGAAAGAAAGCAAATGACAGATGAGCTCAACAAGGATCAAGTGTTTAATGCCTATTTGCTTCAATCCTCACTAAAAAGGTTAATGGTGACCTGATACTTAGCATAATATTAACAACAAAGGGAGAGGACATAAGGCAAAATAGGCTTAAACAGGTTAAGGAATATTTAGATCCACTAGATATATCATTAGGTCCTGTTGACTTGTTAGAAAACAATTGCAGAACGGAATGCTAAATAAAAAATCTAGAAACTTTTAATTCACTCATCATCATAATATTTCCCAGGAGGTTGAAGCCAACATTCATTTCACCTCTATGATACTTAAGAAGCGTAAGACTTTCCATAGAATACAAATAACAAAATCAAAGAATATGCCAATAATATGAGCCATGATTAACTTACCATGCTGTCTCTGTACACATCAAAAACAACTGGAAAGAAGAAAAATTGATTTGTTAATTTCAAAATATATGTGGTTACACACATGGCTAAGCATAAATAGATAAACAAGCGTTTATAGCACAATGCCCGAGTTTAATATGCCTACAAAACAGAAAGCCCAGGACAGCACTTATTTATGATGGAGAATAGAAACAATAATAGAGAACTCCTGATGTCAATGCATAGACTGAGTTTTCTACAGATCTTTACTGTTTAATATAGATATTTCCACCCCAAAACATTTTATTAGTTCTTCAAAACAGAGGAGAGCTTATCTTCAATATTATTGTTTGTAATGTAGTAGCACTTTGAGGCCTTAATCAGGGATCAAGGCGTCATTGTTCTAGCTGTGGTACACACATGTAATAAAGAGTCCTTGCTCCAAAGAAATTACAAATCAGCACCTGACGAGACAAAACAGACAGCGAAAACCAACAGGGGTGGGCTGTTGAGAGAAGGTAGCAGTGAAATGATCACTTTTAGTACACAACACAGTAGTCACAGCACACCTATTGCCTAGCGATGTCTATTTTAATATAAACCCTTCACTGTTCAGAGATTTTAACAAAATAGTTGTTTCTCCATATCTATATCTATATCTTTCACAGTAAACTTTTTTGTATTGTTAAACAAATCCATATATTTACTGCATCTGGGAGCAGCTTGTCCTGGAACCCATAAGAGATGAGGCGATTCTTTCTACAGTCTTAAATGGACAATTGGATCTGGTCCAAGAGATAAATGTAGCTGAACCACTTGGTAATAGTGACCATAATGTAATTAAATTGAACATCCTTGTAAGGGGACAAATGCCAAAGAAACCTACCTCAGTACCATTTAACTTCAAAAAGGGGAATACACAAAAATGAGGAAGCTAGTTAAATGGAAATTAAAAGGAACAGTCACAAGGTGAAATGCCTGGAAATGCATGGAGACTATTTAAAAAACACCATAATAGAGGTACAAACTAAATGTATGCTCTAAGAGAAAGGGTGGGGTGGAGAAATTGTAAGAGGACCAAAAGAGAAAGCAACTATGGCTAAACAGAAGAGTAAAAGAGGCAGTTAGAGGAAGAAAAGATATCCTTCAAAACTTGCAAGACTAATCCTAGTGAGGAAAACAGAAAGCAGCATAAACCTCTTGCAAGTCGAGTATGCAAGTATAATAAGGCAGGCCAAGAAAGAATTTGAAGAGCAATTGGCTAAAGACACAAAAAACTACCAGCAATTTTTTTTCAGTATATCGAAGCAGGAAGCCAGCCAAATAGTAAGTGGGGCCACTGGAGCAGGGGTACGCATCTACGCAAGCGTTTTCCAGGGGGTTTGTCAATTTATGTGGAGCAGTAGTTCTCAACCAGCAGTATGCGTACCCCTCGGGATATGCATTTGTCTTCCAGGAGGTTCGCCAATTCATCTGAATCAGTGTTTTTCAGTCTGGTGATTGTCATCTCCATGGGCTGAGTTAAGGGGGGGGGGG
>ML677341.1:9181767-9223326 GCA_007922305.1 Dermatemys mawii | reverse complement strand
CTGAAGGTTTCAGATGCAAGGGCTACGAATTCAATACTTTTCACAAGGGTAATTAAATATGATGGTTAAGAAAAAGTCTTCCACATTCCTCTTCACTTTTTGGGATAGTATTTTCAACTTCTTAAAATTATTAGTTAAAAGTTTTTCTTAAAACATTCATCCTTCTATTCTCTAATTACTATGAATCTGCAGTACTCCAGCTGCAATTATTCAGCACTTCCATCTGGACGTGGTACTAGTTCAAGTGGAAAAAGCGCAAACAACTCTCTGAACAGCAGAAAAGCTAGGGAAGACGGCCAGAAAAACTAGAACACTGTAACTTAACAAAAAATAAAAAAATAAAAAACAATAAAAGGAAGTGAGAAGAACTTGACTATTTAAAAAAAAACAGAATCAATTTGCTACCCACCAGTGAATATTGTAATTGTCAATAGACAAGCAGGAGAAAAGAAAAAGTAAAATCAAGAGACACAAACAAACAAACAAAAAACCCACTGTTGTGTGGCGCTTCCTGGAAGTAAGCTTCCACAGAGAAGAGATCAGCATTTATTTAGTGCCTAGCCCACAGATTTGCAAGACTTCATCAGGTAAGGTCCTCCTGAAGTCTTCTTTCCTCTAAAGAGAGCTCAGAAGGAGAGCTCTGTCTGTTTGGTATGAGGAGGAAGACTAAAGAAAGACAGATTTAAGAAAGCCGGAGGGCAGCAACCAGTAGAAAATCTTTCCCCCCAGCACGGATTGCACTTTAGGAGCCTAACTCTGGGCACCCATTTTTTTAAAAGATTGGTCTCATTTCTTATGTATCAATTGATGACATATCAGGTAAAATCATGTTGGAAATAAAGGAGAGGGAAAAAGCAAGATGGTAATCGGAATGACATGATTTGATGTTTGGATTTTTCACAGCGTTTTAGGTCTGGAAACACTATCACACTGGACACTGCTTTCAGGACCACTAGTCTTCTCCAAGGACAGTGATCAGGACAAACAGAATTCTAGCCTCTGAGAATATCAAGGTTCTTTCATAAGATACCTGTCTCTGCAAAACTAACAACAATAATTCAGTAAAACATAGGTTGGCATGAGAAAAATTTCACTTTTCAGAAAAATCAGGGGGAGGGAAGATTGATTTGGTCACTAAGATTGCAAGCCGCTTGGGCAGGGATCATCTCTTTGTTCTGTGTTTGGACAGCACCTAGCACAACGAGGTCCTGGCCCATAACGAGGCTCCTGGGAACTATGGTAATACAAATTAATAATAAATCTAATCCAGCCAGCCACTTAAACATGCACAGGCTTAACCATTTGACAGGGTTACTGATCTAGCAGATGAGGAGAAGCAGTAGACGTGATATATCTTGTTTTTAGCACGGTTTTTTGACACAGTCCCACTGGACAGTCTCATAAGCAACCTAGGGAAATGGCATCTAGATGAAATTGCTACAAGGTGGGTGCAAAACTGTTTGAAAGGCTATAATCAAAGAGTAGTTACCAATAGTTCACTGTCAAGCTGGGAGGATGTATTTAGTGGGGTCCTGTAGGGGTCTGTTCTGGGGCTAGTTTTATTCAATATTTTCATTCATGACTTAGATAATGGAGTGGTGACCATGCTCATAAAATGTGCAGATGACGCCAAGATGGAGAAGTTGCAGGCATTTGGAGGACAGAACCAGAATTCAGATTGACCTGGACAAACCAAAGAACTAGTCTGAAATCAATGAGATTAAGTTCAATAAAGATGAGCGCAAACTAGTATGTTTAGGAAGAAAAAAATATCAAATGCATAACTACTAAATGGAGAATAACTGTTTAGGCAGTAGAAACGCTGAAAAGGAAATGAGGATTATAGTGAATCATAGATTAAAAGAGTCAACAATGTGATAGAGTTGCAATAAAGGTGAATATCATTCTGCAGTGTGTTAGCAGGAGTCTTGTATGGAAGACATGGGCAGTTAACTGTTCTGCTCTACTCAGCAATAGTGAGACCTCAGTTGGAGTAATGTGTTCAGCTCTGGGCACCACACTTCAAGAAACCTGATGGAGATACTGTAAGAAACTGTTTTACACTGGGCAGGGGATGGATTGAGGTGCCAATCCAGCAAAACGCTTAAGCATGCACGTAACCTTAAACTTGTGAGTAGTCCCATTGAAGTCAATGGGGTTACCCACTAAACGCGAGCAGCCCACAGACCTCGACAGGACAATTCACATGCTTAAAATTATGTGCATACTTAAGTGGTTTGCTGGATTGGGGCCTCAAACCACGCCCTGCCCAGTGTAATATGGTTTATTACAGTATCTCCATCAGGTTTTTGACTAGTCTTGGCTGTCCAACAGTCTGAAACAGTATTGTACAGACTAATAAATAACCCTATCAGGAGATTGTTCCCACTGCGAAATGTTTTGCAATTTTACTTTTTAAAACACAATGCAGTGCAAGTTATTTCTACTACTGCAGTAGGAATCTGTTAAATTATAGTACAGTTATGAAAAGGTCGGAGCAGCTAAAATGTTGAATGTCAATATTATTTTTTTAAAAAAAGATTTATATAACTTCTTGGAAACAGACTTAGAATTCCTTTTTTCAGAAGATAACAAAGATGTTCTGATGGCAAACATTTCGTAGCTTTTAAAATCTTCATAAGTAATTGATCCACATACTTTCTTATTAAATGTTTTTTCATACGTTTCCATCCTCAATGTTCAGTTCTGAATGTTTTGTTAATTTTAAAAAAATCAATGAAGTAGTTAAACAAAAAAGCATCAGCACCCTTTTTGAAGGGACCATTTAATCAATATTTTTACTGAAAGGATCCAGCCTATTCCTTTAGTCATTGTTGGTGACTACCCATCTTTTAAGATACTGCATTTCTCTAGGCACTCATGCTACAGAACTGGCCTTTTTTTCCTGCAGTATTTATTAGGGCTGTCAAGTGATTAAAAAAATGAATAGTGATTAATCGCACTGTTAATACTAGAATACCATTTATTTTAATAATTTTGGATGTTTTCTACATTTTCAAATATATTGATTTCAATTACAATACAGAATACAAAGTGTACAGTGCTCACTTTATATTTACTATTTTTTTACAAGTATTGCACTGTAAAACAAATAGTATTTTTCAATTTGCCTCATACAAGTACTGTAGTGCACTCTCTTTATCATGAAAGCTGAACTTACAAATGTAGAATTATGTACAAAAAACTGCATTCAAAAGCAAAACAATGTAAAATTTTAGAGTCTAAAAGTCCACTCAGTCCTACTTCTTGTTCAGCCAATCACTCAAACAAATTTGTTCACATTTACAGGAGATAATGCAGCCCTCTTCTTGTTTACAATGTTACCTGAAAGGGAGAACAAGAGTTCTCATGGCACTGTTGTAGTCAGCATCACAAGATATTTACATGACAGATGTGCTAAAGATTCATATGTCTCTTCATGCTTCAACCACCATTCCAGGAGATATACGTCCATGCTGATGACAGGTTCTGCTTGATAACTATCCAAAGTAGTGCGGATCGATGCATGTTCATTTTCATCACCTGAGTCAGATGCCACCAGCAGACAGTTGATTTTCTTTTTTGTGATTTGGGTTCTGTAGTTTCCACATTGGAGCGCAGTTTTAAGACTTTTGAAGGCATGCTCCACTCCCTATCCCTCTCAGATTTTGGAAAGCACTTTCAGATTCTTAAAGCTTGGGTTGAGTGCTATAGCAATATTTAAAAATCTCACATGGTACCTTCTTTGTGTTATGTCAAATCTGCAGTGAAAGTGTTCATACAATGAACAACATGTGCAGGGTAATCATCCGAGACAGACATAACATGAAATATATGGCAGAATGCGGGTAAAACAGAGCAAAGGACATACAATTCTTCCCCAAGGAGTTCAGTCACAAATTTAATTAACACATTGTTTTAACAAGTGTCATCAGCATGGAAGCACGTCCTCTAGAATGGTGGCTGAAGCATGATGGGGCATACGAACATTTAGCATATCTGGCATGTAAATACCTTGCAACACCGGCGACAAAAGTGCCATACAAATGCCTGTTCTCAGTTTCAGGTGACATTTTAAATAAGAGGAGGGCAGCATTATCTCCTGTAAATTTATACAAATTTGTTTGGCTGAGCGATTGGCTGAACAAGAAATAGGACCGGGTGGACTTGTAGACATTGAAATTTTACATTGCTTTGTTTTTGAGTGTAGTTATGTAACAACAACAAAAAACTACATTTGTAAGTTGCACTTTTATGACACACAAATTGTACTACAGTACTTGTATGAGGTGAATTGAAAAATACTATTTCTTTTATCATTTTTACAGTGCAAATATTTGTAATAAAAATAATATATACTTTTATTTCAATTACAACACAGAATACAATCTATATGAAAATGTAGAAAAACATCCAAAATATTTAATACATTTCAATTGGTATTCTATTAACAGTGTGATTAAAACTGATTAATCCAATTAATTTTTTTAATCATGATTAATGTTTTTGTGTTAATCGTGTGAGTTAACTGCAATTAATTTACAGCCCTATTATTTACTTATTTGGGAAGTATTAACTGGTTTACAAATCTGTGTCATGTAAATATCAGAAATAAAATCATTACTACATTGAACTTTTGTTTAAAGAGATATTATATAGAAATATAGTCATCATATCTCTGTTTAATGGCATTACAACATCTATGACATCTTTTGCAGTGATTTTATTAAACAGAGCAAAATCTAATAAGACATTTAGCAGACAAGGCATATTTATCAGATGTTGATATTACAAAAAATTGAAGGTGTGCTTTTTTCTCTCTTTGCAGGTGAATAAACTATTAAATATTGACTAAATGGTAACCAAATATCTAAATACCTATTTGCCCCCCTGTTTTGTTGGGTACATAATTAATGTGTAATTTTTCCTTTCCACCAACCTCCCTATTTTTTTCTACAGGTGGAAGGACTGGCATTTTTAGTGAATACAGAACTCTCTGAAATCAAAGAACCAAATACCATGAAAGCAGCACCTAGCGTTAGCATGCAGTCAGAGAACGAAAACATCACATATCTTTAGAGTTAAGATATATGCAATGTCAAACATTACTAGGAAATATTATTTTTCACAGCAAAAGCAAGAAAGAGTTCTGTTGCACTGTATAGACTAACATGTATTGGAGCATAAGCTTTTGTGAGTGCATCTGACGAAGTGGGTATTCACCCACAAAAGCTTATGCTCCAATACGTCTTTCAGTCTTTAAGGTGTCACAGAACTCTTTGTCACTTTTGCAGATCCAGACTAACACTGCTACCCCTCTGATATTTTTCAATGGTATTTCCAAGTAACTGTGGGGAAAATTCCTGGGCTGGCAAGCAGCTACACAGGATAATTTGATAGGCCTCATTTCTACTTTCTTGGCCCTGCAGTCCCCTTTGAGCCAGAACTCACAATGAAGTCAGTGGGCATTCCATGAGGAAATGTTTGAAGGATCAGGCCATCAGATTCTATTTTAAAGTTAATTTTTAATAGCGTAACCAATAAGCAATTGGGAACTTCCATAAAACATTTCCCATTTCCCACAATCTAGCTTTTTAATACAACCCTTAAAGAGATACTTACAGTCTTCATCCAAGAATTTATACTGAATGTGTTTCTTGAAGAACTCCTGTATACCTCTACAGATCTCATCACTTTGTTTAGAGATATGCTCATAGTATTGAGTGTAGTCTCTCTGGGATATACCTGTTTTGAATTTAAAGTAATTAATTAATTACATATATACATTTTACAGCTTTTTTTTTTTTTTTTTTTTGAAGTGCTACTGATATGACAGAAAGTTAGTGGGACAGGAGTAAGTTATTAGAAAGATGCATATTGTGATCTATATTGAAAAATATCCATTTTAAATGCCACAAAGTAACACTCCCAGATGCTTACTCTTTGGCTTTACTTCCAGAGTTTGAAAATGTTCCCCCTCTACAAGACAGAGGGACACACACATACACACCCACACCCCTGGTGGTTTGCCACTTTCACTATATGACGACACAGTCTAAATTTCCCACGTTTTTACTAACTCCCTCTGCCATCAAAAACCTAGAGCTGAGTTCCCACTGCATTACTAGCTTGACCTTCAGTGGCCCTCAAGCCAACCCTCTGACAGGCAAGCTACCTCAAGCTTAAAATTCCACTTAATTTGAGCTAGAGATTTTTGTGTGTGGGCACATGTCATAAGTATAAAGTAGCCTAGAATTACTGTTTACCTGTAAGGGGTTAAGCTAAAGATAACCTGAGAGGTGGACAACTGACCAATGAGAAATTCCTCAGGAGGCAAAGGATTTTGAGTTTCAGTTTCTCTCTGGGTCTCTTCTCTGTTCAACTCGGCTATGGGATGAAACACACCTACTTCTTTCACTGCAACTACAGCTTTCTATCAAGTAAGGTAGTCAGTAAGTTTACCTTCTTTTTATCACTTGGAGGGTTCTCAGGGGTGAGTGTTGGCTGGGTGCTTCTTGATATTGTAAGATTCAGCAGAGATATCAACAGTGGGAGAAAGTTGCCTCGGGGGAGAGGTTTGGGTTCTTGATTCTTTTGTTGATTATGGTAGATGCTGTTCTATTGATGGTTATAAGGGATTTCTTTCTTTCTTTTTTCTTTTATTAAAATCTTTCTTTTAAGAATCTGACTCCTTGTTTTTCATTGTGTAAGATCCTGGTTTTGGATCGGGCACGTCTCGTAGGATCAGGCGAGGCTTTTCCCTCAAGCTTCCCAGGGAGGGAATAAGTTTGGGGGTTTTGTGGAAAGAGAAAGAGGGGCTTCAAGTGGCCCATGTCCAATAATTTTTGAGACATTCTCACTTGATGGTGGCGGCATACAAAGTCCAGACACAGAAGAAGTTGTGTTCTGGGGAAAAACATTTTAACCCAAGCTGGTAAAATAAGCTTGGGGGAGTTATTTCTTTTTTTATGCGGGTTCCCACATCTGTACCCTAGAGTTCAGAGTGGGGAGGCAATCCTGACAGCACGAGTTGCATTAGGGGCTACACTTGAGTTATACCTGTAGCTAACAATGCTGTGAAAACAAGACCTATGTCAAAGCCTGTCAGGTCCAAAGAAGCTGAGCAAAACACCTATTCTCAAACTCAATCATAGAAGATTAGGGTTGAAAGAGACCTCAGGAGGTCATCTAGTCCAACCCCCGGCTCAAAGCATCAGAGAGATGGATCCGAGAAGAGGAGTCACTGCTGACTACTGCACTCTGCTGCAGAACAGTTTTTTTGCTCTGCTGACAGAAGACAATGTGGCTCTTCTGTCTGTACATCAGAGTCACTGAAGCTAAGTGGCACACAGCTCTGGAAGCATTACTATCTGCTGCTGCCAAGACAAAATGGGAGCTCACTTAGCCTTCTTTCAAGGGTATATAATTTATATACTGTGTAGGAGTTCTTAAAATTACTATCATTATAGCAAAAACCCAAAAGGAAGTAGCCTCCCCGAAAATCGAGTGCCATTCTGATGGATTTCTACCTAGGCCCTTAAGATAAAAAGGGCTGGATGTTCAGTTTATGTCCATCACTGGCAATTTCATGGCACCACCAAAGCTTTGGGTGACCACATGATCACCAGTCATGTCACAGCATTCCTTGGTCCATACGCTTTGTAATTTATGGGTCCTTCCATCCTAATATGTCCATACCAAGAAAGTCACCAAAACTGAATCAGCACTGATTGAGGTGGTTGCTGGGTTCAGCTATGAATGTCCTCATTTCTGATCTTGTCCTGCCACTTAGCCCAGGTCTACACTTGCGGGGAGGGAATGGAACTAAGATACGCAACTTCAGCTACAAGAATAGCATACCTGAAGTTGACGCATTTAGGTCGACTTACTGCGGCGTCTTCACGGCACTGAGTCCACTGCTGCCATTCCCCCATCAACTCCGCCTGTGCCTCTCACGACAGAGTACAGGTGTTGATGGGAGAGCATTCGGGGATTGATTTATCGTGTCTAGACTAGACACGATCAATCAAGCCCCGATAGATTGGTCACTACCTGCTGATCTGGCAGGTAGTGTAGACCTGGCCTTAGTATTGAGCAGCTGATGAAGACAAGAATCGAAAATGTCAGTCTGTCACTCTTAAGCCTTCCTCAGTGCTCACCTTTCACTGCCATACAACAGAGTTAGCACAAGTGTGGTTCTCTAGATCCAAGCTTTATAGCTAGCTTGACATTATGATGTTCCCACAGAGGCCTCTGAAGGCCCTGAAATATGGCACCAGCTGCTGCTATTTGAGTGTCCAGAGTGTCTGAGTATCCTCCAGCACTGTGCAAATATTTTAAAATTGCCACCTGCTCGATGTCCCATCTGGACAGGTTACTACTAAACTGGCTGTAATCTGGAGTTGGAGGCTGCTTGATATTAATGGCCAGGGACTTAATTTTTAAAAATAATTCCAGCTCTGAAATGGGGTAATTAGCCCCAGCTGTGGCCAATGTACACAGCCAAACCTTTTCTAAATGTGGCTGTTTTGTAGGTAATAACTTTACATAGATGGGAAGGTCCTTTGTTATTTTACATTTTTTAAATAAACGGTGAAATATTTATTACATTTTTAAAATTACAAGTTAGCAGCTGGGGCCTGTAATACATCTAGAGGGAAATATAGGAGGGGGAAAAAGATTCTAACTGAAACCCTCAGCATCCCATCACACTTATGTTTTATTATATATTTAACCCTTTAGATACCTGCTAATCCTACAGTTAACAATGGAAGACAGACCAGTTCCTTTTATCATAGTGAGCAGGAAGGTTATGTGGCCACCTTGTGCCTCAGTTGTTTTCTGGACATTGCAGCTTGGGATTCTTGGGACTCCTTGAAGAAGTCTCTACCCACCCTGCCTACTTGTGCCAGGTACTTTTTCCTCCCATGCTCTTTACTTGAGGTAGTGCTGGGCAACCATCCAGGGTAGAGGAAGCTGGACACAATGCAGAGAGGGGAGGAATTTAGTTCTGTATAGTGAAAGGGATGGTCATGACTGCTGGTCAGGAGACAAGGCACAATCTAGGATAGCAGACAGTTTAGGAAAGCAGGAAGTCTCTCATTTGATTAAAATTGATAGGCCCTTAGTAAAAATGTGAAAGGAAAAATGCCTTCATTTATAGTGCTTTCAGGTTAAATCCAAATATAGTCTCACAGTATCTTAAAATTGATCCAAAACCAACTTTTGTAACTATTTGCTCCCCTGGAATGAAATCCTAGGTGTTGTTTCGCTAATTCACTTCAATAGAGTGATTTCTTGTATCCAAAGTCTCATCAATGATAAACTGCCTCGCATTTGAGGCTCACAACTGCAGACTTTCTTTGTTTAGAAGACACTGGTTTAAATCAGCGTCAATAGGATTATTCAAACCTGATACACTTAACGTATATCCTAAGTGACGGACGCATTGACACTGGATACATAAACATGACCAACTGCACAAAACCCTGCTGGACACTGACAAATCAAGATGTTCTATTATTACAGCATGAGTAACTTATGAAAAGAGAAAGCCATAACCCCTAATACAGACATATGGATTACAATGGTTTGCTATTTTAAACTATATCGCAAACAGTATCAGAGCTTGCAATTTGACATAAGAATACTGACTGCCTTTTCGCAGGCATGTTCTTAATCCATGTATGTAAAGTAGGGAGCTTGTGAGCTTAGTTGAATTTTTAATTACTAATAGTACTGCAAAGCCTCCCGCAGGCCCAATATCACACCAAAAAAGGTGGCAACTCTGGGGATGCAGCCATCTAATTGCAAGTGTACACTTCTCTAACACAGGATGAAGTATTACTTCGAATCTTGGTTGAAAAACGTGTCCATTTTAAAAAAATGGGAATGAAGGCATATAGTTGAAATTATCTGCAGAAACGCAATTGACATGCCAATTAAAATAAAACTTGGCAGGTATGTGGTGTTTTAAAATATAACATGATGAAATGTACATTGTAAATTTTTTGTAAGACATAGTACACATACCCTGGGTATTTGCAGTTATTTGTATTGTGGACATGTGGTGTTTGTTGGTTTTCAAAAACAGATTAGACAGATTCCACAACCTCCCTAATTCGTTCCAGTGCTTAACTACCCCTAATTACCACTGATGAAGTGGGTCTTAGCCCACGAAAGCTCATGATCCCTAAAATCTGTTAGTCTATAAGGTGCTACAAGACTCTTTGTCCCTAATTAGGAAGTTTTTCCTAATGTCTAACCTAAATCTCCCTTGCTGCAATTGAAGCCCATTACTTCTTGTCCTGTCCTCAGTGAGTAAGGAGAACAAATTATCACTCTCCTCTTCAAAACAACTTTTTATGCACTTGAGAAGATTGAAGGAGGACATGATAGCAGCCTTTTCTCTCATCTAAACTAGTCCATTTTTTTCTCTATTTCCTTGTAGGTCATGTTTTCTAAATCCTTCATCATTTTTGTTGCTTTCCCCTGGACCTCCTTCAGTTCGTCCACATCATTCCCAAAATGTGGTGATCTGGACACAGAACTCCAGTTGAGCCTTCTCAGCACTGAATAGAGTGGAAGAATTACTTCTAATGTCTTCCTTACAACACTGCTGCTAATACGTCCCAGAATTATGTTTGCTTTTTTTGCAACAGTATCACGTTGTTGACTCATTTAGTTTGTGATCCACTATAACCCCTCAAATCCTTTTCTCCAGTATCCCTTCCTAGGCAGCCATTTCCCATTTTGCATTTGTGCAATTCATTATTCCTTCCTAACTGTAGTACTTTGCATTTGTCCTCATTGAATTTCATCCTACGTATTTCAGACCATTTCTTTAGTTTGTCAAGATCCTTTTGAATTCTAATAAGATATTAATAGAACCAGACTCAAAACAGATCCCTGTGGGACCTCACTGATATGCCTGTACAGCTTGACTGTGGAATCATAACTACTCTTTGAGTACAGTTTTCCAACCAGTTGTGCATTCACCTTATAGTAGGTTTGTCTAAGCTATATTTCCTGAATTTGCTTATGAGAGGGTCACGTGAGACAGTATCAAAAGCCTTAATAAAGTCGAGATGTATCACATCTACTGCTTTCCCTCCATCCACAAGGCTTGTTACCCTGTCATAACTTATCACCAGTTATAACATGATTTGTTCTTGACAAATTCATGCTGACCATTAATTATCACCTTATTGTCTTCTAGGTGCTTACAAACTGATTGTTTGATTATTTGTTCCATTATCTTTCCAGGTACCAAAGTTAAGCTGACTGGTCTATAATTCCCTAAGGTGTTCTTATTCCCCTCTTTATAGATAGGTATTATATTTGCCCTTTTCTGGTCCTCTAATGTCTCAGAGATCTCTTCAGCCAGTTCCTTAAGTATTCAAGGATTCATTTAATCAGGCCCTGCAAACTTGAAGACATCTGATTTGTTTGATTGAACATGCTGACTTGTTCCTTCCGTATTCTAGCCTCAGATCCCTCACCCATTTGCACTGTTATTCACTGTTAGTTGTTTGATCACTGCTAACCTTTGTGGTGAAAACTTAAAACAAAAAAGGCAATGAACACTTCAGCCATTGCTATGTTTTCCGCTGTTATTTTTCCCTTCTCATTGAGAGGTGGGCCTACACTGCCCTGGGTACTCCTCGTGTTCTTGTGTATTTGTAAAATATTTTTTTTTGTTATCCTTTGGGTACGGCTATGCTACCGGCCAGATTGGTAGGTAGTGCTTGATACATCAGGGATCGATTTATCGTGTCTCATCTAGATGCGATAAATCGACCCTCAAATCCACACCTGTACTCCACCTTGGCAGGAGGAGTAAGCGGAGTCGGCAGGGGAGTGGCCCCTGTCAATCCGCTGCCCCGGGGACGGCCAGGTAAGTCGAATCCCTTCCCCCACCCCAGTGTAGCCCAGTCCTTCGCGTTCACAGCTAATTTAATCTAGTTTTTCCTTGGCCTTCCTAATTTTGTCCTTACATGTTTTTTTTTTTTAAAAAATATATTCATCCTTCGTAAGTTGACCTAGCTGTAGCTTCCACTTTTTGTATGACTCTTTTTTTGCATTTCATGTCACTGAGGAGCTTCTGGTTAAGCCAGAGTGGTCTCTTACCATGGCTTCTATCTTTCTTATGCATTGGGATGATTTGCTCTTGCGATCTTAATTATGTCTCTTGAAAAAACTGCCAATTCTCCTGATTTTTTTTCCCTTAGACTTGCTTCCTATGGGATCTTACCTACCAATTCTCTAAGTCTGCTAAAGTTTGCCTTCTTTATTCTGCTGTTTTCCCTCCGACCATCCCTTAGAACCATGACCTCTATCATTTCAGGATCACGTTCAACCAAACTGCCTTCCACCTTCAAATTCTCAGCCAGTTCCTCCCTATTTGTCAGAATCAAATCTAGAACAGCCTCTCCCCTACTTGTTTTCCCCACCTTTCGTAATCAAAAGTTGTCTTCTAGGCATTCAAAGAACTTGCTGAATAATCTGTGCCTTGTATTATTTTCCCAACAGAAGTCTAAGTAATAGAGTCCACCATCACCTCTAAGCCCTGTGCTTCGGATTTTTTTTTTTTTTTTTTGAAGAACTAACAAAAAGCCCCCATCCACCTCTTCTCCCTGGCTAGGTGGCTCTAGTATAACACCACGCTTGTTTTTTTTACCCCTTTTATCCTTACCCAGAGATTTTCAACAGGTCTGCCTCTTGCTTCTATCTTAACCTCTGTGCAAGTGTAGACATCTTTGACATACGAGGCAACACACCTCCTCCCTTTTTAACCTGCCTGTCCTTCCTGAACAAACTGTATCCTTCTATACCATTATTCTAGTCCTGTGATTTACCATACCAAGTCTCTGTGATGCCAATCATGTCATAATTGTGGTTATTCACTAGTATTTCTAGTTCTTCCTTTTTATTCCCCATACATCTTGCATTGGTAAGTGGTGTGGGCTGAGGTACATGCTGGCCGCCGCTTCCCACAGCCCCTGTTGGCCTGGAACGGAGAACCGCAGCCAGTGGGAGCTGTGATCAGCTGAACCTGCGGACACTGCAGGTAAACAAACCATCCCGGCCCAACAGTGGATTTCCCTGACAGGCCGAGTGCACAGAGTTGCCGACACCTGATCTAAGATATTCATTAGATTTCCCATCTATATTCCTTCTTGTCTCTCCTTATTCCCCCCAGATTCTGATCCCTCACCAGGTCTCCAAGTAGGTTAGGTTAAATTCTAGATACATATATTCTGGTCCCGAAAACATATGCACTGACAAAGCAGCACTGTGTGACCAGTTGCACCTCACACAACAGCTTTTAACTACAGGATCATGGCCAGATTAGAGCCCTGAACATGTGAGCCATATCCTTAACAACCACTCCAAAACCCTCATTCTTTGTCATGGGTTTCTACACTGCCTATCCACAGATTTCAAGGATACATCCACCATCCTGCTGGGCAGAAATATGTTGCTGGGATGTTGGATTTAATGCAGAACAGAATTTAACTCTGTGTTTAATCATGTTTAATGTGACAGAAACAAAAGGGAAAGAAATTGTAAACCCAAAAGATAAAACAAATATAGACAGAAGCAAGAAGGAATAAGAATCCTAGAAAGACAGTGTTGTGATGGGGAAGAAAGGTTTCCATGTTCTACTGTTTTTAAAGGAATAGCAGCAAATCTTAGATACCTCAGTGAATACTACAGAGTCTTTAAGAAGATCCTCACCTATAAGTTTGTTTTCCTTCACAAAGCATCTGAATTCTGCCCCAGGAATTAATTCACACCATTTTCGAAGCACAAGCTACAGGAAAAAAAATTACATGTCAAAATATGGTTTGAGACACCTGACTTTTTTTTGTCAACAAACACACATTTTGGTCCTGAGATAGTACCTGCTGTTAAGAAAAATATCACAGAATACTTTTAACACAAGGGGAAAACCCGTCACAGTTGTAATGTGTGTAATTATCTTGGCAAATACGCCAAACTTCTTTGAAATCTTATCTTGTCACTTATTTCTCTATCTTTGAAAAATACACGTAAAAACAAAACTGCATCTCTAATACACCATAATTTTACCCAGTGGATCTCTCTCCCTGTACTCCACTAGCAAAGCATAGGACTCAAATAGGAAAAGCAATAAACATTTAAAGACAAGCATAGTATTTCACAGACATGTGCTTGAACACTGTTTTAAGAATACAGGCTCCGCTACATGATTAAAAAGAATACATCAGTAGCAATTTTAAGGACTCTGCCATTGTTCAAAAATAAGCCACTGTTAATAAGTGCATAAGATCCGAACAGTCATCACAGCTAACTGTAAAATTTGCTTACCTAGCTTTTCATTAAATACGATGAACTCCGAAGATACTTCAACTTAAAGGTATCACTAATGTACTATGCCTAGGTCAGTGGCTCAAATCTAGTACATTCAACAGTGACCAAGCCATTCTGATTACTCCGTAGTCTAGGCAAAAGGAGTTGATGCCTTTATCCTGTTCTCAATGGACAGCATAGAGACACCTCAACTGACCTCCTCATTGGCAGTGTTAAGATTCCCTTTCCGGGTCAGAGTTGACATGCTCTGGCAGAGTATTATGAAGAAGCTTGCAGGGCTACTACTTGCAATGTGTCTGGTGCGTGGATAAGCAGAGAGATGCTTGTCAGTCTCCATAACTATTAGTCTGGCATTTTTATTTATTTATTTTTTCACAAGCTCTAAAGTGTTTTATTGGATTCACTCCAAGCGTAAGTATCTGCCTTCTCAAAGGTAAGATATTTAAATTATCTAGAGCCACAAGAGGAGTCTTACCTCATATTCCAAGCAAGGATCAGGGGTATCATCACTACAGTGAATAAATCTGGAAAAATAAGTTACGTTGTCAAGATCTATTGTACATAAAACTGTTTTTACTCAGAGCAAGCATTAAAAAGTGGAACTATGCATCACGAAGGCATTGTTAAGCATTTCTAAGAGATTTAGCTCTAGAAGTAAAAACCAAGTATGGGTAAAAAGCTACTGGCAAATGCCTCTTCCTTGGCCCACCTGGACAGTTACTCAAATGACCAACAGAGATCACCTATCACCCATTTCTTTTACTGTATATTAAGGAAAAGTCTTGCTTGGGCATGAACTTCATAGGGAAGTTAACTTAAGACAGGTTAGAGAAAAGGGCGAAAGTTATTTTAAAAAGAAGATACTATCAAGACAAATTTCAGTCAAAGTTAAATTGCGTCAGAGTAACCTTCAACCAATAGAAAGGTTTCTACAATTACACACAACATTCTCATCCAAACTATTGCTTTTTAACAATGGATATTTCCCCAGAAACATTTGGAACATCAGCACTGTAGCACGAAGAACCTCAAAGTGAAACTGACTTTCTTGGATTTTCATTGACCACACTGAGAGAAATGCAAAAAGATAAACAGTACAAAAAGGTGGCATGTACTCTTAATGATTTTAGAATTTACTAGTAGCAGAGAAAAGCATTTGTTTGTCATGTATGACTATTATATTAATGGTGTCCCTCCAAAGTACTTCTTCATTGCCAAGATATTTGCTTGTGATAACTACACTTTGCCTTCCTCTTAAATTGTTTTCCTGGCATAATTGCTCTGACACAGAAATAGATGCACTTTGATGTTCTAGTTTCATTACATTGCTTGGAGCAAACGTCTCCAAGTACCCCTTTCTCTGGTAACTTCTTACAGCAACGCACCCTTCAGTGAACCAAGCGATATCACCATGATTCTTACAGCAATGGTGGCTCTACTTTTCCTTTCCACCAGTGATGGAAGCAAAGTAGTTTAACTTGCCACTGCCTATACCAGAGCATGGCATCTTTCTGTGTCAACAACAATAAATAATGCATTTAGAAGAACAGATCTTAAAAGACAGAAACAAACAAAACCCAAAATATCCCTGCTTCCATGTTATTCACACATACTAGATATCTATAGGCAGACACCAAAGCTTTTTCTTTTCTTTTACAGTCTCTTATTCCTTCCTTCAGTAACTACTAAGAATAGAAGCAGTTATCCCAATGTTAACTATTATGTAACTCTATATTTTCACCAGAGTAATTATGAACAGTACAATAAATCCTGTAACTTTCAAAGGAATGATAACAAAAACATATCCTCTTTCTAAAAGTGGAGCTCTCAATCTCATTTGTACTTGAGCTGTTAGTAAAATGCCTACTATTTGGTGAACAGCTCAAATGTGAGAAAGAGCTGGTTAGCAGGGTCACAGCCGAGTGCCCTCCCAAAAGTGACAAGATTTATCCAAATTCAATTCAGATTAATAAGTAAGAGGTTATTTGCCTGTAATTGGGAGGTTCTTCAAGATGTGTGCCCCCATCTGTATTCCACTGAGGGTTACACATGTGTACCATGTGTCTAGAGCTGAAAATTTACAAGTAGTGTCCATTGGTTCGTGCATGCACCCTGACTCGTCTCATGGTTTCATATGCGGTGACAAAGTGCGGAGTGGACCAACTGCATCTCCAGTTCCTTCTTCACTGCAAATCAACAGATCTACCACAGTGGGGAAGGAGGGCAGGAAGTGGAGCCCCTACCCAGACCTGACAAGATTCTCTCCACCAGTGAGAAGATAAGATTATCTTGTGGGGGGGATGGGGGATGGACGGTGAGCCTGATGCCATGGTGTGATGAGTAGGCGAGTAAACTTTCCGGAGCCTCCTCTGGAGGCAGCGAAGGTGAGGAAGAACGAAGGCAGCGATGTCCGTGCACGAGGCCAGGAGGGAGAGGCAAGTCCTGGCTGGGTCAAAGGATTTTGACTATATGAGTTGTAAACTCTTGGAGAGTCTGGAACCTGTCTTAAGGTAGGTAGGATTGAACCGTGATTGAGCTGGTGGGGGCCCCTATGAAGTCTAGGCATTGTGCAGGGTTGAAAGTTGACTTTTTGGTATTGATACTGACTCTTATAGAAGAAAGGAGGCCCAGCAACATACACTTGAGCTTCTCATCTGATCATACCACCATGAGCCAGTCATTGAGATATGAGAATACAAGTACCCCATAATGCCTGATGTGGGCTGCTACCATGGAGAAAACCCAGGGAGTATATGCTTTAATGTGTACTACAGCACATGAGATACTGACTTCCCCCATCTTGCATACTACGATCAGTGCTCCCTTCCACTGCAGAGCTGAGTATCTGACATGAGGGTATCTGCAAGCTGCTCCTTTCTATGCCAGTTTGGTGCAGTACTTGCAGACCTGGCAAGAGCAGTCCTAAAATTAATCAAGTTTAAGTGCCCCTCTGGTGCCTTTGCCAGAGATGAAGAGATGTTACTGCTTCTGTCCCTTTAAGGCAGGAATTAAAAGGTACTAAGTTCAGAAAACCAGCAAAATGCCTGATAGACAACAGAATGCACCTAGGACACAGTGTCAGAATGATCAGGAGTGTCCACTGAGCCACAACTTGAACACTGCATGCAGTTCTGGTCACTCCATATAAAAAAAAATATTAGAATTGGAAAAGGCGCAGAGACAGGTAATGAAAATGAGTAGTGGGATCGAACAGCCTCCCTATGAGGAGAGATTAAGAAAACTGATGCTCTTCAGCTTCGAAAAGAGACAAATAAGGGAAGGAGGGATAGGGCTGAGGTCATGAAAGGTGTGGAGAGAAGTGAATAAGGATGTGTTGTTTACCCCTTCCTATGACACTAGAACCAGAGGTTACCTGATGAAATTAACAGGCAGCAGGTTTAAAGCAAACAATCACCCTGTGGAACTCATTGCCAGGGCATACTCTGAAGACCAAGACTATAATGGGATTCAAAAAAGAATTAGATAAGTTAATGGAGGATGGGTCCAGCAAAGGCAATTAGTCAAGATGGTCAGTGAGTCAACCTCATGCTCTGGGTGTAGTGAGCCAGTGGTTCTCAACCGGGATGCATGTACCCCTGGGGGAATGCAGACATCTTCTGGGGTACATCAACTCATCTAGAGATTTGCCTAGTTTTTCACCAGACTACATAAAAAGCACTAACAAAGTCAGTACAAACTAAAATTTCATACAATGACTTGTTTATATTGCTCTATATACTATAAACTGAAACATAAGTATAGTATTTATATTCAAAATTATTTATTTTATAATTATAAGGTGAAGGTGAGAAAGTAAGCAATTCCTCAGTAATAGTGTGCTGTGACACTTCTGTATTTTTATGTCTGATTTTGTAAGCAAGTAGTTTTTAAGTGAGGTGAAACTTGGCAAGAGAAGACAAAGCAGACTCATGAAAGGGGTACAGTGTCTGGAAAGGTTGAGAGCCACTGTACTAAGCTTCTAACTTCCAGAAGCTGAGAGTGAATGACAAGGGCTGGACCACCTGATAATTTCCCTGTTCTGTTCATTCCCTCTGAAGCATCTGACGTTGGCCATGGTCAGAAAACAGGATACCAGTCTGACCCATTCTTATGTTCACAATGAAACACAACTGAGTCCAATCAAAGCTAAAGTGGACAAACGTTTAAAACAATTATCTATGAATCCTCCTCTCTCCTGCTGGAAATTGCCAAGGATGTTTCCCCACAAGATAATGCATTCCAAGCCCTGAAGACCATCTTGAAAGTGTTAGCACTGCCTATTTTATACCAAACTTATCGTAGTACCGAGTGTTAACAGGCACAGCCAAAACCATCCAGTTACACATCTGTGACAGATAAGGCTTTCCTTGAACACTGGAAGCAAGAGGCTGAGCAGAGTTCCTCTAACCTAAACACTGTTAAGGTTTAAAAGCACTGGGAACAGCAGCAAATAATCTGTATACATGCACAATTAAGAGATGCCAAGGATCTTATTTCTGAAACAGTGTCGGAACTTATGTTTCAGACACTAGCAAGGGCTGAAAAACCTAAACTCCACAGCTTACAGAGCTTGCGTGAAATATCATTGGTCTTCATTTTATTTATTGAAATCTTATTTACAGGCAAACAGGAGAAAGATCTCTTTTTGTATATTTCACAAGTATATGAACCCCCACTGGCACATACTTGCTAAAACACATCACTGCATTGAGCAGATATATGCTGTTTAATTCCGCTCATCCTTTTACCATAAAAAGGAGTGAAGTCTTTTACCAGGATTTACAATGCCTGCAGTATATATCACACTAACGGGGCCAAGCATTGATTTGCAAATCACTGTAATTACTTTTGTGGATAATAAAACAAACCATCAAAGCTGCAATGAAAATTGTAAAGTTATTTTGTACCTGAAGAATACAACAGTTTTTACAGCCTTACAGTCTGATCCAAAGCCTGAACACGAGTCTTCCCGCTGACTTGAACAGGCTTTTCGATCAGGCCCTCTCTCTCTACCCTTGGAATTAACTATTAGAGATTTTTACTTTAAGCACTTGGGGAAAGTTGAAGGAGGTGGTTCATATGCTACTCAAAAAGGGCCTTGCACCAAACATTCTTTTAAGTGCACAAAAATGGTGGAAAACCCAACCCAAAGATATCTCCAAATGTCTCAGGGCATGGCTATACTATAAACCTCAGTCAGCCTTTGTAAGTTTGACTTACAACCACCACAGTAATTACCCACTTTGCCCTTCTTCTGCCCGTGGTGCGTGTCCTCCCCAAGAGTGCTTCCATCAACTTAAGAGGGGATGTTGGGGGTGGGGGGAGGGCTGAGAGCCTGGGCTCTCAGCTCCATGCACAGTTCCACACTGGGAACAGGGCAGCCACACTGGACTTCTTGGCTCCCTGCCTTACGTCAACCTAACACTGTAGCGTATACCAAGCCTCAAATTGCATATGATACTCTTGAGTTAGGTTAACCTCTCACCTGTATTAGCAGTACCTGCTGTGTTATCAGCACACTTTTGTACAGGAATGAGGCATGGACCTTATACTCTCATCGGGAAAAGAGACAACAACTTTCATATGCATTGTCTTCATCAAATCTCTGGAATCTCCTGCAGGGAACAGAGTCACCAACGCTGAGGTGCTCAAGTGGGCCAGTATACCCAGCACACAAACACTCCTCAAACAGAGATGCCTCCCCTGGTTTGGGCATGTGCACCGAATGGATGATGGGAACATCCCAAAGGATATCCTCTATGGCAAAGTAGTATCTGGAAAAAGACCGTATGGACACCCAAAATTGAGTTTCAAGCATGCAAGCGAGACCTCAATGAAATGGACATGGATGTGGATAACTGGGAAGATCACACTCACAACCACAGCCTTTGGAAACAAGAGCTTAACAAAGGTCTGCTAATACAGGTGGTAGGTTAACCTAACTCAAGTGTATTGTATGCAATTTGAGACTTGGTCTACACTACAGTGGCAGGCGGACGTAAGGCAGGGAGCCGAGAAGGCCATTGTGACTGCCCCATTCCTGGTGGGGAACTGCAGATGGAGCTGAAAGCCCTGGCTCTCAGCCCCCCACATTTCCCCTCTTAAGTTAATGGAAGCACTTTGTGTGAGGACGAGCACCAGCATCACTGACAGAAGAAGGGCAGCGTGGACAAGAGTTATGAGAGAAAGCCACCCAGCTTAGCAGAGGAGAAAAGAGCTTGCGGAAGACAGAGCTCAAAGGGTCGAAACACCACCTTTAAATGTGACAGATGCGACAGATTGTCTCTCTCCAGTAGGTCTCTTCAGCCACAGCTGCCATAAAATTATTGAATAAATTTTCTCTCTCAGGGGCACATAGCCATGGTTTAGACCAGGGATCTCAAACATGCGGCCCGCGGGCTGCATGCCCTTCCCTGCAGCCCGCTAAGCTCTCTGGCGCCCCCCCCACCATAGCAGTTTTCGGGGCGGAGGGGCCAGAAGTGGAGACTTCCCTGCTGCCTGGCTGAGCCACTGCTGATCCCCAGCTACCGGGCACTGCTGCTGCGGCTTCAATGAATGAGCTGGGGTGGCACTTCCCGGGAGCCCTCTGCAGCGGTGGGCAGGTGCGGTAAGCCTCCCACAGAGGGGGGCAGGAGGGCCGCGGGGAGCCTGGCTTACTGTTCCTGGCTGCCACTGCAGAGGGCTCCTGGGAAGCACCGCCCCAGCTCGTTCATTGAAGCCGCAGTAGCAGTGACTGGAAGCTGGGGCTTGGCAGCGGCCTAGCCAGGCAGCAGAGAAGCCTCCTCACCCGTGGAGTGAGGTGCCTCTGCCCTGTGAGCAGCCAGAGGTGAGCGCCAATCCATGGCTCTCTGGCCGGCTGCAGCTGCCTGGGCTTGCTGTGCCGCCCCCTGCCCGCCATGCCCCACTACCGGTATCCCCTGCAGAGAGTGCTGGGCTTGGGCAAGGGGTGGCGGGGAGGAGAGTCAGGGAAGGCTGAAAGGAGATGGAGAGAGGAGATGGGGGAACAGGGAGGGGCAGCTTAGGGGTGAGAGGGTATTGAAGCTGGGGACATGGGGGGAGATTTGGGGAACAGGGAGCAGGGTTGGGGGGGATTTGGGGACGGGGCACTGGGTTACAAGGATGAGTGGGGGAACATTTGGACATGGAGAACAGGGTTATGGGAGGTGAGTGGGGTGAGATTTAGGGATGGGGTACAGGGAGCTGAGTTAAAGGGATGAGTAGGGGGAGATTTGGGGATGGGGAGTAGCGTTATGAGAGTGAGAGGGGAAGATTTGGGGATGGGCACAGGGAGCTGGGTTACGGGGGGTAAGTGGAGATGGAGAACAGGATTATGAGAATCAGTCTGGGAGAGGGAGACTTTATAAAATTATAATTGATATTAGGCTGAGATGGACTGAAATTTTTGTCAGATTTATCAGCATATTATATTTGAAAAAAGCTTGAATCATCTGAGGCTGGTAATTTCTAGTTAAATTAGATTTGTTTGCTTGTGTTTCCAACTTCCTATATTGCTCTTGCTTTGTTTGTGAAACAGCTGTTGGCGGTGCCCAGTGCTTTTCAGGAAGGAGCGGGGAGCTGCGGTGCTCAGAGGCGGCGGCGGGGCAGGAGCGGGACCTCATGGAAGGGATGGAGTGGGGGCGGGGCTGGGGGCAGCAAAGGGGGGGCGTCAGTGATGTGGCCCGAGGGCCAGTGCACTAGTCCTCATGCCACCCTCGTGGTCATTCGAGTTTGAGACCCCTGTTTAGACTGAAGGATGCCTACGACAAGTCATTAACACATGAAGGGAGGCCTCATTTGTTGGAAGATAGAATTAGAAAGGTAAAAATATCATTAGGATGAAAACAGAATATTTGTGCTAAATAAGGTAAGTAAATAGATCAGTAGGCTGAAAAAAGACTGGGAGACAACTAAGATAAGTGGGGGAAAACCCATGGAACCATTTACTAACAATGGACAAGATAAATTAGGAATGTAGAGATGAAGTAAGGAGTAGGTCAAGTGTGGACAACACATGGACACAGCATCCTGCATAGAGATTGGTTCTTACAAGGTAACAAAGTGAATCCAAAATGTATGATGTAATGTATAGTAAATGCAATGCAATGTGTAAATGTATATAAAGGAAGAGGTTTCCTGTATAGCTTTGGATGTGTGGTATGCCCTGTACCCTCTCCTACTCATGAGTCTGATCAACACAGCATAGCTTGCTGGTGGCCAAATAAAGGAAGTGATTAAATCTGGAGTGTAACGGAACTTTTTGGAATGCAGAGAACTGGATGAAGTGTTCTTTCAGAACTGGACAAGGTGTTCTGGATAAGCTGAGTGGAAAAGGTCTCAGAGGGAATCCCACTATATACTAAAATCATTTACTGAAAAGCAGATAAAAACAAAACAAGAAAGAAAGGAAGGACAGGGTTTTCAGCTTGATACAGAATCCAGTTAAAATGGGGGAATTCTTACTGCCTATGTGTAAGATAACTGTTATCCCCTAACTAAGATTCAGTGGGGGTGTTTTAGTTGCTAGCTCCCAGTACCAAAATGGGAAGGGTCGGTGGGAAATCAGGGCCCTGAGACTGAGAGTCCCCAGGAACAATGGCGAGAGGCCAATGCTCCAGGTCAGCCTGATTGACAGGGCGGGCAGGCTAATCAAGGAGTCAGGAGAGCAGGGTAGGTCCCATCCTCCATGTGAGCTGGAATTGCCTGGGTCAGACAGAGTGGGGCTGAGCTAAGGAGAAAGCAGGGACCAGAGCTGAGCTGGAGAACAGAGCTGGGCCGGATCCAGAGGGGCCAGAAAAGCAGCCCAGAGAGACAGACCCTGTGCAGGGAGCAGAGCTGCAGCCCCAAAGCCAGAGCTCAGCCCAGAGAGAGCAGACCTGCCCTGGGAGCAGCTGCAGGAACCGGAGCCAGAGAAGCCAGAAAAGCAGCCCACAAAGCAGGTTAGTGCTGAGGACAGAGACACAGGAGCTGCCTGCAGAGCAGCCCTGTTCTGGGAGCAGAGCTGTAGCAGCCAGAGCGGTCAGGGCAGCAGCCCAGGGGGCTGGAGGCAGAGCAGCAGCCGCCATGCTGAGGCAGCGTGGAGCTGAGACAAAGCGGTGGAACTCGGGCTAAGGCAGCCCAGAGCCTGAGAGCGTGTGGCCACCACCAGAGGAAGTGTCCAAGTCACAGTGTCTCTGCAGCACAGTCAAGGAGAAGGCCTGGGATCTACAAGGAACAGACTGTGAACTGTGCTGACATTTACAGAGACACTGGTTTTGATGTTCCCTGCTACCACAGAGCAGGGTGATGTGGTTTCTCTAATCTTTCTAATTTTTCCTTATTCATTTTAAGATAAATTGTTGATTAAATAATTTGCATTTGCTTAAGTTGTATGTAATGATCAGTGGGCCAGGGAAGTGCTCAGTGCAGAGAGAGCACCCTGGAATGGGGACACCCTAGCCCCTGACCTAGGTAATCACAGCAGGGTTTGGGGTCGAGCCGCCCAGGAATCCTGGGCCCAGCCTCATTGGGGTTATGAGGACTCCGCCGGACAGGAGAGTGGAAGGGGAATCCTCAAGGGCAGGGAGGCCTTTGGGTAAAGGAAGTGGGAGCGAGGACTCAGATCCTTTCGCTAACCCATTTCACCGGGGTAGTGCAGAAGCCAGGAGAGTTTCCCACTTACTATTCCCCCGCTTACATATGCGCTACAGTAAGTTATTTTAACATAGACTGCCTTAAGGCTCACACCACACACAAAACCCTGAATAATCTGTTTTCTGTTAAAACAGTTCAGTAAAATACAATGCTTACATGACAGAGAAATAACACTGACTGTACTGTAATTAGTGTGCTGTGTTCAAGTCCTATTCCTGTTCCATGAGGAAAGCTCTTATATTTAAGAATTTCAAAGTGACTGAAGTGCCAGCTTCATGTCAGAAGCCAAACATTTAAACATTGGCAACATAGCCAGTCATATTTGAGATGCTCTGACTAATCAGACTGCATGTTATTTATGATCTATACTATAGCAGCACTTAAATTGGGACCCCATTGTGCTAGAGACTGCACAAACACAATCTGACCCTGACCTAATCAGCTTGGTATAAATTAGGGTTTCTCAAACTGGGGGTCGCGAGCTCTTGGCACTGCTGAAAAGCCGCCAAATGCATTACTTCCGCATTCGGCGGCCATACTTAGTGCTCTTTTTGGCTGTAGTTGGGAGCGCTCGGTGTGTCCGCCGAAAAGCCGGAGAATGCGGAAGTAATGCGTTCGGTGGCTTTTTGGCGGACATACAAGATTCCACCACAGCAGCTGAAGCACCAAAAAGGGGTCACGGTTCTCATAAGTTTGAGAACCGCTGGTATAAATAAACAAGACACGCAGAGGGTAGGAGAAGAAAGAGGCACAGAGAAAAGAGGTGATTTGCCCTTGATCACTAAGCAGGTCATGGACAGAGCTGGGATAAGAAACCAGTTCTCCCAATAACCTGTTCAGTGTCACATTACCTCTCAAACAACAGAGCTTCTTCTACTTATCCGATAGTTCAGGAGCACAAAGGTAACAAAATAAGAAGAAATGTATATTTAAAAGTTTTGTGGCTGTTATTTTATGTCTGAGCAAAAGCTTTTTCATCCCACTAAATATAATCAAATCTATTTCTCTCTCTTTTTACAAGCCCATCCAAGTGAGAGGACACACGTCTCCAGTTTTCACCAGTTCAGCATTTTGCTTCTATATGCTAGCTGCATTTCTAATTTCTGCTTGCCAAGGTCTATGGTGCTGGCATTTAATCAATAGCGTAATTAATAGAGACAATCTTCTGATTCAGCAAATCTAATCATTTATCTTGTTTGACTGCCTATGTTCATATGAATAATTTAACAGTTCAGGAATGCGATGAACGGACTGGATTAAAAACAGGATGTTTTATTCAAATACCTTTTATTTACAACAGAGCTGGGGTGGGCACTTTGTGGAAGGGGTCTGAAGGGGCGAAGCAAGAGTGGAATATGAGTGCAGCCCAGTCCAGGAGGGTCTTTAATAGAAGTAAATCTAAGTTCCTGTTTGGTCCTTTGAGTGAGGTGCATTATTAAGTGAATATATTTTATTCAAACTGCTTGGAAATGACTTCATCAAAAGAAAGAACATTCATGGAAGAAAAGAGTTTTCCAAGACAAATGGGAGAATTTATATTTTTTCACAGAGGTAAAAGATAAAATTCAATGATTTGTCAGCTGTTCCCAAGGAGTATAACGTGCGTTGGCACTACGACTCAGTGCACCGTGAAACATATTTTTTACTGTACTTTTGTATCGTTGTATGTGTAACACTGAGGCTGAGTATGAGGCTCAGATCTGTTAAGTGATGGAGTAGTTCACCTAAGGCAGAGGTCTCAAACACGTGACCTGCGGGGTTATTTTCTGTGGCCAGCCAAGCTCCCCATGCCCCTTCTCTCCCTCCACTTAATTTCCTGCAGCCTCCAAGCTCCCCGCGCCCCCCGCTTCCTCCCTGCCGACCTCCAGGCACTTAGCACTTTCCAGGAGGGAGGCAGGAGGAGCGGGGAGCTACGCGCTCAGGGGAGGAGGCGGGACAGGGGTGGGACCTCATGGAAGGGGTGGGTGGGGGTGGGGCGAAGGGGGGCATGTCAGTGATGCGGCCCTCGGGCCAATGAACTAGTCCTCATGCGGCCCTCGTGGTCATTTGAGTTTGAGCGCCCTGGTATAAACACTGGGCAGCGTTTTCCTTGCTGCGGTCTCCAAAGGCTGGTTTAACTCCCAGTGCTCTACATCTGCAAGTGTAGCCATGCCCTCAGAACAGTTAAATGTCTATCCTTGGGCTAAGGGAAAAAGCAAAGACAACATATATCCCCTACATAGTGAATAATGATGAAGACAACCCTGGGCTCATAAGTGTCTTCTGTTTACTTTGGCCAAAGCATTTTTCATCAGCCTCACTGGGATTGGCACTAAAATTTCAATGTGTGCATTTGCATAGCAGTGATAGAAGCAAACCCTCTGTTGGATTATTAAACCTTCTTTAGTAAATTGTACTGATATACTGTCCTCTCACTCACCAAAGCATGGCACCATTTTAAAATACAATAGAACAAGGCTAAAATTAAATAGTCAAACCTAATAGACGGAGAAGCATTACTAGAAAAGAAATATGGAGGTGTCCAACACAGGAGTGGACCGAGAAAAATCAAATCACAGGAAAAAGCTAAAAAAACTACACTACGTGAAGCATTTGGTGTGCTGTAAAGTAAGAGAATAGTGCAGGTTTTCACTGAATTGTATTATTGTTCAATTTCTTCTCTAAAAGGTTGTTTAAATTTACTTATATCCCAGCTATGAACTTTTCAACCTTAATTCCAGGTCCATAGAATTTTTCATCTGAGTACTCGGATGCTCCATGACTAAAATATTTATTTATTTATAAATACATATAAAATATATTTTTTTTCTAGAAGATAGACTCTAATTCAACAACAGCTATTGGACTTGAACCAGAATTTTAACTGAAGGACGTGTTATGCAGGAGGTAGCCTAGATGATCACAATGGTGCCTTCTGGTCTTAAGCAGCTTTGTGACTATGACTTTCAGTGTTTGGACAGTGCCTAGCATGTTATGGGCATTGCCATGATATAAAAATACAATTCCCTGTTTTGCATACACAATTGCGAGTTGTGTGTTTGCAATGACTGCAGATATTGCACAAAACTGAATACCTCATCCATGGAAAAGTCTGGTCCTAAATTTTCCAGGATAGGGCAATGCACATGGACATCATAACTTCCAGAGGTGCTTTGACTTCACTACTGAACTGAAACTGTTGCTAAGCTCCACAGAGAAATTTGGGGACCAGGGTGAGAATTTTTTGCACCTTGATACATAGCAAAGTCTCTTGCCAAAGTTGCAGGACCAGAAAAGAAAACCGTTGCACAGCAACAGCACAATTAAGTTTCAAGTTTTAAACAAGAAAAGGCTTCATTACATTGTAAGTACTCTGGAGCAGGGACTGTTTTCTTTGTTATCTGAATTGACAGCACCTAGCACAATAGGTTCCTTCTTCTTGACTGAAGTTCCCAGGCACTACCAGACAATAAATAAGCAGCTAACAACTATTGGATAAAATTTCCTCCTAAATATATAAAACTGAATCATTAACTGGGGTTTTAGTTTAGTCATGGAAGGCTTTTCTCCCCCTCCCCTTGCTGATCTTGATTTTCAAAGAAGTACTTTTTAAGCTAGACAATTAAAAAGAATTTCCAAGATGATTCTTAGCAGGGTACCAGCAACTGGAGGTAAACACTAAGCAAAAGAAGTGAAATAAGAGTGGTCTCTTCATTAAACACAACACTTTCATTGCAAAGAAATACATTTAGGACAAGTCACATGCTTCAGAGATCTGGAGGTCACAGATGCTAAATGGTCTTACCCAACTGACTGTCCCCTCCTAATTAGAAGATTGAAGAAAACAAACCAACCCACCACCACCTAACCCATTGTTCTCTTATAATTTTATCTCTGACCATAGAAAGACACAGTTCCAGGCAACATTTGTACAAATGCAACAAAAGGAACTGGAATCAAGGAGCACCAGAAAAAAAGAAGGAGCAGTGACACAGCAGCAGTGGTCTCAGTTTCCTCCCAGCCAGCAATACTGAATCAAAAAGTATTAGAAGCTGTAAATACAATGATTGAAAGTGATGCTGGACCACAGTGAAGGCAAGTAATAATAAAAACCCCATAGCAATAAAGAACTGAGAGAGAAAAATCTTGATTGAAAAGTGATTCAACTCTGACAATAGTGCATTTAGTCCACAAAGGCATTCTCTGTATGTAGGCAGTGTCAGAATCCATTACTTTAATAGATAAATAATATTTTACTGCTTTTTACCCATTAACGCTGCAGAATCAGCACAGCTAAGAATGAGAGTAAGACAATGGGCTGGTCTTCACTAGCGTGGGGGATCGGCTGTAGATACGCAATTTCAGCTACATTAATAACGTAGCTGAAATCGGCGTATCTACAGCTGACTTACCTGCCATCCTCATGGCGGCGGCAGTCGGCGGCACGCTCCCCCGTCGACTCCAGCTTGCGCCTTTTGGCGAGCTGGAGTTACGGAGTCGACGGGGGCGCCGCTGGCGATCGATTTATCGCGTCTTGACGAGACGCGATAAATCGATCGCCATAAGATCGATCTTCTCCCCGCTCTAGTGAAGACAAGCCCAATGTCTATTTCCTTCTTATCTAATTGGGACTTGGTAAACAATTCCATTACACCTGTATAGCAGTGAGGTGGATTGCCCAGGTGTTGCTGAGAGGATAATTTGGCATACATAATCTTTTTTCTCATGCATCGTCACTAGAAACAAAATCTGGTTTCACTCTCATCCGAATTTGTGCAGAGCTGGCAGTCAGAAAATAACTAAAAAACATTCTTTTTTGTGTATGGAAGTTACTGAGAGACAATGAATCGAATTCCACAATGCCTTTTACAGTTACTTTTCAGAGAACATCTATTTATAGGAACTATTATTTTAGATTTGATCAGATTAATAAACCTGACTGACTGAACTATACTTACGGCTGAGTGAAGTCACGAGTAATGAAGTCTGAACTCTTGAAGAGGAGGAAGATGTCGCTGAGGGTTTTACATTTCAGAGAACTATTCATTGCTATCCAGTAAGCATCCTAAACAAGAAGGAATGATATCATTTGAAATGCTTCTTTATGTGCCTTATCAATAGCTGACATACACCTACTGCACACCATTTTGAAGTTTGAGTTGACAGGCAGGACTACAAAGATGGACAACTGATTTTGGCAGGAGTTTCTCTTCTTGTCATGAACACATGGCTTAATAAAGCTATTGTTCTCTACATGGACATTACTGAAATCAGTGCAAATCACAACACGAACAAATCTTTTCTTCAGTATTTCCAAGCAATTTCCTGGGTCCTTTGGGCAAAAACTCCATTTAGGAATCTGACAGGAGAACTTTGGGATATGCTAACCTTACGAGTCAAATTTTTAGGCATGTTTTAAACTAAAAATGACAGAATGAAGAATTTATTTTATACCCCAATAACACAGTAAGTTTAAACTGGCAGCTAGGTTTTTTCTTCTTATTTTTTTGTGGGGGGTGGGGGGGTGGGAGATGTGATGGGGAGATGGAAAGAAAGGGAGAAGATTTTTTTTTTAAAAAAAAGACTGATTTTTCTCTAAGCAAAAAATACTGAAGTATGTGAATTATGGAGAAACCACAATAATCAAAGCAGGGGCATGAAAAACCTTTTTAGATTACAATAATTTGTAATAAAATTAATAAAATATATAAAATAATAAGTAATAAAATTTAATCTAATTATTTTAGATTAAAATAAACCTTAAACTATTCACCAGGATTTTAATCTCATAACACTTTGTTTTGTCAAAGAAAAGCAATTAAATTAGCTACATATCTCAGAATTATCTTGGCAAAGTAGAGCGAAAATTCTTGCTAAGCAGTGTATCTTCTAGACCTTGATTTTAGACATTTTCATTTTCTCTACAAACCACTAATAAGTGCCTATCAAATGAAGAGAAGAGCTGAATGTTTGAGAAGGACATCTGGACTGTATCTTTTTCCATATAAATTCCAGCTCATGAAACAGGGTGATGCAATGTTGTACTATATCACTCAGGAAAGGGTGTGCAATCAACTGCACCAAATTGTACTGCAGCAGTACTCCACTGAGAACTCTGCTGCTGCACCAGCCTCCATCAGTACAGTTACTCTCCTCCCATGTCCCAGATACATCAAAGAATCGATTACAACAAAGTCTGTTCAAACATTTAGGATTTAATTAATGTTCTTACCCTGGGAGCACTCCAGTTGAGCTTAGGGAAGATGCTGCCCCCCAGGGATGCGATAGCTTCTTGAACTTTAAGTGCAAACTCAGGGAATTCTGGTGCCTAAATGGAGAACAGAAGATAATTCACATTCATTTAATCAGGAAAAAGGTTAGCTTTAGAAATAGAATTAAGGATGTAAATTACAGTTGCAATAGATTCACATGCAAATCCAGTATTACCATTCAAAAACCATGAGGCAGGCTCCAAAAATCATGAGATTTTAAATAATTTTTTGTTTTCTGGTGCTTGACCCTTTGCAGTTCATGTTTTCAAGCTTTTCTCTGCAATAATGAGGGCTGGAAACTTACTTGGTTTTTAAAATGAAAACAGATTCCTGGG
Source organism: Dermatemys mawii (assembly GCA_007922305.1). Classification (NCBI taxonomy): domain Eukaryota; kingdom Metazoa; phylum Chordata; order Testudines; family Dermatemydidae; genus Dermatemys; species Dermatemys mawii. The sequence goes on along the minus strand of ML677341.1, from coordinate 9,192,755 downwards.
GCTTTAGAAAAAAATGTATCACAAAACTGATGATAAAATCATGAGAACTGGTCACACTGCTAGTCAAACAAATAAGCAACTTTTAAAGAGACACCTGTGAGTTAAGTCCAGACTATAGATGATAAGGAAACAACATGTGACAAGATTAGAATTTTTTTCATGCTGGTTTTAGAGATTTCAAACAACCCAAATATTGCAGCACTGTGCCAAGGTATAAAAGCTAGAAAGTGAAACAATAAACAAAACTCACTGATCTAATTTCAGTGTTGAAACTGAAACAAGTGCAAAAGTAAACAAACCAGTTAAATGACAAGATATGCATCCGATTTTAACACCTCACAAAAGTAAAACTTAATTTATTAGGAATATATATATCTGTGTATGTGTGCATATTTTTTATATATAATTATATATATATACACACACACACTCTTTTAATATTTACCACTTAACATGATAACATCCCTATAGAGAAGGGTAAATCTTAAAACATCTATATACACAATCCCAGATCCCGATCGCCAAGCTGTTCTGTGTCTGAAGTAAATACGGCTTCATGCAAAGTGGCTCCTCATGATGGGAAACAGCTTGTAAGGCTGGGGCCTTGAAGACACTCTTCAGTACTACGTGTGTTGTTAACTTGCACCAAGAGAATAGACTGTGCTGGGAATTTTGGCTTTGAAAAAGAATGTGATGTTTGTTTAAAAATAAGTGATTTACTGTATAGTAGAACACCAAAAATAGGAAAAAAAATATCCTTCATGATGCTATAAGCACTACTAGTGTGGGTGGCTAGCACAAGGAATAAATGTCTGCCCTTTAAAAAAATATCAAAGACTTGTGGACATTTGCCAAAGCTTTTTCCTCCTGAAGAATAAATAAATGATGTCACGGTAAGCAGTGTTTTGAAAATGCTATTTCCATCAGTGTTTATATAAAATGCATCTCAAAAATAACACCTAGGTTAAAGTTAAACTAAGATCTTTCTCCTCCCCTCACACCCCAGACTGCAAATAAAATCTTACATCCACAAGAATATTTTATAATTTCAGAGATCCTTTTCTAGCTTTTCCCAACACGATTTCCCACCAAACCACTTTACAAAAATTCCCACTTAAGTGAAATGATTTAAGTTGTACTTGGCTTCATACGTTCTGAGTTTTTACTTACTGCACTACTTAGTTTTCAAGAGGAAGCATACTTGAAGTTCCTCCCTCCCAACCCTTCCCCAAAAAACTGAACAAGCAATTTTTTGCATCATCGAGTTACTTTTCAAGGTCCCCTCTGGTGACTTTCACCAAGTGATATCTGGCAGCACTGATGCTCTGTCACTTTGTGTGCATGCAGTCCGATCAGCATGACGGTGCTGGGAGGTGATGGGGCATGCTTAGTGTAGATGGCATCTTCTGAGCATTTAGCAGCCAAAATCTAATGCTGAGCATGTGCGAACTGTAATTTTCAGAGATTCAGAATGCAGCCAACTTCAGGCAACAAAGGCAGTATTCTGGCACCTATGGCAAAACTTGTCATATTTCATGTCCCTGCTTCAATTCAGGGTAATGTTGGATTCGCAATAAAAATGATTGTACGCGTTTTAACATGAGCAAAACACGTTAGTCTCTAACATTGTTGTGAAAAATTACTGAGCAGTTTCTGAAGTTCTCCACTCTCCCACCACAAAAAAAAAAAAAAAAAAAAAGAAAAAAATCAACCTGGTAGACATCTGCCATGGAAAACTTCATCTCAAACAGTTAAAGTTTGCCAAAGTTCTAAACAACTGAAAATAGGGTTCTACAGTGGAAAGTGTCAAGCATCCTTAATGATAGGTGTAGCTACTTGGACTACCTCCAATTATTACTTCTATTGTTAGCTTGTAAGGACCCCAAACAGGGAATTGTACTAGGCACCATACCAAAACAGTACAAAAGAAGTCCTTGCCCCAGGAGAGCTCACAACCTAGGACAAAATTAGATCATCCAGAATCTTTAAAAGAAATTGTAGCTGGTTTCAGTCCATTAGTTCCTAAAGAATCAACTCTGCAAAGGCCACCTCTTTTTGCAGAACAAGTAGTATGGTAGAAAATCAGAATATGCTGATATGTCACAAAAACCTCACTTCACTCACTCATGCTGTGAACTAGTCAGACATCAAAAGAAGTTTTTTAAACCATTTTTTCCTGTTTTATCTGAACGTCAGAGCACTCACGCTGATTTTATAACCATTAATACAGCATCACTGTCTTGGTCATATAGTCATAGAATTTAAGGCCAGAAGAGACCACTGAATCATCTAGTCTGACCTGCTGTATATCACAAGGCACCACCCACCAAAGCCCACAACTAAAATTAGTCCAAAGTATTACAGCCCTCAGGGGACCATACCATTATGTGCCACAGGCAGAGAAAAAGAGTGACTTGATGTGTTTGTACAGTGCTTAGTACAATTACTCCTGGGGAAAATTCTACGCCTCTGCGTCCACACATATTTCATGTGCCATGTATATTTTTAATTATTTATTTTACAGATAATAGCTTCTGCTGAAAAGTTGCTGAAGTTCCACTTTTTTGCCACCAGAGGGTGCTAGAATACAGCAGCTATGACAGGGAAGAGAAAGCGCCCTCCTTCTTCACCGTGCCTGTTGGGCCACGTCAGGAGACAAGGGACATGGCAGCGGTTCTCAAACTTCTTAGTTCGGTGGCGCCTTTCTGTTGTCCCGCGTCCTTTCGCGACCCATGTGTGTCTGCCAAAATAAAACGCTTCCAACAACATTTTGGCGGACACGCAGCTTCACTCTGTGTGTCTGCCAAAATGGCGCTGAAACCGGAAGCATTCACTTCGGCAGTATTTCGGTGGACACACTACCGCGTATGAAGCATCTGCCAAAATGCCACCAAAGGCATCGGCAGCTCACGACCCCCGGGGGGGTCACGACCCCCAGTTTGAGAACTGCTGAGATATGGGGAGACAGACAGCATGGGGTTGCTGGTGGGGGTCAGACAGGGCTAGTGGGGGAGGACAGACTGGGGCAGACGCTGAATGGGCGTGGAGGCACATGGCCACAGGGGGGAGGTAGGTGCAGGGCCACATGGGCAGAGAGGGAGCAGAGTTACAGAGAGAAGAAGAATGGCTCAGTGGGGGGCATGAGGACAGAGAGTGCGGGGGCACATGGGCAGAGGGGGTGAAGAGCTACAGGAGGAAGGGGGATGACTGTATGGGGGCACAGACACATGGAGACAGGGTGTGCAGGGACACATGGATATAAGGGGAGGGGACTGGATGAGGGGGGTGCCTGGGACACATGGGAAGGGGGGAGGGGGTGCAGAGCTAAGGGGGAACGGAGCTGTCTGAGTGGTGCACAAAGACACATGGGGACAGGGGGTGCACAGACACAGGAAGAGGGTGCACAGATGCATGGGGAGGGGGGGAGAGAGTTTCTGAGTGGGAGTGGAGGGACACATGTGGACAGGGGTGCAAGGTCACATGGGGACAGGAGCAGATGTGTCTGGCTGAATGGGAGAGGCAAGGGGTCAGTCTGGAGGATACTCCCGAACAATCCCTCCCAACCTCCACCCCGAGAAAAACTTGTTCCATATTTTTCCCACTGATACGCAACAAACCTTCAAGTTCATACCCAAGTTCCTTCCCAGCAATTACTTCCCTCTCCCTCAGCTCCTCCATTACCTCCGACTTCCCCAAGCCTTTGCACTGTTTCTGAGACATGCAGAAAATATGGTTCTGTATGTAGTTTAAATGAATTATTACTCAAAGTTCAGAATTAATATCCTTAGTAAGGAATCTATTTGTCAAAAAACATTTCCTGAATCTTTTTTGTTGTCTGTATTGTTAGAGACATACTTTCTGACAGGTATTTAGAAATAAGTTACCAAAATAATTAAAACTGGTGTGATTATGTTGTTATTTGACAAACAAAATATGCAGAATTTTAAAATATTGTGTGTTTAATTTTTTGGCACAGAATCCCCCAGGAGTAAACAATGGAGCCACAAAACTGATCAAAACACTTTGGCTCTACCACATTAATAAGATGGATGGGTACGGCAAAGATGATAGGCAAAAATTGGTGCAAGTACATTAATATTTGTAGAATAGATGGACTTTTCAGAAGTGATTTGGAAGAGAAGAGGGAGAGGGTTTGGTTCACAGTAGTCAGGATCCTGTTTCAAGAGAAGGGGACTGCATAAAGAGGATGCAAAGACAGGAGAAATTAAAAATGACAAATTTGAGCAGATAGTAGGAAAAGGACATAGGAGGAAACAGTGGCCAAGGTGTTGGAGAGTGGGGTTGCGGAGAGCTCTGAAAGCAGAGAGCTACAGGGCCTTCATCTCTTCTGCCTAAGGTTTGATTATGTAATTGGGGAGACATGTTGGAAGTGGGAAGAATGAAAGCTAGCTATATTTAGTGCTGAACTTCAGTTCATTTCCTATAGCCTGGTGAGAGTCTGATTCTTAAACACCAGCCCATTTTTATTTTTGATTATCCACAAAGGAAGCAATAACAACTTGTTTTTCATATTACAATTTAAATAAGTTTCCCGTCACTGGTGTGTTTTGGACAAAAAGTGAAATTCTATCAGGTTCTATAATGAGAAACATCCACCCTGCTACAAATCTGGAATGGCCTGATACGTGTTAATTGTAACAATGGTAAATATAACCTTCTGAAAATGAGCTTAATTCCCAGATTACAGAAAGAATAAGGTGGACAAAATCCCATGTTTTTAGGTACATAAAGCATCCTTACCGTAAGCGTTGTGGTATTCTCATCATCTGACCACTAAATGAAAGAGGAATAGAACAATTTTTAATGGTTTCTTGGATGTCCTAGCATATTTATTATTTATGTAACACCATAAATCTACATGGCATTGTACAATAGGGAAAACATGCCAAACAAATCCAATCCCTGTCCTGGAGATCTTGTACCATAAAGACAAGAGTGGATACAACACCCATTATATAGAGAGGTGCAGTTATTGTTGACTGAACACTTCACATAAATGAAGATAGCAAATAAGAGCTTGTTTACATAGTGAGTTAGCATGCAGTAAGCCAGAGTATGAATTTAAGCACACCAGTGTGCTGCACACTAACCTGATATGTGGACCCTGCTCCAGTGCAGTGAAAGTCCCAAAGCATGCTGGGCTTCTGAACTACCCTCTGGAGCTTTCACTGTGCTGTAACAGAATTCACACCGCAAGTTAGTGTGCAGCTGGCTGTCATGCTGCAGTTGTACCCTGGCTTGCCACACACTAACTCACTGTGTAGACAAGACCTCATAAAAATAATGGTCTAAATCAAAAAGGGAGAGGCAGACCGGTTCAGGTATTATGGGGCTATGAAAGCTATACAGCACAAAACCTTGGGTTCACCATCAGTATCACCTTCCTTAACTGTAGAAATAAGTCTTGATGTCATCTCTGCAAATTACAACCAGAATATGACAGAGAAACAAGCCAATGAGATGATCAGTGTAAAGCTTGGCGCAGCTCTATCGCTGCCTAAATCTTGTCCCAATTCCCAGCACTTCTCAGTTCTAGACTAATGGTTGGTAATTTTGCTTCACTTCTTTTTCTCTTCAGGAGCTAACATTGTTTTTGTCAAGGTACCTCCCTTGCCTTGAATGTCTTCCCTGATGCTGTATGGTGCACAGCCTCTCTTTGTTCCTTCAAACGCCCCCTGTAAAACCCACTTCTTTCCACAGCCTCTCCACTGTGTCCTTCTGAGCCTAACAAAACCAATTAATAAAGAAACTAATAAGATATATGCCTTGTGAGAGACAAATATCATAGCAGTATTTTATGCAAACTTTCCTCCCTCCCTGAAGTCAGGATGTATCTAACCCAGGGATTGGCAACCTTTGGCACATGGCCCATCAGGGAAATCTGTTGGCGGGCCGGGATGGTTTGTTTACCTGCACTGGCTGCAGGTTTGGCCAATCGCAGCTTCAACCACGGCCAGTGGGAGCTGCGATTGGCTGAACCTGCAAACGCTGAAGGTAAACAAACCGTCCCAGCCTGCAAGCAGATTTCCCTGACAGGCCACATGCCAAAGGTTGCTGATCCCTGATCTAACGTAAGTTGTAAGCTCCTCACAGCAGGGACTATGTTTTTATTATTCAGTAAAGTGCTATGCCTCCCTATGGATCTCTACAGATGTGGTAAGTATTAATACCTTTACTTTGTAAGAGACTTCACACAAGTTTTATTACATTTTGTACCAACCTGTATTTCCTCTGCCTGATCATCATCACTGTCTTCCTGAGAACATGTTGGGGGATCATCCCTGAAACAAAAGTTAGAGAGGGGGGAAAAAATGCTCTTAGAAATCTTGAGTATCAAGAGTTTGATTTTGACAGAACACTTTGGACTTCCACCATAACTGCCAGCTAAAGATCTCAAAGTGCTTTTATAAGTGAATGAATTCAGTCTTACAATACACTGTGATGCAGTTACAGTGAGTCACTGGCAAAGCCAAGAATAGAAGACAGATCTCCAGTGTCCTACTCACAAAATCATTCTGCTTTTTTGTCAGCATATCACTTTCACTCCTGAAACCATTCAAATTCATTGAATTTTGTGACTCGCTTTATTCAGAATTGTGTGACTTTTTTCTGATTTTATTCAGATTTTGTGACTCGCTTTATTCAGATTTTTATGCCACACCCATCAGCATCACAAGTGCCTCCCAGCAGTGCATTAAATGAGCTAACTAGAAAACCACAGGATTGATGCTGCTCCTCTCCCCGGGGAAAACTGAGAGTTTTTAATTTTGCTTGATGTTCTGTGTGTTTTTGTAGGCAAGGTCAAAGAGGCAGGCCTTGCATATGGAAGAGAAGTCCAGGTTTCTAATGGTTCTTAGATATTATTGGAATTGATTCCACCATCTCAGACCACTACTTGAGAAAATTCTGTCCCCTTACAAACAAGCTGGACTGTTGGTGCTTTGTTGTGCCTGGTGAGTGGAGAGGTTGACCACAATCTTCATCTTTGAGCTTTAGGTGATTTCTTAGGTTCCTTGGCCCACATCACTGAGCACCTCAAGGGAAAGGACCGAGTCCATGACTATGACTCCATATTCTGTGGGAAGTCAGCGTAGCAAGCAGGACAGGTTTGATGTTTGCCATGTTGTCAACGAGACAGTGTTACTGGAGAGCAAATACTGCAAGCAGCTAAGGTCTGTTCTATACCTAAAACCTAGGTCTATTTAGCTACGTTGACTCAGGTGTGTGATTTTTCATACACTCCTCCCCATCTGCCCCCTGAAAGATGCAGTTAAGCCAACTTAAGCCCTGGTATAGATACCATTATGACAACAGAAGAATTCTGCTGTCAACCTAGTCACCACTGTAGCACTTGTATTGTAGACATAGAGTTTCTGCTGTTCATCAAAAGTCAATGACAAAGATACTATGGAGCAAACTACAATTCAGCTCTGGAGATCTAAGATTCAGATGTTGATTCATCCAGGTCTGAAAGCAAGACTAATTGTGATTGAGAGAAGATGATGTCTAGAACATGCATGTTTCCTTTTTAGCTAAGAAAATTCTCCTTCTAGAAAGACTAGGATTAAAAATCAAATTATGCAGCAGTATATGACAACCTCTCCACTGAACACAGTAGAAGCTGCTCATGTCCAGCGACTGCATAATCAGACCTTGAGTCTTAGATTTTCAGAAACTTGGCCACAAATTTAATAATAGCTACTAAGTTGATTTACATAATGATGCAGGATCAGAGGCAAGATGCAGGCCCTTCCTAGACATAAAAGTTTGATGACAACTCTAAATTCCTATACACAGTCTACAGAAAACATTTCAAATTTGAAAAAAAACCACAAAAAAACAACCAGCGAACCATAGTATGGTTTCATCTTTTTAAAATACTTTAATTCATGCTTTGTCACTGTGACTTTACTCCAGCGGAAATTCTGCACACATTTTAAGATTCTGCAAAATTCTACATATTTTATTTGTCAAAATAACACAGTATCATCACACCAGTTACAATTATTTTGGCAATTTATTTCAAAATACCTATCAGTAAGTATGTCTATAACAAAACAGACAACAAAAAAGATTGAGGAAATGTTTTTTGACAAAGATTTCTTACTAAGCATATTAATACAGAATGCTTGAGTATAGTTTATTCATAATTCATTTAAATTACAATCACAGGGGCCAGCTTCCTCATTTCTCAGGGGGTGATCAACCCCCCACTCTGGCCCAGGCCATGCCCCCACTCCACTCCTTCCTCCAAGGCCCCACCCCATCTCCTCCCACCCACTGTCCCGAACATGTCCTGCCCTTGCTCCACCACCTCTCGAACACCGTTGAACAGCTAATGTGCCGAGGGCAGGAGGTACTGGGAAGGAGGCATGGACGCTGGTGGGCGGGAGGCATTGGGGAGGGGTGGAGGAGGAGCTGATCAGTGGGGCCCCTATGGGTACTAAGCACCTAAAATTTTTTTCTGTGGGTGCTCAGTCCCAGAGCACCCACAGAGTCAGTATCTATGACTACAATACAAAAGCTTATTTCCCACACCCCTCAGAAACAGTGTAAAGACTTGTAGGAGTCAGAAGTAGTGGAAGAGCTGAAGGAGAGGGAAGCAATTGCTGGTAAGGAGCCTGGGAATGAACCTCCGGGGCTCCTGGGTATGGGTGAGAGAAGTATGGAACGGTGGGTTTTGGGGACGGGGATTGTTAGGGAGTTGGGGAACTCCTCAGTGCAGAATCTGGCTCACCCCTAGCCTCTCCCATTCAGTCAGGCACATCTGCCCCTATCCCCATGTGTCCCATACCGTACCTGTCCCTGTCCTCATGGCCCTGCACTCCCCTGCTCTCCATTCCCATGTGGCTCTACACCCCCATTCTACCCCTGCCACAGTTTGTTCCCCACCTCTAGTCCTTCTGAACCCCAGTCTATGTGATCCCCAAGCAGCCTTGTGCTGTCCCCGCACCCCATGCCTCCAAACCTGGCTCTGCAGGCAGGGCACTGTAAGCAATGCAGCCAGCTGGCTGCTCTCTGTTCTGGTGTCACAGCAGACCCTGGTGGGCATAACTGCCGTACCTCTTCAGCAGAATGTATTCTCTCTACGCTTGCAAAAGAGGCTACTGTTGTCAAATGCTGGTTGAGCACTGCAATCTGCAGTTCCAGCTGCTTAACCAGTCGCTTCCACTGGATCAATGGTCTGACTTTCTTTAAAACTTGACAGCAAACAAGTACTATTCAATTTAAAGGATTTTAACAGATTACATAATAAATTTAGGCCTGAATACAGGCTTTAATTTTCAAATGTAATTTTAAAAGGGTTTATTTAAAAAAGTAAACCTGTATTTAATTAAAATAAAGAATCTAATTTAAATTAAAAATGGGGTTGTGGGTTTGATTCTATCTTAAATAACTGATTTTCATTCACCCTGTATTATCAAATATATGCAGGTGAATTAAGTATAGGGAGATAGAATTTAATATTTGAAAGACACTTATTTTTACCTTCCTGAAACTACCAGAGTTCCATCATCCAGCAAATAATCCTTCACGTTCTGTGGCAGTGGAAGTACAGCACTGAACAAACAAAAGGCAGAAAATGTATTAGAATAGTTAAAAAAAATCTCAGTAACACCCCATGTCCTTTTAGTTATGTGGAAGAAACACACAAACACAGAGACAAGTTCATGAAGGATTCCTGTATGTGAAAGATTTGCTATGCAATTCATTTTGTAACTGTATTCCTCAACCATGAAAAGGTGTAAGCTCCATGCCCTGCCTCCACACCCTCCCCAGCCCTCAATGCTCCCTTCTGTACTCTGACCCCAGCCTCGGAAACACTGGGCACCAGCAGCCAGTCAGAAGACAGGCTACTGGGCTAGACGGACTATTGGTCTGACCCAGAATGGCCAGTCTTGTGCTCATGCCCTCCCTATCCACCACAGACCAGCTACTCCAAACCCTCCCCCCATACTGAGTCCACCCTGCTCTCCCCACAACCCAGTTCCTCCTTGCCCCTACTCCCGGTCAGCCCCTCCATGTCCTGTCCCCAGAACACCCCCTTCTTGTCCCAAACCCTCCCCTCCATGTCCTGCCCCCAAACACCTCCCGGCCAGCCCTCACCATTTCCTGCCCCCAAACACCCCGTGACCAGCCCTCGTCTTGCCCCCAAACAACTCCTGACCAGTCCCCGCCATGTCCTGCCCCCAAACAACTCCTGGCCAGTCCCCGCCATGTCCTGCCCCCAAACACCCCCCGGCCAGCCCTTTCCATGTCCTGCCCCCAAACGCCCGCGGGCCAGACCCCCGCTCCAGGTCTTGTCCCCCAAGTGCCCCCGACCAATCCCTGTTCCATGTCCTGTCCGTCGTGCCCGCTCCGCTCCCACCTGCGGATGGTGAGGCTCCGGAAGCGCGAGTACCACGCCGAGAACTGGCAGTGCAGCACCTGCTCCTTCTTCATGGTCGCGCCTCCCCGTCCGCTCCCGCGCCCGGAACCCTCCGCCCAGGCTCAGCGAAGCCGCCCGGAACTCGCTCCCTCTGCACCAGGCAGGGGGCCCGGCGCGAGCTGCCAGCCAGAAACTCGCGGGCGGAAGGAGCCGCCGCCGAGACCCGGAAGGGAAACCCGATAGGGTGGAAGGTTGGGGGTCAAGCGATCCCTGCGCGAGGCCGGGGGCGGGCAGTGAGCGCCGAGGAGCCGCTGGCGAGGGTCCCGGCCAGCCAGTCACCGCGCAGAGGGCAACGGTCAGAGGCGGCTGGTGGGAGGGGCCACGCCGTGTGGAGAGCGGGTGCATCTAGGGCTCGGGCGGGAGCTAGGCGGTGGGGCGATAGGGATGTGGGGGGGAATAGGGCGTCACGAGACGGTGGCGTCACGCGAGGGAAGGGGGCACTAGGGATAGGGTAGCATAATGGGGTAGGGGACATGGGGCAGTAGGGGCGGGGTGGGATAACGGGAGCAGAGGATATGGGGCGGTGTCACTGGGGGAC
>ML677341.1:9071951-9181667 GCA_007922305.1 Dermatemys mawii | reverse complement strand
GGTGGGATAACGGGAGCAGAGGATATGGGGCGGTGTCACTGGGGGACATGGGGCAGTAGGGGTGGGGTGGTATAACGGAGGCAGGGGATATGGGGCGGTGTCGGGGGAAGGGTGCAGTAGGGGCGGGGTGGTATAACAGGGGAAGGGGACATGGGGCAGTAGGGGCGGGGTGGTATAACGGGGGCAGAGGATATGGGGCAGTAGGGGTGGGGTGGTATAACGGGGGCAGAGGATATGGGGCAGTAGGGGTGAGGTGGTATAATGGGGGCAGGGGATATGGGGTGGTGTCAGGGGGAAGGGGGCAGTAGTGGCGGGGTGGTATAACGGGCGCAGGGGATATGGGGCGGTATCGGGGGAAGGGGGCAGTAGGGGCGGGTTGATATAACGTGGGCAGCGGATATGGGGCGGTGTCGGGGGAACGGTGCAGTAGGGGCGGGGTGGTATAACGGGGGAAGGGGACATGGGGCAGTAGGGGCGAGGTGGTATAATGGGGGCAGTAGGGGCGAGGTGGTGTCACTAGGGGAATGGGACAGTAGGGATGGGGTGGTATAACGGAGGGCAAGGCAATGGGGCAGTGTTACGGAGAAAATGGGGCATGATGTTACCAGCTTTGCCTGTTACTCTCGGGTGTGCTCATTTCATATGGTTACTCTTCTTTAGAGGGTGATGGGGGTGCTGTATTTCTATCAATGTACTGCTTGCGTCCTCATACGGAGCTCCACTCCTCCCTGATGCAAGTTCCCTCCCAGTGGAGCTCTCCTGCAGGACCTAGGTTCTCTAGGGCTGGGTTCTTCCAACCCCAGAATCAGAGGGACACACAGACATTAACAGAGTGCGTCTGAGAGGACTGGGTTAATCAGCGCTCCCAAGCTGATCCCTTATATAGCTCTGGACTCAGTAGGCTGGGTCGAGCAGCATATCCAAGCTGTCACCCTCATAGGTCCTTGGATTCTGCAAGCTGGGTGGAACAGCAGTTCCAAGCTGTCACCCTCATATGCCATGTGCACTGCATCAGAACAGAGTACGCCTGAGCAGGCTGGGTCGAGCAGCACTTTCAGTCTGCCACCCTCATGCCCCTGGACTCAGCAGACTGGGTTGAGCAGCACTTGAAAGTTGCCACCCTTATATATCCCAGGTTCAGCATGTCCCTGTCCCCACTTTCACCTTATAATTGTTCTGGTAGTAATCCATTTGATGAACAAACCACACCGGATTTTTGGGTACTGCAGAGATCTTTTAGCTTAGGTCTGAGGAAAATTGCTGCAGAGGAAATGAGGAAACCAAAAACCACCAGCGAGGGGGCAGGGAGACATAAAAGTGACCAGCTTAATCATGAAAGTTATTTATTGCCAGGTAATAACCACAGGGTAACCAAAACAGATTTAATATTTTAACTTAAACTTGATTGCAAAAGTCAGGTTTAGAAAACTATAACTGATTACACAAGTCAGGGTCAGAAGGCTATACCTAGAGAGAGAGAGAGAGAGATGAGTTCTCGCCACTCGGTGAAGCTTGAATCGATCAGGGGTCCCAGGTGGTGGGGGAAGCTGAGGTCAGAGCCCCCAGCAGGATTAGTCAGGAGAAGATAAAGTCCCAGTGGAACTGATGCAGATTTGGGATTCAGGCATCAGAACACTTACTTGAGCGTGGGTACAGCATTTTGTAGAGAAACAACAACGGCTGAAAGGAGAATACTAGATTTGTTTATGTGTAAACTGATGGCTCAAAGGAGTATACCAAAGTTCTTTTGTTCAGGCTAGAGAATGGGAGTGGACCATAACTATGGGTGGTGTTCCTTGGAGGGAGCTCACAATGCAAGTAGGGAGCTTCACTATTTTGGAAACCAATAAAGGATTTACAGGCATGTCACGTCTTGTGTGAGGATTCCGTTCCGCGGTTACCGCGTAAAGTGGAAACCACGTATAGCCAGAATCCATTCACTTTAATGGGAGGTGAAATTGCGCCCCCTGCAGGAAGTTTTAACCCCCCCTTTTTTGTGGATGGCGTAAAGCTGAAATAGCGTATGTTAAATACGCTAAGACGCAACATGCCTGTATTACTCAAATTGATCTGATAACTTGATCTGGGTGTGTGCAGGCATGGGTTCATTAACATCTGGAGCAGAGATCCCCCATGATGCAGTGCTTCTCTGTTTTTCTGGTCCTAGAGTTCCCTGTGGTTCTTGCCTTGGAATCTCTGTTCTCCATTCTGTATGCTAAGGGAGATGCCTCCTTGTCCTATCTCCAATGCAAATGAGGCTAGGGGAGTTTCCTTAATTCTGTCATCCTCATACCAGTGATTTAAGTGTGTGTCTCCCTCCTTTTCATTGTTTTTTGTAAGTCTTTCTTCTGATCAGTTTTGGTTCAGTGAGGCTATGGGGGAAGGTCTTTTGTGAGTCAGACACGCTGGGTGCTGCACCCTGGTTCCCCAAGAACACAGGTAACAGTAGGGACAGGCATGGCATAACGGGGCAGTAGTGATAGGGATGGCACAAGGGGGACAGGAACAATGGAGCAGCATCAGGGGAAATGGGGCAGTAGGGATGGGGGTGGTATGGCAGGGGATACTTGGCTACCTAACCTCTTTTGGGGGTAATTCCTCATCACTTGTTGCCGGGGGAGTATATTGGTTTTCCATCACCATGGTGGATGGGTTGCGGGCAGGGGTGGAACACTGCCTGCTCCAGAAGTACCCAGCTGCCAGTGTCCTCCCTGTGACAGAGCCATATGCTCCTCCCCCTGTGGTGTGACAGCAGCCCTCTGTAGCGGGATAGCTTCCTCAGTCTTGGATGTCTCCAGGTGAATACTCTCAAGGAGTTTCTCATGGGCATGGATGCTCCTCAGCCTAGCCGCTGCCTCCTGTAGCTCTCCCACCTACTTCCTGATACATTCCACTAGCAGGCACCTTTCACACTGTATGGTTTCCCCCCTACCTACCCCCTGTCTGGCTTTCTGAGAAGGAAATGCAGGCCATGGTATCTGCAAATCCACACCAGGATCTGGGTAGAGGCATCCATGGTTAGGTTGTCTGTCTGGATACAGGCACAGGTGGAGGAGATAGTAGCAGTGGCAATGCAGCCCTTCCTAACCATAGCAACTATATTACAACTCCCTCTCAAACTCCCCTGTTTGTGGTCCTTTGGTCGCTTAGTCTCTGGTTTTTAAGGCCTTCTCTCCGAGGTCAGCCCTACCCCTTGTTAATTACACAGTGGGAGGGTGATTACAAGGCTGATCAAGATGATCCAGGGATCAAAGGCTCAAACAGTCCTGAGACACACGATCCCAACTGACTCTATAACTGAAATAACCTGAAAGAGAGAGAAAAAACACAAAAAACCAAACAAACTCATTGACCCCTAAGTTAGTACTTGCATTTTGTTTGTTCAGCTGGGGGTTCTCCCCCCCCAAAAAACTTTGCTGTTTGTGCCCCCCTGTTTGCTAGCAGGAGATCAGGCTAGTGATTCCTTCTGGCTTTAAGAATCTGTGACTTTATCTAATCTGTGAATAATCTAATTACATGGCCCCCTCACTTTTTTTTAGGCTTCCCAAAATGATCGAACAGTCTCATAAAGATAGATTTTCCTTTTGTCTTATTCCAGTCAGCAGGGTCTGGATTTTATTCAGTGTGAGGTGATGTTAGGGGCAGTATAGGTTAAAGAACTGTCTGCTCACCTTTCCAACCACTCTCCTTATTCCCACTAGTCTTTCACTGCCTCTCCCTTTTTGTGTTTCTCTTCATGCTTTTTACACTGTAGCCCTTTGCACTCAGAACTATCCTTGCATAAGGTGCACAAAATTATTATGCTCCCTTAATTCAGACTCTTCTAAATTGGGCTAACTCACCTAAATCCTCACTTGTCCATTAACTGAAATAGACTTTGTAATAATAATTGCAGTGTTCTGATAACCACCCTCTGGCTATCCAAAGCAGTTTTTCTTTCTCTCCATTTAGAACATAACCCCAATGAGACAAGGACCATTTATTCTTTCATACCCTATACAGTGCTAAGTAGACCATCAGTGCTAATCAAGATCGGAGCAGAAATGTAACATTGTCTGCCATCCTGATGTTTGGCAACCATTGTTTTCTTTCCATTTTGGCTGCTATTTTCATGTTCTTTCTCAGAGCTCAAGTTAGTGCCCTATTTGCTGCCTTTATATTTTTTTACGCTTGGTCTACACTCTACAGTACCAACTACGTCACTCAGGGGCATGGATTTTCCACACTCCTGAGTAATGTGTACACTGCTATGTCACCAGGAGGGCCTTGCTTATCGACCTAGCTGCTGCTCTTGGGAAAGTGAAGTTCCTACGCTGACAGGAGAAGCTCTCCCGTCGGCATAGGTAGCGTCTTCACTAAGCGCTACAGCAGCGCACCTGCAACACTAAGCGTAGACAAGCCCTTAGCCTCATTAGTGATGTTGGCACAGTTCAACAAATGAAGCTGGACTTGGGCTGCTAGCTGTTTCTAGCAGCAAAGCCAGATACATTTGTGTAATGCAAATGCAGTGGCTATTGGTGACAGATCAGTGGATTTAAAAGATATTTAGAATCTGGAGGACAAATCCTCTCAAATATACACATCAAGGTGCTGTAGGAAAAATGTTGTACTTAAACTACAATGCCCCTTAGAGCATTTTTTGAAACACATCCTAGAGTGGTAAGAAACCTGGATATTTAGTTTAGTCCTGAGCTTGTTTCTGAACAGCCTACTCAAACTGCTGTTAAATCTGGTTATCATCAATTGGGAAACATAGCTGGGATCAGATCATGCCTTTTGAAGACTGATTTAGGGACGCTTATCCATGTTTTTATCACATCTTCGGTAGCTTATTGTAATGTTCTTGCAGCAGGGCTAACCTCTGAGCTGATTTGTAGGCTTCAGTTAGCTCAATTCTGAATTGCTTCAAGGATAAATTTAAAAACTGAGATGGAGGAGGGGGTGTTTGGGATTACCTTCAAGAGAGGCTTAATCAGAATGTAGAATTAATAGTGGGGCCAAACTCACTCCTCAGGTAAGCAGGTCTGAATTGAGCTTCAGGAGGGGTGAGTGGAGCAGATAGCATGATAAATTTAGTGTCCAAGATTACTAGGCAAGTGGACTGGACTAGGAGAACCATGTTTCTGCCCATGTTTACAAGTACATATCAGCTGTTAGGCTGAGAATGCAAGCTAACCCTGAATTCACTGTTTCTGCTTTTTTACTGAAATCAGGACTTGCACTGCTATAGAGCATTACATTGGTGGAGTTCCTCTAACCCTGATACAGGACTACACATTGTTGTAGGTGATAGTACAAGAGAACATCCTGTTTCAGGGCTTTGGTATGATGTGTGTCCATAGTTCTGATACACAAAATTAATGCAGGTTATTACAATACAGCTTTAAAATCAGCTTATTTTATTAATTTTGCTTATTCATCTTTAACTGTGTTGCTGCTCTCAAATTATAAGTGAGAGTGTATGAATCATAACTCTCAATGAGCCAAATTATATTTGTGTTTTGACATCTGAAAGTCCTGGTTCCATGCCATTTGCAGAATGTGGAAATCTGTCATTTCTTTCAAAGACCTTGTCTAAATATCACTCGGAGTTATTGCACCAACTAGTGGAAAATATCAGAACTGCTGAAGCTGAGATACTGACCTGAAGAAAACCTTGGTGATGCTCAAAACTTCTTTCTCACCAACAGAAGCTGGTCCAGTAAAAGATATTACATCTCACCTACCTTCTCTCTCTCTAATATCCTGGGATAGACATGGTTACAGCAACACCATATATGTCTCATCTTTATCATGGTCTCTTTCTGAAACTGTTGTGAAACAGGAGGAGGTATTTTCTATCTCTTTGGGATTCTGATATTACTAACCATTCAAGCTTAGTTTATTATAGAACATATGTGACAAATTTTCCTTGTATCTCTTTGATGCAGGTCTACCTTAACAATAACTTTAAAGTTTGCGTCCCTTTTTGTGAAAGATGCTTTGGCTTCATCCCACAGTCATTAAGCTGGCAAGGACTCCGTCCTGGGATCTACTCATGGCTAGGATGATGCCTCCTCCAGCTACTCTGGGGATTAGCTCCGATGCCCTCTTCCATCATTCTACCTTCACTTGCTCTATAAGATTCCATGCAACTTCTGTTTGGAATTCAGCCATCCAGCCACCTCACTATAAGGTCCTCCCTTTCCAGGGTAATAAAGTCTCTCTGGACCAATTGTCCAGCTGCCTTTCCAGGCCATCCTCTAATCTAAGACTATGCCACTATCCTAGGTGATAGGGGAACCCTGGTCAACCCACTACTCCAGGTTTCAGCACAGTAACCCTCTGTCTCATGGTCTGCTTATGCCAAGACCACATTGCTATTTCCCTGTACTCTTTCCTACTTCCCTTCTCTTTCTCTGTGTTCTGTCCCATCCATGGGGTTCAAATCAAGTGTCTAATTCTCAGGGAAAGACTGTAGCCTACTTCCCTACAGCCCAGTTCTGTTCTCAGCTTGTTGGCTTTGTACAGACCCAGCCTATATCTGCTCAGCTGAGCTTCATCTTCTATTGGGGCTTGCCTATCCAGTCTAATTCTTCCCCAAGTTCAGCTTAGTATGTTAATTAGCCCCTTCCTAGCTACCTTAACCCTTTCAGATGAGGTGTGGCATGAAAACTCCATTACAGACCCCATTAGACCTCAAGAGTTCTGGCCTGAGCATGGATTGTAGATTTGGACCTATAATAAATTAATTGTGTTTTTCTAGTAGTATCGTATAGTGTCCTCCAGAATCTGTAACATGCGTTGTCTTTGTAGGACTGTGCTAGGGGAGATGGGCCACTGTGCATATACCGAAGAAAGCAGAGATAAGCACATGGCCAGTACTTTAGCTTGTTCTTTCACAAAATCCATTCTATATTTCTAAAGTCAGATATACAGCAGGCAAGTGCTGTGCACATTCCCCTGCCCCTTGGTCATTTCTCATGACAGAATCTGTAGGGCTTTATCCAACACATCCTGAAGTCGGGGGGAAGGACTCCTATTGGCTTTGCTGAGAGTTGGTGTAGGCTCATAAACACTAAATAAAAAGCTGTTGGGTCCTCTCTTCCACCTCATTGCCAATGCTGGATTGTTCCCCAGTGGGTTTTTTCCTCCCCTTCTGCTTTGTCCTGTCTGTTATCTCATTTCAGTAGTAACTCTGGGCTTCCTTTGAAGAGCAGCTTCTGTACTGAACTATATGATAGTTTTGTGATGCAGACGAAACACCAAACATTTCACTGACTTGGATCCAACTTCACTTGAATCCTGATTATGTCTTCTGCTTTAGACCTAGACAGGGCAAATTCATTGAAAAATGGATAATCCTGCAGTGCTGCTTGAGTGGGAAAGGGACTGAATGACCTAATTTTTTTTTTTCCTAGTTTAATCCCTGAGATTCTTCATTCTCAGCAATGGTGGTTTTCACTCTGAATTCCCTTTGATATTTGGAGTTAATTCCTTAACCTTACCAGTCTCATGCTTTATCCTCTGACCAGTTCATAGGCTGTGCCAATAGTTAAGATGGCAATGGTGCACTCTGCCCTGCAAGTCCTATAAATATCATGGGGCATCTCCTCAGCTGTTGCAAATTGTCCTAGCATTTTTGCAGTCACTGAAACCATGGGAATTTATATCAGCTGAAGATCTGCCCCATCTGTCTTAGCGGCATCCAAGATGTTTGAAAGCTGATGAGCGTGCAGGACCTTAAATATTAATGAAGCTTGTTTAGGAGAATGATTTGTTAATTCCGAATGCATGGATGAATGGTTTGACTTTATTCTGAAGGTAAATATTGATTCTCTGTTTTATAGTAGGGTGGACTTTGTGCAGGAGGTGCAAGAGACATCCCTGAAAATGGAAAACAAAGCAACCACAGAGATTCTGAAATCTACCACAGCATCCATCGTTAAAGAAGAGGTATATAGCATTTATTTTTGCTGTGTTTTTATTTTTCAGTAACTAATATAGCATTTATTTAAGGCTGCTATTGAATGTTAGAAAATATGTCTGCGCAAAGTAAGAAAACCTTGCGCTATGTAGTGTGGTAGATGTATGAAGATAGGGCTTTTGTGCTGAAGTCATTACAGTCAAAGTAGGTGACGTGCAGGTGAAAGATGAGGAACATTCACCTTAAAACAATCACAGAAATTACACAGAGGTTATCTAGTGCATCTCCCCTCTCCCTCCGACCTGCCCTTCCCAGACACAGTTGTTTCCAACAATGCTTCCGAGGCTGTTCAGGGTAATTAATTTCAGCCTATTACTCCTCAATCCCTTTTGCTATTCGAATGATTCTTCTTCTGCTGTCTTTTGCACTCTTCAAATAGTGGTAGCAGGTTGTAGCCAGCTCTTGTAAATTTCAGGTCATTTGTGTTTCCCTGTGCCATGCTGGTTTTCACCAGACTTCTTGTGGCATTGTCTGAGAACAGAAGTCACAGCCCCTCTGCCCATGACCTTTTCCTAAAGCAGTTGGGTATTTCTGATTCTGGGTAACCTAATCATGGAGTACAGTTTCTCTCTAAGGCACCTGCTTATTGTGCCTTCTAACTGTTTCTGCAGTCAGGTTATGTTGAAGAGGAGCAGATTTTATTTGGCACATAAGAGCAATCGAGAGAAGTCACAAATAAAAAGTGATTCAAACTGAACATGCTTAGCTGAATGTTATGTGAAGCATTCTTAGCTAGGTTCTAAGCAAAGGATTTGTCTCTCACAGTATAAAGCTTTCTCTTTCTTTCAGCTGGCACAGTTCGATCATGCATCCAATCACGCATGTAACAGCAAAGTTCCTTTTTCCTTCATAGGTAACACTGAAGGCTTTGTAGTTCTCCAGTAATTCACCTGGGCTTTGGGGTGGATTCAAAAGTATTTAAATAACAACCACTCACAGGCGGTGCTGGATGACTTATACCCTATTACATTGGATTGCCTCTTAATTGCAGTTTTGGCTTCTCTTGGTATACCAGATATTCTTATGACAGGTATCCTGTTTTACTACCTACATGGCATCCTCGTTTGCCTCCTCCTTTCTCAAATTTGGATGCAGCCCAATTCCTGGTAAATTTAGTCATTTCTTCCTCCCTCACGCTTTCTTAGAGCAGACTGATATGGTTCTGACTTCCACCATTCTCCCCTTTGCTATTTAGCAATGCCAAGATAGATACTGCAGAAGCGACCAAGGCTTGGGGATAGGTTACATCAGCAGGGTGATGCCAAACCAATGGCACTGGGAACAGCAAGAGGTCCGAGAGAACACCTTAGACCAAGAGTCCTGTGGCACCTTAAAATCTAACAAAAGTATTGAAGCATAAGCTTTCATGGGCTAATACCCACTTTGTTGGATGCGAAGTGGGTATTAGCCCATGAAAGCTTATGCTTCAATACTTTTGTTAGACTTTAAGGTGCCACAGGACTCTTGGTTGCTTCTGCTGATCCAGACTAACATGGCTAACTCTCTGAAGATAGATACTGTGGGGTACTGATTTTCTGTGTGTGCTGCCTGTGCAACATTGTTGGGTCACGATTAATAATCCAGGCCTTTCTATGTTCTGCAAAGTTTAAAAATAATTGCTCAATCTCCATTAACTCAAAGGCTTCAACAGGTGTAATATTTCGGGGCTTTTTTAAAAGTAAAATATATAATTCCCTTGGTTTGGGCTGCAACTGCAACATTATTTTTGTCTCTTCCTATTTTAGGTCTCCTGCAGTTTATTCCCTGTATGCCTTATGACTTAATTTAAAGCAATAAAATATACCTGGGTGCTTGCAATCCAGTCTTATATAAGTCTGCATGCTTCCTACGTGTTACACCTTGGTAAGGGAATTAGAAACTTCACCTTCTCTATTCCTGCTACACTGTTGTGACCACATATCATCCAAAAGCTCTTGGAAAATATTTGTCTTGTAATTCAAGGATAACCATGAAGATTTCCAAGCACAAAATCTACTTGGCCACCTTTACCATGGTGATGGAAAAGTGGATGATATTTTGTTTGCCCCTCAAAATAACTGACTTGTCCCAGGCAAGTGGACAAGCAGAATGTTATCAGATGGACTTAGAATTAGGTTTTAGGGATGGAGTGAGATGATCCATTACCAGTGTCAGTTACTGAATTCTTAGGTTACTGGTGGCTCAGTCACTGTTTCTTCATCATACACTTGTTTTTCTCTCTTCACATGCTCTATATGTTGCTATTCTTTCTTGGGCTGCATTCTTTTTCTCTTTCTAGCAGGAGATTCTCCCATTTCATGACCTTTGTGGCCAGATATCCCATTTACTCCCTGTTCTGGTCTACACTACAGAAATTTGATGTACTAACCACCTGAGACTATGTGGCCTCTAGAGAGTCTTCCTGTTTATCCACTACCACAGTTTCCTGCTTCTGTCAGGTTTTCTCTCTCCTCACAGCTTGAGAGTGACGTGATCCTGGTTCACAATGGCTAATTGAAAACCCTTTTCTGTAGCTGCCAGTCCTTCTCTCGGACCTCTTGCTGTTCCCAGTGCCATTGGTTTGGCATAACCCTGCTGATGTAACCTACCCCCAAGCCTTCCAGTCCTGTGCAGGATTTCAGAAACAAGTCTTCTGTCTGTCCTCCCAGCAGTCATTTAATTAGCAAAGACTACTCCACCCGTACAGTGCAAGCCATAATAAATGAGGAAATGGCAAAACTAACATAGTTCCACCTCTTGTCAGGGGACCACATATGAATGGGCAAAACACTAGGGGGGGAAGTTAATACCTCTGCTTACCCATGAACAGCCCACAGGCATCTGGGTGGCCATGGAGTTGATAGTAATAATAATGCATGGAGCTTTTCATTCGTAGCTCTCCAAATGCCTTAAAATCAGGTAAGAATCGCTATCCCTTTGTTACAGATGGGGAGAAAGCCACTGACTCACTTTGGGACTGTCACCAGAGTTGGGAATAGAACCAGTTCTCCTGACTCCCAGATCTCAGATAAATGGGTAGGCATAACCCCCAGCATGGCTAAAGCCCATATAAACAAATTCTCCATACCCATTTTACACATAGATGAAACCAGCCCCCTGCTGGGGGCAAGGCATTGCCTTCACGTTTTATTTTAAAGATTAAGGCTGAGACTTTCATAGCAGCCCAAAAGAGTTGGGCACCTAAATCCCACCAAATTTCACTCAAACTCCTCTAAACTCCCAGCCTACCTGTACATATGTCACATGAATTATTTTCAATTCCTATTTTGAGAACTCCTCAGCGCATGTAAATGCATGATAGTACTTCAGCTTCCCATACACAATGAATTTGCAGCTTATCTTTCTAAAACAACAACAAAATTGCTCAGCAAATTTCCATGGGGACAATGTCCCAACTTGTTTAATTTTTTATTCTTTGTTAGGCAATTGCAGAAAGAAAATGGGTGAAGCTTGAACAGACGACCTATGTTGATCCCTCAGGTAAAATCAGGTAATTTCCTTGCTGAGACGTTTTAAAATTCTTGCAGTTCTTCCAAGTTTCTCTATCTGAACCAGCCAAAGGTTATGGAATATGAGCACCTATAAACCAATTACTTGACATACTGGGCTAGATTACCCCTTTGACATTAATGCAGTTACTCTGAGGAAGAATTTGACCTTCATCGTTGTTGGAATATGTGTTAGCCTACAGGATAAAGTAAATCTGCTAATACCTTGGATTTAGTCCATATGTTTATCTTGCGGTTCCAGTCATTTGCAAAGATGCTGTGCAGACCTAAAGCTGCAAGGTTTTAACATGCAAACAGGTGATTATCAAGAGCTCCCTTTGGTTTTTCTGGTCCTTCCCAAATAATTTCCTTTTCCCTGTTGATGGCATGATGATGTCTCAAACTGTGCAGGGTCTTGCATATTGTTGGGATGCCACTGTTTGGAGAAGGAGTGATCTTGTCTGCCTCTTACCCTCTCATTCGTATTCTCGGGCCTGTCTAATTCTTTTCATGTGTCAGATAAATCTGCCTTTTTAATTAGTCATGATGACTGGAAATGACAGTGCTACCTTATTTTCCTTCTTCCTAGAGCATTGCGGTCCTTTCTGATTGCTCTCTCTAAAGTCTCCTTCCCCTTTAAGAGTAGCCTCAAGAAGTGGCAGTGATTGAGGCCTGTGTGAAAGGTTTATTTTTTGTGTCAGTCCCATCACTTACTTTTGATTTGCAAAAGAGGCTGAGTCGTTTTTGACTTCCAGTTACTAACAGGAATGGGTAACTGAGCTAGAAGCTTTCAGAGTAACCTGCTTTTATTGTCACATGATGATTATTATGCATGAGGCAGACGGAATGTAAGGATTTGCTTATTGCTTTTTCCAGGTAAAATTAGATAGTCTCTCTCTTCTATTTTATGTTGCAGCTCTTCAAAATAACCATTCTAAATACATTGACCTGCTGTCTTAACTTCACCACTGTGCTTCAGTTTCCCCATCTGTAAAATGGGGATAATGATACTTGTCTTTCTTTGTAAAGTTCTTTGAGATCCATGGATGCAAAATGCTATATAAGAACTAAATATTATTAGGGCTGTTGATTAATCGCAGTTAACTCATGCAATTTAACTAAAAAAAATCATAATTAATTGTAGTTTTACTTGCACTATTAAATTATACAATACCAATTGAAATTTATTAACTATTTTTGGATGTTTTTCCACATTTTCAAATATATTGATTTCAATTACAACACAGAATACAAAGTATTCTCACTTTGCTCACTTTGTATTATTTTTATTACAATATTTGCACTGTAAAAATTATAAACAAAAAAAGTAATATTTTTCAATTCACCTCATTCAAGTACTGGAGTGCAACCTCTTTATCATGAAAGTGCAACTTACAAATGTAGGATTTTTGTTGTTATATAACTGCACTCAAAAATAAAACAGTGTAAAACTTTAGAGCCTACAAGTCCACTCAGTCCTACTTCTTGTTCAGCCAATCGCTAAGACAAACAAGTTTCTTTATATTGACAGGAGATAATGCTGCCCACTTCTTATTTACAATGTCACCTGAAAGTAAGAACAGGCATTCACATGGCACTTTTGTAGCTGGCGTTGCAAGGTATTTATGTGTGAGATATGCTAAACATTCCTATGCCCCTTCATGCTTCAGCCCCCATTCCAGAGGACATGCTTCCACGCTCGTTAAAAAAATGACTTACATTTATGACTCGACTCCTTGGGAGAAATGGTATGTCTCCTGCTCTGTTTTACCTACATTCTGCTATATATTTCATGTTATAGCAGTCTCCGATGGTGACCCAGCACATGTTCATTTTAAGAACACTTTCACTGCAGGTTTGACAAAACGCAAAGAAGGAACCAATGTGAGATTTCTAAAAATAGCTACAGTGCTTGACCCAAGGTTTAAAAATCTGAGAGGGACGAGATGTGGAATATGCTGTCAGAAGTCTTGAAAAAGCAACACTCCAGTGCAAAACCCGCAAAACCCAAACCACCAAAAGAGAAAACAATTTTCTGCTAATGGCATCTGGCTCTGATGATGAAAATGAACATGCGTTGGTCCGCACTGCTTTGGATCATCGTCGAGCAGAACCCATCATCAGCATGGAAGCATGTCCTCTGGAATGGTGGTTATAACGTGAAGGGGCATACGAATCTCTAGCACATCTAGTACATAAATAGCTTTCAGTGACAGCTACAACAGTGCAATCCAAATGCCTGTTCTCATTTTCAGGTGACATAAGAAGCGGGCAAACATATATCCTGCAAACATAAACAAACTTCTCTGTCTGAGAAATTGGCTGAATAAGAAGTGGGACACCGTGGACTTGTAGGCTCTAAAGTTTTACATTGTTTAATTTTTGAGTGCAGTTGTTTTTTGTACATAATTCTACATTCAACTTTCATGATAGAAATTGCACTATAGTACTTGTATTAGTTGAATTGAAAAATACTATTTCTTATGTTTTTTACAATGCAAATATTTGTAATAAAAATAAATATAAAGTGAGCACTGCATACTTTGCATTCTGTTGTAATTGAAATCAATATATTTGAAAATGTAGAAACCATGCACAAATATTTTAACAATTGGTATTCTATTATTAACAGCGTGATTAATCGAGATTAATTTTTTTTCTTGCTTGGCAGTGCTAAATATTATTTATTTGTTGTCCTAAGCAACCACCAACAATGATTTGCTAGCAAGACTCTCTCTTGCTAAAGGTGAAACAAAATTGAGACTGAGACCTTATGAATACTTTACAGTGATCACTTAGTATGGTGGCTTGCCTCTTGGCAGTTGCTCCTTAGTACTATTCTCACTGTATGTTTGCATGTTTTGCTTTTGAATGAAGGTAGCAAAGTTCCAAGTTGTCTATTTATTTAGGAAGCATGTATATTTAGTACACTTCCTTTGTTAGGATTAACACACCCACTTTCTCTTCTTACCCAACAGAATTTGGGAAACCGTAAAGCGTACTACCAGGAAAGAGGACAGTACAGCTGATGGTATGGCACCAGTTACATTTTTTGTGCATAACTTCTTCTAATATTAAAAATAAGGTGGTCTGCTTCCATAAATGGAGACAACTGACACTATAAAAAGGTGCAGAGAATAGGAGTGAAATAAAATGAACAGTATAAATCATGTACGTAGTGCCACAGGGCATGTATGGTGCTGTACTGTTGATCAAGTATAGCTCAGAAGGAATAAAGCCTCTGCGGCAAGGAACTTACAAGTCAGTACCCTGATTTTTTGTGAGTAATCACATTGATGTTATTGTGATGGCTGGAGTAAGAACTGCTTGTGGGACTAAGAGTTAAAGGATCAGGCCTTACATCAAAATATTGCCAGAAAATGGATCCGTAGTCTGGGGAAAATCAGTGTCTGAACAAAGAATGATCAAATCAAATTTTCCAATGGGAAGTCAGTCATGGTCCTGGGCAGTCAAAGGAACTGCAGCTTCCGGTTTGGACAAGGGTGTGGAGGATCAAATTCAAGTGGAAAGACTGTTAAGATTTTAGCAGCAGAGGAAAGACTCTAGGGTACTTGATTGGAGCTGTTGCTTTCAGACCCAGGGTTCCTGATGATTATTAGGTTTTAAATGGAGATGAGGTCATCGAGCAGAGAGAATACATTAGTCATCTTGATCCCTTTCAGTGCAGTTTTATTTTTCAAAGTCAGTGGAAGTTGAGGGCACTCACAAGACGTAAGTGTCAATGTTTGAATGACTCACATGCTGTGTTTTCATTGCTCTTTTCTTTATGCTGGCAGGTGTATCAGTTATACCTGTGTTACAAAGAACTCTCCACTATGATTGTATTGTCCTAGTGAAACAATTCAGGCCTCCAATGGGAGGGTATTGCTTGGAATTCCCTGCAGGTAGGTATCAAAAATATGAAGATGAAATACACAGAACGTATGTGTAGTTGACTCTGTCCATCTTGCTGAGGCTTGTAGATTGCAATGTGCTGTGTCTTTCAGATTCCAGGCTCAGTGGTGGTTTCTGTACTAGAACACAGGCTGTTGAGAAAGGAGGATATTTAGTAAAATGTGAAATAGCACAATGTCAGATTTTATTTATAGAATCTGTCCAACCCAGTTTTCTTTCCTCTTTCCCTCCCATCTTCCACCTCCAAAAGAGGGAAACGCCTTTGTGAGCTTGGCATTGGCATACTCGTTGTGAGACACGTCATTCCTTTTGTGGCGGGGGGGCAGCATGATTTGGTGGTTAGGAGGCAGGAGTGTGGGTTCTGTTCCTGGATCTGACACTGACCTTCTTGACCTCCTAGTGCCTCAGTTACCCCATCTGTAAAATAGCGCAGATGATACTTGACCTTCCATTGTAAAGCTCCCTTAGATCTAGGGATGGAGAATGCTGTAAAAGAGCTCAATTTTAACTATTATTTTTAATGTAACGTTTACACCACAGGCCTCATTGAGGGAAATGAAAGCCCAGAAAGCGCTGCCTTGCGAGAGTTGGAGGAAGAAACGGGGTACAAAGGGGATGTCGTTGAATGTTCTCCAGGTCTTTGTTGTTTCTTGACTACCTGACTCAGAGCCAATCCTGCCCCTCTTCATGGTCACAGGATGCCATAAATTCACTGAATCTATGATGGGTCCACTGTTCAGGATGGGAAGGGCCCAGCAAGGGAGTGTGCCAGTACCACATGGCAGTACCCCAGGACAACACCAAGGAGCCATAGACGTAGTGACAGATGTGGATCCACTGGATAAAACCCAATACAGAGGGCTATAGAAACAGCTTCACTGTTGCCCTCAGGCATGTGTGGGGAGTGATTCTGCTCTTAAGGAAGATCCCCATTTACTCATGCTCTGCTCATGGGGCCAAGATTTGGTACTTGGTACAAAAAGTTCAGTGTGTTTATTCTGGAGTCTGATTTAAAGGTCTGGGATATTGTAATTAAAAGATGTAGATGCCTGGGCTTGATTTGACATCTTCTCCAATAGATTTAAGTGGCTCTCTTGAACCTATCTACTGAATGAACAGCAGTTGCATCATGCAGTCTCTGTGCAAGTCATCCTCATTTCAGCTATGCAAAGGAAGGAGAACTCAGGTTCTCTCAGAGCTGATTAGCATGAATGGGAAGAAGGAAGTGCTGCCTGACATCAAAGTCCCCAAATCCTTTGCAGTCAGCATCTGTATTTAAACATTTTGTGCTCCCTGCTGCAGAGCAGAGGCAAAACTGGGATTTAAAGAGAAACTTTGTAAAGGGGGAAGTGCTATGGAAGACGTGGGAAATCTGGACCATAGTTTTGAGCATGCTACTATTATAATTGAACTTTGCCCATCTACTTTTGCACAATTTCCATAGTTTGGAGTGTTGTGTATGTAACTGATGGCAACATTGGGCTCTTAGCATAGTTTGACTAGGAGCTTGCAGTTTAACCTTTGAGGTACAGTGAATGAGGAGAATGTTTGTCACTGCAGTAGAAGTAATCAGTAGGTGCTAATACAAATATGAGAGAATCTGTGTGTATCCAGAAGAGGAGACCGGTGTGGGAAGAAGCACTTGTAAGTGGAGCTGGGTGAATAACTGGTTTTTTGGTTCATTGGCGGTTCTGAGGGTGGGAAAAATCAGTTCAGATTGAAGCACATCTGAATAGTTTTTTGGAATTTTCAGTGAATTGAAAATTCATTTTGGGTCTGTCCAGAGCAGGGATTTGAACCTGGGTCTCTTACTTGAAGTGCATGCCTCAGCTACTAGACTAACTGGATGCAGCAGCACAACTGCTAGCTCCTTCTCCTCTTCTGGCTGTTTTGTGAATGGCCAAAACTGTGTGTGAATCTCAGGTAGTTTTGGGTTGACCAAAACTGCATTTTGTGGCAAATAAACTTTGTCCAGAACATTTTGCCCAGTTTGCCTGGTACGAACAAAAAACTACCCCAGACTTCTTGCCTGGCTTTGTGATGCGTGCTGGTGAAGTTGCCTGCTGAATAAGTTTTCTCTTATTGTATCAATAGATCTGGGTGAAAGCTGTGGTGATAAAATGTTCAGTAGTCTTGTCTTTTCTCTCTCATGATGAACATCCTTTACTTTTAGCTGTTTGCTTGGACCCTGGTTTGACAAACTGCACAACACACATTGTGACCGTCACCATTAATGGAGATGATGCTTGTAATACAAAACCCATGCAAAAGCCTGGTGAGTCCAGAATGTATACAATATTTAACTTTTATCTGTCTCATTGGAGTGACCATCCTCTCTGAATATGCTTGGTAACTGTTGAAGAGCTCAGATTAAAGGATTCTATTAACTTCACCTGGGTTCACTGACTAACTTCTGTATGAGTTTTTAGGGCCTCATCCACCTCCCTTTAAAGTCAGTGGAAAGGTTATCACTGACATCCATGGGTGTTAGAGCAGGAACTAAGCTCCAATGTGTGTCTAAACTTAGTTTTCTTTGTGTTAACACTTTTCTTTCTTCTTGTCTTTACAGAGGAAGGAGGTATGTTGTCACTGGGGCTTGGAGCACAGCAAGTATGCTTTGGCTATACCAGATGTCACTGAATGTGCAGATCATTCTGCTCTTCCCTGTGGTCAGGAGATATTTGCTCAACATCATTAGGGTCAATGTCCTGATGGTGACCTACTGTATGGGGCACCACTGACTTCAGTGCTCTTTAGATCACACTTGAAATTCCCAAATAATTGTACCACAGCCAGTTTTAAGGAGGGGAAATTTCAGTTGAAATGATCTCCATGACCTGCCTAGGATCAGGTCCTCAGCTGCTGTAAAGTGGGGTAGTTTTATTGAAGCCTGTGGATCTGGCCCCTAGCCTAAAACTCTGCAATTGTTAATCCAGAGAGAGAGACGCTTGGGTAGTCACAGGCAAATATGCGATATTTTTCATGTCTGCACAGCCTGTGTGGCAGGCGACATGTCAAGGGTGAGCCCTCAGTTCTCAGATGTCTGTCGTTCTTCCTCCATTCCGTGAAGTTAGAGGTTTGCAGGCCCAGGTTACATTAACATTTCAACAGTGAGATATCTGATCAGATGGACCAAACAGGGAGAAGGGTAATAGCATCTGTCCTTGCAATACAGTGATTTCTGTCCCTAATATGTCACCATTCTCCTAGCTAGCTCTGTAGTTATTTCCCAAATTACTGCCTCAAAACTACATTTCAAAAGGTGCCTTTGATCTTGCCTGTGTCTTAGTCAGCTGAGCATGGCCATGTGCCTGGGTGATGATGGTCCATGGCTGAAGGTGGCCTGAATCCAGTTCCTTGTCTGCCTTTCATCTGAGTTTAAAGAGATGAGAATGAAATACACTTCTCTTAACATTAACTCAACTCCCTGTCAGATCTGACTTGACAGATTAAAGACAATCCACCTGAAATACACAAATTTAATTTTTTTTTTTGCTAGAATTTGTGGAAGTTGTTTCACTACCAAAGAATGATCTACTGCAGAGAATTGAAGGTAAGAGCACGAATTTTCTCTGGCACATTGAGCTAATAAAAGCTTTGAAAGTTTCTTAGCTTCTTCACACTTTTTGTAAATCAACCTGCTTCTTAGCCCCTGTATTCCAGTTTCTCTGGGGAATCTCTCAGCCTGGTAGATTTTTAAAACGAAAACCATCTACTTTTAGTTCTGTAATCTGGAAATCTTGCCTATAACATGCCATGAACCTTCAAAATGTGGTTTGTCTTCTAGAAAGGAATGTTCATTAGCACGATCTATCCATTTGCAATCTTTGTTAGAAGCAATTATCAATGCAATGCCCGTTCCAGATAGCTTCCTCCATCAGAGTAGCTACCCATTTCCATCCTGAGGCTCATCTTTTGTGCTTCAAGTCAGTTCATAAGCTTTTTTTGATAGACTACTAACTAAATTAGTCCCCTGGAGCATTATCACTAACACGTCACAAGACTTTAAAGGACTAATGTGTTAAAGAAATATTTCAATGCGTCCCAAATTTTTAAACGTGGCCTGGATTTGTTCTGATGCTTCACGCATTCATGCTACTTGTCAGCCTCTGTCTTGAAGTCTTCAGAAGTTTGTTTTCAATTTCTTACTAATAGTATGAATGTGAACTTGCATCTGCCCCTGTTACGTCTGTCCTGTCCATGCCTTTCTGTTTGGAATTCATATTATTGGCTGGTTTGGATGTTTTGCAGAGCTAGTGGAAGGAGAGCATATCTTAGTGGATGCCAGAGTTTACGCCTATGCATTGGCACTGAAACATGCAACACAAAAACCCCTCCAAGTGCCTTTTATGAAGTTCTAAGGCTACATCTCTAACCTCGTTGAATACTTCCAGAATGGAGCCAAATGGTCAATATAGACTTGGAAGCTGTATCTTTTCATACAATAAAGGTCCTGTAGATTACACACAGTATTAAGCAATCATATTTCTAGGAAAGATTGCTTGAACTACTTGTACTATATAAAGCTTTTCTTAACTGTTCAACCTCTAACTCTGAATGGAATTTTATCCTTTGCAGACGAATAAAAAGAATCATGGGCTGTTAAGAGTTCATCTTTTCCTTGCTTCTTCCTCTTAAAGTATTTTTTATGGTTGAGCACTTCACAATTATGCTGAAACGATATACAGGGGTCACTTAGTCTACCATTAAAGTGGAGCTGCTTCTCTGGTATAACATCCTTGGATTAAGGTAAGAGGTGGTATCTTACCAAACTGACCTATGCTAAACCTAGCTTGACAGAATACACCACAAAGCTTGAAGCCTTACCTGTGCTAAGTATATATACTTTAGAATGGGGTCATACTAGTGGCATTAATAACATTATGAAAAATGCCATGTGATCATGTGACAAGAAGAAATCCAGCCTTTTGGTTTTTATATCTTCCTCAAAGATATCAGCCCAAGTTTTCAAAACTGTCAGCCCCTTAAAGGTTCATGTTGGGTACCCAAAAATCACTCTTGAAAACTGTGGCTGGTATCTTTGAGGAAGATGTAAAAACAAAGGGCTTGATCTCTTCTGGTCACTGGCGATTGCATGGCATTTTTCATAGTAGTAACTGCATTGGATTGACCCTATTCCAAACTATTACTTTGTAAATCCTGTGGTTGCTTAGCATTTAAGATTTCTTGGGGAGAAAACTATTTAGGTTCTTTGAATACCATGCTTGGTTCAGATTGTGTGCTACCCCTCTAATGCCTAAACCTAAATATACACAGTGCTCTACTTCCCATTTCAATGCTAAAACAGGGATTTAGTAAATTCCCTAAAATAAATGATAGGGGAGGGAGATACTCACATCAGCATTTCTGAGAAGTGCATAAGTGGTCAGTAACTGACCTTTCATGAGAGTGGATTTAGTGTGACTAGTAGCAAGACTGTACAACAGATGGGAGCTTTTCTAGATGGAGCTTTTGAGTTTTCTAGAGGAAGAATGTCAAGCTATAGCATTATGCAATCTTTCTTTCCTAAGGCTGATGGAATTAATATGGTGAGTCAAACCCAGTTCAAAGGTAGGATTCAGCTCATGGAATGCTACACGTGATAAATAACTCTTCTCTGTTACTGTTCTAGTCTTACAGCACACTCAAAAGCATGTTGAATCCTACCATTTTACTGAGAGCAGCAGTACAGATAGGTTATCAAGAGAGGGTGAAGGCAAGAAAGTCCAGTTGGAGTTCCAAATCCCCACTGAATCTATGTCTGAGTGCGCTCTACTGTAACTAAGGATACATTTGTTCAGTGGGCCTTATGGCCAAATGTATTTTGTACCAACAGTCCACGCCTGGACATACATGTCACTAAAACAATCTGCAAAAATACTAAATGAGAATCTGTACATTCATACACTTCGCATAGTAGCAATAAACTTAAATCGTAAGATATCCAATGTGTGCATGGGGGAAAACACTGCCGACATTAAAGGAAACTAAATGGAAGGTAGTGATATCAAAACATGTCTAACCCCACATGTTCATACACATTTTTGTATATTATTGGATGTTTTATTAGACCCATGTTCTGTATAAAACAGAATAGAAGTGGTGTGAAATTCTGTTAGTGTTTACCAGTTCTACAAAAATAGTCCCAAGAAAAGTGCTGTCTGTTCATCAATCTTCCACTCAGTATAATCTAACCAACAGTTAGGAGCTAGGGATAAGAACATACTTCCAGCGCTGATTCAGTACCTGTTTGCAGTTTTTCCAAGAGACGTCTCACTCTTGACTGCCATTTTCCTGTTTGAATCCCCTATTAACTTAGTCAGCTTCCACAGGCAGCACACTGCCTATGAGGTGATGTGCTGGGGCGAGGTAAGTGGTTTAAAGAGTCAGCTGATTAACTTTTAGGAAATCAAATTAACAAAGTTAGGATCCAAGACTTAGCGTTTCAAGCGTAGACAACTCTACAGCAGCCCTGCTCAAACTGCACCAGTGTAGTGCTTCAGTGTAGACACTATCTATGCCTAAGGGTAGGATTCTCCCGTCAGCGTAAGTAATATAACTCCCCACCAGGCAGTAGCTAAGGCAGAGGTGGGCAAACTACGGCCCGCGGGACACGTGGCCCACCAGCCATTTTTATCCAGCCTGCAGAGTTGTTCCTGGGCTGTGGGTGGGGCTGAGCACAGCGTGCCCCAGGGTCCCCCACTCCCGGCCAGGCCTGGGCTGAGCGCGGGGAGCCGTGCAGTCTCAGTGCTCCTGGGCCAAGGGCTGCATGGTGATCTGCTCCCGGGTGTGGGGCGGGCACCATAGGGCCCCCAGCTGGGGGCCAGCCGAGGAGCATGGCACAGCAGCTGCGGGGCCCCCGCGCTCCTGGCCAGGCGCGGGGAGCCACGGGCCCGGAGCCGGACCGGGCGCGGCATGCCACAGGGCACCAGTGCTCCCGAGCCAAGTGCCAGGCCCAGCGCAGGGAGCCATGGGGCCACGCGCTCCCTGGTCTGGACACAGCTGGGGCAGAGCCCAGCGCTGGAAGGTAAGCAAGGGGGATTTGGGGGAGGGTCCCGGGGAGTGGTGGTGGTTAGGGTGGGGAGGGGGCTCAGGAGGGACAGTTCAGGCACAAACAACAACAGGGGGGCATAGATATGGGGTGGGGTTCTGGAGGGGTGATGTTTAGGATGGAGGGTCTTGGGAGAGGGCAGTCAGGGAACGAAGGGCAGGAGGCTTACGGGGTGGGTCCTGGGTGGCAGAGTGGGGTGTCTCCGGCGGGGGTGGGCTGGCAGTTCTGAAGGCAGAAGTTAGTTGGTGGGGGTCGCATAGGGGGCAGGGCCTTCCCAACCTGGCCCTCTGCATAATTTTGAACCTCAATGTGGCCCTCAGGCCAAAAAGTTTGCCCACCCCTGAGCTAAGGTGACAAAGAATTCTTCTGTCAACATACCACTGTCTACACTGAAAGTTAGGGGCTTAATTATGTTGCTTAGAGGTGTGGCTTTTTCATATCCCAAACAATGCAGGTGACTGTTTTAGCGTAGACCAGAGCTTAGCTTGTATTTAACAATATGCAAACTACTCTACCCCATCTTACTTTGAAATACCATCCAGAATAATTAGGTTTTTTAAACTCAGCTTAATTATGACTCCAAAACTACTGTGAACAAATGTTTGTTCATTTAAAACTAAGTAATTTTGCCATGAAGTCATTTAAGCGATCAGGTTTTTTACAAAAGAAAAACCTTGCGTAGATAAGACAAGAACACAGATTTTAATTAAATAAGTTTATTTTCTAATGTTTATACTTGTTACATTGCCGTTGTAAAGTACGACACCATAAATAATTTTTCAACAGGAATTGCTCATTTCCCTCCCATTTCCTACTCTGAACAGTGCTTTAGGAAACAGGCCTCTGTCCTTCAGAATCACAAAAGCAAAGTGGACGTGAAGTTTCAGTGGCACAAGTTAAATACAAAAGGTACAGGCCAACCTGATGCCATGACTGCACCTACCACGCGGGAAGCTCAGGGCTGAGAACGGAAGTGCTCTCTGGGCTTTGCACATATAGCACCCCCCACAGCAGAACCAGTTCACAGGTGAGATGAGTAGCAATCTCAGGTAAAACATTTGTCCACCATCATGGCTAGGAGTTGAGTACCCAGGTGGAGACAACACAAATGACTAGGGAATAGTGAAGCACAAGGATGGGGAAATGCACATTAAAAAAGTATAAAAAGTAATTCATGTAAAATATAGATTACATACAAACTCTGTCAAGAACTTATTTAATAAGCTCAACAATATTGGCATGTGACAGTCTGCACTCTGGTATTTTTTTCTGACTAAAAATGGGGAAATCAATTGAAGATCTTAACGCTGTGTGCAAAATGTTTACTAATAATCAAACTTACATTTTACCATCTCACTGTAGTGTCTGAACAGCAGAGTAGATGCACTGATTTCCAGCATTACAGGTAACCCTAGATCTATTTAAACAAGATAATGTAAACTTCATTCTTAAGGCAGCTGGTACTGATGCTGCACACAGGCATTGCACAATGCCCATTATGATAATGGGACTTAGCACTTGAAAACAAAGAAAAAGATGACAGTACTATTGGACTGAGTGAGGCATGTTGTCAAAATACTTTCCCTTTCAAGCAAATTATGAAATATTTGGACACTTAGAAAAATAAAGCACCCACTCCTCCGACTTCAGCCTGTTCTTTTACAAATATTTCAAAATACTGATAAATAATGGTGACTGCCAGCAGGATGCCAGTGCCTGATCCAATGGCTCCAAGAAAGTCTGCTAATACTGAGAGCGCACCAATACACAAGCCACCAAATGCAGCTGCTGTAGGGATGTACCTGAAACAGAAAGTTTTCACAATTAATCTCTTCCATCCATGGGTCTTATCTGGCTTGTGCTGTATCACTGTGCGTGACCAACTGAGGCAGCAACAGGAATGGGTGGATTCAGGCATTAGGAACTTCAGCATTCCAGCCTGACGCTGCCAGTGGCTACTGTGCTTTTGGCAAGTCGTCACCTATCTCCGTGAGCATCTCAGACTATACAAAGTTTAGACAAATATTGTTTGTTTCTTTACAGCACTGTGGTGAGGACTAACATTTGGAAAGTAGTCTGAACACACAGCATGCAACGTGACAAAGAGTCCTGTGGCACCTTAAAGACTAACTAAAGTATTAGAACATAAGCTTTCATGGGCTAATACCCACTTCGTCGGACGCATGCAGTGGAAGTATCCAGGGGCAGGTATAAATAGGTAGACAAGAACCAGATTAAAGATAACAGGGTGGGTCCAATGAGGCTGACCCAGCTGTTATCTCTAATCAGGGAGGGTGAGGTATTCCTCTAGCAGCTGAATTGGAGGTGATTAAAGATAACAGCTGGTTCAGCCTCATTGGACTGCCCTGTTATCTTAACCTGGTTCTTGCCTACCTATTTATACCTGCCCCTGGATACTTCCACTGCATGCGTCCGACGAAGTGAGTATTAGCCCATGAAAGCTTATGTTCTAATACTTTAGTTAGTCTTTAAGATGCCACAGGACTCTTTGTCACTTCTGCAATTCCAGACTAACACGGCTACCCCTCTGATTCTTGACAGCATGCAATGTATGTGTGAGTAACTGCTGGCAGGCTAAAGAGTCCAAAGATTGCTGCGTTTCAGTAGCTAAGCATGCTATAGATTTTGGGGCAAATTCTGCCCTTGGATACAAGTGTAATGGCCACACCCAAAGGTAGTTTTTCTCTGTCTTTTAAGGAAACAGTTAATTTGAGTCATTGTAATGTGTGATCTTCGATAGAGCAAAAACTCACTCATACAGCAGAGTCACTTTTTAACTCTTAGCGAACAAGAACATTGTTTCTTTTACACCAGATCTCACTATGAAAGAGGGGGAAGAGGTAAGATTACAATCAGAGTTATCAGCAAGAGGGCACAATCTTTCTAAGCAATTAGCTGCCAGTTCCCCCCAATCAAGTACCTGCCAGCAGAAACACCCACAGAATGTGCTGCAGCAGACCCAATCACAGAAAAAAACAAAGCTGGGGTATAACAAAAAGGTTTGCAAAACATACATGAACAACTGTATAAAGTGACTAATGAAATGCCTTCCACTTCTATTTCTAACACATTGTCTTTACAACAACAGCAGCAGCAGCACCACTGAGCATTATCCAGCCCTTTTATCCAATGTAGTTTTCAAATATTCTTCCACACATTTGAGTATTTAATAATTACACAAACCACACTTAAAGCATGGAAGAGACTAATGATCTTTCCAGTTATTCAGAATGAATGTAGCTTTCACCACCAATACCTTTCTAGAAAACATTCCACAACGCAACTAACTAATGCAAGTTGCTTACTTCAGTCCATGATTTTTAAAATACACGCCCCCCCATTCAGACAATGCTGCCAAGTCTGTACAATGGAGTGAGCCCCTCACCCCCACATCAGGGACAAGGCATAATGTTTATTCTTGGGCTCCAGTGCCACATGCTGGGAAGGAAGAGCTGCTTCACTATGTCAGAGCTCTGTAGTGATAATCTGAACAGCTGGGAAATCAGGTGGTCTCCCCTTTATTAAAGCCACGCATGGGACTCATCCCAAATTCCCCCATTCTCCTGTTTAAACAGGAAGCCTCCCTTCATCTATTTTTTCCCAACTCTTCCATAAACACCTTGTCCCTCCTGTCTACCTGGGACTTATCCTTCCCCAACTAACATGACAGCAGAGTATGGAACACATGAGGAGAGTGAAAAAGCAAGCTGCATCTGCATCTTACACGGCACAAATCTGAGTAGCTTTACAGGGGACCCCACATTTGGCTGACCCCATGTGTGAAAGGTGTTAATTACATAGTACTATAGTAAACTGCTGCGGAGAGCCAGCATTTCCTTACCTATTAAGCTCATGAACCATGGATGTATCCCTGTGGCCTCTCATCACCATTTGCTGTTCTTTCAGTTGCTTAGCAACCTGCAGACACACATTTCTATCAGACTTCTGCAGTGTTTTATAACCAGCTGATAGTCATACAGAATAATAGCCATCATCTGTTAGAAGCTAGTTATCTAAATTAGAGGCAAGATTTTAAAACAGAGTATTTTTAGAGCAGTTATCAGAACACCTACATCTTTTGCTGATGAACCAGACACCTCAATCCATGTCTTGGAGAAAAACGCACAGGATCCCAACATAAAAATGATGTAAACAATTACATGGACAGGATCCTCAAATATAGCACCCATGGATTCTGGGGGAGATAGGTAATAGCACAGGCCACCAACTGGGTAAGAGCGAGCAGGGCCACCACCACTGACGTCCTAGATGGGAGGAAGAAAAGGCAACTCATTATTTCTGGGACTCTCCTCCTCACCCTCAAACTCACATTTATGGAGGTTTCAGATTCCTTTAATTAAGACTGTAGATGCATGAACTTTAAATAAAACTAGCATTTTAACTTCCCACTTGTTAAATACCAAAATACTTGTTGTCAAAAGTGATAAATACTTACTGCCCACTGTCCTAGTAAGTTTACTAAGAAGTTGCCACTGAACCGAACAGACAACATCTGGGAAATGACATAGAGGTTTGAAACTAAGGCAGACTGAAGAATGATGGGAATGTTGGAGGTATAGAAGAGCTTGATGGGATAGCTACTGTACTGTCCACGGTATCGGGCAGACTTGATAGGTAAATCAACACGAAATCCCTGAGAGAGAATTAAGGAAGTGTTAAGTTTATTTCTAAACCCAAAGGCATGTCACAATGGCACTCTTAATAAGATATGGTATTTACTAGATAATCCAGAATGCAAGGACTGAAATAAACAGCTTTTGGACTAGCTTGTTTGTTTGTTCTCCCATTATAAAGAACAGAAAAGCAGTCTGGACTCTTCCTTGGATTGAGCCAAATATTTACACTGTTATGTTTTTGCATTTAAGTCATATGATTTAAGTTGTGTCCTATTTAGCATGCCATTTCTCCTAGAATTTTCATTCACCTAAACAGACTACAGGTTAAAAATCACTTAAGAACTTTTTTTGCCTGTTAGTAACACCTTAAATTAGTTATCATTGATGCCATTTTGCTTGACTTTGAATGCTAAAAAAAATGAATGAGTTTCAAGTTCTGATATTCACTTGTTCACACACTGCTACAATTGTTGTCCTACTTGTAATGAGGAGAATTGGATTATAAATTCTTTGAGTCAGACAAATTGTTTGAAGAGGAGGTAGTACCATGGGACTCTAAACCTGGTAATGTCTCTAGGTGTGCTACTGCAAATATAATGTTTAAGTCTGATTTAAATAAAACCTTAAGGATATTTAGAATGTCTTATTGCTGGGTTCCATGAAATCTTCTGTACACAACCCTTTCCCAGGCTAAATCCCAGTGGTTCGAGCATTGGCCTGCTAAACCCAGTGTTGTAAGTTCAATCCTTGAGGGGGCCACTTAGGGCTCTGGGGCAGAAATCTGTCAGGGACAGTATTTGGTCCTGCTAGTGAAGGCAAGGAACTGGACTCGATGACCTTTCAAGGTCCTCCCAGTTCTATGAGATAGGTATATACTATTATCACCCTTTTAAAATGCACTCATTTTGTATCTAGGATTTGGGAAAACAAAACAAAACATTTACCAGCTTTAATGCAGGAGCCTAACCAACCTCGGAAGATAGCTGCAAGCAGAACATTCTGCTGTTTTCTGGTTATAATCTCTTGGACTGAATAGGCACGCTAAGAGTCATATATGGTTTAGGAGCCAGAGATTTCAGATTTCAGTCCTTACATCTTGGATCACACTTATTCTACATGGGGGCATTCTTTTGAAACTGATCTCACAGAAACCCAATCATAAGTGTCCAAATTTTAAACAACAATAAGGAGTACTTGTAGCCCCTTAGAGACTAAAATTTATTTGGGCATATGAAAACTTATTCCCAAATAAATTGGTTAGTCTCTAAGGGGCCACAAGGACTCATCGTTCTTTTTGTGGATACAGACTAACATGGCTACTACTCTGAAATCGATTTTTAAATATGATCCAATATTTACACAAAAAGGCATATTGCATAGCTTGACATTTAGAAAAAAATTTACAGGCCAAAAGCTATGCATCAGTTCCAAGATTCTGGAACAAACTGCACCAGTCATGTCACAGAGAAGTATGGCTCTCTGGCTGAGGCTGAATGTAGTCTTTCAAGAGCTTACCATGAAAACAAACCGTGCTGTATTAAGTGTATTCTGTACACTGTAGAGCCATTAAGATTTGCAGTAAAATTATTTTTCATTTCCAGAACATGAAAATACTTCAACTGGAACATCACTGTGTGTGGCATTTAATGACAATGCTACAGATCTCACAAGTAACTAATTTATTATTGTTATTGTCATAGTGCCGAGGAACCCCAATCATAGACCAGGACCCCACTGTGCTAGACACTGTACAATGTCTAGAAATGTCAAATGTCTGTTACTGAAATGACAATATTAGAAAAAAATTCTTACTTTGTTACGCCCTGAAATTAAAAGACGAATACTTTAATTGTTCCATTTTAACTTTTGTAATTAGTTCTTTCAATACAAGACTAATAAATTAAGAGTCTGGCTCCTTCTTCCTTTTGTAATTAAGTAATTGCCCTGTAGCTGTAGATTGCACTTTTCATTTACCTGAAAATATATGACGACAGCAAACACAAATACTGTAGCAATCAGATTCATGAGATTGGGCAAGTTCTGTCGGTAGAAAGCCTCCCGCAGAGCACGGACTTTGTCAGTTCGTGTAGCCAGAAGATGGAATAATGCAATCACCGCACCCTCAAACTCCGTTCCTATATAAAGCAAAACAGAGTAAACAACTCCATCTTTCTTTTTGAATTTTAAAGTAAAAAATTAGTGTGAATTTCTAATTAACAAGGTCTGGTATTAATTTATATTTGCAAAAGGACTGTACATGTGTTACGAGATATGTTGTACTGTAGTCCTATTAGAACATGTATTTCATAATGTAAGATTCCCTTCCAGCCTGCAGAATACAAGGACATTCAAGACACTGTCCTTTGTGATAAAGCCTATAGTTCTCAACCATGTGACAAAAACAATTCCCCCCCTTTTTTAAATGGAGAGGGAAGAAGTGGGAGAAGAAGAGAAAAGGAGTAGTGGAGAGGAGCAACAAGCAAGCACAGTAAATAAAAATGCCAGAAACTGCAGATGCAATCAATCAAGGTAAAATTTGGTTTAGGGTTTGGAGTTTACACATAAGCTATCTGATAACCTCTCTTTGGCCAAGGCTGGTCTCACAATGCAGCCAGGGACACTGAGGGCAAGACAGAGAATGGAAGATGGGACTCCCATTCTCCAAAGTGTCAAACATACTTCAGAGGGTAATGAAGAGACACTAAATACAGGAATGTCTTATTCACACACAGTAACTGTACCACAAACATCTCCTTTGAAAGTACTAAATCCACTACCTTTTCTATGTCTGTGCACCACAGTGTGCTAAAAATAAGGCACAGGATTCACACTAGGAAATCCAGATTCTTAAGATCAAGAAAGGATTAGGGTTATGAGAAAAAATGTCTCACTGCAATCACTAGAATTTAAAGTGGCAGAGGCAAACTTTTGGAGTGTTATTCTTGATAAAGTTATTCTTATTGATCTGGCAATGTTTATTCTCCATTTTTGGACAACAACTGTTAAAAGCTAATCAGCACCTCACTAAACCAACAGTTCCATAGTCAACTGCTACTCTGTAGTACAATAAAGTTAATTTCTAGCACGCAACAAGTAAAACTTGTGCTGTTATGGTTATCTGTGTAATGTACCTCTGCCAGTGTTAATAGTAGTGGGACTAAAGGCCTTCCAGACAATGGTTTCACAGATGTTGGTAGCAATAAAGAGGGAAATACCAGACCCCAAGCCGTAACCCTTCTGCAGCAGCTCATCTAACAGCAGCACAATCAAACCAGCAACAAACAACTGTGGGGAAAGAAATGCGAGTAAGCAGAAACAAGAATAAATCAGTCAAGAATTTAAGTATTAAAAATATTATTGATAATATTTTCATTATAATGTAGGAGTATTCAATATGAAATCTAGATGTCTTTTTTTTTTTTTTTTTAAAACCCCCACCACAGATTCAAAGTTAACAGGTCAGAAATTTAAGAGCAGGAGTCTTCTTGCTATCTTTACATAACTTTTCAGTATTGACAATAATAGTCACATTGTTTAATAAGTAATGTTTTCTACATAGAAGCGACGTGTTGGTTTCTTACATTGTGCATGGACTGCTTTGATAAGATTTCATTAGGATCTATTTGCACCCTTTAATCAGAAATTTCCTAAATACAGTGTCCACTGCTTTCAAATCCGCCTACTCCTGTTTTAAAACTTAACAGTTCTGACAAACGAGATCAAACACGACCCACTTATCTGGAACATCTTGAACATATTTAACCACTGCATGTATCTTTGTCCTTCTGGAAGACTTTATGCCTTTCACATATATGCATTACATACATTTAGGATGTGCTGTTTACAATGTTAAGAACACTTAGGAAAAGAGAAGAAAGCCAATGGTTTGTTAGGGGAAGTAGGAGAAGGGTCAGGATTTTCAATCCATCTGTACTATATCTGAATGTCACAGAAGTCCTTATTCATAGAAGAATTAATTATGTACCTGAATTATGATAAGGAGACAAATGCCAGCACCCATTTCAGCAGGATCTCCATACATCCCAGTCATGACATACACAATGGCCTGCCCAATGGTAATAATCATCCCGAACACTGAAACAAAAAGAAAGCAACGCTCATTTATAGACAGCTACTGAGTTAGTATACTAAGGATGTCTCGTATCTAGCATTTTAGTTATACACATTGGTTTGCCAAGAATAGAAATGTTTAGTAATTTAAACTTGAATAATGCTCACATTTCTGGGCTCCATTGAAAAGTGCTCTGTCTTTTGGTGTATCACCAACTTCAATGATCTTGGCACCAGCTAACAGCTGCATGATCAAACCAGATGTCACAATGGGCGAGATACCCAACTCCATCAAAGTGCCTGAAGAGGAAGAAAAATTATTAAACCACATCCCAAACCCCTGCACCTGTGAGGATCAGACCTTTAGAAAGCTTCTTAACCTGCAATAAAAAAAACCCAACCTATTCTTCATATCCTGTCAGTCAAACACTTTCCAGTCTAGTGATGTTTCAAACAGCTGTCAAAGAAAAGGATCACTATCTCCTAAAAATTAAGAATGCTGTGTCACAATCTGAAGTTTTGAAGGAAATGTGGGAGAAATGTGTGTAGCCTTTTACGTCAAACATTTTTGCGAAACTACACTACAATCCAAAGCTAATGTGTTCAGAGGCTGAAACCAAGAAGTTGTTAATTCTCCAGTATTTCACAACACTGAACTCTTCACTGGGGAGTTTTCCCATGGATTCTCCTCTCATGTCAGCCCTATCACTTAACTGCTTGGTCCATTTTGTGGACCATCAGAAAGGTCTCAGAAGGCCACTGTGATTCATCACTCACCAATCAGAGAATCGCTGAATTTTCAGCTGAAGGGGCAGGAGGCGTTTAGGAAGGCGGAATGTAGTTACCCACATTAGAACTTGCTGAGGGCAGCAGGATTAAATTAACACTTTTAAGAAAGAAGTCATGTGGCTATTAAAATATCTGATTTTTGTATTATCTACTAGCACCATGCTACCATCTCTGCCAGGATATTGGTTTGGTATCAGCTCTGAGGGTAAGAGGCTACCTATTGAAACAATACCTTCTGAGACATAGATATCTGCAGTGTAGCCTGTAACAGTTCAGGGCAACTGCTCCTGAAAATACTTTTAGCCTTCCGGCTCTCCAGCAGTCGGCTCTCCCGGGTAGAGACCCATGTCTCTCTCCATCCTGACTGGGATTTTTCCAGACTGCACAGTTCCCTGATTACAATGTGAGTTACCCAGCAAGTCACACTGCATGAGCTGGCCTGCTTTGCTTTCTCCTCTGAGGCTATATGCAGTATAATTGCACACAGTTAGAAGTTACCACACAGCCCTAAGTGAGCACATTTATACTTAAGGTGAAAGCATCACAGAGAAAACATTAAAAATAATAAAAGGACCTAAATGCATGCTAATAAGCTTACTAGTGATCACCCAACTCCGCAAGGGGTCTGGCAGGTGATCAGTCCTTCAAGCCCCACCACAGGGTTTTTCTGGGGTTACAAGTTCATAAGAGCTGTTATCTCATTCATCCTTTCCTTTATACAGTTTGGGCCTTTGATGTCATCCTCATATCTGCCGATCACCTGTTACAAAGGTCATCTCCTCAGGGTGAAGCTTCAAAAGGATGAGTTCTTCCATAACCAGCAGGGGTACATACACCTCCCCCAGAGATTTCCTGGGAAAGCCCTTTAACTGCGTTATCCCAAAAATCCATTCTTCTCTGGCACTTTGTGTAAAATAGTCATTTGAAGCGCATAACACTTTCCAGGGTTTACTGCATTTATAATACAGTTGATTCCAAAGCTATTAAAACATAATTCAATAAAACCTCCCAAAGATATTGCACATTTGGTCCTAAGCCAGCATTATAAATTTTGACTTTTTGAAGGTTTATTCATCCTTCAACGAATCACAGAAAAGTCCCTCCTTTCCGAGCACGTAGCAAGTTTAACTGCTTGCTCCAAATTTCAAAGAACCAAAATTAATATGTGGCCAGTTCAACATTTTATATTGTTTTCATAGTCAGAATCTTAACTATGAGGAAGAACAAAAAATGTACAGTTTTGATCCAAACAGGCCATATAAAGTCACCTTTTAAATTTATCTTTGTGTGCATGTTAAATTAAAAGGAGATAATATTCTGAAAAAATATATATGCAAGCCAAATATTTACATTGCAATATTATTTAGAGGCATCAGTTGGGGCTCAGGACAGAATTACTTCAGGCATGGTGCAAATGACAAACAAAGACAGCCCTAACAGGTTTGAT
Organism: Dermatemys mawii; assembly: GCA_007922305.1. Lineage (NCBI taxonomy): Eukaryota > Metazoa > Chordata > Testudines > Dermatemydidae > Dermatemys > Dermatemys mawii. Next base: position 9,148,282 of record ML677341.1, on the reverse strand, counting down.
TACCCTTCTTTCACTTGCAATGAATATACTGTCACATAAAACTATCAGGAAAGTTAACTTTAAAAAAAACAACAACAAGGGACCTAAACTGCAGCAGACTGAGAACAAATACAGATCAACTAAAACATAACAAGAATTAGCAATAGAGGCAGCATGCTCTGATAGACTGAGAGAAGGTCTAAGAGCTAGGAGTTCTAATCCCAGCTCTGTCAGAGGTGCACTGTGAACTTGAGCAAGCATCTTAACCTCTCTAACTTCAGTTTCCAGACCTGTAAAATTATTTGCTCATCTACTTTGTAGTTGTATTGTGTGGCTTAATTCACTAGGATTCATAAATCACATTCTGCTCCAAGCATCTCAGAAAGTGTAAACTAGTATTATCAATAAGTGGGAATCATTAATGTGCCCCATGTATTCATATGGCAGGTTACCGGTCATACATATTTGAGACACTCTTTCTAAAAGTAGAGCATCAAGCTGAATTTTGTTTGCCCCTCAGATGAAGCCAAATTCCCATGCTATTTTCAAAATAGGAGATACTTATATTGGCTTTTGAAAAGGTTATGAATTTAGAGTATTACATCTGTCCTAAAGACTCAAAGTACTTAACTCTGATTCCTGGACTCCATCAAACCAAATATTTTAAAATCAATGTAATGTCTATCAATTGTCAGTCATACCTGTTTAAATTAACACAATACTAGAGAGAAAAAGAGTGAAGAGAGATGACTAATCTACTCACCTCTGTTTGACGCAAGAATGACTCTCATCCAATAGAAAGGATCTGCAGAATCTGATGACATGATTCCAAACAAAGGTATCTGTAAAGATATGTATAGTATTAAACATCTAGACTTCTCTGTAAAGCTAGACTGCACAAAGTACAAACAAATACATACTATAACCAGTAATCCTGAACTGGTTTCAGGTTACAGATACGTTACTTAGGATAATTTATTCCAATATTCTTCATGTTTTGGACATTAAAACAAAAGCAATTTACTCTCTGAAGAAAATCCAAAGCACAATATCGGAGAGAGACATTTAATAACCTGTACAAATTAAATATGCTGGTCGTCCTGTGTTAGGAAGACAATAAAATAATAAATTCTATTGGTTTTGTATTTCACTGACATTTTTGCATCAGAGTGTTTGAGCTTCGGATGACTATATAAAAAAAGTTTTCAGATTTGAAAACGAAATCAGAATGCATTCTATTGCTAACTTAACATTACATTTGAGTCCTAATATTGCGTTTCTTTACGGTTAAGAGACATAGCAGAAAACTTAATAAAAATATTTTCACCAATGATTTATTCCCCAACCACAAAAATGAAATATTTAAAATCGTTTAACTATGAAAAGTACCATGAATGGAAACAATCACAAATTTAAGTCAATAAAAGCAAGCATGGTAATTAATTTAATCTTTCAGGTTTTGCTATCATAAATCAAACAGACCAGAAGAACATAAGAACGACCATACTGGGTCAGACAAAAGGTCCATCTAGCCCAGTATCCTGTCTACCGACAGGGGCCAATGCCAGGTGCCCCACAGAACATGAACAGAACAGGTAATTATCAAGTAATCCATTCCTTGTTATCCATTCCCAGCTTCTGGCAAACAGAGGCTAGGGACACCATCCCTGCCCATCCTGGCTAATAGCCATGGATAGACCTATCCGCCATGAATTTATTTAGTTCTTTTTATGAACCCTGTTATAGTCTTGGCCTTCATAACATCCTCTGGCAAGAAGTTCCACAAGTTGACTGTGCACTGTGCAAAAAAATACTTCCTTTTGTTTGTTTTAAACCTGCTGCCTATTAATTTCATTTGGTAACCCCTAGTTCTTGTGTTATGAGGACTAAACAACACTTCCTTATTTACTTTCTCCACAACAGTCATGATTTTATAGACCTCTATCATATCCCACCTTAGTCGTCTCTTTTCCAAGCTGAAAAGTCCCAGTCTTTTAATCTCTCCTCATATGGCAGCTGTTCCATAACCCTAATCATTTTTGTTGCCCTTTTCTGAAACTTTTCCAATTCTATTACATCTTCTTTGAGATGGGGCGACCACATCTGCACGCAGTATTCAAGGTGCGGGTGTATCATGGATTTATATAGAGACAGTGTGATATTTTCTGTCTTCTTATGTATCAATTTCTTGGCACATTGTTTTACAAACATTACTTAAATCTGTAAAAGCTTGCTTTTTAGTAACTAACATCTCTATCCATATGTCCATTAATTTTTTTATATTTAAACTGAAACAGTATTTAAAGAACTATTTCCTTGCAGAGTTTGCAATCCATACAGTGTGCCATCTTGTTAAAATTATGGCTAATTTAAAACAATCACACTTCTATTTTTTAAAAAACTTATTGTTACAACTTCTTAGTTACAAGATTAAAAAGACAAATATTTTTCAGTTTGTTTACTGTGTGAATTTAGCAGCACTTTGTATGTAGTTTCACTGTTTACTCTATTACCCTATTTGTATGGGTCTTTCACACACAATAACAAAGGAGAGAAATATATAGTTGTTAAATAAAGAGGAAAGATGATCTAGTAAAATCAAAGAAATTGTCAGAGGAAATCAGGGGTAGGTGTGAAACAAACTACTTTCACCTTATTTTCAAATGAGACTAGATTTCAAGTTGACAATTCCCTTCTAAGGTCTGAAAATTAGGGTGTAACAAGAAGTTAATTGGGGCGGGAGGGGAAATAGTATGAATTTTAACAAAGGACACTTCATAAGAGCAAGTTTAATTGACAGAGCCACTTAAATGTTTAATGTAAAATTACAAAGTAACTGAACTGGTACAGATATACAACGCATCCTCACTGCTCCAACTTTAAAAGTAAACATTGTACCCTCTTCGAGAAAAAGAGTGTGTGTAAAGAGGTACATACCTGACAGCACACTAAGAAAATGAACAGTGTAATGGCTGTCCATAGTACTTTCTCTCTGAACTGGATCTATAAAACAGAATTTAGAAAAAGTGGACTAATCACAAACCTGTGTTAACACTACATATGTAGAGATCATAATATAATATTATTATATGACATAAAATGCTACATATGTAGCAAGAGCCAGAGTATTCAACCATAACAGTAGATTTCTAACGCTGACTAATGTTTAACACTGATTATCGTATATATCTAATGTGACAGTAGTAAAGTTCCTATGTAATAACTGAAGAACACCGATTTGTAAGCTAGCTGTTGAGTTACACCATCTAACTTACACTGGCATTAGTGGAATGCTTATTATACATCTATAATACATTAATTCAAGAGGGACTGGGGCAGAAAAGCAATACAATGGCCTTAAAAAAGAACATCCCAGCACATACCTCCCAGAACATATCTGAAAAACAATGGGGAAAACTATTAGCTTCAAGGATCCTACCACCTTTTTCCAATAGTTTAGAGTAGTCCTCCATCTTTTTTGCACTCATATTTTAAGGCACGTCCTGTGATAACTAAAATCCATATTCCTTCTGGCTCTACAAGACTATGGTGAGACTTCAATGTTAAAGAAAACACAGCTTTGTATCACCCAGTACACCCTCAAGCCATAAAAGAAAGAAAAGTTTCTTTAGCTGTGGTCTGAAACTAAAGGAAAAAGGAAAGGAGTTTTCTGAGGCTATAGGCCAGATACAGAAAAAGGTCATCCAGGTACTACTGCCAGAAACAACAACCAGTACTGAAATAACACACAGTTTTCTGATCAGATATGTCTGGACACTTCACTCTGAAATTTTCTCACGTACAGTTGGTGCAAAATGAGTGACATAAGTGTCCTCCTTACAGTATTTTCAGTCTGTTCAAGTTCTTAGTTGTGGTTCATATTCCCCTGGTAGGCATAGTTAAAATCTGTTTGAACAGGATGTTTTCTAAACTATCTGTTTACAATAGTAATTACTTCCAGTATTAACATCTCCTATCAAAACTCACAGAAAATGCTTTTCCATAAGAGAGAAAAGCATAGAAGAAAAGGATATTTCTTGCTCTCATGGAATACAGTGGGAAAACTGATTTAAATGGGAGGAGGATTAGATGCAACTTTCACACATATTAGAAATTGATTAATGACGTGGAAGAAAACAAAATCCTTACTGATAAAGTTTGCAGATGACACAAAGATTGAGGATAGTAAATAATGAAGAGGCACTGATACAGAATAATCTGGATCATTGGCCCAGCTTAACAAAGAACTGACTGGGATGATTTAGTTGGGGTTGGTCCTGCCTTGAGCAGGGGATTGAACTAGATGACCTCCTGATGTCTCTTCGAACTCTCATCATCTACTATGATACTTGGCAAACTGGATGAGGGTAAACAATATGCATTTTAATGCAGTCAAATGTAAAGTACTACATCTAGGAGCAAAGAAATGTAAGCCATATTTACCAGATGGGGGACTCTATTCTGGGAACCAAGACTTGAGGATCATGGGGATAATCAGCTGAACACAAGCTCCCAGTGCAATGCTATGGTCAAAAGGGTGACTACAACCGTTGGTTATATAAACAGGGGAATATTGAGTATGGGTAGGGAGGTTATATTACCTCTGTATTTGACAGTGGTGTGAGCCCTACTGGAATACTGCATCCTGTTCAGGTGTCCACAATGCAAGAAGGATGTTGATAAATTGGAGAGGGTTCAGAGAAAAGAGTCATGAGAATCATTAAAGGAAAACATGCCTTATAAGTGAGAGACTCAAGGAGTTTGATCTGCTTCGCTTAAAAAAACAGAATTTAAGGGCTGATTTGATCAACTGGACAATAGAAGATGTCAGATATAGTCGAATGCCCCTTCTCTGACACACATTAGACAGCTGAAAGGGAACCCAGCCGCTGAGTTCCTGGGCATTTTAAGCCCCCCGTCCCCATCCACTGCTAAAGTCCTTGAGTCCCAAGGTCAGGGGTGGGCAAACTACAGCCCGCAGGCCAGATCTGGCCCCTTAGGGCTTTGGATCTGGCCCACGGGATTGCAACCCCCATGGTGCTGCGCTGCTTCTGGAAGAGGCTGGCACCACGTCCCTGCAGCCCCTGGGGAAGAGGAGGGACAGAGGATTCCTCGCGCTGCCACCCTGGAGCTGTTCCAGGACCCTGCTACCCAACCACCTGCCCTGAGCCCCCTGCTGTACCCCACCTGCACCTCAACCCTCTGCCCTGATCTCCCTCCTGCCCCCCAACCCCTTACCGAGCCCTCAGCCCCCTCTCACACTCCGCAATCTTCCCTGCACCCAAACTCCCTGCCCTGAGCCCCCTCATACATCCTGCAACACTCCTCTGCCCCAACCCCCTTCCTACACCCCATACTCCCTTCCGCACCCCAACCCCTTGCCCCAGCCCTACGTTCATGGGCCTGCATACAATTTCCCCACCCAGACATGGGCCTCGGGTCAAAAAGTTTGCTTGCCCCTGCCTTAGGCACACTCTTGGGATACAGACCCTCTGCGACACTGCACTCCAAATTCTTCAAAAGGATATTATGATATAATTATAGCATAATTATGATGTATTTTTTGCAAGATAAGTCATGTGAGGTGTCATTGGGAAAGTTATAATTTGCTGAATACGATTATCCTATTTGTATGCATGTATCATTTTTGTGTCTAAAGTTATGAATGTTGACTATATAACTGTATTTCAAATGTAGTTACACCTGGGTAATGCCCACTAGATAAGATGCTTTCAGTCTAGATAGTGGGCTGGGAAGGACCTGTTCAGGGCAATGGACCATTATGAAAAAACAATAGGCCTTCGGAGAAGCTTATCTCCCATCTGGGGAGCCTTCCTAAAAATGCTACAGACAGCCTCGGAGTAATGGCTGCTATGACTGTACAGGATATATGATGAGACCACAGGTCTCTAGACTCCATCTTGGGATATCAATATTTTTCCAGATTGGTCTGGGAACCAAGCTTTGAAACAAAGAGTTCCCACCATACGTAAAAGCTACATAAGACAAGGAGTGACATCATTTGATGTTCTTCACTCCCCACCCAAGACGACTCTTGGAAACACCTGAGGGACAAAGACTGAACTGGAGGAAGTGCTGGGCCCAGGCTAAAGATATTTCTAGCTGGTGAATGAAACACATGGGGATTCCAAGCTGTAAAGCAAGTGCAGCTTGCCCCTTCAGAACCTGCAGCCTGCTTTTACCATCTCTTAGGGCGAGAATCTGCTATTCACATCCAATCTATTTAGTATATTAAGCTTAGTTTGCATTTTTTTATTTGCTAGGTAATCTGCTTTGATCTGTTTACTATCACTTATAATCACTTAAAATCTACCTTTTGTAGTTAATAAACTTGTTTTTGCTTTATCTGAACCAGTGAGTTGGAGTGACGTTGGTTGGAATAATAATTCAAGGGCAAAGACTTTTGCATATTCCTCTCCACATTGAGAGAGGGTGTGAATTTTATGAGCTTACTCTGTACAATTCCCTGTGCAATGCAAGACGGTATAATTCTGGATTTATACTGCAGAGGGGGTGCACACAGGGAAGCTGGGAGTTACCTTCCTAATCAGGCATTAGTCAGAGAGCCTGCATGTAACTGCAGCTGGGTGTCGCCCTACCTGCATGTATGCTGGTAAAAGTGCAGGCAGGAGGGCTCTGCAGCTTGTCACAGCAGTACAGGGAGCTCACGGTCAGGGGCCTCAGTGGTACCCAGCTCCCAGACAGCACCCCAGGGGTGCCTTCCTAACAGCTAGAACCCACTGTCCAGCCCTTTATACACCCTCATAGCTTAAATAAACCCATTCCTAGAATTACACCCAAAGGTGAGAGACTTCTGGTTTACCTATTCCGGGGCCAAGTGGTAAGTGTAAAGCATACAACACAGACACTGACAAATTTATGTATTCTGTGTGAGATTATGAAGTCTTTGCAAGTAGCTGTATCAGACTGCACACTCTATTTGATTGCAAGGCTGATCTTACTATCTTTACTTTCCCACTTTTATCCTCCATCTTGAACTATAATTCCTGCGATGTGCTAGCATACGGCTATCAACAGACTTGTTACATTTTGAGGACTGTCCATCTATATGACAAAGAGATGGCTGCCGCCCAGAACAAACCATTTTTTCAAGTCTGAACTCAAAGGCAGAGGTAGCCTGGCCACAAACCTAGTAAGGGTTTCTGGTCACCTGTTGAGGCTGACGAGGGAGTCACTCAACAGAATATACTGGAAGATTATAAAAAAGGAGCATATTTGGTGACAATTTTCTCCAGCTGAAGAGGAGGCAGAAGCAATCCAACATATAGTGGGGCTGATGAGGCTAGGGACCCTGACTACATCCCTGAATACTGAGGAACCACAAGGACTCCTTAGGGAAAGGCAAGCTAGAGAGGGACACTGCTCAATTATCTGTACTCACATGCTTTATCTGTTAAGTAAAAGAACAATGGTATTAGATCCTGTACAAAGTGTCTATTACCTTCTTTATACTTGCCACAGGCCTCATTGCACAGTTAAACAGTAACCCAGAAAGCTCACACTTTTGGGTGGAGTTCTGGAAGTGGGTAACCTATGGGGAAGTCTGAATGGTCAGCACTGAGCCCAGGGGCTGAACAGCTGATTCCAGCTCTTAGGAGGGGATGCTAGATGAAGGTTTGCACCACAAGAGCATATTTAAGGACCCCAAGGATGGGGAATTGGCTCGGCTCTATTTAGGCTCCCGAGGCTTAAAACATCCAGGGACCCAGTGGCTGAGTCCCCTTACAACTGTCTACTGAGTGACTGAGGGAGGACATATGACAGAGAGCTCTTCAGCCTAACAGACAAAGGTGAAAAATTTTTACAGGGATAGTAATTAACCACTGAAACAATTTACCAAGAGTTGTATGAATTCCCCATGTCTGGAAATTTTAAAATTAACATAAGATGTTTTTCTAAAAGATATGCCATTGTTCAGACAGGAATTAATTTGAGGAAGTCTCAGATATCACAATGGTCCCTATAATAATCTATGAATTCACCCAATACAAGCAAAAATCAAAATGCAGCACTAACCTTTCTTTCAGGCTTCTGGATTTCAGGTAAAACTGCACAGAAAGGCTTAATAACTTCTAAAAACTTAACTGTTTAAAGAAAAAACATAAAATAAGTTTTTTCAAGTGAAATAATAGTAAACTGTTACTTATTATAGCACTCACTTTCTTGCCTAGGATTCAGTCTTTAAATATGCACATTAACTACCTCTATGACATTCAAAAAATATGTTGCATGCATAAATTCATACTCTTACCACTACCTGCAAATTAATGATTTGCGTTGATCTGAAGACAAAATATGGCAAAAGTTTGAGATGGAATTTAATGGTTATTAATAACAAGGTCAGTCTTTTCCTTCACATTTGGCTTGGTGTCATTTTTATACACCCATGAAAGGAAATAGTATATACAATAATGGCAGTGAGCTGGAACTTAAACATTAACTGAAGATGAATATCTGCTATCTTTCCATGTTAAGGATATACACAGACAAGATGTTGATTTATAATAGCGCTAAAATATGCATAGAAAAAAATCATCCTAAATCATATAATAGAATGGAATTTCCCAATGTAGTCACTTAAAAGAAATGCCTGTGATTTTAAGCCCTCTAAAATACTAGATATAATTGGAGCAGTGTGGGATTTTAGTTTCTTTAACATTTGATGTGGTTCTGCCTAATATTTCTATCTGAGAAATAGTGAACAAGCTAGATAGTAAGATCACTTTTACTGGAAAAAATTCCAGAGAAAAGAATGATGGGGGTATTTTTAGCTTCCAAAAAGAGTGCATTATAACATGCCACATTAGGTATGAATATCAGCGAAGATCCAGTCACCAATCCACTCACCCACAAATATGCAGGCAGAACTGAAATGATGCCTTTTCTAATTTTCTGATCTAATTGGGCTATATTTTTACACTTAAATACTTGGTACCATGAAATCATAAGACGGGTCTTTAAAACATGTTTCAATTATAAAGCTGAAATGACTCCATTGTTGGTAAACTAAGACCAGAAAATCCTACAAAAATCCAGCAGGTGCCAACAGATTAGCTGAATTATCTTGGCCTGATAGCAAACAGAAATTTGGAAACTGAACAGTCAGAATGAGTTTCAGTTTTCAAACCATATTCTTTTGCTTCTCTCAGTTTGTTGCTTCAGCCTATTCAGTGCATGCAAACACATGATACACACAGAATGAGGCCAGAGCTCCTGTACAGGGTATTTCGGCCAGTCTTATTGGACAGGCATTGTGTCACTAAGGCAGGCATGGCCCCACGTGGCCATGGGTGGCAATTCAGCAGGCAAGGGCAAAGCCTCACTTAGGCTAGTGTGGTCAAAGCCTCCTGACCTGGGCAGAACAAGCAAGCTGGACAAACCCACAGAAAGATCCACGGAACTGATGGTTCATTTTCCCTTACCCGGGGCAGGAATGTTCCATAAGGTGTATTATTCCCCAGCCAGGCAGAGTCATGTCCTCATGGGCATGGTCACCCCCAGCTTCTCTCAGCACATTCTAGTCACCCCATGGCCAATCCTCCCAACACCTCCCTTACAAGTCACAGCATCCCCCACACCTCCCATAACTCCCCTTTACCATCCCCCTACAGCCAAGGATTGTCCCTCCCTCGGGACTGCCCCATGCGCCTCAACCTAGTGTCTCTCTGACCCCCAGATCACCCCAGCCTAGTGTCTGTCAGTCTGCCCCCTTCCGGCCGTCCCCTGTCCTCAGCCTGGTGTCCCTCACTCAGGTCACCCCCAGACGCCCAGCCCCGGGAACTATCGGTCCGTCCGTCTTCCACCTCAAGTCGCCCGGCCCCGGGTACTGTCCTTCCCCGCCTCAGGTCGCCTCCGGTCGCCCAGCCGAGGAGCTGTCGGTCGGTCCGTTCCCGACTCAGGTCGTCCCTTCCCCCAGCCTCCTCTGTCGCCACCTGTCCGCTCCCGCTTCTCCGCCCGATACTCACTGCCCATGGCGGCGGGGTCCGGCCTGGCCGACGAGGGGGGGGGGGGTCAGGCCTTCTCCTCCCCCTGCAGCCTCCTTCTAGCTCCGAGGCGCCGGCTGCTGCCAGTCACGTGACTGCCGGCCCTGCTCCGCGACGCAGGTACGATCAGGACCCCTTCCCTCTACCGGTCCGGTAACGGATCAGGCAGCGCCGTGGCCACCCACTTCCTGAGCATTGGACGTGTGGGAGTCTGGGCGAGGCGCGGGACCCGGGACAACACCACCCTTCCCGGGAGGGACCCTTCACTCCGCGAAAATGACCCCGTTCCTTGACCCGCTCAGCGGACCAGGGCAGATGGCTCAGGCGCGGGGAAGTCAACTAAACGTGTTAAAGGACCCAAAGCGTCATCCCCGGCGCCTGTGCCGCGGCGGGTCAGAGGTCAAGGTCTGCGCCTTCTTCAGGCGGGGAGCGTCCACACGGGGGGTTGAGGTCCCATGCGACAAGGAGGGAGAGGGGCCCATGATGGGGCGCGCACAGAAATTGAACTTTGACCCCAGTTCGCTTTCCCCTCCCTTCCCCGTCCTGGGCTAGCCGGAGCTCGCTCGCTCCCGCACCGCCACCGGAGGAAATCTGCGTCCCCGACGACGCCGGGGTGGGCTGTGCCCCCGCTGGCCCCCCTCCAACCCGATGGGGGAGGGGGCTGCTGACGGGGCACCCACCGGTTCCCTCCCATGGCAGGAGGCCGGGGAGAGACGTTGATAGTTGCGGTCTTGACGCTTCACGGGAAGCCGTTCACACGCACCCTGCGCTCCGGCTGCAGACGGCTGGGGCACAGGAGAGCCAGGCTCCAGTCCCTGCTCTGCCGCAGCCGCCCTAGGGGAGCGGGGACTTCGCCGAGTGCTGTGAGAATAAATACAGTAAAGAGACCGCAGGCTCTGGCTGCAGGACGAGCAGGGGTCAGGCCCCTGCTTAGGGACGCAGCCCCCCTCCCCCGACTCTTAGTGGTGTAACTAGAATATAAATAGCAGCATAACCAGAGTTTTAAGGCGGGAGCTACCGCCGCAGCCCGGCTCAGACATACCTCCACTGTAGTTAAACTGCTATTTATATTCGCACTCAACGAGGTGTAGCGCTAGGCAGGCCCGAGCTGGGGAGTCATAGCCCTAGCTGGTACTGTAGGGAGAGTCCTAGCCCTCAACCAGCCCACATTCTCCAAGTCTAAGGGTAAGGTGCAGCTGGTGGTTTTCCTGTATTATAATGAAACCTGGTTGCAAGGGCAGATTCTCCTCTTCAAACCTTACTGTCATACTAAACAAGAGATTTACTTTCTTTCATCAGGGACAAAGAAGTTTTCAGTACTACCCTCCCTCGGCTGGAGAATTTCTAGACCTACTTCTACTTCCTGCTGTTTGTATTATATTTCTTGAATGTTGTAGAGGAATCCAGATTCCCAGCTCGAGTCAGTTCCTGCTTGGAAACACACGTATTGGTCCTCCTCGTTTAAGGAATATAAAAGCAGAAGTGCCAAACTTCCATTGAATTTTAACCAGATATAGGAGCCTACTTTCTTTTTTTTAAAAAAGAAAGAAAAGAAAAAGAAACCTCCCCCCACCTAGCCTACATGCAATTGGACAATGGCAGGATCTGCAAACTTTTTGCTATGGCCATAACACTCATTTCTCCAATCTTCCTTGTATTCAATATTCTAACAGTGGCTCCTAACCGCCGTAGGCCCACGGAAGGTGGGATGTTGAGGGCAAACAGCAGGGGCTTGAAAATCCCACAAAACTCAGCAACAGAGAAAAGGAAGGAAAGGGTTAAACATTTTAAAAACAAACATTTTAGCTACACAATACATAAATAATTAGGGCAGAGCAATAAAGTGACAAAGAACAAATGGGCTCAAGTTTAATTCAAAGACAGGATTCCAGGAGATGCAAATGGGCACAGTAGGACAAAATATACATTTCTATATATATATATATATATATATTTGAGAGAGAGAGAGAGAGAGAGAGAGTGAGAGAGAGAGAGAGAGTGAATTAATTTGAGAGGAAGGGGAGGAGGAAAAGGTGTTGTATTCTATTCTCTCCTCTCATTTTGATGTCTGTTTTGTCAAACACTGACCTTTTCAAGGAAGAGTTGTCTTTTTATGCATCTGTAGAGTGCTAACATGTAACAGTACCCATATAGGTTTAAACACAACTATCAACCTACATTACGGCTCTAAAGCATCAGTACTACTGTTACCATATGAAATCAAACAAGGTTAGAAAATAAGAGCTTATCCTCTTAGTTCTGTCCATTTCAGTGGAATGAAGATTTCTGGGAGAAAAGTGTAGGAAGATGGTCAATAAACAAAGACTGTTCCCACAAGGAGAAGTGTAGGGACTTAGGCATAGCTGTAGGTTTGGACTTCGTACATGCAATTGTCTAAGTTTATTATTGACAAGACATCACTTTCAACTTGAGAGAGGAAGGAGATTACGTAGAGCTCATGGAGTGGAGGGGGAAGAGGTGAGTATGCGCTCTGCTGATGCGGTATTAAATAAAGGAGAACAAAGAAATCAGGGACGTAAAGGGTGATGTACCACAAGGTCAAACTCTGAAGTGCCCACTTCAAATAGGGTTTGCTGAGTGAAGACAGTAGGTTAGTAATCACTGCATTCGGTCCCAGCTGTGGACAATGAGTAGATGCCAGTAGACTACTCAGCACTGGATGCTCACTGGTCCAGCTATGACTTCCAAGAAATAAAGAGCTAATTTACTAAGATATGCCTAAAGTTCTCCAGTACCTAACAGACAGAATGTAAAGAACACTAGCTGGGGCTGCTTACACTGACTGTATTATAACTAGCAAAAGTTTGAGATCTGCTGTTGCAATAGTACAGGCAGCATACCTAAGACTGGAAAGGCCAATGCTATTGTTGCTATTAACCCCAGGAGAATGCAACACAACATTCCACAAGTACTCCCTCCAGGAAGACAAAGTGTCACATAAGCTTCTGCTGCACTCTGCCAGCCAAAGTAACACGTTAAGCAACTGTTGACAAAGGTATAGTCTGGACACAAATTCCAGCATACTATTCCCTGCCTTGCTGAAGACTCCCTCTATGGCAGGGTCACTTAACCTCTTTGCTTCTAAGAAATGGGAGAAAAAACTGCCTCAGAGGAGTGTTCTGAAAATTAGTTTGTGATGCTTAAGATAAAAGCAATATAATTTTAAAAATCAATGGGACTACTTATGTTAGTACCTACCAGCATAAGGGCTCCACAGTCTAGTCTACTGAACAAAAAAAGTTGCAGTGAAAACAAAGGTTTAAAATCTAAATCCCTGCCTGGAGCTGTTAACTTCTCCCCACTAGGTGTATCTTAGCCCTACAGAGTGCCTTCCAAGGGCTTGGATGGCAAGTATACAATAGAGCACCACCCCACTATCCACATGAAAAGGGTGAGAGCCAGTGCAGATTTGGGGATTACTATTTGGTCCAATATCTCTTATGTTTGTGTGCACTTTATATTTTGTACATATGATGTCTCTGATTGAAGATCTCTGTCCATGTCTTAGGAGCTCACTTAAGAGAATTTGTACTGAAAAATACATTTTACATAAGTTAGTGACAGCTGGGAAAAAAATCTGAAAGTGAACTTCTTATGCAACTCTTAGAACTTATGTCACAGTACTGAAGTGCTTACATAAATAATGCTATAGCAATATTTTGTTAACACTTTTCTAAGCGCCAGCCAAAAAAGCCAAAGGAGGTCATTTAACTTTTACATTAAAAAAGAACTGCAGTATTCAGTGTTCCAAATGCTAGATATCAAATAATCCAATTTAAACTTATATTGCACTGCATGCATTTCTGCCATTCAAATCTTTCTTAAAAAGCCAAGCCAAGAGTTAAACTGATGAACTGCAGCTACATTTCTCATCCACTAAGATCAGACAGCTGCACATTAGAGATGTGTTATCTCAGATTGCAATAAGTTACAGAACTCAGCACAGAAAAGGGCTTGGAAATGGAAATATAGGGTAAAAATTAGTACTGTATTACAGTAATACATGCAGTAAATGATATCTGATCTCTCATTCAAGAGCGTTGGCATACGAGCAACAGAAATGAACAAGGTAATTAGCCATTTTGATACATCATCACACCTCAGAAAACAATGGCTAATTCTTCAAAAATGAGTGAGTGAGTTTTTTGTTAAAGAAAGGTGCTGGTTTCACAGTCCTGGAGGCTAGAGCTCTCTGTTTATCCTCAGAACACAACACAGACAGACAGCACCGTTTTCCCATATACTGCCTAGCCATTGTGCCTCAACCTTGACGCAGAGGCACTGCTCAGGGGTGAGAAGATAATTGAATGAGCCATGGACACAACTCTCTGCTGAAACTGTCAATCAGAGAACCCCAGGGAAGTGGTATTTTTCCCCCACCCCCGCCCACTCCCAGAGAGAAAGGGACTGAGACCCATCAAACCTGGTTCTCAAAGGCACTCAAAACACTTTATTGTTATAGAAATGCCATAGTTGAAGGCATTACTCAATTCTTAAACATCCACTGAGGTTTTAAAAAAACCTACATTTAAAGTCAAGGGAAAACTGTTCCCACAAATGAACAATACCAAAGAACTATGGATTTATACTGCTATGTGGGATAATGCTTTACAAATTAAACATCTAATTTCTCAGTTAACTAACTGATTTCACTGCAGATTAGTTTTTATAGAATGAAAAAAATACAGAAAAGGACAGCAAGATCTTGCAAGGTTCTCCTCATCAATTCTTTGAGATCTCATTTGAAGTTAAGTGTGCTTAGCACATTACAGTAAAGTTTCAGCATCTTGTAAAACTAGTTTCTGAAGGAAGAAATTCCAAGCAGCATGGTGTGAAATTGCTGTATATTGTTCCCTCTGCATAATACACATAGGCTGAGGTCATTATGGGTTTTGTTGCATCTGTACATTTAAAGAACTGTCTGTTCTTTCCAGAACAGTTCCTGATTTGTTCTTCCTTTTTAGGATGAAAAAAGGCCAAGGGCTTTTCCCTGTAAGGAGTTTACAACTTTATAAGAAACTGGTTTCCAAGTAGAGAGGTCTTAGACAAAAGTTTTGGCAAGGAGGTCTTCCTGTTGCTGCTGGTGTAGTGTTCCAATGCCCACTGCTGGAGCTGGTAAGGGCGGTCTACTTGCAAGAAGGAGCTGCAATTAAAGTTCAAGGTGTGGGGTGGGGAATAGTGATTTAGACTGATGTCTGATTAAGATTGATTTTACTCATTTAACATGATTCTATGCCATTATCACCATGACATGTGAATGCCTCAAAATAAATGAAACACACACTGGATCCTTGAGCCCCACATATACATGATTCAGGAAGCTATTGCTGTCCTTTTACTAATCTAAAAGCATCTGCTTCACCCTAACTTAACAATGGGATGATTGCCTGAGTAAACTATGCTCCCAAGCCCAAAATATTCAAGGTGACAGTCCACCCAAAGGAGATTTCACAACGGAGGACCCATAGGATCCCCAAAAATTGAGTTCCAAGAATGAGAGCAAAAGTGCCTCAGCAGATCTTAACCACCACAATGGGACATAAGGGGAGAGGTGATCTCCTAAAGAGCTGGGTTTCAGACCACTAAGGCAGTGTGGCTGTCTGGATAGAACTCTTGACTAGGATTCTGGAGATAGGGGTTTTAGTCCTGGCTCTCCTGACAAGCTGTGAGACCTTGGGAAAGGCACTGAGGCAGATCCACAGGAGACCACCCTAACCACTGAGCTATGGGATATTCTGGGGTAGGGCTCTCTCATCATCTGTTATTGTTCCACTCTGCACAATTAAATATTAACTAGGCATTAGATTATGAGAAGGACTATATAACCCAATGGTTAGGGGCCCTCTCCCCAAATTCAAATCTCTTCCTGCCATCAGTGAGAAAGGGGAATTGAACTCAGGCCTCCCACATTCCTGGGGAGTTTTCTAAAGGTTATAGACTGTTGCCAACCCTAATCACACAGATATCCCTTCCCTGAGGCCCTCCCTCCATTACTTGCTCTCACTCACTTTCACCAGGGTGGGGCATGGGTGCAGACACTGACCTGGTTCCATGGGGTTGGGAGTGTAGGAGAGGATTGGAGTGCAGGTGGCAGCTGGGAGGTGAGCTTCAGGAGGAGGGAGGGGTGCAGGCTCTGGCCAGGCAGCTCCCAGCAGCAGTGCAGGGGGCTAAGGTAGGCCTTCTACCGGCCCTGGCCCCATGCTCCTCCCAGAAGCAGCCAGCATGCCCCTGCAGGGTAGGGGGGAGGAGTGCCCCCAGTTCCTGGCCAGTAGGAACTGTGGAGTTGCCACTCAGGGTGGGGGCAGCACACAGAGACCCCCCGGCCATCACTACACCTCCCCCACCCCCCATGCACAGGGACATGCTGGCCACTTCTGGGAGTGGAGCAGAGTCAGGGCAGGCAGGGAGCCTGCCTTAGCCCTGCTGCACTTTTAGCAGCCTCAAATCTCCCTGTTTGGCTTCAGTAGCCTCCAGGAGGTAGAGCCAGATTCCAGGAGACTCCTGGCAAAACTGGGAGGATTGGCAACCCGGGGAGGCAGGAGCTGAACACTACCTCCTCTGGCCATTCTGTATGGGTTTAGACATGCTTTTTATTGGATCAGGTCCCAAAGGCAACACAAGTGTGGGAACAACTCGTTTGTGCATCCCACTGAGCTGCTGGGCGATGTCAGGAGTTAAGAAACTGTGCACAGGCCCAGGAGCTAAAATTCAGAGGCCTCAGGAACTGCAGAGGTGGAAACTTAGCTACTACTTAGCCCTGTTGACTTCCTATGCAGAAGTTTCAGGAATGCCAGTGGTACCTAAGAACATAAGAATGGCCATATGGGGTCAGATCAAAGGTCCATCAAGCCCAGTAGCCTGTCCTCTGACAGTGGCCAATGGAAGATGCCCCAAAGGGAATGAACAGACAGGTTATCATGTAGTGATCCATGGTCTGTCACCCAATCCCAGCTTCTGGCAAACAGAGGCTTGGGACACCATTCCTGCCCATCCTGGCTAATAGCCATTGATGGACCTATCTAGCTCCCTTTCGAACCCCGTTATAGTATTGCCTTCACTACATCCTCTGCAAGTAGTTCCAGAGTTTAACAGTGTGGTGTGTAAAAGAATACTTTCTTTTGTTTGTTTTAAATCTGCTACCCATTAATTTCATTTGGTGTCTCCTTGTTCTTGTATTATAAGGAGGAGTAAATAACACTTCCTTATTGACTTTCTCTATACCACTCATGATTTTATAGACCTCTATCATATCCCTACTTAGTCATCTCTTTTCCAAGCTGAAAAGTCCCAGTCTTATTAATCTCTCCTCATACGGCAGCTGTTCCTTAACCCTAATAATTTTTGTTGCCCTTTTCTGAACTTTTTCCAATTCCAATATATCTTTTTTGAGATGTGGTGACCACGTCTGCACGCAGTATTCAAGATATGGGCATACCATTGATTTATATAGGGGCAATATGATATTTTCTGTCTTATTATATATCCCTTTCTTACTGATTCCCAACATTCTGTTAGGGTTTTTTTGACTGCTGCTGCACATTGAGTGGATGATTTCAGAAAACTATCCACAATGACTCCAAGATCTCTTTAAAATGAGTGGTAACAGCTAATTTAGATCCCATCATTGTATATGTGCAGTTAGGATTATGTTTTCCAATGTGCATAACTTTGCATTTATCAAGGTTCAATTTCATCTGCCATTTTGTTACCCACTCACCCAGTTTTGAGAGATCCTTTTGTAGCTCTTCGCAGTCTGCCTGTGACTTATCTATCTTGAGTAGTTTTGTATCATCAGCAAATTTTGCCACCTCACTGTTTACCCCTTTTTCCAGATGGTTTATTAATGTGTTAAATAGAACTGGGCCCAGTAAGATCCCTGGGGGACACCACTATTTATCTCTCTCCATTCTGAAAACTGATCATTTATTGCTACCCTTTGTTTCCTATCTTTTAACCATGAGAGAACCTTCCCTCTTATCCCACAACTGCTTATTTTGCTTAATAGCCTTTGGTGAGGGACTGTGTCAAAGGCTTTCTAAAAACCTAAATACACTTGACCCCCCTCAAAGAACTCTAGTAGATTGTAAAGGGAAATCGTGCCTCACCAAAAAACATGTTGACTATTCCCCAATAAATTATGTTCATCTACGTGTTGGACAGTTTTGACCAATTTGCCTGGTACTGAAGAGGGGCATACTGGTCTGTAGTTGCCAGGGTCACCTCTGGAGCCATTTTTAAAAAATGGCATCACATTAGCTATCCTCCAATCATTTGGTACAGAAGCTGATTTAAATGATAAGTTACAGATGACAGTTAGTAGTCCTGCAATTTCACATTTGAGTCCCTTCCAGAACTCTTGGGTGAATACCACCAGGTCATGGAGACTTATTACTGTTTAGTTTATCAATTTGTTCCAAAACCTCCTCTAATGACACTAGAATTTGAGACAATTTCTCAGATCTGTCACCCAAAAAGAATGGCTCAGGTTTGGGAATCTCCCTCACATCCTCAACAGTGAAGAACGATGCAGAGAATTCATTTAGTTTCTCCACAATGGCCTTATCGTCTTTGAGTGCTCCTTTAGCATCTCTATCGTTCAGTGGCCCCACTAGTTGTGTAGAAGGCTTTCTGCTTCTGAGGTATTTAAAAACATTTTTGCTATTACTTTTGGAGGCTTTGGCTAGCTGTTGGACTTAAGCACTTAAAATGGACACCTACGCCCCTACTAGTTGGGGCCTGTTTATCTTGTCTATTTATATCGTGAACTCTTCGGGGCAGGGTTCCTCACTGTTTGTAGAACACCTCACACAACAAAGCCCCAATTCTTGCTGTGACCACTGTGATACTACTATAACATACATAATAGCTTAAGTTGGAATATTACACTCAAATGAGGGTTTTTATATTTATGAATATTAAACTAATCACTACTCCTCCTTGGTAGCAAAAGATATATAGTATCTAAAGACTCAATCATCAATTTTAAAAAAGAGCACTGTAAACCTTACCTTACATGCCAGCTGCTTCTCAAACCTTGGTGACACAAAGGCCCAGGGACCCATATTCTGTGGCTCCTCCTGACTCCAAATAAAATCTGTAGGAAAGATAAGAGGTCATGTGTTTGTATATTTCATATATACACCAATTGACCTTATCACTGAATCCAGAAACAGGTACTAATGAGTCTCTGAACTCCTTCTCTTAGTTGTATGTTCCCATTCCATCTACCACAGCAAAGGCACCACCCTTCAGTCTGAGGATTACTACACTGGACTGACTTTGTTACCACACAATGCTGCAGCCAGGGGTGAAAATAAATGTGGATAAAAATTCATGTTTTGAGAACAAATTATTCTTCCCATTTCTTTCTGTTCCTCTACCTCCATATCCTTGCATTACAGAGATCACCCCCTCACTTGCATGTGCTTTGAAGGATATTCCTCCCTCAAGGCCAAGGGATCCAGCAGTGGTGATCAATAGGAAAAATACCAATTAACTGATTTACAATACATTTAAACAAATATTGCAGAAGTAAACCATTGTATTAATAAGCTTTTTTGGGCAAGGATTGTGTCTTAGTCTGTACAGGGCCTTGCACAATGGGAACCCAACTTCAACTGGACTCCCAAATTCTACTGTAATACAAATTGAATTTGTATTACTACTAACATGTAATTTTAGCACTGCCATCTGCTGGATAGATTCAGAACTGCTTATTTACATCAAAGGTTCCATACTAGTGTATTCCCCTATGGTGCAAGTGGTAAGGACTTGTGTTTCTAAAGCAGCAGATCTGAAGGCATATTGGAGGGCGGGACGGACAACGAAACCAAAAACCAAATTTAGACCTTTTAATCCTAAAAGCAAAGAACAATGTGGAGCTCCTAAAGAGCCATGAATGTGTTTCAATACTTTAGAAGAGGTTAAATGCACAGTATAAAAATCTGCCTGACCTTTGGCATTTTTGTACTTGTTCATCTCTTGCTGTAGAGCTTCCAGGGGGAAAGGACACAGTTCTTCTAGTCTGACAATAGCAGTGCTGTGCTGCTTCTCTTCTAGTGCCTCTCTCTGTTTCACTAAAGCATAGTAATGCTTGCCAGAACAGAGCACCACTCGTCTGATGCTAAAAGGCAGAAAAAATGAAGTGTTTTCAAATACAGCATTTTAAAAGAGACCCTACACAGCCACTTGTTATACATCAAATCCTAAACTTTTAGCTTTTTCTTTTAAAAAGAGAAAACTGGACAAGGCCAAAGTGCTGACTATCAGATCAAAAGAAAGAAAAGAAGCCAGAAGAGGAAGGACTGTCCAGTTATTAAGTTCCTAGTCTTCGATCAACTTCCTGCTCCGCCCCAGAGTTGGGAAAGTCATTCAGCCCTGGTCTACACTAGGAGAGGGAAGGGAGAATTGATCTAAAATACGCAACTTCAGCTACAAAAACAGTGTAGCTGAAGTAGATGTACATAGACTGACTTACCGCGGCATCTTCACGGCGGTAAGTTGACTGCTGCTGCTCCCCCATCGACTCCACCTGTGCCTCTCATGGCGGTAGAATACAGGAATCGACAGGAGAGCGCTCGGGGATCAATTTATCGTGTATAGACTAAACTCAGTAAATCTCACAGCATCGATCCCCACCATACTATAGACCTGTCCTTAGTCTCTCTGTGCCTCCGTTTCTCATCGGTTAAGTGTGGATAATAGTACTTCCCTAACTTATAAGGGTGTTGAGGATAAATACATTAAAGATTTTGAGTCATTCTGATTCTACATTGATATTAGCCAGATAAGTACCACAGATAGAAGCTTATTCAAACAGAGCTCTTCAGATTCTTTCCTAAGGAAAGGAAAGACACACAAAACATACTTTTGAAATATAGTTCTCTGCTGCAGCCATGGTTCTCATCTCTACAGACTCCTCACTTAGCAAGTTACGTGTTCAAAGACCAATATACCAAAAAATATTATTTTTCTCATAAAAATAGCAGCAGAGTGGGGGATTCATTTGTTTATGAAAGAGCAGCACTGGTCAGTGTCAAGCACACTACAGGCAGAGGCAAGATAAATCACCAAACTCAAGCTCTCTGAATGCACCTGAGCTCAGGCCTCAATGACTATATCCTTCTCCCTCCTGCCATTTCATTCCTGGGGCTCCTTTACCAACTGTCAGTTGTGCTGAAGTTTCTGGTGGTGTAAGATATACCCACCAACTGTGCAGAGATCATATTTCCTAAAAGATTAGATCAGTCTCTTTTATGTGCAGGGCAAAACCTTCAGGCCTAATTCAGCTCTTATTTATAGGGATGTAAATCTGGGCTAACTAATGAAATCAGTGGAGTAAGTTTTACAGAGGTGATGAGAATAAAAGTCTACCTTAGGTTTGCTATTGATCCTGTTTATTTTTTCTTCACAAAAATTATCAGAAATGAATTTGAGGGAAAAAACTTGTTTTACAGCCAGTTATGCTTACATAATTGTGAGCATTAGAAACAAGAATCAAGTTACCTGTTAGGATCCACTGACAAATCACCAATTACAGGCTTGAATGTTGTCCCTGGGGCCATTTCTTCAAAATTTGACACTGCCCCCTAAGAGGGGAAAAAGTAGGATATTTAACTTATGGTTTTCAAATCTAAAAATCAATGTACTGTATACGGATTAAAATATGATCCCAAAGAAAATCCCCCTAAGTCTTGTACTACTGGTTATTGATCAGAAAAGTTTGTCAGTCAGTGGTTTATGGGGATTCTGAGTTTCTTGGCATAAAATTCATTATTAACAATGGTTACAAATCAAACTGAATTAACAGCTGATGCCAAGGGATTAGAGAGACATTGTAAAACAAATTTTAGTCCACAGATTTACACTAAAATTATTTTACTGAAACTATGATGAAGAGTTTTCTAGGCGTTTTTTGTTTTGTTCTGTTTTAATTTCCAGGATTTCCTCTCACCCTCTTGAAAGGGCAAACAGGGTAAGAATTAAAAACAAACAAACAAAAAAAGCCATTCTTTGCCAACGCTGTGAATGCCAAAACACAGCAGGACATTTTGCTAATGCATGAGAACCAAGAAGTGAAACTCTAAGATAAGTGAAATGGAAAAAGCAAACTTAAGTGGAGAAAGTCAAATTAGGTATTATTTTCACTAAAATCCTTTTGAAAACCATTGTAGTGTCAATGTGATGAAAAAAATCTGTGTAAACATACTTATATCAGTGTCAAGAATCAGAGAGGTAGCCGTGTTAGTCTGGAATTGCAGACGTGACAAAGAGTCCTGTGGCACCTTAAAGGCTAACTAAAGTATTAGAGCATAAGCTTTCATGGGCTAATACTCACTTCGTCGGATGCAAGCAGACTTCATGGGTATTAGCCCACGAAAGCTTATGCTCTAATACTTCAGTTAGTCTTTAAAGGTGCCACAGGACTCTGTCACTTATATCAGTGTAAAACTCTTATATTGGCTTAGCTTACACTGGCAAAGTTTACAGATGCATACTAAACCAATATAAGCCATGTTTAAATAGATTTATGAAGGCCAATGCACAAAGTTTGAACCAGTTTAAACTGGTGCAAACCACACTTAGTTAAACTGGTGTAACGGGGTGTTTTAGACTAGGTCTTAGAGGGTAAAACCAAACTAAAAGTAACCCTAGCAGAGAGTGTTTCTACTTACTGGAAATCTGAGTAGCATTTTGGGAGAAGCAACAATTAAAGGTTTCCGGAAGTTTCGGATCATCTGCCTACGGAGCAAATGGAAATACTGTGCTGGGGTGGTTGGATGCACAACTGACATGTTCACGTTGTCACCATCAACTCCTTCTTCTGCACTGTCACACGTCTACATGCAAGCAGAACAAAATAATCCCTCACCAAGAAGTAAGCTGTCAACCAAACATGCTTGATACAGCACAAATGACAGATACAATCACTGATGTTTGTACAGGGAACAGATATACACTCCAATTTGTGCTGAAGGTCTCAACTTACATGAAAAGGTGATAAACAAATGAAGTCACTCTAATATTTTATGAAACACTGCTAACATCTCAGCTCAACTACAAAACCAGGACCCTTGATTCTATTGCTTTTAAGAGCACAAATGGGCTCTTAAACAACTTCTGTATTTAATCCCAGACCCACACACACTGCAATCACCTAGTGAGTTTGTAAAGCACTTCAGGAGTTACAAAGATGTGTTATACCCTTTAAAAATAAAATATTTAAAATGCAACATTTTTTTAAGATAGCAACAATAGCAAAATGATAATATGCAGTTCTGAAGTGCTTTCCAGTAGAGCCATGGTTCTCAAATGTGGTCCACCACTTGTTCAGGGAAAGCCCCTGGCGCGCCAGGCCAGTTTGTTTACCTGCTGCCTCCGCAAGTTCAGCTGATCGCAGCTCCCACTGGCTGTGGTTCACTGCTCCAGGCCAATGGGAGCTGCGGAAAGCAGCGGACAGCACATCCCTCGGCCCGCGCCGCTTCCCGCAGCCCGCATTGGCCTGGAGCAATGAACCACGGCCAGTGGGAGCTGCGATCGGCCGAACCTGCGAAGGCAGCAGGTAAACAACCTGGATTGGCACGCCAGGGACTTTCCCTGAACAAGCGGTGGACCAGAATTGAGAACCACTGCAACAGAGGATTCCAAAGTCCCTTTGCAAATAGTGAATTCATCCTTAAAACACACCTACGTGGCAGGTAAATATTGTTCCCACTGAAGGTCAGTTTCCTTATTGGCTAAATGGCTCATCTAAAAATCACACATGAAGTTTGTTTCAGAGCCTAGAACAGACTTGCACCTTAAGCACATGATCACCCTTTCTCCCAATCCATGCCATTTCTTTTTCATAGCAACCATCTTAGTTATATGATCTTGCAGAGACTTATCAACCCCAAGCCTTTAATTCAAAGTGGATGAAAATTCATGATCTTAAAAAAAGAATACATATTTTCTTTTTAAAAAATAAACCTAATTAAAATTGAACTGATGACAACCTACATTAAGGCCTAAACTTACTATAATCATTTAAAATTGAACAAAAAAAATATTCAAGCAGTGCATGTTTACTGCCAAAGTTTTAAAGAAAGTCAAATCACTGAGCTTGTGGAAGTCTCTGCCTATTGCACCTGAAGTACTAAACTAGCTTTTCAGCCTTTTCTTCAGGTGAAAAGATACTGTGTTCTTTATTTCATTTAACTAGTTCAGTCCAATTCAATGACTAGTTCATCCAAAGTTGAAAAATAAATTGGGAGTTGAAAAGAGCAGGAGAGTTTGTTTTCGTCTACCCATTTATAAAGAAAAGCTAGGTTCAAGAGGATGAGATCTGCTAGTTCTAAAATCTGGAAGGATATGATGACCAGAAACAATCAGTTCTGTACAAATAATTCCTTTTAAAAAAATAAAAACTTAATTCAAAAAAAGTGTTCTGAATTCAAAACATTTTGATAAACTCATTTCTCATAAAAATGTACTCATATAAAGGATAGGTTTTTTTAATCAAAAATAATTGTACATGCTGTTTTTATATATTTTTAACTCAATTCCAATTTTCATTCAAATGCAGCATTCAAGTAAAAAATTAGAGAGACAAGATGGATGAAGTAATTTCTTTTATTGGACCAATTTCTGTTGGTGAGAGAGAGATAAGCTTTGAAGAGGAGCTTTGTGTAAGCTGGAAAACTTGTCTATTTCACCAACAAAAGCTGGTCCAATAAAAGATATTGCCACACATCTCTCTAATATACTGGGATCAACACAACTACGACAATACTACAAAAAACTAAAATATTAATCTAATAAATAAGAAAAGCATTTTCTATTACAATAAAATATTTTCTAATATAATAAAAAAATTTTAAAAATAAGAATCTGAATAAATGTAGATTAATCTATACAGTTAGTTAAATAAATGTATATAGATATAGTACATCCAAAGAGAAGAATCAAATTTTGCACAAAGGCTGTATTTAGTTGCAGATCAACCTTTTAATCATTACCAATCAATGAGAATCAACCTCTCTTTGAGGGGGTGGAGAGGAAAAGGACAAATGCAAAACACGATTAAAAATCAATGATTTATATCAAGGCTTCCTGCTGGCTAATTTAAATCAATCTACACTGCTTAATTTGACTGGCGAGTGCTACAGGCATGTAGAAACTTTTAATAGAACAGCCTTCCTGAAGCATCTGAGATTGACATGCATTGATAGAGGGTATGACACAGGCAGGTGTGTCCAGCTACCTGTAAGAAACGTTCCATTCGGCAGGAAGAGTGTTCAGGGCCTGCACCATCATAGCCATGGGGAAGGAGAATGACTATCCCGCTTTGCAAGAGCCACTTAGCTTCACCTACAGAGGAAGGATCCAGGGGGAGGAGAGAAAAAAAAAAAAGGAGTTACACAGAGCGTAACTCAACATTGTAGAGCATGTCACTTAGTAAGTCTATGCAAATCATCTCCCAAAGGTTTGCACACACACAAAATATCTAGCAAGATATTGTCTTTAAACAAAGAGAACTATGCAACTTCCTGTAGGAGTGTAGTGGGCAGTTTGAAATTCTGATAAAGTACAACTTTGATTATCTGAAAGTGTCTGAGGACACTGAACCCTTTGTGTAAATCAGAGACACTGGGTTCAGAGGAGGGTTTTAAGTCTGCGGTACTGATGCTAATTCCCCGTGTTTCAATTATAAATCCTAAATTCTGTTTTAAAAGTTGCACCAAAAAAAGTTACATGCTATTCCGATTAGGCAGGTGATCAATTAAAAGCCACTCTAAATAAAAGAAAAAAAAAAATCCAAGAACATTTAAAGTTCAACAAAATGTACTGAATAAAAGTAATTCACTGAATGTAGTCTTTTTAAATATTTATTTGGAGATTGCTATATCAAAATACCAGCACTGAGAATTTTATACCTATTTAACCTCTGTAAGTTATTTCTTAATTAGTTGCCACTGTTGAAATGTGTCCATCCAAAGCAGAGTGTATGCTAATACTGTGCTGCTTAAGGATCATTTCCTATTCTCAGTTTGCCAGTTTCCTGGGAACTGTGTCAATAAAGTGCCATCTCAGATTAAAGTCTAGTGCGCTGGAACAACAATTTACAACTCTGACAATTCCTTCTTTCAAACGGAAACTGAAATCTGTGATAGATCTAGATAAACTGGACACACACACAATTTATATTATATATATACACATACATACACACACACACACACACCACGAACTATCTATATATCTGTGTCTGGTTGTAAATTCAATTTGGCTTTATTAATGCTATTTGTAATGGTAACAGTCATTGTGTAGCCATTTTATAGCAGGAATTTTACACGTAGGGGAGAGTTTAGGTTTGGAAACCTGTGCCAGAGCACTCATAGGCAATCAAAAATGGACTGTCTCCCCCGTAAGGGCTTGTATCTGATCCAGAGTCTCACAACAGGAGACAAAAATCAGACTAAGGAAGATTGTGTTCAAGAGTTGGTGGTTTTCCCATAGATCTACAGAACTCTTGTGCTTTTCAGAAGTGTGCACTGCAAGGAACCCTTTGCTAAGTCTTTATTTCCTTGCTTTACCACCACTTTCAGGGACAACGTGCCAACTAGGAACCAGAGCTCCCACAGCCAGGCGGTCTTTGAGGGGCAATCGGTCCACATAGCCTAGGGGCTTGAGAAGACCATAGCACTAGTTCCAGAGCCTAGGTAGCAGGACTGTGTGGTCCTACAGCTTAAGAAGGATGTCAGACATGAGGTCAGTATTGCTGTTTTATCCCTTCAGCGCCAACTGGCAGGGGCTCCACCATAGCAAGCCTGATGCACTCTCTTTGCCAACATACTTGTCATAATATGTATCTAAAGGGTGTCATGTAGGATATCCTATGAAACTGGTGCCATAGTGGTCCTAAAAATCATTGTGTGAAGCATGTAAGTGTTGTGTACAAAAAGAGATGTGTGCAGGAAATATGTTCTTACAATGTGTTTGGGGGGCAGTGCATAAACCCAGCCTGCCCTAGACAAAGGTATGCATACCTACCTGTCTGACCGGTTGGCTACAGGCAGAGGACTATGAAAGTATGTTTATATATAAGGTTAACAAAGTCATCAAGCTAACAAACAGCACAGACAACAGTTTGGCGATCATGCCGGGAACAGAATCTGCACCACCGGAAGCCTTCCAGGCTCTTGAGCCCAGACAATGGATTTGGGGTAATAAGGGGAGGGAAAAAAAAAAACGTTAGTGATATATCACTTAGGGGGCATGGGGAACATCACTTTCTGAGTCTGTGAAAGTTGGAATCCCTGACCAGGAGGGTTAGAGACATCAGTAACTTAAGTGAAAAAACTTCATAGGCAAAGATTGTAATTTGCTAACATTAAATTTTATCCCCTAGAAAGCATGTTTTGTTTTGCTTGTAACCATACTTGTCTTTTCCCCTCTTGCTTAGTATCACTTAAACCTCTCTTTATTAACAAGCCTATTTTTAGTTTTACCATAAACCATCTCAGTGTTGTTACTGAAGTAAAGTGTGAGTCTTCAGCTAAACTAATAGTCTGGTATGTACTCTCTTTGGAGACAGAAAGCAAGTTTGCTGTGAGTGTCCATTGAGAGGGACTGGAACCTGCCGGAAGAGGTCTCTGGGGAACTTGGAAATTGAAGTTCATTATTAACTTCAAGGCAAGGTTTAGACTGGCAGAATCTCAAGGTGTTTGCTGGCAAGGCAGATAGGCTGGAGTGTCAGGGAGCAGACACACAGCTCTCTCTTGCTGAGGCAGTAGGGTAAAACAGTGGCTTATAGTTCTGAGTGTCCTGAGCAGAATGTCACAGTCTGTGCCTGGGGGTGCCCCTAAGTGACCCAGAGCTAGGAACAGTGCTTAGCAGCACATGGGACTCTGTGGTTGGATCCCATCATCACAGACTGGTGTTCATTCAGGAAGAAGGACTAGACCATGCTGTGAAAAAGTCCAAGTCATAAAAAGAAAAAAAAAAAATCCAACAACCTGGTAGTATTGGAAGGATGATGCAGTGGTTAGGGATTTAACTTGGGTCTCTGGGGACTCAGGGTCAAGTCCATGCTGCTCCATAGACTTCTCAATTCACCGTGGGTAAGTCCTTTAGTCTCTCTGTGCCTCAGTTCCCCATCTGTAAAATGGGGAGAACAGCACTGCCCTACTTCATAAGGGAGTTGTGAGGGTAAATACATTAGAGACTGTGAGGTGCTCAGAGATAACAGTAATTAGGGATACATAAGTTCCATAGCCAGATTATCCAAACAGATTTCTTATACAAGATACAAAGATACAGAATTGCTTGCCATGAGCATGGGGTCTTTTAGTTAAAAGAGAATTTATGTAACACATGTAAGAAATATATTTTAATAAATTTCTTCCACTCACCTCCAGAGATGAAAGTGTCAAATATTATCTGGGCTCCATTAAAGAAATCACCAAACTGAGCCTCCCAAATTGGCAGCAACTTGGGGCTTTCAATACTCATTCCATACTCAAAACCAAGCACAGCTTCTTCAGACAGGGGGCTATTGCTCACCTAACAAAGAGAAAGAGTTTGGAAAAGGTAGGTGGGTGAAAGATGTTTGAATTTGACTGTTTTTCAGAATCAAAGCATGTCTAGGATAGGAATGTTTGGGAGACAAATTCCTAGTAAGAGGCATTCCACAATCACCATTTTTTTAGGGAGTAGGAGAAGAGAGGAGAAATTGTAGGGGAACTATAAGGTACTTCATAATCTCATTCACCTCCACAGCCGATCTCCCAAAAAAAAGTGAACCTCTCTCTCTCAACTATCAGAAATAACTAACCAAGAGCTTGAGTTGCAGCTGTTGCTGAATTGACACAATTATCGACCTGCTCCCTGTAAGTCAGACCACAATTCTTTCTACCTGCAGTATCACTTCTATGGCAACAAGTTGTTAAAAAACCCAGCCATGCGAGAAGTGAACGGGAATTCTGTAAAACCTGGGCTCTTCAAGTGATTGTCCACATGGATTCAACTCCTGATGTGCACATGCCTCCTGTGCATAAGATTGGATTCCTTAGGCCAGTAGTGTCTGTTGGAGCAGCATCTGCATTCTACATTCTCCTTACTCCCACTACCACTCAAGGACATAAAAGGCAGAATGGGCCCAACTGTTCCTCGGTTCTTTCTTACCACCCATGGCAGCCAGACTGAACCCTCACAGCATCTGCCTTCTTCACTAACTAACTGTACTAACACAATGTGCAGTGGTCCTACTACTTAGTTGTTTGTTAGTGCCTGTTGTAAAAAAAAAAAAAAAAAAAAAAAAAAAAAAAAGACATTATATTGTATATATGTGTGCATACTTTTTCTTGAATAAGTTTTAGTTAGGCTAGATTACACCCACCCTTCCATTCAGGGGTGCTAGTAACAACGCAAAAGCTAAATCTCTGGGATTCAAGACCTGCCCCTCACGCAAAGCGTCAATACCCATAATGACACACACTTCTGGTGCCTGCTTTACCTAGGAGAGGGATACAGCCCTGCGTGAGACTCCATATGTTGCCCTTCTCTAAGAGGTCTTAGAAAGCTAGAGAAGTCCACCTGAAGCTGCTACTTGACAGCACAGTACAAGCCTCCTCACAGAGAGAAAGAAAGGTTACTGCTCAATAATAGTCACCTGGTCATTCCCTCTCCATTAGTACTCAGGATCCTCAGATGTCATAGCCCCATAATTCCCTTGTTAGATCCTCAAGACTGATTCAGTTGTCTTGCAGGTCAAGAGGGAATACCTTTCCACTTACCAATTCATGCAACCCAGAGGAAATGCCTCAGATTTCTAGCCAGATCATTTTATTACTAGGACAGGATAGTGACCTCTGGTCTCTCCACAGCATCAAAGGTATTTAAGAAGGGCTTGGTAGTTGTGGCAGCTCACCTAAGGAGGCAAGGTAGCCAGGTCTACACACACCTCAAAGACTGTCTGGTTTGAGGAAGATAAAGCCCACAGATGACCGCTTTGATCCAAGTTACTTTAAAGCTCTTAACTTCATGGGGTCTCACAGTCAACAGAAAAATCCACACTAATTCAGACTCAAAGCACACACTACATAGGAGCAGCACTAGATTCCAGGTCAATCGAGGAAAGATTTTTGACAATAGTTAACCTCATCAAAGCACATCAGAAACAGCATATCTCATGCCTATGTGACACATGGTCTCATGCCTATGTGACACAGTTTACCAGAATTCCCCTATCCTCTGTGCAAGGGTGGCTGAAATTAGTACATCTGCCCAGTACATATCATATGGAAATGATGGTTGTAGTCCCAAGTCTTTTTGTTAATCTGGTGAATAAAGCTTTTTTTAGGTGTGCAAAGACTCTCTGCCTACCAAGACTCGGGTGACAGATCTCCCACGGACAGATGGGGAACTTCTCTAGATCATCTCTGAACTCAGGGCCCATGGTCCCTTCAGGAAGCTCATCTCCACAAGCATCCTAGAGCTCAGAGCCATTTGTCTGCCACGAAAAGTGTCCCTGCCTCTTCTCCATAGATCCATAATCTAAGTATTGTCAGATAACACCACAATCACGCATTATGCCAATAGATGGGAGAGCATGATGGCTTGACAAAGCAGAGACTACTTGGCTCTGGACTTGGTGCATTCCCAATCAAATCTCACCAATGGCTCTGCATCTTCCCAGCCTTCAAAACACAGTAAGAGAACAACTCAGCAGACCATTCTGAGACAAAGACTCTGTCCTACAGAATGCCTTTTGCAAATGGGGATTCCCAGAAATAGACCTATTTGCTGCAGACCAGAACAACAAACATTTTGTTCCAGAGAGGGTTTTAGCCCAGGCTTTGACAGATACCTCTCACATCCCTTGTACTCTGGGACTGATTTATGCCTTTGTGCCAGTTCCCACAATACCAAGGATTCTGAGGAAACCAAGACAACACACAGGACCAATTATTACAGTGATTGAACTCTAAGTCTGTTTGGTTTATCAAAAAGAAGAAAAAGGTGACTTGACTACACTATGTAAGTACCTTCATAATGGAGAAAATACTGGATACTAATGGACTCTAATCTAGAGGCAAAAGGCAAAACAAGAACCAATGGATGGAAGCTGAAGCCAGACAAATTCAAATTGGGTATAATTTTTTTTTTCTTTATTTTATTTTTTAAAGAGTGAATGTGACAAGCCATTGGAACAAACTATTGAGGCAAGTGGGTGGATCCTCCCTCCCTTCATATAAGACTGGATGCCTTTCTGGAAGATGTGCTTTACTCAAACACTAGTTATTGGGCTCAATACAGGGGCAACTGAGTGAAACGTTAATGGCCTGTGCTGTATGGGTCATACTGGATAATCTAAAAGTCCCTTCTGGTCTCAAACTCTGAATCATGATAGCTCTGGCATGCACTGGACACTTTTGTTATTTGGATCTGACAATCTCTCAATTCAGCCCCCGGACACCCTACCTGCTCAACTTAGCAGTCATTCGGAACAGCAGTCAGATTTTGTCATGGTTATATTTAGTAAAAATCAGACAGGTCACGAGCAATAAACAAAAATTCACAGAAGCCATGACCTGTCTGTGACTTCTGTGGCTCCATGGTTTCCCCTGCCACAATAGTAGCTGGGAGCTGCGAGGTTCCCCCTCTGCCTGCAGCAGCTGCCGGATCACCATATTTCCCAAAAAGAAAATGGGACACCCCAGTTACTCACCTGAGGCGTTCCCTCCCATCCCCATGCAAAGTTGGGCAACGCCGGAACCCTGCAGTGAACCCCGTCATGGCGATTCCGTGACTTCCATGACCTCCGTGACACAAATGTAGCCTTAATTATGACCTCGTTTTGCAGGGTCGGGGTACACAAAGACATCTACGGTAAAGGCACTGCTCCAATAAACACTATTGGCCAAAATAATCTGATCTCACAGGCATGGGGGTTCAATACATCTTGAAGAACCAGAATTACTATAAAATGAATAATTGTTCTTTCTAGTCCCAACTCTCACTTTGGCTCGTTGTAACCTTGGGCAACCCAATTAATTTCTGAGGCTCAGGCTCCCCATTTATAGAATGGCGAGTTATCCACCTTTGAGAAGACCTATCGAGAAGCAAAACATAGTTACATGCAAATTATTATAACAATGTGAAGTCATGGACAAGTGACCTGCTCTATAAAACATACTCCATACCTCTAGGAAGCCTTTCTGATCCGGAGACATATGATTCAGCGGGATATAGGTTTCATCTGTCTCTTGGCAAACCAACATTGCATGTCGTTGGCTGAATGTTCCTCTGCCAACATCCTGGCCACTTAGTCGGATATTAAATCCTTTATCAGCAAGGAACAAAAGTAACCTTAAATAATCGAAGTCATAAAGGGAGATACTACTAGTGACAACAGCTCCTTATTCAAGGATATCACTTCCCTCTTCAAAATCCTCTCTGGTTTCTCCTCACCAAGCATATCAAATTCAAGCTTCCTTTTCTAATCACCAGGGCTCTGTGCAACTCCACTCTTCCTTACACATCCCTGCACTCATTTCTCCGTCACCACTCCCCAGGCTCATTCCTTAGGCTCCCTAGGTATCCTTTTATACCTTCTTCCACTCATCTCCTTACTCTTATCACACATCTCTAGTTCTTTTGGGCCAAACCTTACTCCTCTCCTTCAACTTCCTCTTAAGACTCAGCATGCCCTCTGCACCACTCCAGGCACTGTCAGGTAAATACCTAGACAGACATGTTTGAGCTGTTTTTAGTTTGTCTGCATTAGAGTAAGTTTTCTGGAGCAAGTCCTGAGATTACTTATGTGCTGGTACAGCATCAAATTTACTATCAGTGATTAAAATTACTATTCGTTATTTATGTGGAGGAAGAAAACTGAGTACTGGATATCTGGCTTCTATTTTACAACTGGATACTGTTGAGCAGAGACCTCCACTAGTGACAAACTGCTTAGCTATTCTGTAATATTAAGTATACAGGAAGCCAGACGCAAAACACAAAAATTCATGTGCCCTGTAAGCAATGTAATGCCAACCTGAATCCAGGCCTAGGAGGTAAACTCAGCCTTACACTTCAAGTTAAATATATACTTATGAGTAGTCCCATTTATTTCAATAGGATTTCTCACATGCTTAGTTTTAAGCACAAGAATATGTGTTTCAGTGAATCAGGGCTTTATCTTCTGAACCTCCTAGTGTGTAACCTACAAGTATAAATGGCATAAGAAGGTTCTGGTTGCCTTTTTATTGGAATAAAGATGCTATTTTATTGGGCTTTTATATAATCACAACTCCTGGA
This sequence comes from Dermatemys mawii, assembly GCA_007922305.1. Taxonomy (NCBI): domain Eukaryota; kingdom Metazoa; phylum Chordata; order Testudines; family Dermatemydidae; genus Dermatemys; species Dermatemys mawii. The sequence continues at coordinate 9,114,959 of ML677341.1, read as the reverse complement.
ATTGATCATGAGATGCATTAAAAAAAAAATCTAACGGCATATTAGATTGTCATTGAAGCAACGTGTTATACTATCTGCTGTCTAGTTGCCCCTTACCTTGGCTGAGTAGCGAACCAAAAGCTAATGTTTCAGCTGTAGCCCAGTCCAACTTTGTTCCTTCCTCCACTTTCTGTATTCTTGCCTGAATATTTTTTAAAAAGTAGATCAGAGATTTAGCTTTGTCATTCTGCACCTTATCAAATGTTACAGATCAACCGAGATAGCTAGAAAAATACACAGAGCAACATCTCTAAAGTTGTATTAGTCACTATAACAGAGTAGCTTGCCCCTTTAAGAGCTGGAGGACTGGAGCTTGTCAGCTCTATATAATTAGTCCTGTTGGCCACATCTAGGATGAGTTGTGGGGTTTGGACCAAGTGACTCCCCTTTAGCATCAGAGTGAGAGACTCCTGGAGGGAAGGCCCTGAGATCAGGAGAACTGCTTCAGCTGGGAAGTGCTGGGAATAGCCTGATAAGGCAAGAAGGACCTTGAGACACCAACGGAGTTTGGGGCTCTGCCCAGCTGCGTTTATTTTTTTAACTTTCAATTCAAACCGTACTCTAAGGGAGAGCTGATATTGGACTTGATAGAGCCCTTTTGAGTTTATTAAGGAATCAAAAGCAGAAAATGAGGTGGTAGGACACTTGCATGCCATCAGGGAACACCTGGGAGGAGGCCACTTGCTGACAGTGTATAAGCTTTCGTGGGCTAATACCCACTTCGTCAGATGCATCCGACGAAGTTGGTATTAGCCCACGAAAGCTTATGCTCTAATACTTCAGTTAGTCTTTAGGGTGCCACAGGACTCTTTGTTACTTCTGCAATTCCAGACTAACATGGCTACCCCTCTGATTTTTCACTTGCTGACAGTCACCTTAGGCCCTGATCCTGCAATCAGTTCCACATGGTGGACACGTGTGTCCATGCAGATCATCAGTGAATTACGGATCCAATTGCAGGACCTAGATTTTAAACTGCTTGGAGTACAGGCTGAGGTTTTAATATCATGGTTTTTTGTTTATGTAGTTAGGGCGAGGAAAGATGCCAGATGGAAGATTTCCAGTCTCCACAACTATTAGCAACCATGCAAAACGTTCTCCAAAACACTGCCCTTCCAACATGCACCGGATGTGGCGCGGGGTCAACTAGGTCGGTCTTCCTGCCCATTCAACTGTTGGCCTCTCTGAGACTGCCTGTCAAGTGCCAACCAATGCCAATAATTTTGTTATGTGGATGCATTCGCTTAGAACTGGATTAACAAAAAAAATAATTTCATACGGGCAACTTTCTAGCCATCAAACAATAGTAATGAAGGCCACTAACAACAACCTGGAGCACATTTATACTGGGGACCGAGGTAATAGACTGTATATTCCTTTACCAATCCCCGAGATAATCTCACATAGGTTTGTATTGCGTTTAAGAGTTTTAAAAAGACCTACACCAAGTTTGTTTAATGTTTTTTCCTTTATTCTATCAATAAAAAAATAAGTGCTATAATGTTGGGGAGCTTACCCTGTATTTCTCTCACACTAAAAAAGTGATTCAATCCTTGCAAAGCTCAAATCAGCCTCATCAGGGAAGAATTATTTCTTTTACAAGACAACTTTGTTGTTCTTTAGTTGCATGCTTTGTTGTGTTAGATTTCTCCTTTAACATTTTTATTTTTGAGCTATGGAATAAGAAATTGAACATCATTAAGTCCTACAGACCTGTACGTGCGTCCTCAGAAGATGACTGTGCATCTGGAGCTCTTCAGGCACCTCCACAGACTTGACACCGATGAATTTCAGGAGTGTCACAGGCAGGCCTGTATCCCAAACAGTGATCCTAGCAGAAGGTTCCACCATGCCACTCCAGTGAGCTTGCAGGTTGGTCGAAGGGGGACTATACAGCATCATGTTAGCTAGATGATCATTCAGCTTGGAGTAATATGAAGTCTTTATCTCCAATACCTCATCCTCAGTCATGAGCCCACTGGCTATTAGACGCTCTGCATACATGTCTGGGATACTCTTACGGGATCTGTCAGGGAGGAAGTCAAACCCCACGCACTGTGCCATCACTGTAGTAACAAGAAATACAACCCTGTTGCTGCCACATGGCAGTATAAACTCATTCCAAGAACTGGAGTGAATGGTCTGCTGGGTTACCATCATTCAGATGGAGGCTGTCCAAAAAGTAAGGAACAGAAATTCTCCAGGACAATGTGTGCTATATTGTTTATTGCTGGAGAAGCATCTGTAACTGGCAGCTGTGGTAAACAAAAGACTTACAGAATCGCACCCTAATAATGATAAACTCGCAGCAAATTGAGTTAAGAAGGAATCCAAGTATTCTCTTCCACCAATGTGAACATTACACGCACAGTCCATCTAAAGTGCCAGAATATATTGGCTAGCACATTTTGAAAAAACATTCTTTTTTGCAGTGGGGATAAAATTAGGGTAAGTTTCAGTGCTAATAAAAGAAAGGATCTAGCTGAACTGGCAGGAACCAGCTCAAGCAAGCTTTGTGCAAGCTTCCTACACAGAGCTCTGCCAATGGCCATCAGTCCTGATCTGCAAGCCTTCCCCAACCAGTTGTCTGTGTCCTGAACCCCACAGATGCTCATGAGCAAAGGGCAAATCAAGAATAGCTACTGGGAAGTTTTACAATGCTGATGGAATATTTTAATTTGTTCTTAAAGAGGCATCAAACTGCACATTTAAGCACAAACACCATCATCAGTAACGACCCATTTCTCTTTAATATGCAAGAGGTCTTGATAGAGTGCTCCAAAGAGCATAGCCATGTCCACACTAGTACTTACCCTGCTATGAACACAGATGCAGGTGCACCAGTGCCAACAGTAGGACAGAATGTGCTAGTGTAAACAGGGACCTTAAATTTCATATAAAGGCTTCTGTTACAACTGAGGATAAACTGCTCATGCCTAAACCAGCTTCAGTAATGAGTTATATGCCTTCCTTTGCTAGCATTAACCTACCTGATGATTTTATACATGTTGGGGTTGGTGAAGAATGGCTCATCGAGTTCATTGTGGCCCCATTGTCTGTAGCACAGCAAGTCCACAATCACATCCTTGCGAAAGCGGCGCAGGTATTCAACAGCTAATCGTGTCGCTCTGATGACTTCTTCAGCATCATCACCATTCACATGGATAACTGCACATCCAATTATCTTACCTGAACAGAAGTTCAAAATATGGATTTTTGAGTCAAACTCAGGGTGAGATCTAACAAAGAGCTCCCTACCATTTGCAATCACAGGAGAATGAGCACATGGGATATCCCACTAGAACCCAACATGTGATCTCTGCTCAGTCAATCAGAGACCAAAAAAATCCAGAGAGATCCTGTCAATGTGAGCAGGGAGAAGGGTCTTTCGTGGTTGTTACAACATAGGTTGACCCTATGTATGTGTGCAGATTGGTCCACAGTACTGTTCCAGAGTGAAGTAGCTGTGCACATAGTCCCTGGATCCTCTCACTCTGGATGAAAACTAAAGCCCTCACAGGCTGGCAGTTTTTTGGTTGCATCTTGCTCCAGAAGAGAAGTTTTTAACCTGAAGCAGGGTTTATTTGAAATCTATACAGCATTTCCTTTGACAGAAGCAGTCCTTCCCCTAATCCACTCATGCTAGGTTGCTCCCTGTAGACCCTGGAGTCAGAATCAAAATCTTTTAAAATAAGCAGAAAACCCCAAACTCACATTAGAGCTCCCTTCCTTACATGTGGCAACTAGACTGTCTAGGGAGCAAACCAACTAGTTCCCGGTTGTTGAACTATACTTCCTTTTACATGATCCAGGGAAGTTAACATGCTCCAGCCATTTCCCTGGCCCTTCTGGTGAGTTTTTTTCCTCTCCACATAGAATCCCAGGAGTACCACAATTCTCTGACCTGATCGCCCTCCAGGGACAGATGGATAATAAACCATGTCACAACGAATACACAACAGGGAAAGGAAATCTAGGGATGAGAGCCACAAAACCAATGCAGGGAGAAAATGGAATGCAATTTGCTTTCTCTATCAATTATCATCGATCCACCCTATGACATCTGGTTTGCTAAAGCCGTGAAACAAAGATTTAGTGTGAAATGCCCAAGACATTAATATGCTTTTAGTTGTAGGCGATATAAATACATCTGCACATATGGAAAGAACAAAGCATATATAATCCAGTTAATAAATACATCTGCACATATGGAAAGGACAAAGCATATATAATCCAGTTAATCAAAGAAGATTTGTGAACAAACATAAATGAGAGAGAGACACACAGACAGACACCCTTTTCTCATCTTATTCAAGTAGTGGCATCAACCTCATATTTCAACCACTTCTTTGAGCACACAAGTCTACCAGTTACACTATGATCACAACCAAGATACAGTCATACAGTAGAACCTTGGTAAGTCAATGCTTCAGAGACCCGCTGTGTTTAAAAAAATGTGTGTTGAATTTAATGAGTGATAAAGTCTCATACTATATCACAAAACATACTTGAAACACTTGTCAATAAATTTAAGAAGTTTGTTACTAATAAAACTTCACAATAGCCTAGTAAACATTCTGTAAGAATACTATGTAAATTTTCTTTGCTATTAAATCTTTGTCATGAAGTACATGACCTTTTTTGTTTAAAGTATATTCTAGTCTATTCACAAGTCCAATTTACCTAATTCATCATAAGCGTGGAAAAAGATTCCCCAGGATCTATGAATACTAGCTGTGAAAACCCAAAGAGCAACTTGTACTTGACATTTACAGTGGCACCTTAAAGACTAACGGATTTATTTGGACATAACCCAAAAGTGGGCTTTTTACCCACGAAAGCTTATGCCCAAATAAATCTCTTAGTCTTTAAGGTGCCACTAGACTCCTCGTTTTTTTGTGGATACAGACTAACGCAGCTATCCCCGATACTTGACAGTGGAGTTTAAGTTTCTTTTACACAGGTTACATAATCACTTGTCTGGTGACTCTTTTACACATACCAATATCGCTACAGTATAGCGATGATCTTCCTCGCTCTGGAGGAGTGGTGTAACCCAGCTGATTATTAACAATCAAATGGATGCTTCCACCAACTCTGAAATGTGGGAGATTAGAGAGTGTCAACGTTTCAGGAACAATCCCTTGACCAGAGAAAGCAGCATCACCATGAACCTAAATTATAGAAGGAGACAGAAAAGGATTTATTAGTAGCCATTGCTGAAAGAGAGGTGTCACAACAAGAAAAAAAATCAATTACACAAGATCTTTCAGAGTACTCATACAGCCCTAATAATACCAGCCACTCACTCCCATGCTAATTTGATAAAATTATATAATCTTTTAATTCCAATGAAGGGTCACGGCCAGCAACTGTGCACATATTGGCTGATCTGTTATCTGCTTGGAGCAAACCTATAATCTCTTCAAATAGTCTTTACCACTACACACAGCATTATAATCCAACATGGTGGGTCGAGTGTAACAGTGACAGTTGTTCATCTGCAGTAGATTTTCAGTAAAATATCAGTGAACAAAAATAAGCCAATCACCATATAATACACTGCCCCATCCCCAAAAATTAAACATTGCAGGCCAAAGTATATATGGCTTCTGTCTGTCTACACTTCAGTAAAAAAAGGCAGAGGATAGAGATATGGAGAAAGGATTAAAAAAGAGATGAAAAACAAACAAATGAAGTATTTAGAAGTAAGATAAAAGGTTTTTAAAAGGGAATGAGAACTACCAAAGACCCTCAAATGAACAGAAGATACAGGTAGGCTTCAAAGTTACAATTAAAAACATGTTTGAAGAAATGTATTTATTAAAAAAATTACAAACAGCCCAGGTTTTTGAAAAAGTTGAAGACACTGGGCTCAATTATGAGTTTGCATTGAAACTAGAGACTGTCTTTAGTTGCAGCGCTTGAATCCAAACTTCCCCAGAGTTCAGGGTGGTTCAGACAGATTCTATTCAAGCTTCTCTCTAGTCAAAATTATTAAAGATTAGAAGCTTTATGAAGCTGCTACATAAAACCAGGTGAGAGTCTTACCTTCAGATTCAGGGTCCACAGAGTCGGGACTCAATTGATACTCTATACATACAAACCCAGCCACATCACAATTGAAGAGAATGTGCATGTGAAGCCCTGGTGACATGAAACCTCTGGATTTTAAGTAGTTCTAATAAAACTTTTCAGTTCATTTTTACAAGTGGGCGTCAGAAATAAGCAGGGTTACTCATTACAAGAAAGACCCTCAGCATTCGGTCTCGTTTCCACTCCTGAACATGACACTCCCTCTGCGTATTTAGAAATGAGCCATGGCAAGTTTCTGGAATCTCTGAAAAGATTTAACTTCTTGTTCAACTGTTTTGTTGCTCTTCAAAAGCCTCCATTTCGCATGGTCCCACTCAATAGCACCAGCTTCATTCCAATAAACACACTAAAGCAACTGAAAAAGCTTTTCAGCCAATGCTCTGGTATCATCCTAAGACCTTCAGAGTCTGTCACTGAAAAAGGTGCCTCAGAACCCAGCACACAAGGTTACAGGATATTTGAGTATTTAAGTCTCATGCTCTCTTTCTACTTAAATCTTCCCCCCTCGGTAACCAACTAGCCTCCAGCCATGACATTTCATTCTACTGAAGAAAAAGCTTCTTGGGTCTTCCAGTCCACTTAAGGTACAAGAAAACACAAAATATTAAAATACAGTGAAACTTGTGATAAACAATCACTCAGTGTACCAGCAAGCTGCTTAATAGTCTTGGTCTTTAACTAAGGTTGAACCAAGTTATACTCAATGATTTGATGCTAATATTTTAACAAGGGTCTTCCACAGAAAGCTATGACTCTAAATTATTGCCACGGAAAAGGCCTCTTTAATCTGCGCACCAGGAGTATGAAAAGCAGAGTGCTCCCTTCTCTACAACCAAGGAAAGCAGCAACTCCACTTTGCAAGCAAACTTCACTCCTGCTGAAATTTTGTACCACTGCACAATGCAGAATTAATGTTCTCCACTGAATTTGTGATCCCCTTCCACCGCCTAGGACTGTCAGTGGCAGCCCCAGCTGACCGGAGCTGCCAGTGGGAGCATCATTATATAGTGTTATTTTGACAAATAAAATATGCACCATTTTAAAATACTGTGCAGAGAATTTAATTTTTTGGCACAGAATTCCTCCAGTAGCAAAATTTCTCTAATTTGTACTTTGGTGTTAAATTTATACCTGAGAACTCCAGAGCATATCAATAGGAGAGAAAAACTGTTCAACTTCTGTGATTGGAAACGAATGAGAAGAGAATGAGAGACACTGTAAGGCAGCAGTTCTCAAACTGGGGGTCATGACTCCCCTGGGAATCACCGGCCACTTCCAGGGGGGTCGCGAGCTCCCAGTGCTGCTGGCATGCTGCCAAACTGATTACCTCCACATTCGGCGGCTTTTCAGCAGAAATGCTGCCCGCTTCACGGTGTATGCCAAAAGACACCAGAGTGATTGCTTCCAGTTTCAGCAGACACTGTTAAGCAGGTGATATGTCCACCGAAAAGCCGCTGAATGTGGAATAATCAATTCAGCGGCATTTCAGCAGACATACAAGCATTGCGCCATCACACAAGTTACAAAAAAAGGGTCACGGTTCTACAAAGTTTGAGAACCGCTGCTGTAAGGGATGATTTCTCAAGGATTATTTGTTTTTGAACACCGGATACTAGATGCTATCTGGTGCACTCCAAAGGCAAAGGACTTGATCTTCTGAAGCATTTTGATGACCCTCTGAAATAAGTTGTCACTGGCAGGGATGGTTCAGAAGTATCCAGAGAAAGGGTGAATACCATCACAGGCCAGACTTCACTAAACGACAACATTTTAATAAGGGTATCCTGATTATAATGGAAATAACATCAAAGGGTCACATAAGGCATGAGGCTGCCTGTTATCTAATTTACGGTATTTTATATGCCCCTCCTCTTACTATAGTATCTGATTGCTTGGAATCTCGAATGCCTAAAAAAACCACTGAGCTAAGGAAATGCTATTATTCTCCATCTGTAAACTGAAGCACAGAAAGACAGAGGCTTGCCCAAGGTCACACAGGAAGTCTGTAGCAGAACATGAAATTCAGTCTGGGTCTCCTGAGCCCCAGGCTCATGCCCTAACTACTGGTCCATTCTTCCTGTCTCTACTGAAGGTTGGCCCTTAGGATATGTCTATGCTATGGATCTTACAGCAGCACAGTTGTACTGCGGCAAAGTCTCCTGAGTAACCGCTGTACGCGGGCAGGAGAGAGTTCGCCCACCAGCATAACTAAACCACCCCCCATGGGCAGGGGAACTTATGTCGGCGGAAGAGCATCTCCCACTGACATAGCGCTGTCCATACCAGCACTTTTGTTGGTAACACTTATATCAGTCAGGGGTGTGTTTTTTCACACCTCTGACAGACAAAAGTTTTGCCAATAAGAGTGCTAATGTAGACAAAGCCTTAGTGAAGGTTTAATTACACAATGGTCCTTTTATTCAGGAGGGAAGAAGAAAGTGCACATTGTGGGTGTCTAGGGCTTGGTGTACAACAGGGGGAGGGTTCAACCTAAGATACGTAAGTTCAGCTACGTGAATTAACATAGCTGAAGTCGGCGACAGCAGTCAGCAGCAGGCTCCCCTGTCGCCTCCAGCTTGCACCTTTTAGCGAGCTGGAGTTTCGGAGTCAACGGGAGTGCCTTTGGCGATCCATTGATTGCGTCTTATATCCGATCCAGTGGATAGTGAGGACATATCCTTAGAAATTAGGCTATGGAAGGGAATCAGAGAGACTTCCATGGGAAGTAACTTTGGCCATTCTCCCCCACCCCCAAAGAAAAACGGGAAAATTAGAAGGCAGCGGAGCATCTAGTGGGAAGTAAGCTATTAGGGCATGTGTGACATGGGGCTAAGGATAGGGAAGGTTTTATTTGTACAAGAGAGATGGATGGGGCTGGATAATGGATTCCAGTGGCAAAATCTAAGGGGATAAACAAGAAACAGGCTCATGGCTGATACCAGTGAGAATCACTTTCAATTCTGCCCATGGCATTAAAGGCCTCCTGGAATTTACTGCAGAAGTTTAATCTTTTCCACTATAGTGGATGGTGAGTTCAAAGAGGCTTGATCATTGAATGGCTATGCAATATTCCCTCCCTCCATATCAAACTATTTCAAAACTGCTCCAGATGCTGGAGTCTTTCCCTTTCCTCACACTTGTGGTTTGGACAGAATTTCTGAAATTATCTGAAGTTATCTTTAAGTTAGAATGCAGCTGTGCTGAGATCTTGGGAAGGTAAGAGATGAAGATTAAAATTGGTTTAACCAAAACACAAACAAACAAAACCCCCACACCCCCACAACATATGTCGAAATTCTTAGGAAATGCTCCTTCTCTAAGCTTAAGTAGAGGTGAATGCCCTGCATTCCTGGCAAGAAGTTACAACTACAGGAAAAACAAATCCTTTAAAGAGGTTTAAAACAAAAACAAAAAGTAGATGGGTAGAAGCTGCAAGACACACAAGCCATGGGCCCAAGACACTTAAATCAACATATATAAATGCCAGTCTTCGGCCATATGTAACTAAAAAGCCCACTATGACTCAAAACAAATAAATTCCCACACCAGAGCAGAAGTGTGGTGGACCAGTTCTCGTTTCTTGTAGTGATCCATACCAGGTGCTTTGTGACTTGTCCAGACCACAGCTAAAACCATGCTAGCAGTAACTATATTTTATAGTCTTGCAATAGGGGCAGGAATTCCCCCCACCCCCATTTATAATCATATTTCAAGAAGAATATTATAGGTTACCTCAGCAGTCTAATGGTATGTCACCAGGCTTATCCCACTCACGAGAAATGGTCTGTATGATGATATTGGAATGAAATACGTATCAGGAGGCCATATTTATGGACTTCAAACAACATGTATCAATGAAAGAGAGAGTCTCGGAATGCGAGGTGTAAAACAGATAACACTCAGGCATAAGATGTGGAGAATACTTACAGGTGTTTAGCTCCAAAGGGACCCCTTTTCACAATCTTGGGATATAGAACTTCATTCAGAAATTTTGTGAAGGAAGATCTGGAGACCTTGGAGAACTGGGCTTACCCTTAGCCTCACTGCCATTTTAGCTGTAGCTTCCCTTTCACAATCTATAACCAGCCATAAAACAGAGAAGGAGCCAGCTGCAAACTCCCATCCCAATACTGCTGTCCCTAGCCAAAAGCAAGTGAGCAAAAAGAACTAGAGCAAGCCAGCCTTGAGACTGTTTACACTCATCATTGGGGAGAGGAAATAACTTGCATGGAGCTGTGCAGCCAAAAGCCTGAAGTGAGGCTCTAAGGCCAAAGCTCTGAAAGAAGAAGGGTGTTGTACAGTATCTATTTTCTCCCTCTTGACTGGCTGAGTGCCCTAAATCAATAACGACTGCAGTCCTATGTTCACTTTATTTTTAATCCCTAACCCAAACCCCTGTTAAACACACCACATGATCATCAATATAACAAAGCTATTCTAAGCCTGAGAGCTATCCCCCACATGGGAGTTGGTTTGTGTTGAACAGAAGTGGGTAGAAGTTCTGAGACCAATAGTAGTTTAAGAGGAAACACAAACAGGGGCTGGTTGCTCCCCGAACACCTTTGTTTTGCAGGAGGGGAAAGAGTTACACATGTTTAAGTTTACAGATTACTTCCCTCATTGTCTCCACAAGAAGAGGTATCACAAAAAGGTCACACAAACAAGAGAGTTTTCCATATCCTCCCTAAACTCCAGGTGGAAAAGTGCAATTTTCATCAATCCAGTAAAGCACTGTACAGTGTTGCCAGCTTTGCAGAATGTGCAAGGGAGAGGAGGGGGAAGAGAATGTGTTCTACGGTTCAGTTAGGAATCTGAACTTCACACCAGAGTGATCACTAGCTAATGAAAGGGGAGGAATGGGCTAGTAAGCTCAAGGGCATGTTTTAACCAAACAAATAAAATGTAAGTAAGTTTTTTTTGTTTGTTTTAAATAGGAAAAACACAAAAAGTTCAACAAATGCAAAAAAATGCACTGTTTTATTGTAAATATGAATGAGGCCATCCAGTCCCAACAGTATGTATTTTTTACATTATCTTAATCTCTCTTTTCTGCTTTTTTTCCTCCCAACAGTACATCAAACTGAGGCATTTATTTAATTCCAATTATTTCCCCACTAATGTTCTCCATGTTCATTGGTCTTGGCATGAAATAGGTTCTTCCCCCAGTTCCCTATTTACTCCTACTTTCTAAAAGTCTAAAAGCAGAGTTCTCAGTTTTGGACTCAACAGAATGGAGAAAAAAATCTCTTTACTATCTTTGAGAGTTTTTCATAATTTCAATGCAGTTCTGAAGGAGACAGAACCCCGTTCAAGTAGCCAAGAAAGATTTATCAGGACAGTATAGTGCTGAAACATCCCCTCACCACAACCACTTACTCTAATGGATAATACACACTTTAATGTTTGTTGTTCATTTTTCTCCAAGGACATGTTTTCAGAGGCTGGGAGAATGAAAGTTCCTACTTGGTTCTTTTTCAAACTCTAATCACCCTGATTAGAAACAATGGGTGAGCATGACAGTTTAAACTGCAAAAATGGCAAAATGGCCATTAGGGAAAACAGATGTGTGTAGCTTTCAAAGCATTCTTACTAGTAAGAAAACTACTAGAAAGAGTCCAGATAAAGATCATTGGCTTGGAAATCTTAAAACTGGGATTCTTAAAAACAATGCCAGCTGCCTTATCATCTGGAAATCTCCCTTCTTCTAATAGCGAATAAACCTAGCTCTTCATACCTTTCCTCTGATTTACAAACTTTACACCAAGTATCATCATTCATATTCTCATTTGGGAAAATTTGTTACTCAGCTCTCCAAGTACCTGCAGGCAGATAACTTTGTCTCCAGGTTGCGCGGCAGCGTCTAGTGAGTAATCTCCATCAAGAAGAGACTGCTGCCTTCCGCGCGTCTTGCCAACAGCCACCGGATTAATTGCTTCTAGATGTGATGGATTAGGCAACATAGTGACATGCAGAGGGTGGTGTGAACCAAAGTCTAGATCTACAGAGGATGTCAGGTGGGACAGGACATCCCCAATCGCTGGCGAATTCTCTGGAAACTCACTTAAGCCACGCATTTTACGGAACATCAGCTGCACAGAAATAAGATTAGTTACACAGTGCACATTTGTATCTATGTTAAACAAACATCTCCAAAATTTGTAAGTCATACACTTTGGGTGAAGTCCTATAATCCTTTGGTTCTTGTCATTTAAGCCCTTTTGTTGCAATTCTCTAAGTATTTTAACAGGGAGAGCTGCAGAGTCCATGGCAGGAAGTAGTATGCGCTCACATAGGTCAATTTATCACATGTACTCAAGCGCTGGCAATGAGATATTTTCTTATCAAATAAACTTATTACACAAAAATCTCACTAAACGTCGAGCCACTGCTAATGAGACAGTTTGTTCCTTACCTCAGGTGGAAATTGAAGCAGCCCAGTGAGGAGATTAAGCCTTCCTCGATGGGGCATTCCAAGAATGATATCTGTCACCCCACTGTACGCGCACATCTTTAACAATTCGTGGAAAAAACCCATCATGCTCTCTGCTCCTTCACCACTGTATCGTTTCACTGTGGCAAACTTGGTGGCCAAGAACCGGTCAAACTCCTCATAGAAACAACAGATAGGACTACAAGTCATTTAACACAATATTGGACTTCCTATAAAAGCACCATTCTATGCAGAGCATAAAACAAGGACAAAACCCCAGCTCGTCGCAGCAGATCTTTCTCACCTACAAGCACCACACCCAATCTAGTACAAGAGGCTCTGACTGAGATCAAATGAGAGATCAGCCAGTGTCTAGTTTTATGTTAGAATGTGAGATCATGCATTTATACCACCACCACCCCTGCCCAAACACGTACATGTATCAGGAGGCGTAGGAAGAACATGACACAATGTGGAGGGAGGCACAGAGAGTCAACTTGTTCAGAGAATCAACTTGTTCAATCTGAACATGGCATTAGGAAGCCAAGTCCGTTAGCATTCATAAACCCCTTAAAGATCCTCTGATCCAATGCACAATATATTATTTTGATTAGTATTATACATGGCTCTGGGTGCTCAGGCCCAAGTACTGTTGAGATGGAAGGGAACAGGAAGACACACTTAATTCTATGTCTAGTTTTGTGTGACAAAGTTTTGGGAGAAAACCTGAAAGTGTAAAAAATTTTCTACAGTGTTCACAACTCTGGATTGAAAATAGATATAGTCTATATCTATACTTGAGACCTTACAGCGGCACAGCTGTACTAGTGTAGCGGAACCACTGTACAATCTGTCACGTAGCCGCTCTGTGCCAATGGGAAAGAGCTCTCCCGTTGACATAATTAAATCACCCCCAACAAGTGGCAGTTGCTAGATCAGTGGGAGAAGCTCTCCTGCCAACATAGCACTGTCCGCACTACCACTTATGCCAGTGCAATTTATGTCACTCACGCCTACTATGATTCACACTGCTAGTTATGCTAGTGCTCTAGCAAGGTCTATAGTATTTATATGGTGCCCAGCACAATGGGTCCTGGTCCATGACTGGGGCTCACAGGCACTAATGTAATACAAAAAATAAAGATATGCAATGTACCTGAGATTCTAGCATCACTTTAGACAAATGCTTTTTCTCTTCTGTTGTAAACGCCTCTTGTTTTAATTGCTCAAACCTTTTAGCAAACCATTCTCTCTCCTTCAAGCTTGACAGTTGACACGTTTCTATAGAAATATGTCCACAATATATATGGTCAAGATAAGTCAACACATCCTCTAAGGAAGCTTCTTCCTTTCCCATGTTCAGGAGCCCTGGAATGACGGGGAAAAAAAAGTGATAAATTCAATAACAATGTGATTAATTATTTGAAAACAATTTTGTGTCCTGTCCCTCTACTCTTCATTTGAAGGTAAAGTTCTCAAGAATCTTTATAAAAACACTACCTGTGTTAAAAATAATTAAGACCTCTCTAGCACTTTTCATTCAGAGGTCTCTGAACATTGTCCAATGAATAGTAAGTATCACTGTAAGCTTTTTCAGTCAGAGTTGTCTTTTTATTATGTATTTGTATAGCATCTAGCACAATGAGACTGATAGATTCTTGGGTCCCCTCAAGCACTAGTGCAATACAATACCGACATACCCACTTCTACAGATGGGGAAAATGAGATAGAGAGAGAATCTGAGTGATCCAAGGTAACTAAATCAGTGGTAGACCCAGGAAGAGAAGCCAGGTCTTCTGATTTTCACACCAATGCCCTGGCCACTGGACCACAGTACCTCTGTTACTGTAGTTGAACATGGTATATTATTAATAGGTAACCTGAAAGCTACATTAACAGAGTTACCTGACTTACCAAAGAATTATTTGGAGGTTTCAAGAAATGTTTAAAGGTAGGCACTCAGCTCTCTCAGTGACTGGCATAATAGAAGAATTCATATTTAGATAAGTTAAAATATGTTTTTCTCCCCAAGAACTGCCTCACTACACAGCAATGCACCAACCAGCTCTTTCATACAGGCAATCATTTAGGATAAGAACATTTTAAGGGATGACTAAATGATTTTAGTGAAAAAGCAGAGATGGTTCTGAATGCCTCAGGCAGCAGAAACTGCAGAGCTGCTGGAGCACTCATTTCCACATGTTCCATTACAGCTAGCCTTTTGTTAGGTAACACAAGACCAACATGCGATGGCCCCTTCAATAAATTCCTGTGCTGTACTGAGAATATTTATAATTTTTAATGCATATTAGAACACACCTACCAGGCAGTAAGATGCTGTGGAATAACATCCAGAAGGACCTGGTGGAAGTTTCAGTGTTTGCATTTCTTAAAGATGGAGTAGATAAAACACCAGAAAAAAAAAATATGCTGCAGGAAACAATCCTGCACTGGTCAATAGATGACCGAGTCCAACATGTCTTTTCCATCTTAAATTTCCAGTTAGAAGTGGGTCTGAGGCACAAATTTCTAAGCAGGATCTAAGTTTTTGCATGTTTGCTGAGATTTTAATCTACACTTTTAGCTCCTGCCTATTTTAGTCTGAGGATTTTGACTTACTTCTGAACTGAACAGGACCACATCCTTATCAGCACTTTCAGTAAGAAGGCTCCCTCAGTTAAAGGTGTTAATTGCAGCTTTAGCAGTAATTGAGTCTGAAAACTTTTTCTTTGCTATCCATAACTGTCCGTATTTCTTAAAATCCCTCAACCTTAACAAAACCCATGAAGACAGTTTGCCACACTAATGTTGCAGTATTACCTCATTTTCATCCTACAGAAAAAAGTTCAAATTTCCTTTGTCTGACAGATTCCAAATATAGCCGAAGTCAGCTGTGCACCAGGAAACAGACTTACCTGTGGTATTGAAAGGTCCCTGAAGCACGTCGGTCAGCACTCGAATGTCAGGTACCATGTCCATCACAGATTGGCCAGCAAACAAAGGGTTAATTCTGGCGGCTTTGTGGCCATGTTCACGGTATGCAGTTACTAAACGAGCAAGACCATGATCGACTAAATATAAAGCGGGGGGGGGGGGGGACAGAGAACAATTTTAGCACATATACTCCTAACTTATTAATAGCATCCGTTTAGTGGTCAGAATACAGGCCTGCATACAATCCTAGAATCATAGGACTGGAAGAGACCTCGAGAGGTCTTCTAGTCCAGTCCTATGCATGTATGGCAGGACTAAGTATTACCTAGACCAGGGCTTGGCAACCTTTCAGAAGTGGTGTGCCGAGTCTTCGTTTATTCACTTTAATTTAAAGTTTCGTGTGCCGGTAATACATTTTAACGTTTTTAGAAGGTTTCTTTCTATAAGTCTATAAAATATAACTAAACTATTGTTATACTTAAGGTAAATAAAATGTTTAAGAAGCTTCATTTAAAATTACATTAAAATTAAATTAAAATGCTAAGCCCTCCAGATCGGTGGCCAGGACCCTGGCAGTGTGAGTGCCACTGAAAAATCAGCTCACGTGCCGCCTTCGGCACGCATGCCATAGGTTGCCACCCCGACCTAGACCATCCCTGACAGGTGACTGTCTAACCTGCCCTTAAAAACCTCCAATGACAGAGATTCCACAACCTCCTGGGCAACTTGTTCCATTGTTTAACTACTCTGACAGCTAGGAAGCTTTTCCTGATGTCCAACCTAAACTTCCCTTGCTATAATTTAAATCCATTGCTTCTTGTTCTAGTCTCAGAGATGAACGAGAGCAGTTTACCTCCCTCTTTTCTGCAACAACATTTAACGTATTGGAAAACTTACGTCCCCTCTCAGTCTTCTCTTCTTCAGACTGAACAAAAAATATTTTCAATCTTTCCTCACAGGTCAAGTTTTCTAGACTTGAAATCATTTTTGTTGCTTTTCTCAGGACTTTCTCCAATTTTTCCCCACATCTTTCCTGAAATGTGGTGCCCAGAACTGGACACAATACTTTAATTGAGGCCATATCAATCTGGAGTAGAGCAGAAGAATTATTTCTCATGTCTGGCTTACAAACACTCATGCCAACACATCCCAGAATGAGGTTTGCTTTTTCCCCCCCAACAGTGTTACACTGTTGAATCATATTTAGCTTGTGGTCCACTATGACCCCCAGATCCCTTTCCGCAGTACTCCTTCCTAGGCAGTCGTTTCCCATTTTGTATGTGAGCAACTGATTGTTCCTTTCTAAGTGGAATACTTTGCATTTGTCCTTATTGAATTTCATCCTATTTACTTCAGACCATTTTCTCCGGTTTGTCCATCATTTTGAATTTTAATCCTATTCACCGAAGCACTTGCAACCCTCCCAGTTTGGTATCATCTACAAACTTTCTAAGTGTATTCTGTATGACATTGACACTCCACGTATTACTCCTGAGGGAATTCTGCATCACAAAACTAAAAATTTTGCACACAATATTTTAAAGTTCTGCATATTGTATGTCAAACCACCACAATATAATCATGACAGTTTCAATTGTTTTGGTAATTTATTTCAAAATACCTATCACCAAGTTTGTAATACAAACAAAAGAAAAGATTCAGGAATTTTTTTTTCAAATGGATTCCTTACAAGACAAATTAATACAGAACTTTGTGTATTGTAGTTTAAATTAATTACTCAAATGTATTTCCCACACACCTCAGAAGCAGTGCAAAAGCTTGGGGGAGTCAGGGGTAACAGAGCCAAGGGAGAGGGAAAGAGCCTAGGAATTAACCTGGAGGGTTCTTGGGTGTGGGTGGGAAAAATATGGCACTGGGGTTGTTGGGATTTTTTTGCGGGGGAGGGAGGAGGAAGGGAGGAGCGAAAAGGACTGTTAGAAAGTTGCAGAGCCTCCTGCATGCAGACCCTGACTGACCCCCAGCTTCTGATCCCATGTGGCCCTTCAGCCCCCCGCACCTATCCACCATCCATCCCGATGTGGGTTTGCAGCCCCTCTCCAATTCAGCCCCTCCATACTAGCTCCTGAGCCTCCTCCCAGATGGTCCCCCTTCAGGACTTTTGAAACCCAGCCTTTGACATCCCGCCCTGCCCCCACCAACAACCTCATATGCCCCACTCTGGCTGTCCCCACCATATCCCATGCCTCCTAATCTGGCTCCACAGGCAGGGTGCTGTGATGAATGCAGCTGGCTGTTACTGTTGGTCAGCCACTGCTGTCTGTTCTGGCGCCACAGCAGCCTCCGGAGGGTGAACTGCAGCACTTCTCAGGCAGAATGTATTTTCTGTGCAGAAAAGAAAAATTCTGCACAGGACATGAATTCTGCATGTATGAAGTGGTACAGAATTCCTCCTGGAATAATGTATGTACATGCTGAAGACTGACTTCACTGGATGAACAATGCAAGATTTTCTCTGTTAGCTCTGCTCTATCAAGAGAATGATGGGATTCAGAGCAGGATTCTGCCTTGTGTACCTTCAACAAAACCATTGGTTAAACTCTAACATCAGAATCTTTGCCTTTTGCAAGCTCTTCAGTAACAGAGAAGAGTCAACTGGATTTTTAAATCTCCAACAGAACTTGCACTGCACAGCTAGTCAGTGGCAAAGCTGGAGAGGGAATCCAGGGTCCTGCATGCCACACTCGTTCCTTACTCTTATCACTAGACAATGCTGCCTTCACACTTTTTTTTGTAAACAAGCTGCAAACTAAGTAGTAGCTGCACAAGTTAATCAGTGAAAAAAAAGACACTCAAGAAAATAGTGACCAATTCAAAGAAAATTTGTAAACAGAAAATAAAAATTCAAGTTAGTCAGTCAGAATTATTCATCCAGCTAATTTAAAATTAAAATAAATAAGTCAATAAATAAAAATAAATGACACTCAATAACACACAGTCCTGTATTTGCAATTAGCCATCAGGAGTGTCTAAAAATTACAGCTTCTTTGTTTTTAGGTCAGAAATTGTCACATTAGCAAAGTGTGTCTGAAAAATGAACTTTACCCTGAAATCAAATATACAATATTACTAAGTGCAAGCTAACATCGTAGATCAGATGTGTCAACCTTTAAACACTAAAACAACAAGAAGGGTCTGTTGCAAGTGTATCAAATGGTTCACTGTACATTTTGTTCCTTATGTGAATTTTTGTCCTGCGAAAAGATACTGCACAAATAGTATTTGATGTGAAAGTCCCTTTGTCTACTAATACAATTCAATTTATGTGTAAGATTATTTGCCAGTCTCAAAGAAATGCTCTTGTCAAACTAACTCAATTTTAGCCATTACGTTATTATGCTTCCTTAAACTGCATGTGTCCAAACAGGTCACTCTCGCTTTGATCTGTATTTTCCTTTTGCGAAGTGTCACTCTCCCTGCACCACTCTTGCAGAGAAAATACATTTAATTTTAAATTTAAAAAGCAGTAGAGAAAAAACATTAACTTTCTTTCCCTGCATATGAGGAAGGAGGCTTACTGATCAGACAAGGGTTTAGGAGTTGGGAGATAGGATTTATTTCCTCCTCTACCACTGATTAGCCACGTTACAATGAAGAAATCACTTAATTCATGTCTCAGTTTCCTCAGCTGTACCATGGGAATAATATTCATCCTCCTTCAAGAGCCTCAGATAAAATCATATGTTGTCTGCTATAATAATCATAATGTTATTTTTAAAACATCTTGTTACAACCAGGGCAGCCATAATGTTGCTACAGGAGAAACTTATCTTTAGCCAAATCACCCTCTCAGTCCCATGTATGTCGAATAAAATGTTATGCCCTGTCAAATATGTACTTTGTACGCAGCAGGAACTCTCCATTTATACCATGAAAGTTATTTCACTGATAAATATGCTAAAATTCAATTCTGTCTGCAGGATTTGATAAGACTGTAGATGTTGCTGCTAATCATTTAGAGTGAATCTTTGAGACCAGTCTAAATAGTTACCAAAATATTTGCCCATTGAACAGGCAAAGGACACTACTATCATCGCACAAATTAGCTTTCCATAACTTCTTCCACCCAGATTCTCAGCCAGAGTCATTCATAGGATCAAAAGAGGTGTTTAATAGGGCCTTCCAGGATCATCAGAACCAACCAAGATGAACGATCAATAGGCAAATGCTCTGGAAGCCCATCTAATCTTGCCCTGAGTAACACTAATGACTGACATAACTGCCTTACTGAAAGTAAATGGCTCTTTTTTCCATATCCCCTTTACAGTCAGAAAGTGTTTTTCCCAACAGCCACACTAAGTTTATCCTTTAACAACCTTCTTTTAATATAAATGGTCAATGTGAGCAATTCTTTCCCCCTTTTATAATGCTGGTTGCGACAAAAACACTTTATATAGAGAGCTGTATAATACTCTCCTGTGAGACAGGAGGCCAATGGTCCAGTAAATACTGGAAAAGCCACCTCTTCATGATCTCCTTGGAGGGAATGGTTTGAGGGTGCCAGAGAGTACTGATCCCTGTAGAGATCTCAGAAGGCACTGAAGTTAGAGGATCAATAAAGCCAGCCAATGATTCATGCCTGTCTGTAGCCAAGATTTTTCAAAGCCATTGACTACTCAGCCCAGCTTCCCTGGACTTTCTGAGGCCATGGTTACACTGGCACTTTATAGCGCTATAAAGCCCCCACGAGCGCTATAACCTCCTCCCCGTCCACACTGGCAAGGCACGTAGAGCGCTATAACTGCTGAGTTATAGCGCTATTGTTAATCCACCTCTGCATGGGGAATAAGGGCTGTAGCGCAACTGCTGTAGCGCTACAGCAAGGATGTGGACACCCACTGCGC
Source organism: Dermatemys mawii (assembly GCA_007922305.1). Classification (NCBI taxonomy): domain Eukaryota; kingdom Metazoa; phylum Chordata; order Testudines; family Dermatemydidae; genus Dermatemys; species Dermatemys mawii. Next base: position 9,094,598 of record ML677341.1, on the reverse strand, counting down.
TACAAGTAATCTCTGGAGATGCCTAGAGCCATTTAAGGCAATTGACGTCTCTTCCCTTTGTTTTGAACTCGGCTGGAGGAATGCCGAAGTACCTCTTTAGAGTTTCTTTCTTAACTCGGCAGATAAGCAATGCAAATGTTTAAGGAGGGAGCCTGTGTGAAAACAAAGCCTTCTGTGAACGGAGGCTCACTGACAGGCTTTCAGAAAAACCGAAAAACCACTGTCTCTCTCCCTCCGCATACACACAAAGCGTCCCCCCTCACCCCCCTCGTTTAAAAAGCACGTTGCACCCAGCTGAATGCTGGGATACCTGCCCTAATGCGCTGCTCTTAATGCCGCATTAAGTGCCCCAAATGTGGCCATGCTATACCGCTGGCGCGTCTGAGTGTGGACATACAATAGCGCTATACATATTACTGTATAAGGGGACCGCTATAACCTATAGCGCTATAATCTTGTAAGTGTAACCATACCCTTACACTCTGATTTTCCAAAGGTTTTGAATGTCCCCTGCCACCCGCAGAAAAATAATCACGGTCATACACTGTAAAAACCATACAACACAGGATTATTCATGCAACAAACAAGTACAGAAGTGACAAAGAGTCCTGTGGCACCTTAAAGACTAACTAAAGTTTTAGAGCATAAGCTTTTGTGGGCTAATACGCACTTCGTTGGATGCAACTACATGTACAAGTAGAACAAGTACAAATGTATCACCTAAGGCTACACCTACACTACACACACCACAGGTGAAGAGGCATGTAGCTATGCAAATGCTATACATCAAGTAGGGTGACCAGATAGCAACTATGAAAAAACAGGACAAGAAGTGAAGGGGGTAGGAAGTAATAGGAGCCTATATAAGAAAAAGTCCCCCAAAACAGGATTGTCCCTGTAAAAATAGGATATCTGGTCACCCTAGCCACAAGTGAAAGGCTCTGGCAGTGGGGATACCATAGGGAAAAGCTCTGGCAGCTTCCTGCTGGAAAGTCTCTTGCAGGGGAGATGCATTGAGAAAAAGCTGAGCCCTTCTCAGCTCCCTCCCCCCATCAGAGCCTTTCCCCATGGAAAAGGAGGTAGGAGAGGAGACAGCTGCAGAAAAGCATCGGCAAATCCTTGATGCTGGAGCCTTTCACTGTGGAAAACAAAGCCTCTGGGAACAAAAAGGCTCCTTGCCACATCATGGAAAGATTCCAACAGCAGGTAGGGTTGCCAATTTTGGTTGGATGTATTCCTGGAGGTTTTATCACATGACATAATCTTTAATTAAAGATTAATCTTTAACTCCCCGAATTCCAGGACAATCCTGGGAGGTTGACAACTCTACTAGCGGGGAGCTTTTCCTATGCTCCTCCCCCAATTGCTGGAGATTTTCCCTGCAGCTGGGAAGGACTCCAACTGCTGAGAGCTTCCATGTCTTTCCCTGCTGCCTCCCCTTGTAAGAGTCCTTCCCCACTCTTGGCATTTTTTTCCCTGCAGAGGGGAAAGCCTCTGACATCAGGTAAACATGTAGCTATGCATACTACACCCACACCTTTCAAGCATGTCTTTACTTGCCTAAACTCTGCCTCCATATTACAAGCCACCAAAGAACTTGGGTATCTACTCAGGTTGCTAGCCTGGGGCGCCACGTCTACACTGCTACTGTTCCCCATGCTAGCCCCACGTTAAAGCTAACAGGGGTATGCTCACCCTGGGCCACAATCACACCTTCACTTTGCCTTGCAATCCATAAGTAACAGCTCCTCGGGGGGGGAGGCGAATGGGCGACCAGACAGCAAGTGTGAAAAATCGGGACGGGGTGGGCAATAGCAGCCTATATAAGAGAAAGATCCCAAAATCGGAACTGTCTCTATAAAATCGGGACACCTGGTCACCCCAGGCAGACCTGTCTGGAGGAAGAAGAACCACACACACAGCAGCTGGCTCTGAGGAGAGGGGAGCATCCCCCAGCACCAGGACTGACAGCCCAGCCAGCCCCTCCCCAAAACATAACACAGACAGACACACAGACAAACGATGCCGTGAATCAACCCCAGCAGTGGGGTGACCAGATGTCCCGATTTTGTAGGGACAGACCCTGATATCTGGGGCTTTTGCTTATTCAGGCACCGATCAGCCTCCCCCCATTTTTCACCTTTGCCACCTGGTCACCCTCGCGCAGACAGAGGGAGGGACGGACGGACAGACGGCTGCCCGCCTCCCCGCTGGAACAGCGCAGTGCCCCCTGGCCCGTAACGGACGGACGGACAGATCTCCACCGCCCCGCACGGACAGACACACGCACCCCACGCGCGGGGGCAGGGGGGACTTGCCGACCTGCTCTGCCGCCCCCGCTGACCCGGCTCGGCTCCGGGGCGTCCCCGCTCTCCGCCTTGCGGGGCTTGTAGCCGTACACCCCCCGCTCCGTGCGGTACCAGCGCCGCAGCGGCCAGGCCCGGCCGGCCAACGCCAGGCCCCTCACCGCCACGGCCATCGCGCTCCGCGGGGCGGGGCCTCGGCCGACTCCCCCAGCACGGATTGGCCCTGCCTGCGAGCGGGAGAACGGTTAGTCCCGCCCACGCCAGCAGGAATTTAAAGGGGCTGGGACCATTTATCGAAGGCGGGCGGGAAATGGTTGAGAGGAAGGGGAAGGGGAAGGAACCTGGTTGAAGGGGGCGGGGACGAAAGGGGGAGGGGCGTGGTTTGTGAGGGAGTTGTGATTGGGGAGGACTCGGTGTAGGAATGCTTGTGGGGTAAATCAAGTTGTTTGGGGGAAGGGGCTTTTGGGGGAGAAATGTTAGATTTGGGGAAGGGTAGGTGGGTTGTGGGATTATGGGATCTGATGGGGGAGGGGTGTTTTCCGGGGGAAGGGGAGCTGTGGATGGGGGAAGGGTATGTTTGGGGGGACAGTGGGGGGGGGGAGAAGTGGTTAGATTTAGGGGAGGTTTTGTGGCTTGTGGGGGGTATGTGATTTGATGGGGGGTGGTACTGGGCTTGTGGGGAGGGCCATGTTGGAAGGTAGTTAGTTGTCAGGGGAAGGTTGTGTGCTGGTCGATGGTGTGTGGTATGCGGGGAGAGGGTTACTGTGGGGGGAGGTATTTAGGTATAAGGCATATGGTTAGTAAAAGAAAAGTGACTGGTTTGAGGCCAGGATGTTTGATGGTAGTGGAGGGGTATTTTGATGGATCAGGCTGCTAAAAGTCAGTGCAGCAGGGCTAAGGCAGGCTCCCTGCCTGCCCTGGCTCCACGCAGTTCCCATAAGCGGCCAGCATGTCTGGCTCCTAGCACTGGGGAGTCTCCACACGCTGGTCCTGCCCCAAGCACCGGCTCTGCAGTTCCCATTGGCTGATAACTGCTGCCAATGGGAGCTGTGGGGGCAGCACCCGGCGTGTGTGGACAGTGTACAGAGCCCTCTAGTTCCTACACCTAGGAGCTGGACATGCTGGCTGCTTCTGGGAGTTGCCTGAGGTAAGCACTGCCCGGTTGGAGCCTGCACCCCAAACCCTTGCCCCAGCTTGGAACCCCCTCCTTCATCCTAACTCCATTCCACAGCCTGAACCCCTCACCCCCTCCCACACCCCAATTCACTGTCCCAGTCCTCGGCCTCCTCCCACACTCAAACTCCCTCCTGGAGTCTGCACCCCACCTCCCACACCTCAAGCCCCAGCCCTGAGCCCCCTCCCACACCTCAAATGTTGAAGGCTCCAGCTGGGGTGTGGGTTCTGAGGTGGGGCCATCATCCCCGGCCCCACCCCCGAACCCACACCCCCAGCTGGAGCATTTACCCCAACCCCCTACCCCAGTCCTGAGCCTCCTCCCACATTCCAAACCCCTTGGCCCCAGCTATAGGGAAATGAGGAATTCGTTGGGAAGAGTAGTTTTGGGGGGTAATGCTAAGGAAACTGAGATCAGAAAGAGAATGTGGCTGCAAACAGAGTGAAGAAAGTTAATGCAGCCTTCCTTTAGCCCAAACTGAAACAGGAAAGGACAGTGACAAACCAACTAGTGCTTCCCAAGTATTTTCTGAATTGCATGCATTGGGAACCCTAATGAATTCCCAGGACCTGCTACAAACAAAATTGCTCCGGAACACACATCTTTTATCTAATAAAAGTTGAACACATGTCTATGCTCCTGTCTCTGAATTATGGGAGCTCATACTCTTACTGATTCAAAAATGATGTGGTACACTGGTTCTCAGCCTGTGGACCATTTGTGACCCAATCAGCCCACCGCTGTGGTCCATGTGACATCCTCAGGGCTCCACAGGTAGTATATATATTGTGTGGATGCAGCACATATAACACATAACTGCATATGTGGCCCACAATGGGAAATAGATTGAGAACCACTGATGTAGAATATCAAGATCATTGAGATCTGTGTTGGCTCTCTCTGCAACCAGTTCACCTTGTGCTTTGATCCTGCAGATAATTTAATGGTAATTATTATAATTAAGAAAATACATTTGAATGAGAGGTACACTATTATGCAAAGGTAAGATTATTTATAATCATCATTACCCAGTTGGTTTCCTCCTGTTTCACTCTTTCTTCCCTTCTGACAGAGTTGCCAGTTTAAAGCCGGGGTCAGATTTAATGTAGTTGTGGAGGAAGAGAGAGAGACTGAGAGAGCGCACAGGGCTACAGGGAGATCGGAATGGCAGTAGACGATTTGCACAATCATTACTTTACTGTAATTATCCATTAATATTTAATGTGAGGAAAATGTAACTATTTTATTTAAGTATTCTTAGCCAGCACACAGGAAGGACACTGAAGTTTCAGCTCTGTAAATGTGGCACCATGTTTTTTTTTGAAGAGCACAGACAGATTATACAGGACTCTACCAGTAAGAACTAGAAAACTATCATCAGCTGGTTGATTTTTAGATATTGCAGGCAACTTGTACCCTGTATATTCTCAGGTCATGCCCAGATCCACAAAGGGATTTAGACTTTGCAACACTGAACATCTTGGCACTTAGAAAATCAAAACACCAGTGAAATCCACTAAACTCAGCATAGTAGGGGAGCTCCCTAATCTTGTCAATGGGACATGAGGATTGTGTGAGGTCACGCTGCCTAGGGGCATCATCTTTACAAGCATTCTATGCAACCCTGCCAGCCTGATTTTGTGCATGTAGTGTGGTCAAGGTCATGCCAGAGAGGGCAGTGTGGCGCACTATTCAAGATGGCACCGTCTGTGTCATAAATATAAGGGGAAGGGTAACGACCTTTATGTATGCAGTAATATAAAATCTCTCCTGGCCAGAGGTACAGAATCACTTACCTGTAAAGGGTTAAGAAGCTCATGTAATCTGGTGGGCACCTTACCAAAATGACCAATGAGGAAAGAAGACACTTTCAAATCTGTAGGGGGGAAGGTTTTGTTTGTGTCTCTCTTGTGTGTGCTCTCTGAGAAAGAGAGGGACCAGAGCAGAAAAAAACACCTCCTAAAACCCTACCTGAAATAAGCATCTAGGATTACAAAAATTGTAAGTAAAGCAAGGAAAGGCATTAGATTATCTTTTGTTTTTAGCTTGTGAATTTTCCCTATGCTAGAGGGAGGTTTATTCCTGTTTTTTTAAAAAACTTTGAAGTTAAGTATAGAGGGGAATCCTCTGTGTTTAAAATCTTTTTATTACCCTGTAAATTTATCTTCCATCCTGATTTTACAGAGGTGATTCTTTTACTTTTTTTAAAATACAATTCTTCTTTTAAGAACCTAATTGATTTTCAGTGTCCTAAAAACCCAGGGGTTTGGTCTGTGCTCACCTGTACCAACTGAATCTTTGTCTAAATCACTTGGTGGTGGAGCAATACCATCGAAGGACAAGGAAGGATTTGTGCCTTGGGAAAATTTTTAACCTAAGGTGGTAGAAATAAGCTTAAGGGGTCTTTCATGTGGATCACCACATCTGTACCCCAGAGTTCAGAGTAGGGAGGGAAACTGATACTCTGTCTGACTTGTACCAAAGCCACATCCAGTTTTGCCCCAGTACTGGATGTGCAACAAACTACCCAAAAGAGGACTGCCCTGTTCAAAAGCGTATAAATTACCTCCCTAAAGGGGAATGGCACTGTGTGTAAAAAATGGCATTACCTGTTTCAAAGTCACTAACTACCAAGAAGCAAGTGATCTTGAATGCTTATAGATCAATGCTCTGACAGATAAAGCACAAGATAGGATGTCACAGTCAGTGGTTAGGGTTAAGGGTAACTGCACCTTTAAGCCCCTCCTTGTGGTCTACTCCAGGAATGCCCTGAGGTTTCAGATCCCTGGCCTCTAGCTGTCGCCTCTCTCTTGGTGAAGACCCATGTTTCTCGGCCTTCAGACTGGGGATTTAGGTTACAGCTGCTTCCTATTGCACTGTGATTTCTTGAACAAGTTTGACTAACTCAACACTACTCCTGGGGGAATTCTGGGCTCAGGAACTAGTGGGATGACAGCATTGAGCCAGAGTCTGAATGGGATTGGGGGAGCATGGTCACATGGGGATGCGGGAGAGGGGATGCAATGACATATGGGGATGGGGGAGGGGTCAGCAGGGAACCATCAGGATGGAGGTGTGGGGACAGGGGCAGTTGTGCCTGACTGAATGGGAGAGGTTTGAGATCAGCCACAGTCTGCATGGGAGAGGCTACCCAATTCCCTAATAATCCTACTCCTCCGTCCCCCAAAAACCTGTTCCATACTTCTCCCACCCACAGCCAACAACCCTCCAGGCTCCAGTAGTGGGGAAAGGCTCCACCAGAAGGGAAGCAGTTGGAAATGGTTCCTGACGGGGAAAGTCTCCAGCAGGGGCTTTCCCTGCTGCCTTCCCTCTTCCAGAGCTTTTCCCTGACGTGTCTGTGAATACAGTTTGCTTGTCACTGTAGCATGCAGCTATGCATACCATACTGGTTTCAGACTTCTGTAAGACATTCAGCTTGGTACTGCATGACATTTTGGTTAAGAAACTAGAACAATCCACATAGCACACATAAAGTGTATTAAAATGTGGCTAATAGTCCTCAAAATGGAATTGTAAATGGGGAATGATCACTGAGTGGATATTTTTATTGTGGCGACCCCCGGGGACTGGTTCTTGGCCCTATGCTATTTAACATTTTTATTAATTATCTGAAAAAAAACATAAAATCATTAAAAGGGTGCAGATGACACAAAGATTGGGGGAACGGTAAATAATGAACAGGACTGATCACCCTAGTTCTTGAACACTTTGTAAGATGGACACAAGCAAACAATATATATTTTAATATTTCTCCAAATGTAAGATCATACGTACAAGATGAGAAACTATGCTTAAAATCAGTGACTATAAAATGACTAGGGAGTCATGGTGGATTATCAGCTGAACATGAATTTCCAGAGTGATACTGTTGGTAAAAAGGCTAATGCAACCCTTGGATGTATGAACAGAGAATATCAAGTAGGACTAAGAAGTTTATATGATCTTTGTATGTAGCACTGATGTGACAGGTACTAGAATACTGTGTCAGTTCTAGGGTCTACACTCCAAGAAGGATGTTGAAAAACTGAAAAGGATTTAATCACACTAGCGATTAAGATTGGTATAAATGCTTAATATTAAAAGACTCAAGAAGCTCAATGTCTTTGGTTATGGTTAAGTGGTGATTTAGTCACAGTCTACAAGTATCTACATGGGGAACAGAAATTCGATAAAGAGTTCTTCATTCTAGTAGACGAGGGTAAAACAAGATCCAGTGGCTTAAAATTAAAGCTAGACAAATTCAGACTGGCAATAAGATGCAAATTTTAACAGTGATGGTAATCAACCATTGGAACAACTTTTCACAGCAAACACTATTACAGTCACAGAGCAAAACACTTAAATATTACCTTATAAAGTGGGATACAGATATTGTAAGTGAGATTAATGCAGTAACTCACAAGCATTTCACAAAGTCGAAACACGAAACACATTCTTATAAACTTAACATCTATTTTAACAATGCTAACACACAGGTGAGCAAGACTGGTTTCCAGCTATGCATTTGTCAGTGTGCTCAGTGAGAACAAGGGGCGTTGGCATGAATTGGCCACAACCAGTACAATATGTTTTGACTTCTCTGTCTGAAATACCATTTTGTCTGAACAGTGTCTGGATCATCGGTCTTTTGGTAAATCCACTCTAATCTGGCAAACAGTTCTCGTTTTGGAGATGAAATGAAGTCACATCTGTGACTAACAGGGAAACTGCTGTAATATTTATAAATAATACTAAGCACTTATGCAGTGCTGTACAGTCTCAAACATTAACTATTGAAATTCACCAGGATTTTGGACACTTCTGGAACTGCTAGGTAGAGGTAGCGCTTCTCGGAAAAAAACTTGTTTGGTCCTGTAAAAGTCGGCAATGTACACTGAATCATTAAACAGTACTCACAGTCTTTTAAATATGTGCTGACTCTTGCTTTTGGAAAAAATGCAGAATAGCCTTGTTATGGCTATTCCACAGCCAGTGAGTGATCTTGTGATCAAATATTTTTTTCATGCTCATTACCATAAATCTAGAGCTATATGAAAACTACGTTATAAAATTCAAAAGTAAAGAGGGGCTCAGACCAAGATCCTAATACTGCTTGAAACAAGAACCAGGATCCTAATTGCAGCATTGGCCCTATCTCTGTTGCAAACTGAGGCAAACACCTGGATTTAAACTTTGGGTAGTTCAAATTCCAGATATGAATCTTTCAGCTTGGGCCAATCTCTGCCCCAAAACTGGAGAAATATGCTTATGGCTTTAGTCACTAGCCAATAATATGGCCCAGTCTTACTAAGGATTGTGAAGCTTTCAGGATAACTCAGAATTGTTGTGCTTCTAAATTAATGTTTGTAAAATGGTTTTAGATGCTCAGATAGATGTTACTACAGAAGTGCAAAGTAGTAGTGTAGCAAGGTACCAGGATCGTGATACAAAGATATTTTTAATGACTCGTCAAATAGGCTAGGTATTCCAAATATATGCAGTGAATTATTTTACTATTATTTTATTATGTTAAATGAAAATAAGCAAAGACCACATACTGAAAGGAAATACACAAAATAATAATCAAATTCTATGATGCAATTTAGTGTTCTGATGTTACACACTTGTGAGAGAGACAAGGTAGGTGAAGTAATATCTGTTATTGGACCAAATTCTGTTGGTGGAAGGTACAAGCTTTTGAGCTACAGAAAACTTTCTAACATGGTTACAACAACATTAAAATCATTATATTATTATTACTATTCCTAATTTATCCTTTTTTATCATGGTAATGGCTAAAGGGTCCCAAATGAGATTGGAATCTGAGTATGCTAAGTGTTGTAAGCAGATATGATCACTGCTCCAAAGAGTTTGCCATCTGATTAAAGCCAAGACACAACTGAGAGAACAAATAATAGAAAAAAAAGTAAGAGAGGAGAAAAGTAACAGTAATGTGATTACATAGGCTAACAGTGTGCACGACTTCATGATTCCAAATCACAAACTTTTTTTAATAAAAAAAATTCCCTATCAAACGGTAAACCCACTGTGTTCCCTTACTCTTTAGTCCCACCTCCAGCTCAGAAAAAGTAACCCTGATATCTTGTTGCTGACCGTTTTAAATTATAACATTTATAATTACTTCTGCTGGAATTCTGCCCCACTGTGCAAGGCAGAATTTGTGCAGAATTAATGTTTCCTGCACAATTTTATTTTTTTCAAGCAGAATTTGTGATTTCTTCCAGAATGCTTCCTTTTCCCAGTTTTTCATGTTTCAAATATATTAGTTACATGTAGATGTAATTTCTTTGCGTGCACATGAGCCTGAACCCATCCGACTCCGCTCCCACCTATCACTGCACGCACACCCAGCACTCCCGCCTTTGCCTGGCATACAGGCATGTATACCACCTCTGAAGACAAAGCGGTGTTGACTGGTGAACCATGCACATGACCCAGCACACACAAACACATACACACACACTCCCGCACATACACTCATCCCAACAACAGTTTACCCTGTCTCCCTTCCCCATGCTAATTATATGCTATGCCACATCTTACCTACAGCTAACTCACCAACCTCCTTCCCACTACTGTGGTGTGACCCTGAAACCTTATAATACACATAGAAGCTTGGCCTTGGACATGACATGACAGACACAAAACAGTCCTTAAGGATGCTAGTGCCCTCTTACGCGAGGTCATTACAATAGTTTTGTATAATGTCTTTGTTTAAATGAAATATTTAATTTCAATGAAACAGAAGATACTGTCAACAAAGATACATCAAGTTCTGTAGTAATATGCTCAGTAAGGAATCTATTTGTCAAAAAACATTTCTTGAATCTTTTGTGTTGTCTGTTAACAACTTGCTGACAGGTATTTTGAAATAAATTACCAAAATAATTGAAACTGGAATGATTATATTGCGTTATTTTGACTAATAAAATATGCAGAATTTAAAAATATTGTGTGCAGAATTTTTATTTTTTTTTGGTGCAGAATGCCTTCAGGAGTGCTACAGATGTGCTATATATGTGATAATACACAAAGTGCCATGGCATATGTAATGAACACAAGTGCTGAGGACCTAATTTTTATGACTCATCTAAACCCCAAGTAGCACAGTGCCCCCAAACACAAGGATGGGGCATTGTTCAGTATTAACTTAAACAGGAAAATGTCCAAGTCATCATATTGAGTTGAGGCATGTCACTGATTTGGCACCATGTTATGCTTCTATACTACCATTCTACTGTATTGGATCACAGAATAATAGAATATATAGTTGGACCGTGAGAAGTCATCAAGTCCAGTTCTGTGACAGGACCTACTATACCTAGAGCACACTTGACAGGTGTTTGTCCAACCTGTTTTTAAAAACTTCCAATGAGAGGGATTCTACAACCTTCCTTGGAAGCCTATTCTGGAGATCATAAAGATTTTCCTAATAGCTAATCTAAATCTCCCTTGCTGTAAATTAAGCCCATTACATCTTGTCCTATATTTAGAGAATATAGAAAACAATCAGTCACAGTCCTGTTTATAGCAGCCCTTAACATATCTGAAGACTGTTATGAGGTTCCCCCACTCAGCTTTCTTTTCTCAAGACTAAACATTATTATTTTTGTTGCTCTTCTTTGGCTTCTCTTCAATTTGTCCACCTCTTTCCTAAAGTATCCCTGTGGTAGCCAGAGCTGGACACAATACTGAAGCTGAGGCCTTAGTGGTGCCAAGTGGCTCCGGCTGGCTACAACTGTGGCCAACAGAAGCTGCGGCGACTGTGCCTGCAGGCAGAGGCAGCGCACAGAGCTGCCTGGTCATGCCTCTGCCTAGCAGATGAACGAGAGGGATGTCGCTGTTTCTGGGGAACCCTCAGGTAAGTGCCGCCCAGAGCCCACCTCACCCCATCCCATGCCCGTCCCCTGCCCTCTCCCACAACCAAACTCTGCTGGTGAGGCATAGTGACCCAAGACTGCCCCAGCTGCAACCAGTACGACTGGTGCTGGGGCTGCCTGAGCAGTCCCTGAGCCAGGTGCATCAGGGGCTGTAGAAGTCATGGAGGTCACAGAAAGTCACGGAATCTGTGACTTCCGTGACCTCCATGACAAACTCACAGCATTACTTATTGGTTAACCACTAAATATTTTACATCCCTACCAGCAATGTGATTCTTATGTTCTCCCATGGCTTATATGACATTCTTGTAAATACACCCTCCAAAATATTAGTCCTTTTTTGCAAACCCAGATCTCTTTCAGCAGTAGTACCACCTTGCCAGGTATTCCTCATTTTGTAGTTGTGCATCTGAAGTGTGAGGGAACATCATGCTCCACAGAGATCATTGTGGTGTGCCACACATGTAATCGAACTGCACTGTGCCACACAAAGTGTGTTTGATGTGACATGATCATACCAAGAGGGCATCGCGCATGACCTGTGATAGGATACCATGCCACAGCAAAACCTCATCATATGTTGCTATGACATAAAGGGATGCAATGTGATGTCATCTCTCAAAACAAATCATGTATCAGGTCGTAACATGGTGACATCGCTGCTTAGAGCCACAGAGGGGCTGATGTCCCTGGGGTTCCCTACTCTGCAGAGTGGAGGCCGGACCCCAACACCTGAGCCCCACCCCCTCTGGCCACTTCCGCCTTCACAACCTCCTGCTCCTAGTAACCAGACTTACAGCAGCACGGGCTGGCCCTCCGCCTGCCCCAAGGACCCCACCTCAGTCCGGGGCTGCCCTCTGCGCCGCCTGATACGTACCTGACTGCAGCCACCACTCGCCAACGAGGCTAGTGGGGGCGCGGCGGAGCGGCTCCGGCGGAGCGCTACTCGTTTCCTTCCCCGGCAGCTAGGAGAGGGCTGAGCCGCCCTTCTCCGGCGGAGTGTTTTCAGGCAGGCGGCGCGACAGGCAGGCCGGGGTCCTCTGCGGGCAAAGGGAGGGGGCAGACGCTGGTGGTGGAGTAGGGGCTAGAGGAGTCCGAGCCGATGTTTACACCGGGCAGAGGTAACCGCCCCCGCCGGCCTGAGGGCGGGGGGAGGGGGGCCGCGGCGGGATGGCGGGGCGGGGCAGGATTTTGGGGGTGGGGGGGCTCCTAGGCGCGGGGCCGGGGCAGAGAGAGGGCTGCTGCGGGGACATCCGGGACGGGGCAGGGCTGGAGGAGAGCGGGGCTGCCTAGAGTAGCGCGGCCAGGGCAGGGGTGGCGAGTGGGGAGGGGGCCGGGGCTCGCGGGTGAGGGGGATCCTGGGGGTGGGGTGGGGAGAGGAGGTCGGACTTCAGCGTGGGGAGAGTTGAGTGCGGGGCAGGGCCTGGTGGGCGTGGAAAGGTCACAGGGCAGCAGAGCGGGGCCATACGCGGCAGGCAGCTCGCTGGGGGCGGAGTAGGGGACGCGCGAGGGGAAGTTGGCTTCCGGGGTTTCCCTGAGGGAGGAGAGGGGGGAAATACCGAGGAAGGGCTGAGGGGGGTGGAGTGTGGGGCGGGAGAGAGTAAGATGAGGCCAGGGGGCAACGGGGCTTAGCGTGCTAAGGGGGTGAGGCGGTGGAGGGAGAGAAGCGGTGAGGTGCCAGGCGGGCAAGAAGACGGGGGTTGGTATTTGAAGGGGTAGACCAAAGAGGGGACGCTCAGTTGAACAATGGTGTTTGGTGGGGATTGGTTTGTGTCTGGCTTTTAGAGCAGGTGAGAGGGTTGTTTGTTTACTTTTGTGTGGAAACATATTTTATTTCCACCTAGTGACCGTTTTTTAGGCCTTTTCTTTTCCCCTTCGCCTTAGCAAAGGAGACCCATCTGTAGAGCTTAGACAGTAGAAACTTTTTTTTTAGTAAGGGAGGTGGAATAGAAAGTAAAACTCAGTCACAGACGTTAGATCATCAGACCCACCTCTTTCATGCTTGTGTTTAATTATGAATTTTCTCTACCTTCATCTCTTTTTGTTTTGTGGTTTTGAGTTTAGGTTTGACTGGGTGATTGTGACCTTTCACAGATGCAGACCATTTGGATTATTCTTGAAACTTGTTTAATTCTGACGGTTTGTACAGCTGTCACAGAATATTTGTGAACATTCATTTTTAAGTACTTTATCAAAATGAGACTAATTTTATATAAATAATTCCTCAGTTAGCTTAGTCAACATTTTATAGAACACCTGGAAAGGAACCTGTAATGGGAACCTTCGTATGACTAATATGTAACTTGCCATAGCAGCACAGATTTGGGAAAAAACTTATTTTTTCTAATCAAACACAGAATCTAGTCTTTAATATTTTACATTTATATATTGACTTTCATCCCAGGATTTCATAGTGCTTAACAAACATAAGTTAATTTTGCTTCAAAACACCACTGTTGTTGTATGCCCATTTTGTAGATGGAGAATAAGTACACAAGGGTGGGTGCTGAGCTTTCTCCATACAACTTTTAAGGTGTCTGCATTAATTATGCTATATATATTTTGTATAACTCTGGGATCCTTCAAGAGAGAAAAACACTACCATAAGTATTTTCTTCTAAGCATTGTCTGTGTACTATTTAAAAAAGAGCTGAGGCTGGACTGCTGTATCTTATAAGTTCCCCAGGTGTTGCAGAACTGACAGTCTTTTAACTATTGTGAGTTCAGAAAAACTACATCCACTTTTCACATATCAGGCTTGTTACAAAGAAATAAAAATTCAGAAACAAATCAAGAAAATTCCCACACAAAATGTAAGATTGTGTTAAGGGAGGAAACAAATTAATTAAAAATATTAAGTTATACAATACTTAACAAAACCAAATGTAGCCTTGCAGTGTCCTTACTTCCAAATAGGTTCACAACCCTTAAATGTCATTACAGAGCACCCCAGTAAAGTTTTCAACACCTTCCTTAACTCTGATCTTCCTATTTACCTCTATCTTTTTGTATCTAACTTTTAGTTATGAGCCACAGGTTTCTACTAAATACTGGGTTATAAACTGTTAATGCCTGTTTCCCCAATATACACTCAAATGAGTGATTGGATAACAATTTCTTTATAATTTACAGAGTGTGGTCAAAACGTCACATTTTTCATATAGCCCTCTTTGTTATCTGTACTAGACCTTGCCTTTGTTCACCACATTATGAATTGTATACCTTTCTTTACCCTGTTTGTTTATCCAATGTTGGCCAGCTATAGATCAGAGATCAAAATTCTCAGTATCAGCCTCAATATACGTGCCACATACCTGCAAAGATGAGATATTCCTTTGCAAAAGACAGTCCTGAATTTCTCCCTGATCTTGATGTATGCTAGCAGGGTGGGTGCAAATTATGACTATTCCACAAATGACTATGCTACTGTAATTTATATGTGCCATAGGGGATGCTTACATTTTTTTTTCAAGCAGCAACTGGTGGGTGAGCAAAGATAAGGGTCACAGTGTTAGAGTATCAACAAATATTTAGAATCTTTCCAGTATTTATTTTTTGACCTAACAGACTTTTAATTTCTTGTCTTTCAGCTGTTTGTTTTTAACTCCAGGTTTATTAACTTTCAGAAATCTTTTTTGTGCTAAAATGACAGCATAAATTGCCTAAGGAATCTCCATCATTGGAGATTTTTAAGAGAAAATTAGACAAACACCTGTCAGAATGGTCTAGATAATACTTAGTCCTGCCATGGGTGCAGAGGACTGAACTAGATGACCTCTCAAGGTCTTTTCCAGTCCTATGATTCTGTGATTTTAATAAAGGTCATTTAAAATTTGTAGAGATGTTTCCTTTAACTTTTTTCCAACAAAGCTTTTTATTTAATCGTGTCATCAGACAGAACACAACTTTATCAAGCACAACTGTTAATGAGAATCCAGTGGAATATTAAAAATTGACTGAATCTCATCAGTGGGAACGTTAAGCTGACTTTAACATGGAAGAGGATTCTATTTTAAACTCCCTCCTCTTCCTCGCCCCCCCCGGGGAAAAAAACTTGAGTAGCTGTCTTGGATTGATATGGCCTCCATTATATGCCATTTGTAAGCTTGGACTGCTAAATGTTACCTTTGAAATTGGGGCAAAATGTTTAGACGAGCTGATCTTGCAATTGGATTCAAGCATCTAGACCCCAAATACCCACATATAACCTATCTCCATAGATCCAGTTGCAGGACCTGGTCTTTTGTATGTTGCTTTTTAAATGTACTAACTTAACAAATCTATTTTAAGTCAATTCTAATTAAACCAAAAAGTCAAAATATAGTGTTATGGGGATTGGATGGCTGAAGGGATCAGTGATGGGCTCTGGGCCTTTGGAGTCTTTCATCAGTAGCTAGCCAATACTTTCAATACTTATCAGGTCATTAGGGAGTCAAGGTTGTTATCATCTGCTAGCAGCTGGGTAGTTTGAAATTAATTGCCCTCTGACCTGTTCCCACTGAATACAAATCAATACCCTCTTCCTCCAAACCCTCACAGTTGGCACTCATTGGGATATCTGTCAGCAGAGAGGCCAAGTATTGAATGGGCCATCCATGGTAACTGACCCCTCTCTCACCATTAATGGTATGTCTCCATTGGAAAAAAATAAGACTGCACTTTTTTCCCTCTTTTTATCTTGGGTTGGCTAATCTAGGTTAAATTAGCAGTGAGAACATAGCAACTTGACTTTTACCTCAAGTTAGCACCATAAGTGGGAGCGGGGAATGAACTCACCCGAGTTAAAACTGCTAACCCGAGTTAAAAGTGAGTTGGTATTCACTGCTATTTTAAATCATATTAGCTAAGGTGAGTTGAGAGCACTTTTTTTTGCAGTGAATACATACATTGTATGTAAGGAGTACAACGTGGAAAACCTTAAACTGTTGCTATGCTTGATGAATTTTCTGTTATCCTTGGTGAATTTTTTGTTCTGTAGATTGGCTTAAAACAATTATTTATAAGCAGACGAACGTTTTAGGAAATGTTTTGTGGAAAACTCCCTATGTTCAATACAGTATTAAGACTAATTATAATTGGGGGGAAACTATTGAAGAATTTTTCCATATAATTAGGAGAAAATGGGAAAAAGTACTTAAGTAGAAATAGAGATTTTCTTCAACGTGGTGTTTTATTTTTATATGTATATCTTTCAAATATGTATCATTGAGAACAGGTAAAACCCGTGGATTAAAGGGCACTGTTAGATAGCGAAGGTCCACAGTGTGGGTGTTGGATGTGTAAAATAAAGTTTTTCAATATTGGCAAACATTTTTCTTGCATTTTTATTTCAGGTGACATGCAAATAGCCAATTGTTTTGTTTTTTACCCAAACATTTTAAGAAAATGAGAAACAAATGAATCTGACTAGTCAGTCTTCATTGTCCAAGATGACTGAAGTGTAGAAAATACATGAAAAGAAAGCAAAAAGACATTTCTTTTCACAGCTCTTCGTTGTAACACTTTAAGTAGATATTAGTAACATAGTAAAAGATCTCTCTTCTCCCACCCCCTAGAATATTTCAAATTCAACAATGTCCCTTCAAAAGTTTTTAAAATTTGCTCCAGGGAAAAAAGAATGCATTTTAAAAGCATAACTTACTAGAAATGAGGATATTAAAAAACCCTTTCCCTTCAGTCCTGATTCTGCAAATGCTTATGTATGTGATTAACTTTAAGCATGTGAATAATCACAATGGGACTAAGGCTCAGATTTTTAAAGGCTCTAATTTTCAAATGGTTTTAGGGACGTACAAGCCTAAATCCCATTGACTGTCAATAGATTTTAGGCTCCTAAATGCCTTTTGGATATGAGATTTAGGTTCCCAGATCAGTTAGGTATTGCAACACTAAGCCCAACATGCCTGAATACTTGTAAAAATCTGGATCTAAAGCTAAGCATGCACGTAAATATTTGCTGAATCGGGACTGTAGTTTTGTCAGTCTATAAACATCCCACAATAGTCCTTTCAATACTTCAGGATCCAGAAGTGCATAATATAATTGATCATACCAGCAACCTCAAGCTGAACTGCATGAACAATAAAATTTTTTTTGCAGCTCATGTTGGTGGGGGGAAGATTTCTAAGAGAGGCTTTTTTTGAGGTGTGTTTTTTTTTTTTTAAAAAAAAAAAGCTTGTAGGTACTTGACTCTGATCAGGAAACTTTTTTTTTTTTTTTTTTTTTTTTTTTTAAATGGGTGTGCTAGCTTTGCTGCAAAGATTAGTTTTTTTCCAGGCGATGGTAGTTTGAACAGTCATCTGACTGCGCAGCTCAGGTTCAAGAGAATGCCATAATATATGCTGAAAGCAATTACAGGCTTTTGGGTTTTGTGCAGTACTCACATTTTTTCCTTAATCATGAACTTAGTGCCATGGGAACAATGTGGCATTGTAGTTCTTTTGAATATCATCTTCCAAGTTGCTTGCTTAGTTGCACCCAATTTTCTAATTGAATTTCATCCTCATGCAGATTTACCTCAACTATTCTAAGTGACTGTCAAGGTGCAGTGAAAATTAGTTTGTTCATATAGTAGTACAATAATAATAGTGATATTCCTGTACTTCTGCAGATTTGCCTGGGTAACATAATGCCAGCTGAGCGCAAAAAGTCAGCCAGTATGGAAGAAAAAGAATCTTCATTAAATAACAAAGAAAAAGACTTCAGTGAAAGGCGGTCAGTGAGCAGTAGAGAGAAACCAAAGGAGGATGTGAAGGTTGGCCTGAAGAGGGATACTCTCAAAGCACCTGAAGATAAAAAGAAAAAACTGGAGGAGGATAAACGGAAAAAAGAAGACAAGGAGCGAAAGAAAAAAGAAGAGGACAAGATAAAAGCTGAAGAAGAACAGAAGAGGAAAGAGGATGAAGAAAAAAAGAAACTTGAAGAGGAAGAAAAAAAGAAACAAGAAGAGGAAGTAAAACGTCAGCAAGAGGAGGCAGCTGCACAATTGAAGTAAGATTTATGTTTAAGTTTTAACTGCCTAACAGTATAGTCCTTATCCAGGCAAAGTTTCCATTGAAATAAGTGGGAGTTTTGCCAAAGTGAGGACTGCAGATTCGGGTCACTTTTTAATTTTATGAATACGAAGGTAAAAATATATATAATTGTTTAGTAAAGATAAAGCATCAAGTGACATGCTCAGTGCTATTTGTGAGAAGCTAAAAGTATGCAGTAGTTGCATGTATGTACTAACCACTATTACTTTGGCTTAAATGTTGGATTTCGGTAATGTCATTTGTCTGGAGAGCTCATGTGGTGTATAAATATGCCTGAATTAAGCATCATAAAGTCTCATTGAGATTCAGAAGTGTTATCCCCATTTTACAGATGGGGAAACAGAGGCATAAAGAGACCAAGTGACTTGCCAGTGATCACAATGAAATCCATCCAGGAACAGATGTTGGGCAGCTTGATTCTCAGTCCAGTACTGCAGTCACAAGGCCAACCTTATTATAAGTAGTTGCTGTAAACTTATAAGCACTGGAAATGGGCTGTGATCTCTAAAGCCATCCAATAGTCAGTGGTCACGAATAATTGGTGTTTGGGTGGAAAACCGGCAAGGAGAACCTGGGTAGGATACAGCAGAAAGTGATGTTAATTTAGTTTTCTCTCCAAGTCAGTATGCATAGCATGATGTTAAGAGACACTATGGTGTTGGAGGGAAACAAAATCAAGATTCTGACCATTTGTGTTCAGTAAAGATACCATGACACTTTTTTAAAGAGTAAGGGTATTAATGGATCTACCTTGTCCCAGACTTCAGGCTGGGAGTATACATTTTGTCGTCTTAAATTGCCCTTGCAATTTCAGTTGGATTTGGAATTCTTCTTATCCAGAACACTTGGGCAGTGTTACTGTGTTCTATTCCAAAGTTAAATATATTTCTTTCTTCAGTAAAAGGATTGTAGTATTTATGCTTTGTTAATGCTCTGTGATTTAAAAAAAAAAATTCTCTATAGAACCTTGCTTATTGGTTTATTTTAATACATAAATAATACTTTCATAGAAAAGATTTAATAGAGTGCTATTTAATGAAGCTTTGGAGTTACTAGGACTTACTTATTACTTATTATATATCAGTATATTACAGAACATTCATTAGTACATATAAACTATCAGGAAAAATTTAAACTGCACTACAATTGAGATAAATTTGCTTGTGGTGCATTACCCTTGTTTTGAAATGGTTCATTTACCCATCAGTTTACAAAATTCAGTAGTCTATAATGGAAATTAGTGAGGTCTTACCAGGTTATAACTATTGTGTTTTTTTTCTTTAGAGAGAAAGAGGAAGCACACCAACTCCATCAGGAAGCTTGGGAGCGCCATCAAGCAAGAAAGGAACTCCGCAGCAAAAATCAGAATGCACCGGACAACCGCCCTGAGGAGAATTTCTTTAGCAGGCTGGACTCGAGTCTGAAGAAGAACACTGCTTTTGTTAAGAAGCTAAAAACTATCACAGAACAACAGAGGGACTCCTTGTCTCACGATTTTAATAGCCTCAATTTAAGCAAGTACATTGCAGAAGCTGTAGCTTCGATTGTTGAAGCAAAGCTGAAAATATCAGATGTGAACTGTGCCGTGCACTTGTGTTCTCTGTTTCACCAGCGTTATGCTGATTTTGCTCCATCACTTCTTCAGGTTTGGAAAAAGCATTTTGAAGCAAGGAAAGAAGAAAAAACTCCCAACATTACCAAACTAAGAACTGACTTGCGCTTCATTGCAGAATTGACAATAGTTGGGATTTTCACTGATAAAGAAGGTCTGTCTTTAATCTATGAACAGCTAAAAAACATTATTAATGCTGATAGAGAGACCCACGCTCATGTTTCTGTGGTAATAAGCTTTTGCCGGCACTGTGGAGATGATATTGCTGGTTTGGTACCAAGGAAGGTTAAAAATGCTGCAGAGAAGTTTAACTTGAGTTTTCCTCCTAGTGAGATTATCAGCCCAGAGAAGCAACAGCCCTTCCAGAATTTGTTGAAGGAATACTTTACATCTTTGACCAAACACCTGAAAAGGGACCACAGAGAGCTACAAAATATTGAGAGACAAAACAGGTGACATTTAATATTGTACTTCATAAATTGTTATAACAGTGCAGCTCATAGAATTTCTTTAAGGTTTTCCTTTAAGATTTCTTTAGTTGTTGCCACCAAAGTAAAATTATGTGGGAAGAAGCACTTCGTTGCAGAAGGTTCTCTGAAATAACTTGCTGAAAGATTTCCCAACTAGAAAATCTTTTAGAGCCTGGAATGTTAAGCAATGGGGTATTAGGTTTTAAATAATATTTAGAGGGAGACTGTTTAGTAAGTTTCTCCTGCTTTAATTTTTTTAAACTCCTCCACTGGTTTTGTAACACTCCTTTAACAGCTTGAGACTAACGTTTCTTTCCCAGCTGGTTTCGTCCTTTTCCAGTTGGCACCAAGTGTTTTTTTCCCCTCCCCACCCACATATTTCTTATGGACCATATGCTGACAGGGAGTTGTTTTGTTTTGGTTTTTTTTGTGTGTACCAACATTGTACATAGTGTCAGCATAGTTCCAAGTATAGGGGGGAAATAGTTTGTCAAAGAAGTGTACTTTCCAGATTTCTTGTATATTAAAATCTGAAGTCAAAATTTGGGCCTAAACTACTCAGCCATGTTCCATTAAACCTTGACTCAAACCATTAAATGTTTCTGGACCTCAGCTACCTATAAATGTCTTAGGCTGGAAAGAAACTTCCACCATTGTTATTGAATAAATATGCACTTTTCTCTGAAGCATCCAGTGCTGGTCTTTGAAGCCAGAATGCTTTCCTAGACGGAGTGATGGTCTGATAAGGGCACAGGACTGGACAGGTCCTCCTGGGACATCAAGTCCACTCCTCTTATGTGACAGGCATTTTCATCATATTATCTCATTTGTATGATATGGTAATTCCTCTATTCCTAGAATATTTCCAATACAGTTAAGCAAAAGCACATGAATCGTGCAGTTATTGGTGATGGGCCTGAACCAAAATTCTGGATCTGAAATATGTATCCCAAGTCAAACTGCATATGTCTGTAATGTTGAGTACAAAAAACCTTGTGATCTGAACACTTCCAAGCTTTGGGGTTTGAAATCTAGACTCAGATTTGAACTTTCCCACACTCTGGGAAGATCAGTTTTGGTATTGGTTGTGGCCTATTATAAGGATTTAGGTATGAGAACAAACTCAGGTGTTGATTGTAATCCAGTCCTCGTCCTTATCAGTTGTTAAGTGACTGTATTTTGCTATACAAGCAATTGGAATGTGTAGTGACTTTTACTATAGGCCAGCTCCTTATACTACTTGCTTGTTCAGGGAGAGTCAAAACACAAGTATAATTTTTTTTTTATTATTTTTTTTTTTTTTGCAATTTAATGAGGGTATACCCTCATTATTTAAACTAACATAGGTACAGTCAAGTAAGTCTGGGATAAAGACAAATGTAGCAGAAACAGCGGGAACAAGTAGATGAATTTCACTGCTGGCTGATTTGATTACATTTAGCCTTTCTCCTCTTTTTGGCTGTTTGTTTAAGTAGCAGCTGTTCTGTGTGTTGAGAAGACTGGCATGTCCAACTAATCATTTAAGTCCACTGACATACATCTTTTCTTAATTACCAAGCAGTTACAAACAGTTGCAAAGTTCTTCAGTTCATAAAATTTTCCAGGAGTATTAGTTTAAAAACACTTTTTAGTTTACTAAACACCTGACTGGGTGTTTCAACTCCAGAGCTACCAGTAATAGAGCTGGACAGGAAGTTGTTTTCCTGTCTTTGAAACTCTTTTGTGACAAAACCAAGATCTTTAGAAGTTTTTGAATGGAAAAAACACAGGAAAAAAAAGAGAGGCCTCAGATAGCCAATAGGTGGTGAGGGCACTCAGCTGAGGTGTGGTATGGAAGACCAGCTCAACTCCTTCATCTTAATCAGGCGAATCAGGGACTTTAGTTAGGGTCTCCTGTGCCGCAGGGGAATGCCCTGGATATCAACCTATTCACTATTCTTGAGTCTGTCTAGTGATAATGAATTCTATCTTGGACCTGAGAAACTTTTCCTGACAAAAGATATAGAGCTTAAGGTACAAAGTGACAGAGTCCTGTGGCACCTTAAAGACTAACTAAAATTTTAGAGCATAAGCTTTCATGGGCTAATACCCACTTCGTCGGATGCATGCCTCTGCCACTGCATGCATCTGACGAAGTGGGTATTAGCCCA
>ML677341.1:9057985-9071551 GCA_007922305.1 Dermatemys mawii | reverse complement strand
TGGGCTAATACCCACTTCGTCAGATGCATGCAGTGGCAGAGGCATGCATCCGACGAAGTGGGTATTAGCCCATGAAAGCTTATGCTCTAAAATTTTAGTTAGTCTTTAAGGTGCCACAGGACTCTGTCACATTCACTGCAGAGTTAACTTGAGGGCAACCATGCTGCAAAATAACACTCAAGCTACCCACAGTGTAGTGTAGTGGTTGTGTTAGCAGCTGATGAGTTTTATATTAACTTGAGCTGTTTCCTATGCACCCCATTAGGCCCACCAGCTTAAGTAAATGCTCAAACAAAGGGTTTTTGTGTGAGGATGGGACTTAAGTTAGGGGCGATGCTCAGGTTATAACTCAGGTTAACACTGCAGTAAAGACAAATCCTATGTTCCAACCAGTTGCCCCTGTATAAGCCAACTGAAAGCAGTAGTTGTGTGCACAGGTGTTATTGATAGCAAAACCTGAAGATGGTAAAGACATATCCTGGCTTGTAGAATCTTTGTTACTGGTGGTGATGGATCAGCAAGAAAAAAAACATACTTGACTCTCAGATCCCAGGCTGAGTTCTCAAAGCTAACTGCTGGGCATGGAGAAGCTATACTTTTTCTTGTAAATTAAGCATGTTAAGATACAGTAAACATGGAACTCTACAATTTCATCTTTAAACACTTCTGATTAGTATTGCGTTTCAAAGTGCTATTTCATCTATAAACCTAGTAAATAACAGTATAAACAACTTAGTGAGCTCTGACCCACAGTGGGCTCATTTATAGAGGAGGTTAATAAATTTAAAATCTTTGTCAACTAATTAGTTTTCTCCTTTCAGAATGCTTATTGTAGAAGATGAAAACTATCCCTAATTGATGTCTTTACTGGCAAGGAAATACTGTTAATTGTTTCTGAGTTGTAAATAGAACCTTTTAAATGCAGTAAAAAATGTTTTACATGGAAAAACTATGAAACCACCAAAACTCATGTCACTTGTGTGTAGTATCATCGAGGGGATGGTATGACGGGACTGCCTACAGTGGCATGTGGCCCATTGGCAACTGCCGGTAGCAAAAATCCCCAATGGCTGCGGATGGGACACTTCACAGGGAAAGAATTTAAGGCTTCATCTACACTGGGGTGCGGGGGTTGACCCAAGATATGCAACTTCAATTACGTGAATAAAGTAGCTGAAGTTGGCGCATCTTAGGCCGACTTACCTGCTGTCCTCACGGTGGTAGCGGTCGGCAGCGGGATCCCCTGTCGACTCCGCCTTGTGCCTTTTGGCGAGCTGAAATTCTGGAGTCGACAGGAGTGCCTCTGGGGATTGATTTATTGCGTCTTGATGAGATGTGATAAATCGATCGCCAATAGATCAATCGCTACCTGCTGGATCGGCAGGTAGTGAAGATATACCCTGAGTTACTAGAGAGAATTATTTCCCAGGTATCTGCCTGGTGGGCTTGCCCACGTGCTCAGGGTATAACTGATGGCCATATTTGGAGTTCGGAAGGATTTTTGACCCAGGTTAGATTGGCAAAGACCCTGGGGTTTTTTGGGGTTTTTTTTGTCTTCCTCTGCAGTGTGGGGCATGGGTCTCTTGCAGGTTTAAATTAGGGCTGTAAATCAGTTAAAAAAATTAATTGCCATTAATCACACTGTTAAAATAATAGAATACTATTTAAGTATTTTTGGATGTTTTCTACCTTTTCAAATATGTTAGTTTCAGTTACAACACAGAACACAGTGTACAGTGCTCATTTTATATTTTTATTACAAATATTTGTGCTATAAAACAAGAAATAGTATTTTTCAATTCACCTCATACAAGTATTGTAATACAATCTCTTCATCATGAAAGTTGAACTTGAAAATATAGACTTATGTACAAAAAATAGTTGCATTCAAAAATAAAACAATGTAAAACTTTAGAGCCTACAGATCCACTCAGTCCTACTTCTTGTTGAGCCAATAACTAAGACAAACAAGTTTGTTTACATTTGTAGGCGATAATGCTGCGGCTTCTTATTTACGAGAACAAGTGTTCACATGGCACTGTTGTAGCCAGTATCTCAAGATATTTACATGTCAGATGCGTTAAATAGTCATATGTCCCTTCATGCTTCAAGCACCATTCTAGAGAACGTGTTCATGCTAATGAGGGGTTCTGCCTTATAACGGTCCAAAGCAGTGCAGACCAACGCATGTTCACGTTCATCATCTGAGTCAGATGCCACCAGCACAAGGTTGGTGTTCTTTTTTGGTGGTTTGGGTTCTGTAGTTTCCACATGAGAGTGTTGCTCTTTTAAGACTTTTGAAAGCATCCTCCACACCTCATTTCTCTCAGATTTTGGAAAATATTTCAGATTCTTAAACCTTACGTTGAGTGCTGTAGCTATCTTTAGAAATCTCACATTGGTACCTTCTTTGCATTTTGTCAAATCTGCAGTGAAAGTGTTCTTAAAAATGAACAACAGTCATCATCCGAGACTGCTATAACATGAGATATATGGCAGAATGTGAGTAAAAAAGAGCAGGAGACATAGTATTCTCCCCAAAGAAGTTCAGTCACAAAGTTAACACATTCCTTTAATGAGCATTATCAGCATGGCACCATGTCCTCTGGAATGGTGGCTGAAACATGAGAGGCATACACATGTTTAGTATAGGCTTGCACAACTCAGAAAGCAGCGAGGGCCATATTACTACAAAAAAAACAGCTGTGGGCCAAAAAGCCCTGCCCTCGCCCTGCCCCCATCCGCTTCCCCCCAAACCACCGCTTGGCTTGCCCCACCCCTATTTACCTCCCATGGGCCGCACAGTGAGCCCATGCGGGCCGCATGTGGCCCCCAGGCCACATGTTGTGCAGGCCTGGTTTAGTATATATTGCACATAAATACCTTGCAATGCTGGTTCCAAAAGTGCCATGACAATGCCTGCTCTCACTTTCAGGTGTCATAAATAAGAAGCCAGCACCATTATTTCCTGTAACTATAAACAAATTTGTTTGTCTTAATGATTGGCTGAACAAGAAGTAGGTTTGAGTGGACTTACAGGCACTAAAGTTTTAACAATAGCTAGGGTTAACAATAGCTCCTGGATCTTGGAGAATCTCCTACTTGCCTGTCTCCCATTCTCCTCCTCTGCCTCTTCCTCATTCAGAATGTTCTTGTTGTTGCTTGAGGTGGCCCAGAACTCAGACTCCTGGGAGGTATCCATGCTGCATTTGGGGGTAGTGGTGAGGTTACCGCCGAGAATCGCATGCATCTCATTGTAGAAGTGATATGTCTCTTGTGCAGAACCAGAACGAATGTTCTTCTGTTACACCTACCGAAGTTCTTGGATTTTCATATGGCACTGCTGCGTGTCCCTGCTGTAACTCTAGTGCCCTATGCCCATGCAATCTTTTCATAGATGCCTATGTTTCTTTTGCTTGATCACAGCTGTGCCTGCACACACTCTTCTCTTCACAGACGAATAATGTCCACCACCTCCTGTGTACTCCAAGCAGGAGCACATTTGGGGCATTGAGTTGCCATGATCAGCTGGGCTGATGAGCTCTCCATGCTGATAAAACAGGAAATGGAACTCAAAAGTACCCCATGCTTTAATATAGCTTTCATATGTCAAGAAAGGAAGTTTCAAGTATATTTCACATGCTGCCCACCCAGAAGAACAGAGAGGATGTGTAGAAATATATAGTATAAATGTATAATATAATATATAGTAAAATGTATAGTAAAAAATATAAATGTGCATAGCACTTGTGCAAATGCCTTTATTTCAAATGTAATAGGTGAAATTTTTGCTCCATCAGTCTCTCTGCTCTTCCTTTCATAGGAAGGTATGATAGTAGGATGGTGTTTCTGACAGTGGCTCATAGAACTTTAACCTGAGTCAGTTGTAATTAAATTGGTGAGACGAGAAAGCAGTAACCTTTTTTTCTCACCACATCACCCTAAAGTTCCCATGATAAGAAGAGTGCTATACTATTTAGGACTTGTAAAATGTATTTGAAAAGAGGTTTTGATTAAAAACAGCATTTTTAATTT
Organism: Dermatemys mawii; assembly: GCA_007922305.1. Classification (NCBI taxonomy): domain Eukaryota; kingdom Metazoa; phylum Chordata; order Testudines; family Dermatemydidae; genus Dermatemys; species Dermatemys mawii. Next base: position 9,067,516 of record ML677341.1, on the reverse strand, counting down.
TTCCTTGATTAAAATCTGTCATGTATAGTACTGCAAAAGAAACGAAAATATACATAAAGAACTAATTATTTTAGATTGTATTTCAAGGATTTCAGCTCATATTACTGGGTTAACTTGGAAATAAATGGCTCCTTCTTAAAATTGATGTTTCTGATCCCCTTGGTGATGACCATTCCCTTCTGATACCAGCAGAATGGAAGCCTGTTGTTATAGACTGCAAATCAGTCCTTATCCTGCTTTAATGCTAGTCCAATATTTTACTTAAAATATTGCACATTAAAACTCCTGCATTACAGAATATTTAAGGGGAAAAAAAGCTTCACAATTTGTCTCCATAATCGGATTATTCTTAATGGCATTAAAGTTAAAACAGCTGTGGCTGTAGTACATTTAAGTTGATTGAATTTGGTATTAAGTTGAATTTTGATAGTAGTGTTAACCAGATTATCTCTCATTACTACTATCTCATTTAGTGTGTGTGTATAATTCTGTGCCAGAAGGAAGACTGATGTTCAGTGGAAAACTTTGTCAATGGTTCAGTATAGGTCAAATATATCTCTAATAAGCGAGCAGTGTCTGATTGTATTGTTTTTTTTAAAATGTGCTCTTTATAGGCGTATTCTGCACTCTAAAGGAGAGTTGAGTGAAGATCGACACAAGCAATATGAAGAATTTGCAATGTCCTATCAGAAGCTGTTGGCAAATTCTCAGTCTCTGGCTGATCTGTTGGATGAAAATATGCCGGATCTTCCCCAAGACAAACCAGCACCAGAGGGTAGGACATCTTTTAGGACATTCTGAAAGATTTCCTTTATGGGGAAAAAAAACAAAACCCTCCCATTGATCTGTGTTTTCAGTGCAAGTTTCCTTTTAAATGCTAATAGCTTAGCCTCACATTCGAATATAGGGAGTAGGGCAAAGCATTCCAGGGTACACCAATAAAGCTTCATTTTAAATATATTAACCTTCAGTGAATTATTGAGCCTAAATAGGCCAGCACAAGACCAAAACAAATAGTGGAAACTGGTGGACACCCAAGGGCATGGGAGGTTAAAGAAAAAGATTGGATTATAAGTGTTAATTTTGGCAATATCTTGTACATCTGTTAGTTTGATTTCAGTAAAGTGATAAGGTAATGGGTGCCATGTAAGGAAATTCATATTTGTACCTTTAATCCTCCCCATCACTTTAAGTATATTTCATTTATTTTTATAAGAGTAACCTAGTCAGATAACTAGGTCATTCACAGGCTTTATTTTACATTAGAGAGACCATTGAATGTGAAGATTGTATGAGCTGCATTTAAAATGAAACTTTGAATGGATTACTAGAGAAATATGCAAGCAAATACTATGAAATGTCAGTTGAATTGTCTTATTTCTTTAGTAGTTGTGTTTCCTTGTTTCTCAAATCTCAGAGAAGACACTTTGCTTTGATTACTACTTAAAGTAGTTTGAATCTGCTTCAAAAGAGTTCTCTGTTTATTGCATCTCAGAGCTTAGCAGTTCAATATAGTTTTTAAATATGCTTTAAACTTGCCCTTTAAAGCAGGGGTGGGCAATTTTTTTGGCCCAAAGGCCACATCGGGGTTGCAAAATTGTATGGAGGGCTAGGTAGGGAAGGCTGTGCCTCCCCAAACAACCTGGCCTTGCCCCCTATCTAACCCTCTGCCACTTCCCACCCCTTGACTGCCTCCCCCAGAACCGCCGGCCCATCCAACCCCTCTGCTCCTTGTCCCCTGACCTCCCCCTCCTGATACTCCCCACCCTAACTGCCTCCCCCTCAGGAATCCATGCCCCTAACTGCTCCCCCCAGAACCTCCGTGCCATCCAGTCGCTCCCTGCCCCGTACCCAACCTCCCAACCCCCTTACCATGCCGCTCAGAGCAGCATGTCTAGCAGCTGCACGGTCCAACCGGAGCTAGACACACTGCTCCACAGGAGTATGCAGCCCCGCTGCCCAGAGTGCTGCCGGCATGGCTGTGTGGGAGTGGGGACAGCAGGGGAAGGGGGAGGGGCTAGCCTCCCTGGCTGGGAGCTCAGGGGCCAGGCAGTACGGTCCCGCAGGCTGTAGTTTTCCCACCCCTGCTTTAAAATATTTCAAAATTACAGCTTGGAAAATGTTGTACGACGTGTAAGATAAGCTACTAGATGGCTACCTGTGACCTTTGACTACGATGGCAAAATTTAGTATGCCACACTAGTCTTGATGGCTGTCAAATTTTAGTATTTACTTGTTCAGATTCTTGAAATCATGGACCTCAGGTTTTTCCAAAAATGCTCTTCTACTTAAAAAAAATTGCTAAATCTGTTTTGAAGAAGAATTGTGATTATCCCAGCAGTTTCCTTACCTTGATTGCCAGACCCAGATTAAGCAGCATGCAGGTGCACAGGACCCCCGTCTCATGGGGCCCCTGACCACCTGACTGGTTTTTAACCCTCTCAACCATTTTTTTCCTCCCCTTTTGCTGTTGCAATTTGCTGGGGCCTACCATTGCTGCATGCATGCACTGCAGAGTCACAGCTGCTTCCACTATAGCATTCAGGTCATGTGCCTACTGATGCCACACCCAAGTCCTGCTCCACATGCCAAGCCCTCAGTGATGCCAAGCCCTCCTGCTTCTTTCAGTGCTAGAAAGCAGGGCAGACCTGAGGTTCAACAGCAGGGAGGAGTAAGAAGTGGAGACCAGAGTGGGTGAGGCAGGGCTTTCTGGGAGCTTGGGAGGGAGTGGTAGGGGGCTTCCCTGGGCTAAGGATCCTGATAGGAGGTAGTTGTAGGGTCTTATGCACTAGCAGGCTTGTAGGGAGGAGAGTACATGTGTGCCTGAGAGAAGAACAGGAGGATCAAGCTTCTGTGGAGGGTAAGGTCAGGGGTTCACTGAGTGGGGAAGAGGAGGGATGCTGTGGAGAGGGGCAATGTATAGTTTTTCTGCTTCTGGACCCCAACCCAATTGGACCGACTGCTCTGCCCTTCCCCGGCCCCTTCCTCCAGCCATGAGTCAAAGTTCAATGAGTGGCTTTTTACCCTGGTGCAGTGTTGTAGCATTAATCATGTCTGGTGTCTGATCCAATTGAATCTCTTCTTGGAGCTCTCTCAAATTATCACAGCAAGTGGGCACATAAGTGTAGAAGGGCTTTTGAGAGAGGTCTGGTTTCTCAGATCACTTTTTGGAGTTCAGCTCATCTCTGGCTCATTCTGCTTTCCTGCTGGTGTTGGTGTTAAGAGCCATCAGAGCCATTGTGTCCTCTTTGGGTTCTAGTAGCTCGCCATTGACACCAAAGACCACCCTTCTTCCCAAAGGAAAAGAACCACCTTTCCTGCTCATTGAGCAGCTAAAGCCCAGTCCTATAATCATTGTCTGGGTCATTTCGTTATCAGTACTGATTCTAATTAAACTTGTGCCCAACTGAGACTCAGTACCCCTTTACCTTAGGAGCTGGTCAAATTCTTCTCTTAGCTTGCCTGTTTTTCAAAAGGCAGCAAAGCAACTCTCGCACAGGAGGCTCAGGTATCCAACGCACTAATGTACTTTCTGTTTTCTAATTTGTGTGGTCTCTGATAAATTCTGTTTTTGTCAAAAACATCTTTCCTGTATAGCTGGGGAATCGGGTAAGTCTGGTCAAGTTAATTTCTAAGTCACATTTCATAAATACTTCCAAGCATTTAATCTACTTAGAAAGCCAAAGGAAAGAGTGACTGGGTATTCAATTAAAAACAGTAGTAAATTGCAATATGTTTGAACTAAATATTCCTAGATGTATTAATATGTCATATTAGTTGTTTAAGTCTTTTCCCTGTTACTAGTAATAAATTGAGATGTTCTCATATTTATAAACTGTATATCATGTGTTCTGTCTAGCTTAAGGAATGTGGGGAGGGTCCAATTTCCATAGTGCACAGGGCCCCAACATTTTTTAATTTTAATTTTTGTTTTTGCATCCCTGTTGTTTTCCCCTGGACTGCAATATTCCAGATTTTGCAAGTATTTACTTACATTCTGAAAATAAAACATTTGTGGCAGTTGGTGGATGATCACCCCCAAAATGATGTATCTAAACACTTTCTGATGCTAATATGGATGAATTCCCCTATAATTCCGTTTAGTAATCTCGTACACTATAACTGTGGTAACTTTTTGATTGCACAATGTAGCTTTGTAATGTCATTGAGCGAGACTAGTCTGATCGTACTTTAAGATGCTGGGGATATGTGTTTAATAACTTTGAGTTTTAGAAGCCAAGGTAGTGGCAGTAACAGGGAAACATTTTTTTAATATTTAGCTCAAAAGTCCGTGATTTTAAAATGAGATGATCTGAAACTTGTGTATGTAGCTTTAACCTTTATCTTCAAAGAAAATCTATCTTTTAGTATGATTATATTGATAAATTAGTCATTTGTGCATTCTGTGATTCCAGAACATGGACCTGGCATTGACATTTTTACCCCTGGCAAACCTGGAGAGTATGACCTGGAAGGGGGCATCTGGGAAGATGAAGATGCTCGAAATTTCTATGAGAACCTTATTGATCTAAAAGCTTTTGTGCCAGCCATTTTGTTTAAAGATAATGAAAAATGTTCTCAGAACAAAGATGCCAGCAAGGATGAGTCTAGAGGTAAAACAATTTGGAAGAAAATGTTCTAGAAATTTTTAATATTTATTGTGTCCAACAGCCATGCAAGTTTGGCAAAAGTAAGACAAGTCTTTAGTTGAAATAATCATTTATTTATATAGCAGTCAGAACATTCCACCAGGATGAATGATATTGAGCCCAGAAATGATGCTAGATAGATAATCTGAACACAAAGTTGTCCTATGAAAAAAATAATAGCATTTTTCACTCAAATATATCAGAGCGTTTTTGGTGGATAAATATTAATATTTGTGTCTTTATATATGAAAGAAACAAGGCTGTCTACAAAGAAAGGTATGGGGGTTTTTTATATTGAGATTATTAATTTGTTAGCTATCTTGATGCAAATTTCTAGTGCAGACAAGGCCGGGGTAGTTTTGATATAGATAATCAAGATCAACCCTATCCCTCTCCCGCAGCCTCATCCCACCTGGGATTGATTTGGACTAGCCACACTGAGGTAAAAACAATCTGTGCTTTAACTATCTGAGTGCAAAAATCCTAGTGAAGACATCTTGATGTAAAAACAAACCTTTTTTTTTTCGGTGAAGGGAAAACTTAAGTCACAAAGGTTAATGCTTTATCCATGATCACAGAATGAGCTAGTGCCTGTCATGAATGGAACTCAAATCATTTGACTCTGAGGACTTGTCTACACACAAGTTACTGTTTGGCAAGCCATGGTACGGATCTACAGTGTGCCAGCTGGTGTATTGCAAATTCATACTCTGGCTTGCCGAGCAGTAGCTTGCTATTTAGACAAACCTTCAGTCCCGTGTACTAACCACTAAACATATTGCGTGCCCCATTGAATATTTTTTCCATATAAAGCACGTGCCGCTTGAAAGTTTTATCAAATACTTTGTTAGTTTATGAAAACTAATAGATAAGTTATATCCAATTTTTAAAAAGAGGGGTATAGGTTTATAAAATGCAAACTAATTTAATTTAGAGATTATAGCTACAATATGCAGAAGACCACTAAAACCAGGAGGAATACTTCTGGTTATGTTTACATTGTAGTCTTTGGAAACTCTAGCTATGATGAATTAAGATGGTCATCTAAGAAAACAAATATATTATAGTGTCAGATTCTTATAATAGGTTCATAGATTTTAAGACAAGAACAAGTTATTAGATCATCTAATGCAGGGGTGGTCAACCTGTGGGTCCGGAGCCACATGCGGCTCTTCAGACGTTAATATGCGGCTCCTTGTATAAGCATCAAATCTGGGGCTGAAGTTACAGGCGCCGACTTTCCAATGTGCCAGGGGGTGTCACTGCTCAACCCCTAGCTTTGCCACAGGTCCTATACCCATTTCCACCCCTTCCTGCCCCCTTCCCTGAGCCTGCAGTGCCCTTACTCCTCCCACCTGTTGTACAGTGGTTTGTGATGGGGGCAAAAAGGAGACACTTGAAAGTTTATTGTAAATTTTTTGAAACTTGCAGTGTTTTGGGGACTGGGACTTGACCTTGTGTATCTCACATTTCAGGCAGATTTGGTGGGGATGTTGTAACTGTAAAATCTCCATGGAAGACATCACTGTTAGACTAGGTAGTCTCACCTCTTAACTTTTTGCATTCTTGTCTTACACTGTGCAGAACAGCTTCACAATCCTATTCTCGAGTTGTACCGCTTCTGGCACGACATCATGTCATGGGTGCCACACATTAAAACAGAATAAAACTTCACTTTATGTATGATGGGCCAGCCTTTCAAAGTTTGCCTGTAAACTCATGTATTCAAGTTCTTGGGTCTTCCCAATTGTTAGGATTTTTCTTCTGTTCTGGACATTCATATCATTGGGCATTCAGATTTAAAACTTTGAACTTCCCTAGTGCCATCCCCTGGGGATTTCATCATGCTTTACAAACAGATGCCACTTTTGAAATTTTGGGTTGTTTATTTAATCATGATATTAAACATAGGACACTATAGGTTATATGTAGAATGCATAACAAATAACATATCCCAGCCCAATGAAGACACAGTGAGGACAACTGGGAACAGACCAAAACACTCAAAAGGTATGAGCACCTTTTAATAGAAGCACATCATAGAAGGAAGTGAATTAGGAACACTGTTTCAGGCATGCATGGGAACATGAACGATGGCACAAAGTCCAGAGCTGACAAGTAAGACTAATGTATTGGTCAGAAGAGAAGTGTTTTCCTTCTCCTTAGACATGAATAAGAGCATGAAAGAGGTCAGGCTAGAGATGCAGGGATGCACTAAAATGTCTTACAACATTTTTAAGCCATGTCTACTTGTGTTTACATTGAATGTAACATATTTCTACTTTCTTTGAAACAGATTCAAAAGATGCCAAGGATAATAAGGATGTTCCTGGTACTGAGGATTTGGAATTGGATATAGAGAATTTGGACATTAATGATGATAACTTGGAGTTAGACTGTGGAGATGAAGCAGAAGATCTCACAAAAAAGCTTCTTGATGAGCAAGGTAAAAGCAGAGCTGATACAATTTTTAGGGCTATTGTATTGTTTTCTAGCTGGGTCCTGGTATTTCTTCAGTTCCTTGTATTAATGTAGAAGGGTGCTTTTGATTCTTCCAGGCAACATCTATAGTAGCTAGAAGCAGTTTAAGCCAGGTCATTCCTTCCTGCATCCTATTGTGCTCAGCAGGCACTTCTAACAGAACATTCAATAAAGAGAGAAGAAATAAAAGTGCTCTGCAGAAAGAAAACTGGTCCAAAACTGCTAAAGGATGAAAGTAAAAATAACTTCTCCTCTTCGAGGTTTGTGTGATGAAGGTTAATAGACACCTTTGTTAGTAGTTTGGCGTTTGATTAAACGTAAGGCAGTTCTACTCAGAAAAGTGACAGTAATAAATGGCACGTGAGACTTCATGTTTTTGTATTCATTATTATCTTATCAAATGTGTTCAGCTTATAAATAAAAAGATGCTTTACTTGTAAGCCATTGTGGACTGTAAAAGTCAGACAGGATTCTTTCTTTCTTTCTTGTGCATCATCAGTAATACAGATTTTGCTTTCAGTAATAACTATTGCCTTCCCCAATAGACACTTAGTAAACAGTCCTGCTAAGCACAAGAAGGAACAGAAACCAGCAAATTCTCTCTCCTGTAATAATGTTCGCATAGATAGCAGAGGTGAAAACTGGTAAAATCTAAGTTAGTTGTGGTGTACTCCCCCCTGTGAGTTCTTAGCCTCCTACCGGTGCTGCTGAACCTTGGGAACCTTCTGAAAAGCAGCACCTAATGTCAAGAGCAAAGGGCCACGTACTTCTCAATTACTTCCTTTCTGCAATTAGCTGCAGGAGAAGGGACTTTCTTTGTGTGCATTATGTCTCTTGCTTTTCCCAGAGGTGGATGCAAATTATGTTCTTGGTTTTGCCTGGTGATATTTCTTCCACAGATTTCTGCTCTGTGGATAGGGTCTTCACACTTGAGCCTGCTCCAATGGTCAGTAGAGGCTCTGTGGCATCAAACCAGGAGCCTTATGAATCCCACCCCAAGATATGTTAAGTCATCTTTCTGTCCCCATGAAGGAATCGACTGCATTTGACTTCAAAGCCAAACAAAGCTGGGATGACTTTGGCAGTGAAGAAGTTTGTGTCAGTTCCAAAGTCTTAAGTGGGCTCTGAAGCCTCGTCAGTTCAAAGATGTGAGCCTTCAGGGGCAAGAACTTAACCGATTCTGAGGGTAATTTCTGATTCTAAAGTGCTTGCTGCATGGTCTCTTTTATCAGGGCCAGGAGCTTCCCCTGTTCCAAAGAGACCTAGCACTAAATAGGCATGCTTTGGATGGGTGGTTTTACCAGCCAAGGAATGGAAATAAAGTTCCAAACCTCAGTCCTGACAACTTGTGGTGGTTCAGATGTGTTGACTCATATGGTGGCATCAGCTCTTTTGGAGTCAGTGCTTCTGGCTTGAATCTTTGGGCGTTTGTCTGAGGCTTAAGTCTGTGTTGCAGACCACCTTTTCAAGGGGGAGGGTCTTTTCAGCTCTAAGATGGATGACCTGATGAAAAAGGTGAAGGACACTGAGTTCATTGCTAGGTTGTAGTGCATCCTCAATGGGTGCTGTTTTTCAGAAGGTTTTTGAAGCTCTGTGGTGCTGAGGGTGCCTCCACAATGCAAAAATATGCAGAGGCAACACTATCAAGAAAGTACAGTTTTATGGTAAGTAACAAGCTTTATAACTCCAGTCATCAGATACGATTCTGATACACAGAGGGAGCAGATCCATTGACTTAGAATGTGCCTTCTTTACATAGTCACTTTTCGTAGTAGACATACCTCACCTATATTTTTTTAAAGTACTGCTAAAATACAGTAACTTCTCACTCAGAGTCATCCCGGTTAACGTTGTTACGTTGCTGATCAGTTAGAGAACATGCTAATTTAAAGTTGCACAATGCTCCCTTATAACATTGTTTTGCAGCTGCCTGCTTTGTCCACTGCTTGCAGGAAGAGCAGCCCGTTGCAGCTAGCTTGTGGGGGCTTGGAACCAGGGCGGACCGGCAGCCCTCCTATCAGCTCCCCATTCCCCTAAGTTCCCTTGTGGCGGCCTGTCAGGCTATCAGTTGCCGACAGTTCAGCTGTCCCTCCCCCCACTGCCATGCGCTGCTCCTGCCCTCTGCCTTGGAGCTGCTCCCTGGAGTCTCCTGCTTGCTGGGAACGGGGAAGAGGCGGGCTAATGCCAGCTCCTGCACCCCGCTTACCCCTTCTCCATAGAATTGTGAAGGGGGAGGGGAGACACACAGGACTAAGGGAGCTTGCTGGTCGCAGCTGCTGTTGCAACTTCCTGATCTACTTAAAAAAGGCAATGTACTTAGAGTGGTGTCAGTGTACTTAAAGGGGCAATACACATCTCTCTCTCTCTCTCTCTCTCTCTCTCTCTCTCTCTCTCTCTCTCT
>ML677341.1:9036667-9057975 GCA_007922305.1 Dermatemys mawii | reverse complement strand
CTCTCTCTCTCTCTCTCTCTCTCTCTCTCTCTCTCTCTCTCTCTCTCACACACACACACAGCGTGTGTATCTCTGTCTGCCATGCTGTCTCCCCTCCCTCCATTTGTGCAGCCTTGTAGAGTGTGAGGCTACATTAACAACAATATGTTAACCCTTGAGGGCTCAGCTGAATGCTAGTTCATCATTTAGCAGTAAGGCCTTCCCCGGGAGATATCCCACCCTCCAACTTCACCACTTCAACCAATATTCAGAATCATCATTGTTTTGTACAGTACTAAATTGTTTGTTTAAAACATATACTCTGTGTGTGTGTGTGTGTGTGTGTATATATATATATGTGTGTGTGTGTGTATGCGTATAATGTGTGTATATATATATGTATGTATGTATGTATACACACACACACAGTTTTTTGTCGGTGAAAAAAATTTCCCTGGAACCTAACACCCCTCCCCCTGCCTCCATTTACATTGATTCTTATGGGGAAATTCAATTCACTTCACGTTGTTTCTCTTAGTCGCATTTTTCAGAAACATAACTACAATGTTAAGCAAGGAGTTACTGTAGGGTAATTACTATAAATTGCATGTCTCTCTGAGCATCAAGATATTCTCTGTGCTCCAGAGAGCTCTCTGAACATGACGGTGCCAACAAATGCAAGACATTAAGGAAGGGACTGAGTATTATTGAGAAGGAAGAAAGGACCCTCCCTCCATCCAGTCTTATTTTGGCTATTGATCTTTCTTCTCAACTTCCCATTTCTCTGCTACTGTCATCAACACCAACAATCTTCTTGTCATGCAATGCCACAATCTGGGGGTTATTTTTCGATTGCCCAACTCCTCTTGCTGCAGATATCCAGGCTTAATACAAATCCTTCTGTTCCTTCCTCCATGGTATCTGAGATCCATCCTTCTCTTTTTATCCCTGAAATGAAATCTCACCTTGCCCTCATTATTTCCTGCTTTGCCTGCTGTAGCATCTTCTAACACCCATGTTGCTTTTTAGTCTATATAAAGTGCTTCAGCTTAAGTCATCTTCCTTGCCTGTCATTTTAATCATCTCACTCCTCTGTTGGAATTTCCTTTCATGACTACATATCCCCTACATTACCACATATAAGCTTATAGCCATCAATTCAAAACCCTGCATAAATCATCCCTGCTGTACTTTCTTGCTTTGCATTGTCAACCATCCAGGTGTCAGCTTGTTACATAAATATATGTCTTCTTCCATGTGGTGGTCAACCTTTCTTTATCTGCACTTTCTGTACACTCTTGGTATTTAAGTCCCCCTTAAAGACCCACTTTTGCCATTCTGCTCCTAGCATCTGTTTGACATGTATAGTTTAAAAAAAACTTGTTTTCCTCTTCCTCCAACCTCTCTCTACTTATCTGTCTGTCCATCCCTTAGATTGTGATTATCTCTGGGACAAGGACCATTCCTCCATGTCTGTCTTGAAAGCATATTGTGGGCACAACATTAACCACGTAAAGTGATTATTTCTGAGAGATGTATCTCTTTTATGTCAGAGGAGTGTAGAGGATTTTGCAGAAAATGAGATCAGAAATGCAGGCAGGCGCTGTCTTGACATACTCTTAGCTCTCTGACACCCCCCCAAAATTGGGAAACAATGCCAGGTTACCAGACTAACATGCACAATTGAACAATGACAGTGCACCAGATCCTAGATGCTGTGGAAGGGAGAGTATGTCTCAAACAGATGGACCAATAATTACGTTAGCTCAGAATGGAAAGTTAAGGTGGGGTATGGAGTCAGTGGTGGGAGATGGAGGGGGAAGGGACTCTTTCAAAATAATATGAAAATTATTACAGCATAACAAAATACCAAATGTAAAAGTTGGTTTTCTTGAAGCATATGGAGGAATCTATGAAGTGCACTGTGAAGCTGTGAATATATTGAGAGTGCGCTGCAAACCCTACAGATTGCACACAAATCTAGGAAAGTGTGTTACAAAAATCTAAACTGAGACACTTCTGTAAATTTGATGTTTAATTTCCATTTGATATGTTGATTGATTGTTTGGTTTTTAAGCTTGATTCCTCCATAACCAAAATTTAGTGACAGTTTGGCGAGATGGCCCTACCTGGGGAAGCTGAGTGTATTTCTCTTAACCCCCAAATGCATCATTTGGTGACATATTTTTTCTTTCTTTCTGGAAGATTGTGAGATAACTGTAATTGAGACAATGTATTACCACCATTATTAATCATGTTTATTATGGTAGTGCTTAAGGACCAACCAAGAATGGAATCCCATGGTGCTAGGCACTGTACACACAGAGTAGCTGACAATCATTGTCCTGAAAAGCTTGCATACTAAATAGATAAGACAGATACAGGGTAGAACACACAAGTAGAGTGAACAAAATGAAGGCAGGAAACACCATATTAGTGCCACAAAATTTGAGGGTGGTTTAGTTATGAGGGGAGAAGTTTAAATGGAAAGAAAAGTAAGAGTGAGGGAATGTTGAAGGGAAAGGGGAGGTGATGGGGACAGAGTAAGGGAGAACAGGGAAAGAGGACCATGTGTGGAGTGCAGCTGAAATGAAGAGACTAAGGGAGTGGGAGGGAGAAGGTTGAAAGAAACATCCAGTCAACATGGAGTAAAGAATGTCATGTCCAAACTGTGGCAAGTTCTCTGAATGTCAGAAGCTGCTTCTGTAGCTGGTTTTATTGTCTGGAGTCTCCTGACTGATTTCTCTCTGCACTTTTCCCCTAAGGCCACATAACGTGGAGAGGGAAGGCTCTAGTTTCTCTGAAGTGGTCTCCTCTGCGCATTTCTGAGTCTGGAACATGCTTGAGGGAGGAATGACTCCATCTGGCTCCCATTATACCTCCTCCTCCTCCCCACCCAGTGCAGCAGTCCCTGCTTTGCCTGCTTCTGCAGCTGCTCCTACCACCTGAAGTCTAGTTTAGTTTAGTCAGCTAGCATTAAAATGACACTTAATTTTTTCTACTAATGACAAGAAGGGGTGTCTTCTGTGCTTAGTGCGGTTGTCTTAAGTCTCATAACAAATGTGCTTTGAGACTTTCCAAATAAAACACATAATAAATGCAAAATTATGTAAGCAATCCAGTTCTCTGCCAGCTATTTGAAATTTGCTAGTGAATGTTTTTCACTATTAAAGTCAAGGTTATGCTTAGTGAAATGTTTAACACTTTACTCCCGTATACCCTAGTGCTAAAACTATTAAAAAGCTTGCCATAGTTTAAAGTGTCTGGCATAGTGTGCATCCACATCTTTTTTTAACTTAGAGAGAACTGTTTATGCCATTGGGGCAGTTGCACGCACAATGCTGATTAAGGACAGTTTAATACACCTGCTCTATAAACAGGTTTCTCACCACTTATTAATCAAATAGAAGCACTAAATTAGCTTTGAGATTGCTTTAGTTAAACCATATTTGTGAAACCATATTCATAATTATTTTTCCTTCACACTATGTGAAAGACATCTTTGGAATAACAGTATGAGAGTAGAGGACAAGGGAGACGTAGATGATAAAATTGAGAGAAATCTCTCTTCTCACTGCTTAGTCTGCATTTCTAACATGCTCATTACTGCATTATATAAGTGTTGATACATAACAGTAATTCACAGAGAAAGGATGTTACCGAAGTGTGACCAAAATCCTGTCTTTCTGACGTTGAAGTTTTGCTCCCCATTTTGATATCATTTAACTAATTAAGGGAAAGTAATTGAATCAACCATTTTAAAACACAAGGAGAGATTTTTCTTGCATGGTTGCAAAGAGTTCCCAATGCTGGTGTAGAAAGCTTGGTGGTTTTGGTTTTGCATTTTTGTGATTGGTGCTATATAGGTTGAAACTGCCTTTTCTGTTATTGTGGTGACAGTAATTTATCCTAAACTGTGAGAGTGCCCAATTCCATTAGCTCTATACACAAGTATTTCTGATAAGTAATACTGTCCTCCTTCACACCCCCAATAAAAAATGTTAAAATGACCCCCCAGTTGGATGGCCTGGTATTCCAATTGTTGCCAGTGCAGAAGAGTCATTTCAGTCTCTGAGTTTTCCAGTCCATTAAGGCAGTGTTCCTCAAAGTTTTTCCCTCACGGCCCCTTTCCGCTGTCCCTTGTCCACTCATGGCCCGGGGGTATGTCCATCAAAATGCCGCTGCATGGAAAGCTTCCGCTTTCAGCGGTTTTCGGCGGGACAAAAATAGAAACCTTCCGCTTTCGGCGGTCTCCCGGGGCCGATCCTGCGGTGGCGCTGGGGCACTGTGGTCCCCCATGGGACCCCCCTTTGAAGACCACTGCTATAGGGAGTGGTGGTAACACAGTGGAATACACAGAATTTTGTCTTACCCATAATCAGTTACTAGGAAATTACTTGAACTAGTTTTTACATGTCACCAGGCAGTGTATAGAATTGACATCTTTTGAAGATGTCCTCTTAGATTCTTAATTCCAAAATAAATTAACTTTGTCAGATTGACTTTACAAAAAGAAGACTATTACTGTGTAGCATGGTATGTGTGGAGTTTTACTGATGAATAAGAAGAAACAGTCCCCACCCCAAGAAGCTTAACATTTCTATTGAATGTAACTATAACAAGAAGTAATAAAACCATGAGGATGGAAAGGGAAGGTTATGATACTCAGAAGGAAAGATGAAACTGTTCATTGAAAAGTATTATTTCTAAGGGATTTGGATCAACTTATTTTGTTTCTGTCATGTTTATTTTGGGTACATTTTAATTTTGTTTTATTTTTAGTATGCTCAGGCAAGAGAGAGGGAGCAGATAGCACCGGAGCTGAAAATAGTGACGGAAAACAAGCTGAAAGAAGTGAGTTTTGAGGTGCTGCTTGAAGGAGAGGAAGGTGCTTGGCATGTGGAAGGAATGAAGCTGTGTGGAGGGAGACAAAGGGAGTGTTAAGAAGAGAGGAATGGACATAGTGAAGGGCACAAGGGTGTTAGGAGTAGAAGGAAGTTGATGTTGATACGTAGCTAGGATTTAAAATAGGCTTCTAGTAACAAGTAGTCTACAACAGAGAGAACATTCAGAAAATGAGTTTGAATATTATGTCTGTTACTCAATATCCTATTTAGCGGACTGGGAAAGCTGTTCTAGAAACAAAAATAAAAATAACGAGCTGTTGAGAAATATTTGCTGTAATTTATCTTGAGGGAGTGGATGGGTCAGGAAGCTGGTAATTATGATCTGGAATCTTTCTTCTCTAAGACTGTAATTCAACAAAGCAGTTAAAAACTTGCTTAAGTGCATTGCTGAATTAGGACCCATGACACCAATTTGAATTCAGTCCTGGTTAGTAGCATTTGAAAGCTGTCACTATGTAATGGCTGCTCAGTTTGAAATTAATTTGATGATTTTAATACAGTGGACAGGTAACCACATGACAAAAAACACTTCAATAATTGTTACTAACTTGTTCCTTCATCAGCAGTCTAAACAGAGAGGCCAAAGTCCAAAAGGACCTAGAGGCTGAAACACACTCTGCTCCCTGGCTAGGTGGAGCTTCTAGGGAGGATAGAAGCAACCAGCCCAGCTGCTGATAAGCCGCTCTGGAGCCAGGGGAAGCCATACCAGGAGCTTCTGTAGAATTAGCTGGTGGAATGTGGTCATTGTTATATACTAATGGAAGAGGGGTTGGCAGGAGAGGAATCCATGCTTCCTGAGACAGTAGGGAGGGAAGAGGCAAATGTAACATCTACAGCAATAGCAGTAGGTATTAGGAATAATTCATGACCAAAAGGCTCTAGTCTCTTCCCCATCTCTATCAGCCTATTCCTCTGAAAATTATAAGACCCCATTAACTTGACTTGTAGTAAATTAAAAATATTAAAAGTATTTTCAGATGCTACAGCAGTATTGGTATTCCCTGCCAATTTTTGTGGCTTTTCTTTAAAACATTTTTCTCTTTGTTGCTGTGAAAGACTCCTGGCGTAAAAGGGGGAAACTAAGTGACTATACGGGAGAAACAATGAAATAATATACTTTCAAGTGTACAAAATAAAAATATATTTTTCTTTTCTCTCTTCCAATTACAGTAGTTCTAATTGTTACTTGTAAAAATAATACATAAAAAAAATTATAAGTGTGGTGTAGATGGAGTGTGAAATGAAAGTGAGACCTACCATGAGGGTTGTCTGAGAGGTAATTGGAGAGAAGAGTGGAGAAAAGAGGTAGTGGTTTGGTTTCGTGTTTTTTTTTAAGAGCAATCACAATAGAGATGGGAGCTGAGATAATGAGAACAGATGTGGTCCACTACAGAGAGTATAGAGGCTGGTTGAAGAGCAAACCATGAGCAATGGTAGAAGATAGGAGGTAGACAGAAGGATGAGAAGCTAGTAAAGAAAATGCTGGAGATGAGCCAAGAGAGCATACCTAGAGAAGCCTAAATAGGAGAAAATGGAGAGGGGGGCATTTTAAATCTATTTCCATAGACAGTTCTCCAAAAATGAAATGACTGGTTTGGGGGCTGTTACATGTAGTCTGGTGAAATAGATTCTCAGAGCCTCAATGTTTGAAGTTAAATTAAGTATTTTGCACTTTATGGGCCTCGTCTCTCCCCTCCAACCCCCACAAGATCTCCCTCTCTCAATAACTCCTCCAACCTGCCAGTTACGTTTGAAAAGGAGGAGATGCAGTGGCCTACTATGTTATCTCTGGGATCTTCAGTGGAGGATGGCAAGTCTAAGTTCTCCTCTGTCTTCAGCAGGTATCTCTGTCACACTTGCTCTTGTGAATGCCCAGTCTTCTCCCCATTATTTTTTCTTTCCTGGCAATGGAAAGAGGTTTGGGGTTGCAGAAATTCTTTTGTAGTCCCTGTTCCCTAAGTTTCCATGTGTTCTCTATTCCTCTATCCCGCTCAAGTGCGTCAGCCTAAAGATGATTAGGGGAAGGATTAGCCAGTCTTCTCCCCCATCTGTACTTTAGAACCATGTTGAGTGTACTTTCTGCCTGTTTCCTGGACTCTCTTCCCTGTTACAGTTGTTCTGCCCTGCTCAGTTCTGAAGCTCCAGTAGACAGGAGAAGCTTAGAAGAGGCCATGTCTTGGGCATTCTTCCCATATGTTCCCCTCCACAGAGACTCCAAGGTCAATAGGCCAGCTTTTTAACTGCTCTGTCAGCTGCCCAGGATTATAACTAGGACAGGGAGCACAAAGGATGGGTTTTAAATTTCAGACAATTGGCAACTATGGAGGAGAGGTATTTCAAGAGCATATGACTTCTACTTGCACATCCAGCACCTTTGCCTCTCAGGACTTTCACACCTTTGTTTATAGTCTACCTTGCCTGTCTATGGAGCTTCATGGGACTTCCTTACCAGATGCTGTTGGTTCCACCAAACCCTCTGCCCTGTGTGAATCATTGGTTAACCTTTGAGAGATTGTGCACGTGGATTCCAGTTCTGGTGTACATGTACCTGAGAGCAGATTCTTTTGGTCTGTAGAATCATTAGGGCTACACCTGTGCTTTCAGTGTGCTCACACTCCCCTTTTTGCCTTCAGGTGAGGGCAGAGTGGGCCCAATCATCTCTCAGTTCGTTCCTTCCACCTATGGCCTTGAGATGGAGCCCCAGTAGTATCCACTTTTCTGTGCACTGTGCAACTTTCATACCCACGTGGAAGATTCAGGCCCACAGGGCTAGTCTACCTTGCACAGTGTCCCTAAAAGACTCTTAGGCTGCACCCTTCATTTTACCAGTAATTGTCTGATTTTCATTTAAATCTGGTGATTCACTTTCCAGTTTTTTTCCCCTGGTTCCAGTCAAACCAAAGGAAAGCCAACCTGCAAATCCTTGATGCGTGCAGGGCTTTCTCAAACTACTTGCATCAAACAAGGCTCTTCAGGAGTGCTCACCAGCTCCTTGTAGTATTGCAGATAGGAACTCTTCTAGGCTGTTAGTAGCATTGTACATAGGGTTCAATGTCAAGCAGTATTTACTCAAAGATTGTCTAGGCAAGTATCAAATTCTATTAAATCATACTATGAATTCATCCATATAGGTGAGACACCACTCCATCTTCTGTGATGGCTTTCAGAAGCATCCCAATTTCTGAAATTTGCAAGGCATCTATGTTGGGATTAGCAGAAGAAAGGACAGTTACTTGTCTTATAGTAACTGTGGTTCTTTGGGATGTCTTTGTTCACATGGATTCTATGACATGCCCTCCTTCCCCTCTATTATGAAGTCGTATACCATCTGGATTCTGCATTGCCAAAGGAATTGAGGGATCAGGTGGCCCCACTCCACCTTTTATCTTTATGTGGGGAGCTGCCAGGGCATTCAGGGTGCAGGTGCAGCCCCAGCAGATGCTGCTGGCCAAAAGTATCTCATTTTATGTGCATGAGGCAAATGCACACCAGAAGTGAAATCCGTGTAGACAACACACCTCGAAGAACCACGGTTATTGTAAGGTAATTAACTGTTCTTTCATTGCCCACCTCTCCTCATTCAGATCTTCTTGTGGCCCACATCATATGGTTGAAAGAACCGTTCATGTCTTGGTAAGAATAAGTAGTTGCTGAGCCACCAACTGGGTGTAATTTAGCAGTTAGAAAATACTAATTTATTCATAGTTCATGAATAGGAAGGTATCCAGCCAATAACCCCCACAGGTATCTATAGGTGAGTATTGTAAGCAGTGAACAGATCCCTATATTACATTTAGAGAATTAAATACATTGGTTATTTTTTGTGCACCATAAAATATGCTGCTTGTTTTGCTTTCTATTAGAACAAGAGGATGAAGAAGCCAGTACTGGATCTCACTTAAAACTGATAGTAGATGCTTTCCTTCAGCAACTCCCAAACTGTGTCAACAGAGACCTCATAGACAAGGTAAAGTCGCATTATTGTATTATCCTCCCATAATCCCACAGTACTAAACCTTGCATGTTAATTTGATCAAAAGTATACTTCAGGTGTTTCTTACCAGTGTAAGAGCAAAAGAAACTGTAATCGATATTGTAGGCTGTACAGGCTTCAGGGAGAGGTTTTTAATGTTTTTACACAAGAATTTTCAGACTATTCTGCCTTTTTTCCAGGGAGCTGACTTGGCCATTTCTTTCATATTTTATGTAGCCAGATCAGATCATAAGGTCCAATGTAGGCCAAATCAACTACCTCTGCTGCTTGGTTTTGAAAGGCCTTCACAGTTTGGAGTCTAGCAGGTGTAGAGTCTCTTCCTGATCTTAGGAGAGTACTTCCTCTTCTCTACCTCACACAGGAAGCAATTGGGTAAGGGTTTGCCTACCTACAGAGTTAGAATCCAGAATCAGACCTTATTCTGGATAAGGGGATTTGTGATACTTAGGGCCTGTCTACACACAAATGTTAATTCAAATTAAGGTAGACTGAATTTCAAGTGCAATAGCTAGTCCTGATTAACTTCATGGGTGGATGCTCTTATTCAGGAATAAGAGTGCTTTATCCCCAAATGGCTTAATCCCTGTTGAAAGTGGATTAGGTTAATTCAGAATAAGGCATTCTTATTCTGGAATCCTATCGTCCACATATGGAGTTAATCACTAATAGCTATTGTACCTGCGCAGTTGCCATATGTGGTTGTTGGTGCTACAGTAAAGGCAAACTCCCCAGCCTCTCTCCGTAGCTTGTGAACCTTGCAGCTGTTTACCGGACAGCTGACTCATTCTTTCTCTCCCTCCCCATCAGCCCAAAGTTTCCATTTTCCATCTAGCGGTCCACAGCTTCAATCTGTAGTATAGATTTTAACATTCATGTCTTCTTAATGTGCAGATTCTAGCTAGAAAATGAAGATTATATTATTATTTTTAAGCAATTGCATGTAGCAAAAGCTAGATTTAAGTAACAGAAACAATACATAGATTTTACTGCTTTATGTGTAGAAATTCCGGTTTAAAAGTGAAACATTGACTTTTCTCTTATAGGCAGCAATGGATTTTTGCATGAGTATGAACACAAAAGCCAATAGAAGAAAGTTAGTACGAGCACTCTTCATAGTTCCTAGACAAAGGTAGGAAAGGAAAAAAAATGTAGAGTAACACTTTATTTAACTTTGCTTTAGTGATTGAAACAGACAAGAATGTACAGTGTAACTACAAAGTCACACATGTCTACTACATTTACCTGTGATGCACCTTTTAAGGATAATCTTAAAATCAGTAAACGACGTACAATTGTTGGTACTGGAAAAATTTTCAGTATGGATATTCTTGCAACTTGCTTACCTTTTCTGGTGATAATTACAGATATAATAAATCTTTTGGTGACTCATGTTTTGTTTAAACAATTACATCAAAAATAAAGCTTTTCCACAAAAATGAAGTTCACGTGTTACTCAGGAGAACTTCAGTAGCAGTAGCTGAAAGTCCATCCTGTTGCACAGGTATGGCATTTGGGCCACTAAGCCATTATCTATGCAATCTCCTTCATACAGCCAATGAAATTGTTGCATGCAGTTCAGCTGTAGAGTATGCATAGTGATTGGTTGAGTTACCTTTCATAGTGATATCAGAGGAAACTCAACCTCTATGATCTAGGACTCTTGGCATAGCTGCCTTACTGTATACTACACGTATGGAATTTATAAAGTCAAAATGGCAAGAACTTAAAAGCTGGACAGTAACAGACCGAAAATCCCAGTGGTGATTTAACCTGGTGATAGTCTAATAAAAAGGAGTTCTCAGCCATGCTTTCAGCTGTTTCCAGTGCTTCACACTGATTCAAAAGACATTCATTCTAGACTTCAGAGTGATACAGAATGATGATCCTCGAATCTTCTTATATGGATTGTCTCTGGAAAGCACTGCAGTAAAATACAGTGGTGATGTATAGTAATTAGTTTCTGTGTGAGATCTTGCTATATGTTAATAATCTCAAGTTAATAGCTTTATCTCATTGAACTGTCATGGGAGTTATGTTGTACTGAAACCTTTGTGCCCTCTTTCTGCCTTTCCTTATGGTCAGACAGTTTTTCCTCTGCCTTTACTGACCACATCTGTTATCTGAGTGGCACTTTGATGGGAATTCTATCAGTTAAGAGCTCCAGCATTTTCTCCCTGACTTTTAAGAGGTCAGAAACTTTACCTGAAAACAACCTAAGACTCAAATTGCATGTTTTTTAGAAAAATCATTTTTTAAGAAAAAATATATATAGAGAGAGAGAAAAAATTATATAAGATCAAACTAGTTGATCTGTGTAAGTATCTAGCCTTACTCTCTGCCAAAGCTCATCTAGATGAGTGCACCTTATGTGCTTGACATGAAGAAAAAAATCTTACGTTTCTAAAGTGTGCATTGCCAACATCTCATCTCATCTTTTGGCAAGCAGCTGTTAATGTTGCAGCCTTTGATTTTCAGATTTCATGTGTCATCTCTCTCTACCTTCCTGAAGTCCCCTCAGTTGTAATTTTCATGTTACTTTGATCATCATGTGACCTGACCCATAAAGGTAGTACTTTGTGCAAGAGAACAGTCTCTTAAAGACTGTCTTGGTCCTAGTTCATTCAGGATTGTATTAATTGCTATGAATAAACAAGTTTGGTTCTTGGTTCTCCTGTCCCATTTTTTCCATTTAAAAAGCTGTATACAGTGTTATCTGGCACTTTAACAAGCGGACAGCTCTATAAACTGGCATTTTTGATCTTAATTGAAAATCCAGTTTATAGTCCAGTTGGCTTGGGGCTGGCAGGCTCCTTACCTGGCTCTGGAAGTGGAGACATGTCCCTGCTGCTTCTAGGCAGAGAAATGGCCAGGAGGGGATGCAGGATGGGGCATGGGAGGGGGTTCGGGGCATGTCCCTGGCGAGGGAATTTGGGTAAGGGAGGGGGCTTGGAGCATGTGGTTGGGGCATGCAGGGGAGGATGCCAGATCTGGGCGGTGCTCACCTCGAGTGGCTGTACGTGCTTCCCCCACCCCATTTGGCTAGGAATCACGGCCAGGAGGAGCTGTGGGGATGGTGCCTTTGGATGGAGGCAGTGTGCAGAGCTGCTAGCCACGTCTCCACCTAGGAGCAGTAGGAACATGTTGCCGCTTGCAGGGAGCCGCCCAAGGTGACCGTCGCCCAGATCCTGTCCTGCATCTCAGTCCCCGGCTCCAAGACCCATTCCACATCCAAACTCCCTCCCAGAGTCCACGTCCTGTACCCCATCCCCAGCCCTGAGCCCTCTCCCATACCCAAACTCCCTCCCTCTTAGTTAACCGGAATTTTTGACTTGCTAGCAGCCTCATTCCCACAACGTGCCGGATAAGAAAGCTATTGCACCATGTACAGTAAAAGCTATCTTCCAGCCCATCTTTGCATCCTATTAGTGTGTACTATTCGAAGGACCTTCTATTCTTGTGCTCTTGTGTAATGACCATGCTTTTGCATAATGATTAACCTGATGTTAACCTGAATGTTTGGTTTGCATCTGAGATTAGATATGATTATATAATTCTTTAGTGGTGCTGCTGTCAAAAGATGAGAGCTGTTAGAGCTCATTGCACTATTTGTGTTAGTGGGATGTGCCCTCACCAGCAATCAGCTGACCGTTTGTCCTTGCAAGTTATTGGGGTAACTTAAATAGGTTATCAGAAAGGCAACAAATTGATGGAACATGTTTGCATGTGGATGCAAGGTGCATTTTAGTTGATTGACAGACATGTAATCTGCTGTTCTCTCTAGTGTAGACCAAGCCCAAAAAGCCTGTCTTTTTTTATAACATTACATTGTGCTGTGCTTAAATCAGTTTTCCTCTTTGCTATATACCTGCCAAATTATACTGAATTTACAAGATGTAATATTCAATAAATTATCATTATACATAACAAAAGAAGTCGTGTTTACATGGATTTTAGGTCATCATTATCCAGTACTCTTTAGTGCAGGGGTGATCAAACTTTTTGGCCCTAGGGCCACAATGCATACAGAAATTGTATGGAGGGCTGAGTAGGGAAGGCTTGGGGAGGCTATGCCCCTGCCACCTGTCCAGCCCCTCAGAAACCCCATCCAACCCCTGCCCCCTTATCCCCACCTGACTGCCCCCGGGACTCCCGCATCCTATCCAAACACCCCTGGTCCCCACCCCTTTCCCACCCGCAGGACCTCTGCCCCTATCCAGTCTCCCCTGTTCCCTACCCCTGACCACCTCCCTGGAGCCCTCTGCCCCCTGTCTAACCCTCGCTGCTCTTCCCACCCCACATTACCTGTGGGTGGGAGAAAGTGGGGCTCAGTCTTTTCCCTGTGTGTTCCCCTGCTGGTTTGGCTGTTCTACCTGGCAGTAGGCAGGACTCGCTCCCTGTCTGGGCTTGGCTGCTGGGGATAGGGGCCAAACATGCTGAAGGTAGAGGAGGACCCTGGCTTGCTCTGCACCTGTCCCTTGCATCAGGTCCCGGACCCCTTGGTTGCCTCCCTGTCACCTTCCCTGATCTGCACCCACACAGAATTCCCAATGCTCCCCGACCGCGCCGCCCTGGAGCAGCAGGTCTGGCAGTGATATAGCAATGCCGCCCGGCCAGCGCTGCAGCCACGCTGCCCAGGTGCTGGGGGGAACTGTGACTGCGAGGTAGGCAGGGAGTAGTAGTTTGCCCCCCTCTGTTTTAGTGGCTCCTTGAGAAAGAACAAAACAAACAGCTGTTAGCAGCTAGAGCTAAAGATTAATTTGAGCAGTCTAATCTCCACAGCATATTGGAGGGATGCAAGCATGGGAAATGGAACAAGTGTTACTGTACATTTCCAGAACCTCTCTTGAAAAATAGAAATGGTATATTTTTATCACTGAAGAAAAACTTGTGCTGATTGCAATGAAGCTGAAGTTCAAATGCCTTACTGGTTTTATTTGTTTAATGTGAATCCAAGTTTTCAGCAAATGCTCTTCTTGAATGATCCTTGAGCAGGTTTCAAGATGATCAAAGGCTGATTCATAAACTCAGTTCTCTTTCTAAGCCTCTTGCATTTATTGTGAAGACTGCAGTCTTTGTTCTAACATAGAACAAACACAGTTACTGAAATAATTCCTAGAAGAATTTGAAATGTGAATCTGACAAATCAGCATTAATATGCCAATTACTAGTATTTGATAACAAGTACAGTCAGTGTTGAGAGAGAACTAATAGTTTGTTGGTTAAAATCTTGTACAGCTCCCCCTTTGCCCATTATGACTCCCTTAGTGTCCATTCTCCCACATTCCCTTCCCACGTTTCCTCCTGGAAATGTCCCTCTCCTGCTCTGTGGGTCCTCAACTAAACAGTGATCCAGCTGTAGATTTCTGTCTTAGACTTCATTCTGTGCGCTGCCCACTGTTCCCTTACCTTTTTCCAGTGACGCCTAACTCTGGTTGTGCTAGTCATCTGGAGAACCACTGATGGTATGTTGGTTGGTCTGCTCGCTCTGAACCACAGGGGTCTGCTCACACTGAGTATCTGCCATAGAGCTACAGATGGAGGGAGCAGAGCTGGTAGATGGATTGTTTGCAGCACCTCTGGTATCAGCTCCTCGTGTGTTTGAGAGGCCGTGAGGATCATAACTAGCAGGCCCTTCACTCATTATACTGCATCCCCATCTGGCAGTTTCGCCTATTATTTAGATTTTTCAGTATAATCTAATGGAGTTGATAAGGAGAAGCTCACTTTTTTTTTCTTTTTAAACCAGATTTTAAATATATTTGTAAGAATTCTGGATGCTGTATTATGTACAGTGTAGAGTGCCAAGAATCTGTAATTATACAATAAAATATTAACATGCTTTCCAAAAAGTAGATAGCACATTCCCTACCCTAAACCCTTACAAATTGTTCATAAACAGAATCTTCTCTGAGGGATACCAAGTTGATGCATCCCAGTATGCTACAGTTGCCTTTTTATACTGTTGCTACAAACTATACTTAACATTTCCAGGAGTTTCCAACATTCCCTCAGAATGTCAGTGGAGAAACAAAATGTCAGAAAGCACTATATGTCTGTCCTTGGTTTAAAAGGTTAGAAGAACAGCATCCTTCTAGAAAGAAGAATAAACAGTATATTTCAAATACATTTAGTCTTCATGGATAATTGTACTCATTTCAAGTCATATAGTCTGAATTATTACATTGATATCCAAAATAGTAAGGTTAGGCAAAGGTGGTTGTTTTATTTGAAAAATGGTTTTTGTTTTTTTTTTTCTGTTCAAATAGGTATCAATTGTTAAACAACCACTTCCCCGCATGAACTCTTTCCTACTGCATGCAAAACACTGTATTTGTGCACTTATTAATGTGAACAGTTTCCTGCACCCATCATCTACTTTTTAAGAATATTATTATTCAGTGTTCATCTTTGTAGGCTTTCTGACTCTCTCTCATTAGGATAGGTTGTGAAGAGTATCACAACACTCTATTTGGCAACAAAATAAAAAGGCAGTTTGTTTTTCAACGGAATGAAAATTAATGTCAGAATAGCACTGCATTGTGATGTGTGGTGCTTAGGAATGGGGCACATTTAAATTCTTTAACTGAAGTTTGAACCTCTGACCCCAACAGTACAGAATGTCATAGTTAAACAAAATTTTGCTTGCTAGCATTCAAGTAGCTGTCATACTTGTAATTAAAAACTACCCATTTAAAACTGAATATCAGTAGATTAATCCAGTGTGACAAAGCTCCAAGTCTGTACTTGTGGGTCCTGCGCTTCCTGGCAGATTTAGGGGCCTCAGAAACTCATCTAGGCCCCAGAGTGACCTCCCTTTCTCAGTATAATTGGCAAGAGTCACCACCTAGTGAGTTACCTTCATCACAGGCCAGTATGGAAGATGGGAAAGCGGGGAGCCCGGGCCCGCCCTCTACTCCGGACTCCAGCCCAGGGACCCTAACAGTATCAGCTAAGATGGCTGACCTTTTAGGCACAAAACACAATACAATTCCCTGGGCTACTTCCCCACAGCAATCCCCGCTTCTTCAAACTCCACTTCACCCTTACCTCAGGGCCTCCTTCCTTCTGGATGATATGTTGTCCACCACTCAGTCTCACCAACAGCATAACTTCCTTCCACAGCTCCTGACACCCACAGCCCACCTGACTAACTGGGAGGTTTTTTATCTGGTTTCAGCCAGTCCCTGATTGGCTTCATGTGTTCCAATTAGGCTAGCTGTTTCTACTCCTTTCTGGAAGGTTCTTAATTGGCCCCAGGTGTCTTGATTGGCCTGGAGTAGCCTTTCTTTGGCTATCCAGGGAACAGGGACCTGCACATCCTGAGACTAATATACCTGCTTTCCAGCACTCTCCTATATCCTTCTGGTCTGACTCCGTCACACCAGGTTAATTTTATTTTTACAAAGCAGTTATACAGAAGTTAAAACACTATTACCCTAGATTTCAAGACAATTATGGATAATTTATTGTTGGCTAACTCGATTGTTACATCTGTCCAGCAAAACAGTTAATTTTGATTTGTTTGCATATTGCAGTCCTGTTGGTATTTTCCATTAATAGAAAAACTTGCATGGCCTTCTAGGTTTTGAATTCTAGTAGACTTTGAATTCTAGAACAAGAGACAAGGAAAGTTTCTGTTGTTATGGGTTCTATGTTCTCCCATTGTCTAATATTTCTTAATGTGTTAAGTTTAAAATGACATCCTGGATTGCCCATATGGTATGGAAATTTTGAGCAGTACAGTTATTTTTAAGTCAAGAAATGTTAGTTTTCTACTCTAAATTTAAAAAAACTTCTTAAAAAAACTTCATATTTACTTTCTTTCAACCCCTTGGCTTGTCATGATCAGTAACAAGGTCAGTTTTGTTGAACTGAATGATAGCATATCCCTGTTTCTGAGGACTTTACATTTCAGGATAAATCCCTCTGAGGGCTCTGCTTAGGTTATTGAGCCTTTTTTGCTAAGGCAAGAAAACCCATTGCTGAGATGCATGAAAAGTCAGGGACATAATTTGTTATGATCATTCCCGCTGCCTTGATTGATGGCAGTAAGAAAGGAGTTGACATCATCAGTCAATATTTATGTAACTGTTGATCAGTATAAGGATAAGAGCATTGGACTATTTAGATCCTATGGACATATTTTAGTTGAATTATGATTTGAAGTACAAGATGGGCATTTTGTATCTTGTGTTACCTAAATTTACACAACTTTAAGTTGCTCCTTTGGCAAAATCTTATTTTCCAAGTACCCAAGATCTTTGGTTTCCTACATTGTTTTTTTGAAAACACCTGATTTGCAGAAGTCACGTGTATAGCTTTAACTGAGCTAGGTCTTTACATTTAATCAGTAATTTAAAACTCCTCAGGGGACTAAGATATCCCAGAAATATCTCTCTTAAAGTACAAACACAGGCCAGCTTAATGTTCTAATGGCAGTGTAACACAGGGATCCAAAATCAGGATATGATTTAGTCTGGAGTACCTGCACCAAGAAGGTGGAGAGATAAAAATAGTGACTTTGTTTGACCTTACTCAAAGTGCTGGGGATAGACTTCGCAGAATGTTTTGTCCATGAGGCCAGATCTTAGTGAGTGAAAGAGGAAGTAGAGGACCCAGTTCAGTATGCTTCCCCCACCCCTCAAAAAAGGGAAGGTATTTTGTGAGGGGGGGAAAATGATCGAATGAAAACAAATTGAATTAGAGCATGAATTTACAAAATGTAGGTACCAGTAGATGGTGCTATTGCACACTGTAAACTTGTATTAGTGTGTGTGAGAAATAGACTAGACAAGATTTCTTGCTGGTTGCCAGTTTCACAGTAATTGACCTCCGGCTTTTTTTTTCCCCCCCCTTTTTCTTTTTCTTCTAAATTTCACTTATTTGGAAATACAGACTCTCAGTATTTTCCGCTATAAAGAAACCTTTTGTGTTCTCTGATGAAACAGCAGCAATGTGCTCTAAGGCAGTGGTTCTCAACTGGGATCCCTTTGGGGGCCGCGAGAAGGTTTCAGGGGGACCACCTGGCATGGCAACGTTAGACTCTCTAGGGCTCAGTGCAGAAAGTGAAAGCCCTGCAGCAAGGGACTGCAGCCTAGGACTTGAGCCCCACCACCCAGGGCTGAAGCCAACGCCTGAGCAACTTAACTTTGCAGTGCCCCCTGTGGTGTGGGGCCCAGAGCAGTTGACCTGCCTGCTGCCCCTTAAGGCTGGCCTTGCTTTTATATGCAGAAAAAAGACTAGCTGTTGTTGCACAGCTTTTTATTGCATGGGTGCAGGGAGGGGCTCAGAAAGAAAAAGGTTGAGATCCCCTGCTCTAAGCCTTCATTTTCCTTAAGTATGTTGGCTTTAAGGAGACACAATTAATTAATAGCTCTTAATATTGAAGTACTTTAGATCTAAACAAAACTTCGTGTTTTTCCTTTTAAGAAAGAGGAATTGAACCTCAAAGAAGACAGGACCCAGCAAAAGAATTTTTTTTTATTTTCAGACTTCTCATGGAGTTAATGGATAATGTTGATAATATGGTATTAATTAGCTGTGCCTAGTATCCTTGACTACCTGTCTCAGTAAGCTTTTAAAATGTAAATACTAGTTTGGTTATTGGTTAACAAGAGGGAGAATAGAAGCCATTAAGCACTTAACTGAAGTGTTTGTAACATTTCACTGGGATTTCTGTGCATCATTAAGAGTCAGCTTGGCTTTCTGAGGTGAAGAGTTCTGTGTAACTTACTGCTCAGTGAAGCTGAAAATTGAAATGGACAAGCTCCTGTCTCCTCTATGTGGATGTTAAAGATTTCATAACTCTTAAAGATTTTCCTGGGAGACATTGTGCAGTGTTTCTCCCCCACCCTTGTTGTGCAATGTCTGCTATCTACACTTGTTTTCTGTCTGGCTTCTGCCCTCTAGTCCAGAAATAGTTGAACTTTAGTGGTGACATGACATATCCTGTGGGTATTTAATTTGTAAAGTACTTCCTTTGGGGGAAAGATGCTACATAAATGTAAATTAGCTTTAAATGACATAATTACCTTATTCTTTAAGGCCTCAGTACTTCAGGGTTGTGAGCACTCTCGCCACAGTTCAGTAAAACATACAATTATGTGCTTAAATGTTTTGCAGGATCAGGACCAAAGTGATCAACACCTTCCATGTGTTTTGATTTTAAACACACTTAAACTATTTAACATCTTAAAATAACACATTTTAAAACTTAATCTAATAACAATGTTTCTCTTCAGTTCTAGTAGTATAGGAGAACCAGCTTTCTTAAAGTGCAATCCTGAAAAAATATCAGTTTTCTCTTCACAGCTGCTGACTTCTCTTGTCTGTAAATGATTTTAAGGCACCTTCTCTTCTTTACTGCTGCTCTATAGCACTGGACTTGTTCTAGAGGTTCAGCTCCTAATATATCTTAAAATTGTTTGGCATAAGGGTGAAGATGTTTTTGTTTTTTGAAGTTGCTCTTCATAGTTTTGTGATTCCCAGGTTCTCTGGTTTCCAAAGCTTACCTTTGCAAGTGGGACTATATGACTGAATAGATCATCAGTTTCTTCAAAAGGGTTATAGGAACTTGTTAAAGTTTTAGCAACAGATCAGGTTCTGAGCTTAGTGTTTGAAAGTGAAAGGAACAAGGAGAAAAGAAAGATCAATCAAAATATAAACTGTACGCTAAAACAAGGGAAAAGTGAAAAGATGAGAAGAAAATAGTGACAGTAACACATGAGAATGGTAATGAGGGGATGTAAGGTAGAGTTTTTAACAATTTATAAAATAAATGCTTATATACTGAAACTGAAAAAGGTGAATTTCTGCTACATTATTTTAGCTTGTTTTTTTCCACAGCTGGTTACAGTATGTGCATGGCTGCCTTCTCTGAGGCTTGCTTTTAATTAGTAGCACTGATACAGCTATTCGGATGTTAGTTTGCTTAATAGTATAGGATTTTTTGTCTCACTGACACGTTTTCCTCTTAATGCATATTTCTGGTTATCTATGGGAGTTGTCTGCACTCCTGCAGGAAATGCTATCATTTAGAATACTGACAGGCTTCTTAATTTCCTTTTGAATTTCTCTTGCATATAGAAATTCACAAAGAATAGATGTATATATTACTATAGAAGCTCTGCTCAGCATTCCATAATTAAGGTTGAGCTGTGTTTTGCACTTAAAGCAGGAATATTTAAAGGGAATCAAATATTGTAATAGGAAGTAGCAATATAACTAGTAAAAGTATAAACCAGTGCACTCTGTATGTAACTATACATATGTGCCCATAGTCACACATTGTCCTTTCCACACACAATTGGTAGTTGTATGTATATCTGGTGGCATAAATACATTTGTATATAACTTGAATTAGATCTGTGCTTTGTCCTCTCATCTTATACATGTGTGTAACTTTTGTTTACAGGTTGGATTTGCTACCATTTTATGCAAGGCTGGTTGCCACATTGCATCCCTGTATGTCTGATGTAGCAGAGGATCTTTGTTCCATGCTGAAAGGGGATTTCAGATTTCATGTATGTTTGGTTTGTTTTACTGCATACAGATTAAGAAATCTGATATACCATCTTTTGAAAAAAAAATGCTTGTTATAAGTTGTGTTATTTTCACTAAAGCAGATGCTGACTCAATAGAATGGTTGGGTAGCTCAGAAGTCTGATTTTTCTAATCATATTGCTTTGTTATACTACTTTGGATTCATTTGTGCATTGAATAACCTTTTTGACAGACTATGCCATTTATTTGTACACATTCATATAGTGTCTTCTTCAAGCTACAATATTAAACCACAATTAAACTTAGTTCACATGGTAGCATGACTTAGAAATTACATAAAAGCTAGGGCAGAAGCTGCAAAAAATTAGAAATAATATTATAGAATAGAATTTATAGTTCACAGTTAAAATTGACATTGAGCTATATTAATACTAGTTTGTTTTCTTACAAAAAGATGTCTGCCATATATTGTGCTTTATCAGTCCTACTGCATCCATTTTGAAAAATGTCAAGGAAGATAAATATAGTAATGTAAGAAGGCTAGAAATCTGAGAACATAGTTCTTCACAAAGTTATTTCTCAGTCTTGTTTCCTGCACTATATTTAAATTTGATACTGATTTTATGGTGGACAATCGCTATTTTTTTCAGTGTTCCCCCAAACTTTATTATGGATCGCTCAAAATCTGTTTTCTCTAGTAGCATCAGTTAACAGAACAAATACATGGATTATTTAAATGTATAGAATCAGAGGGGTAGCCGTGTTAGTCTGGAATTGCAGAAGTGACAGAGAGTCCTGTGGCACCTTAAAGACTAACTAAAATTTTTTAGAGCATAAGCTTTCGTGGGTTAATACCCACTTCGTCGGATGCATGCAGTGGAAGTCTGCTCTAAAATTTTAGTTAGTCTTTAAGGTGCCACAGGACT
>ML677341.1:8782703-9036267 GCA_007922305.1 Dermatemys mawii | reverse complement strand
TGGGTATTAACCCACGAAAGCTTATGCTCTAAAAAATTTTAGTTAGTATTTAAGGTGCCACAGGACTCTTTGTCATTTCTTTAAATGTATAGTAGTTTTTAAAATTAACGTAAGTTAATTATTGTTTGTGCTAAAGCCAAAACATCAGTTTAAGTGCAGTGGGGAATTTCATTATTTACATTTTATTAAATAATATTTTGATTAGTGTCTATCAGTACATTTTAAAAATTTCTTTTAATGAAATAGTCATCACTTTGGTTAAGAGAGTCCTGTTAACTCTACCAATTTGGTTTGGAGACTCCTGATTTTGGCTGCTCCCGTCAGAACACGAACTGTAAACTCCACGTATAGCAGGCTACAGTGATATTGAGTAGAGTGATGTAGTGTGTCACACTAGCCGTGTTTCTAAGGCTATCAGTATTTTGGGGGACCATGTTCTAGGTAGGAAGTTCACAGATGGAGACATTGAAGAGCCAGAGCAGAGATGATGGAGAGACTTATAGGGTTAGCCAAATCACAGGAATGGGGGGAAGTTTGCATGGAGTAGCCAAATTAGAGGGGGAAGGTGAGGCACCAGAGATAGGTGAACACATAGTCAGGTGGAATCAAACTGGAAATTTCCAACTTTCTGAACTCTCAGCCTTAACAAGTATGCTCAAATGGAAGGAAATATATTAGAAATACATAAAAGGTACATATTTCTGAGAGCCTACAATTAAATGTATATGTATTTCCCTCTTTATTTAGGTGAGAAAAAAGGACCAGATCAATATTGAAACAAAAAATAAAACCGTGAGATTTATTGGCGAGCTTGCCAAGTTTAAGATGTTCTCCAAAAATGACACCCTGCATTGTTTAAAGGTTAGTGTTGGCAAGACATGTAGTTAGAAAAGTACAGGACTTGTTTGTAATACATAAGGTCATCTTCCCACTCCCATCCTCCATTTTTCCATTGTTGAAGATTTTATTGTTATGTTGCATAAAGTATTGGAACCTTGATTTTTCTTGTTACTTTTGGTTTAAAATTTTTTGTTTTGTTTTACAGTCACTTTAAAAACATCCTCGGAGTGTGTTAATCTCCAATAGTAAAAATCTATTACAATATACTTTCTTACTGGGATATGAGAAAATGACTTGCTTCTAAGTGTTTTTCTTAGAAGGTAGTTGTAAGCAATCCCTAATCATCCATCCAAACTTCCTTGCAGAGCTGGAAATGAGCTTTCTGTTGTTATTTTGTTTATTACCTCTCCAATAAAATGGAAACTTTTCAGTGACTATAAAGGAGACACTAATATGTCATCTCAGTAGCCAGGCATTTGCTGAGGAAGAAGTAAATCAACTCAGAATATTGAGCTCCAGATATTTAGTCCCCGATGCATATGTAGTATTAAAGTTAAGTCTGATTGTTTATCTTTGATTAACAATTGATTTTAACTCAGGTTTTTAAATAAAATGTTTAAAATAAAGTAAGATATTGTAGATACAATATGTTTTCAGGTAGCTTCCGGTGGTGGTGATTATAATTTTTAGATTTCTTTAGTTACTAAAACTAAATTTTAAAAATCAGATAAACTCATCGTTTATGCAATTTTTCTAGTAACTGATGAGTAACTGGATAGTACTATATAATGCAAAGTTCTATTCTTGTATCTGTTGCTCAGCTTGAACAATAAAACTAGATTAGTTAATTTCACTTTTGGGTAGTCATGTGCTTGTACAATATTAAGTGTTGGTTTTCCAGTCTAGCAGAACATATTTTAAAGCAGGCATGAATTATTTTTTAAGTGTTCATTATCATTTTTAAAAGCTATGAGCTTTCTGTAGTACATTTTCTAAACATCCTATTTTTTAAATGTACAAATCCTATATTTGGAACCTAAACCACCACTTTACAATATTAACTTTCTTATCAAAAGGAAGTTTCATAATGTAATGACATGAGATCCTTGCCAGTGTCTTAGCACTCAAATTGAGATGAAATAGCATTTCAGTTCTTTAAAATAAAGATGAAAATGCAGTTATATTAATAACTGTCTAGTTAATAAGATAATATTTATTAGTGTTCTTATTAGTGGAAAAAGAGGTTCAAAATGTGGTGACTATGTGTATATTTACACAGATGCTTCTGTCAGACTTTTCTCATCACCATATTGAAATGGCATGTACTCTGCTGGAAACGTGTGGAAGATTCCTATTTAGATCACCAGAGTCTCACTTAAGAACAAGCGTTCTTTTGGTAAGATAAACTATAGCCATTTTGTTGTAGAATATCAAGTACTGAATTCAACTGTTGTTATTGTTTTTTCTTTGTATTGCAGTTTTGTCATACAACCTAGCAATAATGGCCGTAAGTACTGTAACATCAACTAATGCAAACTTTCATTAGATTTTATCCACTACTATAACAACAGAGTTTGTAAACAGTGTTCTTCATAAAAAACACCACAAAAAATCTTTAGAATTAATTTGCGATCTAATGCAAAAAGGAAAGTTTTCCCATATGAAATTGCTTCCTCAAGTTTTTCTACTTTTAGAACTAAGTGTTGAGCTGCTCAGACCTTGAACTCGTAGAAGCAGTTAGAATGTCAGCAGAGTCACTAGACTGAAGATCTCTAGGATGCAGAGATTGCAGCTATAAAGTGAGAAATGAAGGCTCCATTTCCATTCTGTTTTCCTGTATCTGCTGTTTTGAGCTGTTGAAACAGGTGTTTTCCTGAATAATTTTGGTTTTTTGTATAGCTTAAAATTTGATTGCTGTTTAGAGCATTTATTTTCAAACTTCTAGGGTCCTACAAATTTCTATGCATCAGAGCGGAGAATGACTTTAAGAAGTAAGGTTTAATTACTGTTGAGAAATCTTTACAGCCCAGCACATGCTGTTTTTTGGACACGACTTTTCTTTCAAAGATATTGGAATGTGTTTGTATCTTACTCTTGAAGCCATAGTGAAGATGGACACGTTTTCTCAAAATTTTACGCTGTTACATCAGTGTTTCAGAGTGGTAGCCATGTTAGTTTGTATCGGCAAAAACAATGAGGAGTACTTGTGGCATCTTAGAGACTAACAAATTTATTTGGGCATAAGCTTTTGTGGGCTAAAACCCGCTTCATCAGATGCATGGAGTGGAAAATACAGTAGGAAGATGTATATAAAAATACATGAAAAGATGAGCGTTGTTTTACCAAGTTGGGAGTCAGTTCTAATGAGACAGTTCAATTAAAGTGGGCTATTATCAACAGGAGGAAAAATCACTTTTGTAGTAGTAATCAGGGTGGCCCATTTCAAACAGTTGATAAGATGTGAGTAACAGTAGGGGGAAATAAGCATGGGGAAATTAGTTTTTATAGTGACCCATCCACTCCCAGTCTTTACTGAGGCCTAACTTGATGGTGTCCAGTTTGCAAAATAATTCCAGTTCTGCAGTTTCTTGTTGGAGTCTGTTTTTGAAGTTTTTCTGATGAAGAATTGCCACTTTTAAGTCTGTTGTTGAGCCTTAAGGGAGGTTGAAGTGTTCTTCAACTGGTTTTTGAATGTTATAATTCTTGACATCTGATTTGTGTTCACTTATTCTTTTGCATAGCGACTGTCTGGTCTGACCAATGTACGTGGCAGAGGGGCATTGCTGGCACACGATGGCATATATCACATTGGTAGATGTGTGGGTAAACGAACCCCTGATGGTGTGGCTGATGTGGTTAGGTCCTATGATGATGTCCCTTGAATAGATATGTGGATAGAGCTGGCAACTGGGTTGGTTGCAGGGATAGGTTCCCGTTTTTGTTGTGTGGTGTGTAGTTGCTGGTGAGTATTTGCTTCAGGATGGGGGGCTGTCTGTAAGTGAGGACTGGTGTGTGTGAGTGAGAAATCGTCCTTCAGGGTAGGTTGTAGATCCTTGATGATGCGCTGGAGAGGTTTTAGTTGAGGGCTGAAGGTGATGGCCAAATCAGTCTGACTCCTTTGGCACACAATGGTTCCATTTAGTGTCTGTGTCTTTTATGATGATGTGCTGACACAAGTACTTAGCACTACTCAGTGCTACAGTGTAGACCTCAATGTCTTTTTGACCTATAGAACCTGTTCAGTGCTGGCTGTTTCTCCATAGTTCACTCACATATTTGTTGCGTGCCCAACAAAGAGAACTGCAAGGATGGTGCCTTTCTGAATATCATGTTTATTGGAGAATTCTTGTTGCTTATAAATATCTTTGTGATTTACAGGGAAGACTAAGAGAGAATTTAGTTTAATGGACAAAAAGGGGATTGCATTTTAGATAGAAGTGACAATACAGAGTCATGGGGAGAAGACAGAGGATGAGACTGGAGGAATTAGAGTGCGTGGCCTAGGGAGCTGTAGCTAGGAGTTGAGAAGCAGTTTGGAATAAGTTAGTTCAGAGTTCATTAACAAGGAGAGTAACTTGTTAATTGGAGTTGAAGAAAGTTGTGGGGGTGATGGTCTCATTCAATAGAGTAACAAAAGCTGACCAGTTTAAGAGAAAAGGATTAGTGAAGATTGTGAAAGAGGGAATTATTTAAAGCATGAAAAGAGATGTCACCAGAGGCAATGTTTATGTGAGGACAAATGCTGGCAATAACCTAGAAATGGAATAAATAGACTTTTTTCTTCCATGTTTCTGATTTATAATTTTGAGTGCCGAGATGATGCCAAGATTTCAGGTCTGAAGAACAATTTTAAGGTCTTGTTAAAGAGACGAAATAACTAAGTTGAACATGATATAAAGAGAGCTTCCATGACAAAAATAATCAGTAGGAGGAAAGAAGATTGAAGGCAGGAGCTGGACAAGCAGATAGAGGGCAAATAGAGCATGTGGGGAATTTGCCTTTGTTTATATAGGAGGTTAGACTAAATTACTCCTTCTGGCCTTCAAATCTGTGCATCTGAGTTATGGGAGAAGTAGGTGTATTTCAGTTTAGGTCATTTTAATACAAGGGAAAGGTTGAAATCAGTGGGTAACATAACTATGTTTTCAGGCTGTAACTTTTATCTACTATTATAAACTACAACAGATTTGTTTGTTCAGCATGAACTTACTGAAAAGACTGTTCAATTGTCCAGTGAATAGGCTAACAAAACATATTACCATCTCTAAGGTTTAGTATTTTTACAAAAAGCAGCTTTCTCTACAGGCACTGTCTGTTCAGGGTTTTCAGTGTAGGGTTTTAGCTCCTTAGTGCAAGGGGATAGTCTTCGATTTCTCTTGCACCTCTTACCCATCTACTATTTTGCAGAGGAAGGCAGGGCCTTCTCCTTTTTCTGTCTCTCCATCCTCCCTATTCAGTCTCCAGAGATTATGGGTCTCTGGTGACTTTCCTCATTGCATGCCCAACAAAGAGAACTGGAGTCGAAGTGCTGCTGCCTCTTGAGCCTTTAATTCATGCAGCTGCAGCTTTGAGTTTGATGCCCCTTATTGTAGTGGTGCAGAAGTGAAATGAAGGGGGTGTGAGAGAATTTGTGTGTTTGTTTTGGGTATCCCCCAAACAGATAAGGAGTTCAGTCACTGCCTTCCCCATAACCTTTGATGTCTTTATGCTGTGCAGATCTGTTTCAGATCCATGACATTAGTAGCCTGCCCACAAGCACAGGGTCTCACCCTGGCTTCCACCAGATTAGTTTCCTTGCAGGGTGACACGAACAGTCCTTCTAGGCTCAAGTCTCCTCACATCCATCCTCCCTCAGTTCTTAACTATCAGATACTCAGACTTTTCCCTTCTGGTTCATAACTCTGAAGGTGTGAAATTAGCCCTCCAGTGACCAGCTCACTTTTTCATTCACACTGCACACAGTTAACACACCACAGACCTGCTTGGTAAAAAATAAACAATAATTGTAGTTAGAGAAAATAAAGATTCAAAGATGAAATAATAAGGGAAGTTATAATATACAAGTTACACAGAAAATAAACATAAAGAAGTAACTTCAGATTTACACATCTATATTAGATAAAATCCCTTTTCTAATACAAGTTACCTGTTGCCTTTTGAACAGTTTTTCTCAGCGTACCATCTAGTCATAGTTGGGATCCGTCCTTCAAGGAGAACCTCCTGCCTTCAGGACTGTCCCTCAGGTTCTAGATGCCAAATCTCAGACACAAGATTGTTTTTTAAAATGCTTTCTCCATTTTTTTTCCCCCCGTAGTCCATGGTGACTCATATTTAACAGAGGATTTCCACACACTGAATAATTTGAGAGCTGGGATGTCTCAATGTCTTTCCATTAACTTTCATGGTCTACCATTGTCTCTTCCTGGCTGGACCATGATCATTACTTGGAACTGGTTTTATGTAAACACCTGAAGGTGCCTCTCCTTGCTGTGAGGTATAGTTGAAATTGTAGTACAGGTTATGAACACAGTTTTCTGTATAAGTAAATACATAGATTCATGACCACAGTGTGTATATATTATATATATCTCATAATGACCATCAAGTTCAGAACATTACAAACTTTCATAAAAGACCTTACTTGATACACTTTTATAGTACAACAATAGCGTTACTGGTTGGTTCAACTGCTCATTTGTGGGGTTTAAAACTTCTGTTGTCCCCTTGGGATGTCTGGAGCTGATTATCACAGTGGGTAAACATAATTGTCTGTTGGGGTAAGTGGGTATTTGCTATATACCTGTATGTGCTTTCAGTTCAAGCCCTGATCCATTAATTTAAAAAATAATGTATTTGCATAATATGATCACTTTTCTGTACTTTATACTCAGAAGTAAAATGTGTCCACTTACCTATCTGAAAAACAAGATGGGTCTTTTATCCCTTTTTAAAGACATTTCTCTTGCTGTATTACATCACTTGTAGTTAGTACAAGTTTACAAGTCAAGATAAATAAAATCCACCTATTACACAAGGTTCTTTCCTGACTGCTCACCTTTGGTCTTGTCTGTGCTACAAAAATTCCTCATTGTTAGCTGTTCCCACTGGTAATGCATTCTGTATCAGTACTGAATGTGGTTTCACTGTTCACCATTTCAGAAACTGTGGTTAAAATCTGCTCACAATTACAGTAGAGTAATTTTCTCTTGTTGTACCCAGTAATTTTCTCTTGCTGTAGGAAGTTGCAGATGGCAGAGAAGCATTTGAAACACGTCGTGAATTGGAAATATTAGCAGATTAAGTAGATGTATCCACTACAAGCTCTACTACTGCCTTACAGTGAACACAAAAATCCAATTTTTTACTTAAATAGTATTATACAAATAGGATTGTAGGCTTATGGTAGCAGTAAACGTGAACTGTGAAAAGGATTACTATCAGAGCAAATAATTTGGGGCCAC
This sequence comes from Dermatemys mawii, assembly GCA_007922305.1. Classification (NCBI taxonomy): domain Eukaryota; kingdom Metazoa; phylum Chordata; order Testudines; family Dermatemydidae; genus Dermatemys; species Dermatemys mawii. The sequence goes on along the minus strand of ML677341.1, from coordinate 9,028,966 downwards.
CCCAAGGGAAAATCTAATCAGGTTTAAAGCCTTTCTTAGCCGTATCTAATATGTAGAACTGTGGCCTGTTGAGTTGTAATAGATATTTTTTTAGCCTTAAGCTTTTCCTGCTGAGCATAAATTTTGTAGTAAGGTCTCCAACTAGCTGTGTCTTACAATGATTGGCAGGCATCCTGTGGCTAACTGGATCATTTTCTGCCAACCACATGCAAGGATCCAGATGGAAAAGTGAAGTGAGAGCAAGTTCTTGGAAATCATAGGAATAGATTTTTTAAAAAGCTGAGTAGTGATAATGTAACCCACACACCTTCTGGGTGTGATGTTCTCTCCCATCTAGTGGCATCTTGCTGTTACCTTTTGAATCTTTGGGTAGTTGCTCTACAAATTCTTTTTTGGCCTTCCTAATTATATTTTTACACTCTTGCCAGATTTATGCTCCTTTTTGTTTTCTTCAGTTGGATTTAACTTCCACTTTTTAAAGGATGTCTTTTTTCCTATAACTGCTGCTTTCACTTTGTTGTTTAGTCATGGTGGCATTTTTTTGGTCGTCTTCCTATGTTTTTTTTTTAAAAAAAAAATTTGCATTAATGCATTTAAATTGAGCTTCTATTATGGTGTCATTAAAAAGTTTCCAGGTAGTTTGCAGGAATTTCACTTTTGACACTAGACCTTTTGACACACCCTCGGATGCCCCCAGCCAAGCCCTTTGCATCACCTCAGTGGTCTGACTAGGATCCCGGGCAGCCTATAGACACCAATTCTCAAAGAGCCCTAGGGTTTCCCATTGTGATAGGAGAAGGCAGTCTCCTACAGCTTCTCTGTCTGGACCTCCTGATCCACAATAGGAGACCTTTGAGGAACAGGAAGAAAGACTAGACATAAAGATTACTCCCGCGATTAATATCTCTTCATCCTCTTCTGATGAAGCCGTTATGCCTCCCCCACCAACCTTGGCAGAGAACTTCAGACAATTTCAAGACCTTATCAAGAGATTAGTGGAGTCTTTACAAATTCTTCTGGAAGAGGTTAAGGAGTTAAAACACAAGCTGCTGGACATTTTGCAGACTTCCTTATCTGCCCACGTTGCACTTCCCATTAATAACCCAGCAAAGATTCGATGGCAGACGCTGGCCACAATACCTCCTACATATCAGAGTGTGGACAAAAAATACGATGTTGCCTGTAAAGACTTGGACTTTTTATTTTCACACCCATCCCAAACTCCCTTGTCATTGACGCTGTAAATGAATGTGGCAGACAGCACTACTGTAAATTGACACCATCTGACAAGGACTTGAAACATCTTGATTTATTTGGATGAAAATCATATTCGTTGGCAACCCTGCAATATAGAATCACCAATTACCAAGTTCTTATTGAAATATAAAATCATGTCAATTATTCCAGACTGAACACTTTCATTGGCAGTCTTCCAGTTGATCAGAGGGAGCAGTTTCAGGAGATCATTGCTGAAAGTCTGCATCTCTGAAGGCCATCTCTGCAGGTCTCTAGATGCCACTGACACAGCCACCTGCCCCATATAGGGGGCTTACTGGATTTACCTTTCCGGCTTTCCCAAAGAAGTCCAGTTTACTGTGGATGACTTTCTATTTGAGGGTTCGAAGTTATTTGCGGAGAAAATGGATGAATCCCTCCATACACTAAAAGAGTCTAGAGTCTCTTTGTCCTTGCTGGGAATTTACACACCTGCACAAAAAATCCCCCATGGCACAGAGATCCTGGTCTACTCAGTTTCCTCCTCCTCAGAGGTATTATGAGCCCTACCCAAAAAGATGTCTACAAAAGAGGATACCAGCTGCCCCACAATCATCAACTTCACACCCATCTTCAACCTCTTTCTAGATACATCCTTAAATGGTGTGATTGATTCTTATTTGGTTTCTTTATATATAATCATCCAAAGTTAGGTGATCCCTTTAGGCCCTGGGCCGGCTTCAGAGTTGTTCAGACTATGTGGAGCTTGTGATAACTTTGGTGTGATTTATATAATTTTGTTTTAAATATTGTATGATAAAATTCAGTTAAATCTCAATATTTTTAATCATGCAATACACCGGTTTAGAGCTTGTGTTCTTGTGTTTTGATGAGTATATGTGTATAGCATGTTTCAACCTCTGACCCTTGTTCCTATTTTTCCTGAAATAGTTGTATTAGTAGTCGTGGTAGTCGTGGTATTCTGTTTGCAATCTATTATCTTGTTGTCCCAAAATCTATCTGCCAACACTGGAGTATACAATGAGAAATATAAATACCAGAGGTTATACCACTGAAAGAAAGTAAATATGGAATCCTAGCATAATTTTTGCTGATTCTCACCATGTTGTAAAAAGTGTGTAAGAAGTCTTTATTGATTGACTGTGCTCATTTAAAAAATATTTCCACTCATTTTTTATTTCTATTACTGTAGTACCTAGGAGCCTTAGTCATAGACCAAGACCCCACTGTACGAACACAGGATTTATGTTAAGTAGCTGAAAAGCTTATTAATTAGAATCATAATATGAATAAATAGGAGATTTTTAGGTTTCACTAAGATAAAACTTAAATGTCTCTTAAATCCTCTTCATGTGATCCTTAGAGAAACATAGATGAAAATAAATGAGCCTTATGATGGTCATGTGGAATGAACTACTTAATTTCAAGCTTTCACCTGAGTTTTTAAGAAGGCTGCAAAAAAATAATAGTTATAGAGTTTAAGGGACCACAGATCATCTAGTCTGACCTCCAGAATATCCACTGACATCACCCAGCACCTGCACACTATCCCAACAATGGAAATGTTTCCCGCAGGAAACTAAACTTTTGTGCCACAGGCAGACTAGGAGATGCTGCAGTGCTTGAGGGCCTTCCAATGGCAGAGAAATGATTGAATTAAAAATGCTCAGGTAGTCCTGGCATGCCCACACGCTACAGCGGAAGGTGAAAAACCCCCAAGGTCATTGCCAGTCTAACCTAGGAGCAAGCTCCTTTTTGACCCCACCTATGGCCATCAGTTAGACCCTGAGAGTGTGAGCAAGAACCAGCCAGCCAGCCAAGCACCTGAGAATGCTCGGTACCACCTAAGGGCCTTGGCCAACCTAGATCCATGTCCCATCTCCAGTTTTGGCCATCCCTGATGCTTCTGAGGAAGGAGATTTTAAAAAATCTCCCAGAATACATAGCCACCCATCAGTTATACTATGAAGACTTTTGGTCTGAGGGAAATTTAATAACTCAATGAGAAACATTTTTCACCTGAAAAATTTTATTTGTTTCTAGGAACAAATGATGAGAAAGAAACAAGCAATGCATCTCGATGCACGGTATGTCACAATGGTGGAGAATGCATATTACTACTGTAATCCCCCTCCTGCTGAAAAAACTGTGAGGAAGAAACGCCCACCTCTGCAGGAGTATATTCGTAAGCTTCTTTACAAGGATCTCTCCAAGGTCACCACTGAGAAGGTGAATCCATGTGAAATCTTGATGTGGTAGATGGCAGTACTTGTCACATGATACGACACTTCCATTTTTATATTTTCTTAAATTATTTATTATCAGAACAATAATTATGGGTACTCATTTAGAACCTGAGAGTGAAAGGATGAATTCTTAGTTCACTAATGCCAGGAAAGAAGGCTTCTGCTTGACCCATGTAAACGATTGGAGGTTGAAAAGGTGGGAAGAGGTTTTGAATTATCCAGATCTGACATATGTTTTGAAGGATCCAAAAAAGTTAGAACACATCAAGTGTCTGAGGGCAGGGTTAAGATTAATGTTTAATACTCCCAGGAGAGGAGAAACTGCTTCTTGCTACGTCTTGACCAGGATTATATTAGAGACGGGCACACTGTCTGAGCTATTTAAATCAGAGGCGTGTGCATGCTAACAAGGCAAGATACTTTAAGGTGAGTTGATGGGGATTTCCAGGTTAAGCTCCAGCTACGATTCCAGGAAGAGAAGATGAGTAGGTCTGAGAATATACAAGTCCCAGAAAAGAACACTGAGTGGTTTCTCATCAAGTCATACTGGATGATGAGGCTCTCAAATGCTAAAGGTACACCAGTCTTATTCTAAAATATGCACAGGGAGAGTCTACAGTATCTCTGGGGTATAACCTTGGATGTCTGTTAGACTAGTGCAGGGGTCGGCAACCTTTCAGAAGTAGTGTGCCCAGTCTTCATTTATTCACTCAAATTTAAGGTTTTGCGTGCCAGTAATACATTTTAACATTTTTAGAAAGTCCCTTTCTATAAGTCTACAATATATAACTAAACTATTGTTGTATGTAAAGTAAATAAGGCTTTTAAAATGTTTAAGAAACTTCCTTTAAAATTAAATTAAAATGCAGAGCCCCCCAGACTGGTGGCCAGAACCCAAGCAGTGTGAGTGCCACTGAAAATCAGCTTGCGTGCCACCTTCGGCACGCATGCCATAGGTTGTCTACCCTTGGACTAGTGGGTCTCAACCTTTCCAGACTACTGTACCCCTTTCAGGAGTCTGATTTATCTTGTGTATCCCCAAATTTCACCTAACTTAAAAACTACTTGCTTACAAAATCAGACTCAAAAATACCAGTGTCATAGCACACTATTTGAACAATTGCTTACTTTCTCATTTTTACCATACCATATAAAATAAGCTGGAATATGCACATTGTAATTCCATTTTAGCGTATAGTACAGGGGTGGCCAACCTGTGGCTCTGGAGTATAGGCCACAGTATATGCGGCTCCTTGAATAGGTACTGACTCTGGGGCTGGAGCTACAGGCGCCAACATTCCAATGTGTCGGGGCGGAGGGGGGGTGCTCACTGCTCAACGCCTGGCTCTGCCCTCACTCCACCCCTTCCCATTCCTCCTCTGAACCTGCCATGTCCTTGCTCCTCCCTCCCCCCACCCCTCCAGCCTCCTGCATACCACAAAACAGCTGATCAGGAGGTGCGGGGAAGGAGAGGGAGGTGCTGATCAGCAGGGCTGTCGGGGGAGTGAGCAACATGGGGGATGCAGGGCGAGGAGGGCGCTGATGAGGGCTGCTGACGTATTACTGTGGCTCTTCTGCAATGTATTTTGCTAAATTCTGGCTCTTTCTCGGGCTCAGGTTGGCCACTTCTGGTGTAGTATATAGAGCCATGTCAATAAGTCATTGTCTATATGAAATTTTAGTTTATATATATTTTGCTGGTGCTTTTTATGTAGCCTGTTGTAAAACTAGGCAAATATCTAAATGAGCTGATGTACCCCTGGAAAGACCTCTGCGTAACCCTAGGGGTACATGTACCCCTGATTGAGAACCACTGTGTTAGACATCCAATGCTGAGTGAATACGGTACCAAAGTATCTGGAAGAGGTGTTTCCTTCCAGTGTTTGCATTAGGTCAGACCAAATATATTCCATACCTTTTTATAAGTGGTCTGGGTTTCTATCTCCCTTTATGCTTTTAATAGTACTAGGCAAAATAAATAACACGTATATAAATTAAGGATCAGATCTGTAGCTGGTGTAAATTGGTGGAGCTTCGTTAGTAGCAATCGAACTCCACCGGTTTATGCAAGTTGGGAATCTAGCCCTAAAAGTTCAGGGTATATTAGACTTCTTTTTATTCTGTAGTCTTCACTTTCCACATTAAAACAATTTCTGTGCATAGCTTAGATGTTAAGATTCATGTTTGGTTTCAAATCAGCTTTACTTAACTCGTGACTCTGTTTACTTTGTTCAAGAGAAATATAGACTTTTGTTTTAGTCTTAGTATTTTTTCAGTGCCATTCCATTATTATAGTTCTATTCTGCTGAGTCCCATTGCAAGTATAAGCTAATTTCCATGGACTTTAGGAAAAAGGGGATAAAGTGCCAGCTTCACTGATGAAGTGGTGCTTCCTGCTATCTGAGCTTTCAGAAGAAGATGGTCTTGGGGTTTGTAGTAGTTAGTTAGTTCTAGATCTTTCTACTCCCACTAACATGATTTCTTAATGGCTTCCTGAACAATTGAGAATGCTTCAATAAATAACAAGCTGGAGAGGACCACCTGTCTTCTCATGGAGTATGGTTTAGATTAGGGGCCCATGGCTTGGGATATATATCTATTAGATTTACTTCATTTGGGTAACTCATGAATCAGTTTCTGAATAGGTGGAGTGTTTCTTTAGAAAAAGGCCACAAATATTATTTGGGGGTGGCATTTGTAATAACTACAAGATATAACAGGTTCCATTTACACATAAATCCACCCAACTTTGCCTACTGAATTGTTAACTGTGTTTTACAAATCTTGTTTAGGTCCTGAGACAGATGCGCAAATTGCCCTGGCAGGACCCTGAAGTGAAAGATTATGTTATATGTTGTATGATCAACATCTGGAATGTGAAATACAATAGTATTCACTGTGTAGCTAACCTCTTAGCAGGGTTGGTGCTTTACCAAGAGGATGTTGGAATTCATGTTGTGGATGGAGTTCTAGAGGATATTCGCCTAGGCATGGAGGTAAATATATATATATGTATTATAAATTCATTCATTTGTTTTTCAGAAATATTAAAATACAACCTTTCTAAATGCACTTTAAAAATAGAAATAGAGATTATTGAAAATGTTTTTCATTGCTTAATTGATACTTTTGTATCTACCTGCTAGCTGCTTTCTTTAAAGTCAATCATAAAATCAGAATAAAAATGAGAGAGGTTTATTGGGGTAGTTGCTTCGTCCCCTTGCCATAGTAAGATTGTTCCGTATGCACTATTTATAATGCTTTTCTTGTCTAGTATTTGAATGTCTGAAACCATGAATTTTCATATTTTCTTTTGGAAGTCCATAATTTGATAGAGCTCACAGTTATCAAATAATACAGGACTGGGCTTCATTCAAACCTTTTATGATATGTATTGATTGGCCAGGTTCTATGACTATCCGCAATATTGTGTATGCTAAAATATGTAATGTGTTATGTAGACAGAAGATAGTTACTTTGAGCTCTATTGTAGCAAATTATATCAAGGAGTAACAATATTATTTAAAGTAAAAATGTACTTTTTTAGTTTACATTTCTGTAATGGAGACTGTAAGGCTCCTTATAGTAATTCCTATTGTGTCCACATGTATAAAAGTAAATGTGTGTCTTGCACTAACCTAGTAAATGTCGGATTTTGTTTAAGGTTAACCAGCCAAAGTTTAATCAGCGACGGATCAGTAGTGCCAAGTTCTTGGGAGAACTCTACAATTACCGAATGGTAGAGTCAGCTGTAATATTTCGAACTCTTTATTCATTTACATCATTTGGTGTGAACCCTGATGGTACTGCAAGTCCACTGGACCCTCCAGAACATCTTTTCCGAATTAGACTGGTCTGCACCATCCTTGATACTTGTGGGCAATATTTTGACAGAGGTTCCAGCAAACGGAAGCTTGATTGCTTCCTTGTGTACTTTCAGGTATTAATAAATGTAACTGTGTTTAAAATTAACTTTGTGTGGTGGGTGTATCTTCACATGGTCCTAAAAATGTATCTATATATTATCTATAATCTGTACACTTAGGTTTTTATCATTTGGGCTTCGATTCAGAAAAGCGTTTAAATTTAAGCACATGACAGTCCTGTAGACTTCCCTGGGACTAAGCACATGCTTAAATACTTTGCTGAACTGAGGCCTGAATGTGAACTCTACAAGCTCTGTAATGATTTTTTTAAATCCCTTCTGATGTTCATTAAGTAACTATGGCATGATGAAAAGCATTCTCATGGCACTGTTGTAGCCGGCATTGCCAGATATTTATGTGCCAGATGCTCTAAAGATTCATGTGTCACTTCATGCTTCAGCCGTCATTCCAGGGGACATGCATCCATGCTGATGACAGGTTCTGCTTGATAACAATCCAAAGCAGTGTGGATCAACGTGTATTCATTTTCATTATCTGAGTCAAATGCTACCAGCAGAAGGTTGATTTTATTTTTTGGTGGTTTGGGTTCTGTAATTTCCATATTAATATATTGCTCTTTTAAGACTTCAGAACGCGTGCTCCGCCTCTCCTCCTCAGGTTTTGGAAGGCACTTCAGATCCTTAAACCTTGGGTCGAGTTCTATAGCTATCTTTAGAAATCTCACATTGGTACCTTCTTTTCATTTTGTCAAATCTGTAGTGAATATTCTTAAAATGAACAACATGTGCTGAGTCATCTGAGACTTTTTTATAACACAAAATATATGGCAGAATGCAGGTAAAGCAGAGCAGAGGACTTACAATTCTCCCCCAAAGAGCTGAGTCACAAATTTAATTAACACATTATTTTTTTAATGAGCTATATCACCATGAAAGCATGTCCTTTGGAATGGTGGCTGAAACATGAAGGGGCATACGAATGGTTAGAATATCTGGTATGCAAATACCTTGCAATGCCGGCTACAAAAGTGCCATGCAAATGCCTGTTCTCACTTTCTGGCAATATTGGAAATAAAAGAAGGGCAGAATTATCTCCTGTAAATGTAAACAAACTTGTTTGTCTCAGTGATTGGTTGAACAAGAAGTAGAACTGAGTGGCCTTGCTCTAAAGTTTCACATTGTTTTATTTTTGAGTGCAGTAATGTAACAAAGAAGTCTATATGTGTAAGTTGCACTTTCACAACAAAGAGATTGCACTACAGAACTCCTATGAGGTGAATTGAAAAATACTGTTTCTCTTGTCATTTTTACAGTGCAAATATTTATAATAAAAATTAAACACTTTGATTGCAGTTACAACACAGAATACCATATATATGAAAATGTAGAAAAACATCCAAAATATTAAATAAATTTCAATTGGTATTTTGTTGTTTAACAGAGTGTTTAAAACTGCAATTAACTGCGATTAATTTTTTGAGTTAGTCACATTAGTTAACTGTGATTGACAGCCCTAATTGGCATATATACTAACTCAGTTCCTTTGTGGTTGAACTAAAGAAGTGATGATTTAAAATATTATGGAGTTCTATGTTTATATCTCAATAAATACATATCAAATTTGATCAGTCTAAAAATTAAAAAGGTGTGTTTCTGTAATTGCTGTTAGTCCTGAAAATCTGAAAGTCAGACTGAGTTCTTTGTGGCTTGAACATCACCACCGTTAATGAAGATTCTGCTGATCATACTCTGCCTTCAGTTGCACCTGCACAACCTCATTGTTCTATCATTCTGCCCTTAAATACACTTGTATAAATAAGGGTAGAATTTACTGTGCATCTTACAGATGAATGTGTAATCCTGGTTTGCTTTAAAGATCTCCATAATATGATGATACTTTTGATAGAAGCATCACCCCCTAGTACCTGAAGTTTTTACATTTGTGTTTTTGTGACAAATGTCTTCCCTTTTAAAAATAAATATAATCTGAATGGCTGCATTTGTACAAAAATTAAAGGGGGATTTTGAAATGCACAAAAGGCAGGTAGGTGCCCATCTCTCATTAAAAGAATCTGTCCCTAAAAAGGGTATTTACATTCTGTATCCATTTTTTATAATTTGTCAGTTGCCATAGATGATTTATTCGGTTATGTAATTTAAAATCTGAATTGTCACCTTAAGATCCCGTATTTTTATTTTTAGGGATTTTGTTTGAATTGTTTCAAACTGTTTTAGCAAGATACATGACTTCAGTATGTTTTTAGTGACTTGTATGCTTCTACATTTTCTTTAATGTTTTGGTAATGTCTCTTTTCTTGGTAAAATAGCTTCAGTGAACATGAAGTATAGTACGTATATAACGTGAGGATGTTTTCTATTTCAGAGATATGTTTGGTGGAAGAAAAATTTGGAAGTTTGGACAAAAGACCATCCATTTCCTATTGACATTGATTATATGATCAGTGATACACTAGAACTACTGAGACCAAAGATAAAACTTTGCAATTCTCTGGAAGAATCTGTCAGGCAGGTACAAGACTTGGAACGAGAATTCTTAATAAAACTAGGTAAGAAATAATACAGCAGCAAAACTAGTTGTTCATGTCTTTTACGCTATATGTATTTATTTGTTTGTTTATTCTCACTAACCCTCAGCTGTTTTGTAACCTTTTTCTGCGTTTTATGGTCTGTTCTGAATCTGGGTAACATATTAATTTGATGTACCTAAAGAAACTCTAAACACGAAGGTGACTATCCTTTTTATTTATGATGACTGATATAAAAGGAAAAAGAAATCCATCAACTCTAACTTTATCAGTATATAAGAACTTTTGGCTGCATTGATTCCGTATTTAGTGCACCCAGCAGTCCTGGTGGCTGAGTAGCTCATCACACACAAGCATATCCATTGGTTCTATTACCTGGACTCCTTGAAGATATATGGGACCCTTACAGTCGAATACTGAATTTGTAGCACAAGTAGGGTGGGCAGGTGCCCCATTTTCAACTGAAAAGTCTGGTTGAAAAGAGGAGCTGACAGTATCTGGTTACTATGACGTGTGCTCTAACTCACTCCCTGTCCACACTGGCAAGGCATGTAGAGCACTCTGACTCTCCCCCCACATACACACAACACACTCCCTATCACACTCCACTCCAACCACCCCCCCATCTCCACATTTAAAAACCATGTTACAGCCACTTGAATGCTGGGATAACTGCCCATAATGCACCGCTCCCAGTGCCGCTGCACGTGCTGCAAATGTGGCCATGCCAGTGCGCTTGCAGCTGTCAGTGTGGACAGACTGCAGTTCTTTTCCCTACTGCACTCTCCGAGGACTGGTTTAACTCAAAGAGCACTACATGTGCAAGTGTAGCCATGCTCTGAGGGAAAGCGCTGCAATCTGTCCACATTGACACCTGCAAGCGCACTGGCATGGGGAGGTGAGGTGAAGTGGAATGTGACAGGGAGTGTGTTCTGTGTATGTGGGGGAAGAGAGAGTGGGATTTTGGGGTGCTGAGAGTGTGTCAGCATGCTGTCTTGAAAATTCAGATCCCCCCCTATCCTCCTCTCACTCACTGAAAGCATTCTTCAGTAGTGGTCGTTTTGCCACGGGGCAGATAAGCATGCTGGCTATCAGAGCTTTGATAGGACATAGCCGCATTTCTGCAGCTGATTCTAAAATAATGACGACTGGCCTCTTGACTTAAGGGATTATGGGATGTTTCTGTTGGTCAGTAAGAGCACAGTAATGCAACACCTTGTTCACCCTGACACTGGGGCATCTCAGCCAAGACTCATCAGATGTTATTCCTCTTGCTGTGGTGGAGTACCAGGAGCGCTGTAGCCACGGAGTCAGAGCACTCTACGTGCCTTAACAGTGAGGATGGGGAGTGAGCTAGAGTGCACTGAGTGGCTTTAGTGCACTCTAACTTGCAAGTGTAGCTAACCCCTCAGTCTTGACGTGTGATGTTAGACAACTCCCTTGACCCCTTTCATTCAGTTTCCCGTCTGCGTTACCTGCTTTATAGCAGTTGGATCTTAAATTGATTGAAAACCATCTTGATACTCTTCAAGGAAAGACACTGAAGAAATGCAGAGTGTTAGTATATTTGTTTATATCTCCATAGGCACGCTCATCAACGCACATAGAGAAGCAGCTGGGCTTGAGTGAACTAAGCATAGAGATGAGTGTCGAGATTTGTGTAATATCCCTAACTTTACCCCTGACTTGCTATGCCGCCTTCGGCAATTCACGAAATCTCTCAGACCTTCATTTACACCACATTCCATAAAATGGAAATAAAATTATTTACTAACCACCTATTGGAAGAGCTCTGAAATATACCGTTCTTTTCATCCATAGAAGTGTGGTGTTAGCCTGTCTCCAGCGAATTCTTAAATAGATGAGGAAAATGGTGCTTTGGACATCTTTTTCAGCACTCTAGGAAGGGTAGACTTGACCAAGTAGTATCTTTCTCTTTGAGATTAGGCCTATAAAGTGTCATGAGTGTTCCAATGTTTGCTCTGTGGAGAGAGATTAACGCTGTCTTTAACAATGATGTATTACAGAAATAAAGTAGAAGAAATATTATTGCTTGAACTTTTTGGAGTATATAGCAAGTAGCATGCAGATCTGGAGACAAACTGAGTCCTCTTTAAGAGACTTTAATGAGTCAAAGAGACTTTAGGAGGTGGTTGACAGAGTGGCTTTCTGGAAGAAATTCTTTCTCTTTAGGATGCGTGAAAGTTCCGCAGGTTAAAAGTCATCAAGGAACTGCTACTGGTGGTCTGCAGAAGAGGAAGAAATGACAGTTGTGTCATGTGGAGTTACAGTATTCTTTATTCACTGGGTTGAAAAGGTTCAGTACAGTCCTGTATTTTCCAAGACACATGTTAACTTACTCTTATGTGAGGCATGGCAATAGCAATTCTTGTCAAACTGGAATAGTCTCGAACTACAGTAAAACAAGGCAACCTGTTTGCTATTCTGTTTACTGACTACAGCTCTATTTCTAGAAAGCTAACTGTCAGACATTTTGGATCTTTTATATTTTCCTTGGAATGCTCCTAAATAGGCTCACAGTTTTCAGTGGAGGAAATTACTCAGTGAGAATGTGACTCCCTTACTTAAGCTACATAGAAACACTACTTCTGTTCTCTTTACGCTTCTATTAAACTGGATTCATAGACTGCTTTCTTTAAAGAGCATATGGAAACTAGTGCTGCATTTGGGAATTACTAAAAGGTAAACCTGTTCTTGTTCCAACTACAGTGTTGTACCTTTATGAAACATTGTAAAGTTACCTGTGTTGAAATTAGTTAGCATCAGGAGCAAACACCAGACCATGGGGACTCCACTGCTTAATTGACCAAACAACCCTTAATGTTTATATCTAGAAACACTTGGGTAGTGATACATTTACCAAAAATAAATAAATAAATAAATTTAAGCAGTGCCATTCGCTTTTAATGTATTCAGTCGTTGAATGGACTTACTTTATAATTTTTCATTTCTAATTGGAAGTCCTGTTTTACTAGAGGCTTTTTTTGTGGATATTTTTAGTTACAGGTGTTAATTTATAGGAAAGAACTTGATCCACGCTACTTCTAGTCAAATCAGTTAAGTTTTCAAAGTGATCTCTTAATTTAAGGGCCAATATATGGAGAAATTATGCATTGATTTTTATTTTTAAGAGGAATTTGTATTTTGTTCACAGTGCTATTCATTTAATTAAAATTCTTAAAATATAATTTAGTATTAATATCAGACTTCGACTTGTGTATGTTATGATAATCAGAAAGAGAAAAACAAATTTGGAATGAAAAACATTTTAGGTGAATTTTTTTTCCTTCCTCATGGCATGATCTAAACTACTGCTTTCTGCTTTCATGATCACTAAGTCACCCAAAAAGGCAAATTATGACTAATTATATGTATTTTAATATATTTCTTTCAAAGATGCACAGCAGTTTCTGCTGTAAATCAAAGTAATTTCCACCCTCTGAACCATTTTCTGTAGATCAATTGCATCCACTACAGTAGTGGGATCTCTTTATTCCTGGAGCGTGAGTGAGCCAGTTTTGGGGAAAGGCATTCCTTTATGTTCATTCTGGCACCAGACACGCAGATCACCATTGTTATTTTTAAAGGTGCTACTGAATGAGCAACTATGTTGAGTTTCCAATATCTTTTGCTCCTGGTTAAACACACACATGGTAGGATAGTCACTAATTCTTCACTGTTATGACTATAATAGAGTAGGATTCAGAAAATTCTTATCTGTCTTTCTCTGTTCAGATCTTTGAAAGCTGTTATGATAGGTGCAAATGTTTTCAGTGGAAAAGATTTCGTTTAGATAGTTTTAATGAGGGAGCTGACCAAACTTCAAATCATAATCTCTTCCTATATGATTTAAGTAATTTTGTCAGATTAGTATTCCTATGGATTTATTTTTGAGATTCAGTGAAGATTCCAGAAGATTAAAATGGATATGACTTTTTTTTATTATTTGACACTGTTCTAGCCTGTGTTAATATTTTGTACTTTCCCACATATGCCTGTCTATATCTCTAGATATGTGGCAGAAATATAAGAATAAGATATTCCAAATAACTTTACAAATTATTTACATGCACATACAAGAGTAGCCAATACATGGTTGGAAATGAATGTGCAACAATTTGGGGCAGGAGCTTGACATGGAGTGAGGAGGAATATAGTATCCAGTTGAAATTACTGTGTAGGAAGGAAATTTAGGCAGGCCGAGTGTATGGTAACTGCCAAAATGGAAATTTAATCAAGACTAAAAGGTTAATCTACTCTAGCAAAAATGGCTTGTGATTTATAGTGATCACAAGTGGCTAGGACTTCTATTATATTTCTTGTTCATATGATAGCAAGTCAAGCAAGCATAGTGCTCCTCTGACATATTTGCTTGGCATTTAATTAGTATGATAAAGGGAAGATTGCTACTGCCTGCTCTCACACCATGAACAACAGCATTTTTTTATGTGGTGGAAATGCTAATTTAAGGATTTCACAGGTCTGATGGGTTGGCTGCTCCCTAGATAGGCTGACGTGGAAGCAAAAACTTACCTTTGCCCATACCTTCCTTAGGCTCAGTATTCCCTACATAGTTCCCTTCTCTCTGAAGACAGCATTTCTGGTGCTCATTCCTCAGTGACAACTCTTGCTCTCCTTGATTTTTAACTCATCCAGTGTAAATGGATGTTGGGGGGTGAAAATGGAACAGCTTTAAATATTTCTTTTCATTAAACTTCAGGTGCTATTTAAAAATGTTACAGTTCTTGATAGTAATCTTTCCATGAAAATCCAGCTGTATATACTTGCTCCTTCAGCAAGTATGGGTTTAAAGTGCAGCTGAAAGACAATACTTTCTTCTCCTCCTTAGGAATACCTTTGTGACTCCGCGTCAATCTATTTGCTTGTCTGTGGAGCATCATTGGTTCTGAGGGGAGTTGTGTCAGTTCATAATTAGGAAGGTTGATGGAGCCTCTGGAATTGGAGGGAAGGGAGTGTGTATTCATGAGCAGAACTTGAGTCAAACTCCACTAAGTACAAAACAATACCCTAGCATTAATAGTATTACTGAGATCTGGCTAAATGTCTTAAGGACTTAGGTCCAGCTTTTCTAAAGTGATTTATGATATTGCGTGCCCTGCCCAAGACCCCTTAAAAGACCCTGGCTGATTGTGGGTGCTCAGCACTTTCTGAAATTCAGGTCCTTTTAAAGTCTCCGAGTGGGTACCGAAAAAACCGCTGGGGTTCCCAAAATCACTATTCATTTAGAAAATCTGAATAGATAAGAATTGTGTACATCAGCATTGCCAGGTTTGATCTAAGTACCTCATCATCTAAGAATGTTTTTGTTTTTTAATTCAAGGATGTACTGAATCCTCTTCTATGAAATATTGCATTGTTTAATACAAGCATTCGAGTAGAGAAGTGTTGTGAAACCCTAGTATTTTCTTGTCATGCTACTGGTATAGATTTATATTATTAAACTGATGTGTTCATAAAATCGCAAAAGTTACTGCCTGACCTGTTTTAGGGCACTTAAAATAAATCTGTTATCAGTTATCTAACAGCTGAACAGCAAATTGATGATATAAATAAACTAGAGTAGGTTAACATTTGTCTACTTTGAGTCATGGAACTGAAACAAGGAAAAGGCACTGCCCTTGTTTTCTAGTGATCTGTAGATTGAAGGCTACACAGCCCTTTCTAACAAAGCCTGGTCATCATATTTTCAAAATGCTTCCTTGTCGCTTTTCATGACTTATAGCACAAATATGGATAGTGATTAAAGAAGCAATGTGAATAAGATTTCTGCGGTGGATTCATGGACATAGCCAATACAGTTGTGTTTGGGGTAGTCTGTACTGAGCTGATCATTGTTAGTCTGTGTTGAAGCCCCAATTTAACGCACTCATGATGGCCCACAGAACCAAAAATCTCTCTTGCTGCAAAAAATTGTCCCCAGTTGAGGTTTCCACAGTTATGAAAATGAGCTCCAAACTTGCTGGAGTAAATTGAAGTATTGGTTACTGTAATAAGAAACAAAACAAGCTACTCAAAGTTCTAGGAGAATGGAAATTAGTTCTTTCTTTGCACTCCAAAATAACTAACCTAACTGTAGATCCTAAGTATATGGGTCGTATAGTTTAAACTATGAATAAGGTCCTGTGTACTGACTGCATCAGTTTTGAAGGGTATCTTTGAAAAATCATTGGCTGAAATCTTCTGTGTTGGGCAAGGCTAGCATCAATATCATTTTCTGCTAGCTCAAACCACAATCCCCATGAGTATTGTGGATTAACGAAAAAATTTAAAGAATTTATGAAAGAGTACTATGTGCTAGAAGCTTGTCCATTTTACTAGTGGATGGCTTAGCTTTAGCAAGAGTTTTTTCAAAAATAAAAATAAATTACCTTGTTTTTCCATTTTTCCGAGCCATACTAAATTCTCATATGTCTTTTATCAATAATTTAACTATTTCTAAGACTAAATTGTAAGCTGAAATATACCTACTGCATTTTCTGATCTGATAATGTGTAATGGGGTCTGATTCCATAAAGGAGAATTAAAATTATATCACAGATTATTTAGTGAAGTGATAGCAGGGTCTAGGATAATCCAAAATTTATTCAAACCAAAATTTAAATACACTTTTAATTGTTTAAAGGAGACAGTATAACTAAGAGAAAAGACCAAGTTGAAGGATAATTTTATGAAGAAATCAGAGCATTGGTGAGTTGGTTGTCTAGTCAAAATAATATAAAACAAAAACTAGAAGACAAAGGAGACTTAACAGGGATGGAGACAATGAGTCTGTCAATGGAGAAGATGGTAAAATAAGCTGGTACCCTTTGAAGGATTCCTCTCTACACTAGGATAGGGACATTAGGTGACTGCTTTGGGAGGGGTGCAAGATTCGCAATGCAAGATCTCAGGGCCTTAGTAGGGAAACAAAAATCAGTTTTACAAGAATCTGTGATAAACAGGGTAAATGTTTTGTCCAGAATTATGAAACGTGCTGTGAGAGTTTCATTTTATCATAAATCACAGTAGCAACAAAAAATTTTATTGTGGTTTTGTTTGATGTAGTGCCATGAGTTGAGAACTGAGAGTTCCTAACACAGGTTGTAGGAATTTTCACTACATGCTCTGAAGTGTTTCTTAAACAGTCTGTACAGTTCTTGATAAATCTCCCAGAATACTGAAATTCAGACTGCAGAGATCCAATAACATCTGGCATTTTATGTACAGCAGCTAAGATGTTTGTGTCATTTTAATGTAGCCTTCAAAATGTAGTACAGGGGAGTTGAAGAAATTTCAAAGCTATTTTGAGATGTAACACTTCGTTACTGAGTCCGTGTTGTGTGGAAATTTCTAAGTGTTCCCAGTAAAAATTCTTTCTTGAGTTTCTTTGAAACCATTTTCTCTTATGATTTTGCTCAGAAAGAAATACCTTATACAATATAAATACATGCATCATTCAAGACTTAATCACTAGTCCTGCATTATACTTTAGTCAGCATTTACTAGAAATGGGTTTCTCATACTGTCAGTACAATATTTTTAATGTGAGGCCACATCAAAAGATTACTTCCTGTCTAACACAGTCTATTGCTAATCCCTTCCAATTATTCATCTCTCAGGCCTTGTGAATGACAAAGATTCAAAAGATTCTATGACAGAAGGAGAGAATCTGGAAGAAGAGGAAGAGGAGGAGGAAGGTGGAGCAGAGACAGAAGAACAGTCTGGAAATGAAAGTGAAGTAAATGAGCCAGAGGAAGAGGTGATCACATTCATTTACCTTGTTTTGCATTATCCTTACATAGAAGGAAATAATACTTTTTAATCTTTTTTGAATCAAATTGATTTAGCCAATAAAAATGCTAGTGTGTAATATGCTAATATATGTGATCTTGAAAATTGTAACTTCTGTGGCTTATTGTAGCTCAAAAGTTCATCTCTCTCACAAAGTTTGTCTTTCTTTTTGGTCCAATAAAAGATACTTCCTCACCCACCTTGTCTATCTAATATCCTGGGACCCACGCAACTTCAACAACACTGCATAAAACAGCTTGTCAGTTTAATCTTTGGTAAAAAATAATTAGTCTGCTTTCAGGTCAGTTTCAGTGGGGAAAATATAACTTGTTCAATAAAGAACAAGTTTTGGAAACAAGATGAGGAACTGGGCATAGTGCAGATCAAGGGTTAGTGTGACAGTAACATGAGTATTCAAAAACTGATCAGTAAATTTTGCTAGATGGCATGGTATTATCTTTGGAAGCAGACTACCTTGCATGTTATGATAAAAGATCAATTGATTATACAGCATTCCTTGGCAGTAAGGGGGGCTGTAGACAGTGAATGAACTTAATGTTTCTCTCATTAAATTATGTTAAAATGTAGCATGTCATTAAAATTTAAACTTTAAATATGCTATTTCAGGAGTGCTCAGACAATGACGATGAGGAGGGTGAGGAAGAAGAGGAAGAGAATACAGATTACCTCACAGACTCCAATAAGGAGAATGAAACCGATGAAGAGAACACAGTACGTGCTACTGCTTTTGAATAATGAGACCTGTTTTACATGCTCAGTTTTCTTGACTGAATATTTTTAGCAGATAATGCTCATTAGAGATTAGGGGACAAGCACTAAAAAGTATTCACAATGTTCTTTCAGACAAAAACCAAGTTCACTTTGACATTTGCAACCCCTTAATGTTTGCTTTTCACAGACATTCATACAAACAATTTTGCTTACAAGACACTTTTAGGAAAGTGAAAGTGTCACAAGTAGTCATGAAAATGTTCATTCACATTGCAAGAGATTGCATAGCCATTGTGAAAACACTGAATGGACTGCTAGAAAAAGGGAAAGTTTTGAGGTAACTAATATTTCCAGCAAACTGACATGGTAAAGTAGATTCTCCTTTGAATCACAGAATTGTAATAAGGAAGCAGGACAAACAAACAAAAAGCAGCTGTGAAGAAATGATGAGGGTGTGTTGTTTCCTTACCATCAAAAGTAACCATATCAAACCTGGTCATCCAGCTGTGTGCCTGGACTGTGGTCTACTAGTAAGATGAGGAATGATCACCCCAAAACAGCTGTGCTGTGGTAACATCTGAGAAAGTAGCATATTGAGGTTATTGCTATGATATATTCTGATTACCTCCATTCAGATCAAAAAGATGCACCAAATGACAAAGTCATTTGGATCATGGGAACAAGCAGCAGCATTGTCAGAGGCGGAAACAGATGTGATGGAAAATGAGGGACAATATATAGGACCTTTGATGTCAGTGTCTCTTGGGTGATGGCATTTGCTTAGTACTTGTCAGCTCTTCTGACATTAATGAAACAGAGCCTTTAACCGAGAAAGGGCACCCAAGGAGGCCACTCAGTTGTTGGAGAATGGGAAGGAGGATGTTTATGCAAGAGATTCAGCAGAGACTGCTGAGGTTGTTGGTCTTGCAACAACATCCTGCTGCTTCATTGGATGGTGGTGCAGAGGCAGAACTAATTGGCCACCCACTGAGCTGAATGTCTTGTTTAATATTGTTAGGTCTACAGCTTTGTTCCACTTAAAAAGAATAAAATTATCATAGACTAAAATGTGTTCTCAAGAACCATATTCCAAACAATCACACAGTCTCTCTGTAGATAACTAACTAGGGTCTCATTGCATCAGTGTGCCCTTACGTCAGCTGTCCCATGAAGGGATGGTGGTGATGATGATTATTTAAGTAGTACCTGTTATATGTCTGCTTTACAAATATTTATGGACAGTCCCCTCTGACTAAGCATTCTAATTCCCCAATCTAAGAAATACAGCCAAATCAATCAGTTGCAGATGGAGAGAGAATATTATTGTATGTATTGTAGGCATGATGTCTTAAATAAGTACAAATCAACGTGCCAACTGTATTGTAAGATATTGCAGATCATCAGTTTTTAGGCAGTGATCAGTGTTAGTAAGCGTTAGAGCAGTAAACACCAAAATTCCTAAACTGGGCAAATACATTTTAACATTTTTTCCTTGAGCAATTTTTTTCAAACTAAACCTATGACAGATTTTGTCAGAGATACAAGCAGATCCACCCTAATAATAACTCAGATCCACCCTGAACATCTCTACTGCTGAAATTAATGTAACAGAATATTTGTCTTCCCTACCAGGAAGTAATGATTAAAGGCGGAGGACTTAAACATGTTCCTTGTGTAGAGGATGAGGACTTCATTCAGGCATTGGATAAAATGATGCTGGAGAATCTGCAGGTATTACTCGGTATTATCGTCTTGGATTAAATAAGCACCTTTACTGCATAGTTGATTCTAAAATAAATGGTTAGTTTGGAGCTGCTTGCACCAGGGGATGTGGGGTTTTTACATACTCTGTTTTTGGCTCCCTTCCTCCAGTGCTAGGCTTTCTTAATTCTGCACAACTATTATGAGACTTCCCCCGCCGACCCCCGCCCCAGGTAGCGGCCCTTTGAGGTGGGAAGAACAGTCATGAAAATCAGTCTTGGATGCTGGGGTGGTTTGGCTTAATCCTGCATTTTCACGAAAGCCTCCCTTCCCCCACTTAATTTTTACTTCCTCTCCTGTCATTACAAATATCCTGAAGCTCTGAGAGCCAATGGAGCTCTATTAATCCTGTGCTTTATTGACCAGCAGGTGTGCTTTTGAGATGCACCCATCTGTGAGCACAGGAAGGGAGAAAGAATCCAAGATTCGGTCTTGGGTCTGCTGTTTGATAATATCCTAATAATTAATTGTGAAGTTTAGATAAAAAGGCAATATTAAATGAATTGTGAAAACAACAAAGATTTCATATTTTCAGCATTTGATTTCCTAGAGCATTTTACATCCCCTTTCTCTTTAGCAACGGAGTGGAGAATCTGTGAAAGTACATCAGCTGGATGTTGCTATTCCTCTGCACCTCAAGAGTCAACTAAAGAAGGGTCCACCTTTGGGTGGAGGGGAAGGAGAATCGGAGTCGGGAGACACAATGCCATTTGTCATGTTAACTCGAAAAGGCAACAAACAGCAGGTAAGAGGTTACCTGGATTAAGTAAACATTTTCCTTTGTCACACCACAAAGAGTTGGGTTTCTTCATCTTTATTTCTTAGAATGAGATGTAGTTGTCTGTCCTGTGGATGGGAACTCCCTGGAATTCTAAATTCTTACTAGGACTCACGTAGAGGAGTACTTTATACCATTATTTGTTTTTATATTAAGATCTCTAATTAGATCAAAGAGAGATGCTGATCAATATTTATGTATGCAAAATACAGGCATAGTTTAACTGGCAGCTGGGAATTTGAATCCATGCTGTTATAAGATGCCACTGGAACTTGGAAAGCCAGGAATAGGAGTAATATACTCAAGGGAGTGTCACAGATCTAGTCGAGCTCCCACTTTTGCACACTCACTGTATTGCTGATGAAATCCATCTCATTAGGCCCCAGGTGCTTTAAGCATCTAGAATCTGAACATAAGTCCAGGCACTGGCTTGGCATTTCTGAGCATGTTTTCAGGATATAAATCCTCTCTCTGGCACTTCCTTCTGAGAGCTGAGACACTGCAGTGAACTGCATCATCACTGGGGATCAGTGCTGATCTTTTAAGCTTCCCGGGAGCTTAAACATGTCTTCTCCCAGAATTCCAGTCATGTGAGCATTTTATCATATTTTCTTTTTCAAGGACATGTTGATAGTATAAGCCAAAAGACATGGCACAAGATTGTGAGATACCATTGCTCTTTATTTAATAGTACAAGAAACATATAAATGTAGACAAAATAATAAACGCACCTATATACACTTCTTTGAATAATGTCCGTACGGCTGCTCCGCTTGAGGTGTGCATGCATCCTATGCACCTTTCGATCAGAGATTTTCTGCAGCAGTCGTTACGCACCTAGGTATCCTCATGCTCCATACCAAGGATGTATAGGTCTGTGGCTGACAAACCACACTCCATTTTTTCTCAACTTCCTTGGCATGAGGGAGTATTTAGTGGTGCTCACTTGTGCAGCCACCTACCTTCCTTGTTCTCAATATTTAGTTTACCTATATTAAAGTTTTTGTCGGTTTTATAGTTTAGTTTTATTGGTTTGTTTCTCTAAACTTAGGCTTTTAGCCTGTTCCCTTCTCCACACCCCCTTCAGGTGAGAACCCACCTTCTCTGAAGGTGCTTTATTTTCTTTTTCCTTTGGTCATACCTAAATCCCCAGGATTCAAACATTGCCTCACTTGCTGGGAGTCCTTCCCAGTTAATGACGGGTACTCACACTGTATCCACTGTTTAAGGGGTACTCAAATGCAACTGAAGTGTAAAGTTTGCTCAGGATTCGAGAGAGTTTTTTCTCCTCATGATAGAATGCTCTTTCCATCCTGCATCACAATAGCAATCCTCTACCTCCTGACCCTCCGACAGCAGTTTTGAAGAGACCACAGTTCCCCACCAACCTCTGCACCATGATTACCTTCCAGACCTGTGGGGAAAGATCTGCAGTACAGTGTGAAGTCTCCAGCCAGAAGGCTATCTAAATCTCCCCCAAAAGAGCCTGGCCTTAAGAGATCTGCTGTACCAAAAACCTCCAAGTGATCTCAGTAGCAGGGATCCCTCTACTCTGAAATTCTCAAGTACCTCTAAAACCCACAGTACTCATCACCTGGAACCAAAACATTCACTTGGTATAACTGAAGCATGATTGAGGTATCCGAGACTCTAAAAATTCTGCTCTGAGGAAGATGGTACTATCTGAGACCTCTGCTGCTGTTTCAGTATTCAGTTCAGTCATTAAACTGAGATTAGTGCACTCTGCACCACAGCCTCCTACATCTGATACTCGTCTAGTTTCTGCACAGATTCACTCAGTACTGAAGCAGTTTTGATTCTCCAGAAGTTTAGTCATCTCTGATGAACCTGAGTGCCCTGTTGTTGAGTTCAGCAAGATTTCCAGTATCACAGCCAGAATTTTCTCAAGTACATTATCAATAGCCACTGGTTATTGATCTCAATTGTTCAATCAATCAATAATTGATACCAGTTATTATCAATAACAATTGCTAGTGGCTCTCTGGACAGAGAGACACTTCCTAGTACTCCATCCTTGTCTGCCCCCATTCTGGACTATGCAGAAGACAGCTTTTCTGATTCCCAAATTTCCATACAACATTTCTTTGATTATCAACCCAGGTCTGATTCCCATGTCTCTGTCTCCTTGAGGAACACTTCAAAACACAGACAATCTTAAACTGTTCCTCATTTTTCTTGATATCTTTGGCCCTCTCCGATGGCCGTATTGAGATCCTTGAGCAGCCTATTGCGAGCAGTTCTCCAGTACACTGAACTCTCGGAATCTCCTGTCGTTCCTCCTCGCCCCCAGTTCCAGTCATGAGAAGAATTGTTGAAAGAACAAGAAAAAAGAGTTGATGAGGAGGTTACCCCTCAGATTAATATTTCATCGTCCTCTCCAGATGAGGCTGTTACTCCACCTACCATAGATTATTTCAAACTGGTGCTATTTTCCTCTAAGCATCCCAAGTTATGCAGTTGTCTTTGCCCAGTTGTCTGGTTACTTAGATATATAGTGCATATGTTTGAGCATTCCTGGATAAGTAATACATACAGTGCATAAAAAAGTGCCTTGTATTTACTGAAGATGCTTTTCTTAGCCAGATATGTCATGGCTTTTTAAAAATACCTTTTATGTTTTGGGGGACATCTAGTAATGGTGAAAATGAGTGACAGTTGTGGCTGGAACCAGGCAGACAAAGGAGGTATTGTGCAATCTGCTTTCCAGTCCACCTAAGTCCTCATCTTCAATGCCTCTGGATCCTTGACTAAGGCAAGACAGACAGCCATGCCAAACTTTTGTGGTTTTGTGACTTGGTTAAATTACCACTAAGGTACTAGTATGAGACTACTAACTTAATTTTCACTTTGAACTGGATTTGAATATGGTTCTACAGAAGTGGTGAGTCTTAATGTTTCCTCTTATTAGCATCACATTAGTGTCCACTTATTTAGCATTACTAAGCTGTGGTAATACATACACCTCTACCCCGATATAACGCGGTCCGACATAATGCGAATTCAGTTATAATGTAGTAAAGCAGTGCTCTGGGGGCGGGGCTGCTTTACAACTTTATATCCGAACTCATGTTACTCCAAGCCGGTTCCTCTGCGCCCCTCACCACGTTATCTGCTGCCCCTCCCCCCCGCCCCAGCTCACCTCCGCTCTGCTTCTCCCCCCTCCCAGGGCCCAGGGGAGGGCCACAACAATTAAAGCGGGGGTAGGGTGCAGAGGAACCTCTCCTCACCCCAGCTCACCTTCGCTCCACCTCCTCCCACGAGCGCACCGCAGCTCCACTTCTCCCCCCTCCCTCCCACTCTCCCTTCCTCATTCCCTGGCTTGCTGCGCCAATCAGCTGTTGGACGCGGCAAGCCTGGGAGGGAGGGTGGGATGGGAGAGAAACAGAGCGGCAGCAGCACCCTTGGGGAGGGAGGCGGAGAGGAGGTGAGCTGGGGCAGGGAGCAGTTCCTCTGGTGCGCGTGCCCCCTGGATGGGTGGGGGTTCTGAGGAGTCAGTCAGGAGGCAGGAAGTAGGTAGGGGTTGGATAGGGGCAGGGCCAGGCTATTTGGGGAAGCACAGCCTTCCCTACCCCAATACAACACAGTTTCACCTATAACACAGTAAGATTTTTTTGGCTCCCGAGAACTGCGTTGTATCGGGGTAGAGGTGTATATACTCTTTCCATACATTGTTAATCATGTTCTAGTATACGGTACAGCAGTGGTTCCCTCTGATTCCTCTCCTCAGCAAGGTCCTAGAGAAAATCGAGAGACAAGGCTCAGATTATCATGATCATCCCGGTGTGCACTTGCCAGCACTGGTTTGGGAACTATCGAGCCTGTTGGTGATCCCTCTGTGGCCCCTGCTGCCACAGGATCATGGTTAACTCTTGCACCCCAACCATGCGTCCCTCCACCTTACGATGTGGATGTTGTGTGGCTGAACCCCGAGAAATGGGCCTGTTGGAAGGGGTCCAGACTGTGGTCCTCAAGAGTAAAAAGCCCTCAACTAGACAGGCTTACCTGGCAAAGTGGATGAGCTTCTTCTGCCGGAAAGCCAAATGGAGCATTTCCCTTTCGCGTTCTTTGGGGCAGTCAACCTTAGAGTACCTGCTTCATTTAAGGAATCAGGGCCTGGCACACTCCTCTTTCAGGGTGCATCTGGTGGCCATTTCTGCCTTTCATCCGCCAATTCGGGGGAGATGGTCTTCTTCCATGACATGATGGTCAGGTTCCTCAGAGGTCTTGAGAGACTTTTTCTGCAAGTTTGGACCCTGATCCCTCAGTGGGATCTCACCTTGGCTCTGTCCAGGTGCACGGGCCCGCCCTTTGAGCCTTTGGCCTTGTCCTCCCTGTCTCACCTATCGTGGAAGGTTGCTTTCCTAATGGCGATGACGTCAGCGAAGATAGTCTTCAAGCTCTGAGCATTGACCTCAGAACCGCTGTACATGATCTTCTATAAGGACATGGTCCAGCTCCAGCCCCACCTGGCCTTCCTTCCCAAAATAGTGTCTACTTTCCACATGTGCAAGGACATCTTCCTCCCAGCCTTCTGTCACAATCCCCACGAGAGACTAGTGAAAGAGGCGCTTTCATGCTTTGGATGTAAGAAGGGCCCTGGCTGTCTACTTAGGTCGGACAAAGCCTTTCCGTAAGTCGATTTAGCTTTTCATCTCTACAGCTAATAGAACAAAGGACCTCCCAGTTAGAAATCATCTGCATGGACACCGGATCATCTCTTGCCTTTGCACCTGCTATGAGTTGGCGGGAGTCCCTCCGCTGCCAATCATCAGAGCCCACTCGACCAGAATACAGGCATCCTGGCATGCTTCCCAATCCAGGACATCTGTGTAGCCGGTCCTCAGTGCACACATTCACGGCCCACTATGCCATTGCTCAGCAGGCCAGAGACAACGCTGGGTTCGGCAGAGCTGCGTTGCAATCTACATGTCTGTGAACTCCTATCCATCTCCACAGGGTACTGCTTGGGAATCATCTCACTTGAATGGACATGGGCAAGCACTTGAAGAAAAAGAGAGTCACCTTTTTCCATAACTGGTGTTCTTCGAGATGTGTTGCTCATGTCCATTCCACAACCCACCCTCCTTCCCCATTGTTGGAGTTTCCAGCAAGAAGTAACTGATGGTGGTGGTGGGCGTGCCACTCCAACAGGCTCCAGAGCCAGTCTCCTACGAGTATTGCTGAGGAAAAAAACTTCCGGTACCGGTGCATGTGGCGAGCGCGCACACACACCCTAAGCTGAATGGACATGACCGGTACATCTCGAAGAACACCAGCTACGAAAAATGATAATTGTCTTTTCTGAGTTGTCTTTCCATCAGAAGTTGTGCTGAACTATATCCAGTAGCTATTTTTGGTGCTGATCTGTAATGCAGAAGAGTAAGGAACAGATCTTCCTGCCATAGGATTTTTCTTGGCTGTCTGTACAGCTCTCTCAGCCTATCCATTCTCTGGTGGGTAATGTGGGCTGCTAGTAATAGGACCAAAAAAACATATTTCATTTGGAATTACTTCAATTCTGTTGCTGTTAACTGTAGTCTGTTGTCTCTCACTAGTTGTTCTGGAATACTAAAGTGAGCAAAAGTGCACTTCAGTTTCTTCATAACACTGAGACATGTTATGTCTTTCAAGTACATTATTTCTGTATACCTGGAAATGTAGTCCACAACGACTGGGTAATGACCTCTGAATCTGCATAAATCTGCACGTTGTCTGTTCAAAGGTCCCTCTGGCAGAGATGTTTGTACAGTCTATGGTTCAGCATTTTCTTAAGTTGACTTGTATCAGATCTCCTTTCAAAAGTTCAATATCAAATGCTCCATCGAGATCTTCCACCTTTCTCAGTAGGCCCATCCTGACTGCCACACTGCAGCTGAGAAGGTTGTTCGTCTTGATCACATACACTCGAAATGCATAGCTTTTGTCTTTGTTCGTTTTCTGTAGTAAATAGGCCCTTAAGTTTAGAATATCTCCAGGGCTAGTCAGAGCTCGGTTAGGTGACTTTAGCTTTGGAAGGGATTGATGGCAATTATAAGGCTTTGTCCACACTATACACCTTTTAGCGACACAGGTATCACTGCACAGGTGCGCAATGTATCTCCTGCTGACACACCACTGTTCACACCTGCACTTTTTGTCAGTAAAACTTTTGTCATTCGAGGGTGTGGTTTTTTAACACCTCTGAACAACAAAAGTTTTGCCAACAAAGTTCCAGTATAGTCAAAGCCTAAGTGCCTTCTGAGATGACTGCGACTTTTAGTTCCTGTGTCAGTTTTAAAGTCAGTCATACCATGAATAGTCAGTTTCTTTCTCCAGACAGGCTCTATGTCATCACAAGTGATAGATCCAAAAAACAGTGGGTCTTAGTTGTATGTAATATGAGTCAAGTCCCTGAATCCTTTGGAATGGCAGAGAGCTGCAAAATCCATATTTTGTGGATGTAATATTACAACATGAGCCTCTGGCTGGACATGCATCATCTCCTGGGATATGACTATTTCCACACCTTGTTCATGTAGGCTGGAATTTGTCCCTCTTGATAGTTCTTGCTCTCCTTGCTTCAGGAATGTTATTGTAATGCCTTTTAACACTCAAGTGTCTGTCAGCTTCTAAGCTAGCTTCAGGTTTTTCAAGTTGCTCCTGCCCATTTGCTTGCTTCGACTAATTATGACCGCTTTGTATTTGTATAGCTGTGGCTAGGGTTAAATCTCTCCCACTTTAGCTGCTGTGAAAAGTTTTTATCTGTTGACCCAATAACCAGTCTGTGTCTGATATTACATTCCCAAAATTGCAGTTTGCAGCCAATGTGTGCAGAACTCCTCTTAAACATTCACCTTTTTTTTCCCCCTGGTTTTTTAATTCTTAGATGAAAACATGCTCTTTCGTAAACCATATTTCTCTGGGATAGAAAGTATCCATCAAACATAGCCAAAACCCTTTCATTGTCATCTTTGTCACTGTCTTCCGAAAAGTCAAAGGATTTAAAAATATGCTCTGGTTACTTCCATAGTATACATTAGAGAAGATACAGGAATATCTCCAGTTTCTTTGTGGATTTTTTTTGCAATTTGAAATCTTGTAAAACAGGGATTGGCAACCTTGTCACACGGCCCCCCAGGGTAAGCACCGTTGGCAGGCCCAGCTGGTTTACCTGTCACGTCCGCAAGTTCGACTGATCGCAGCTCCCGCTGGCCACAGTTCGCCGCTCTGGTCCAATGAGGGCTACAGGAAGCAGCGGCCAGCACCGCGCCAGTGGGAGCGGTAAACTGCGGCCAGTGGGAGCCGTGATCGGCTGAACCTGCGGATGCGCAGGTAAACAAACCGGATGGGCCCGTCAAGGGTACTTATCCTGGGGGGCTGCATGCCAACATTGCCGATCCCTGTTGTAAAATATTTCCAGTCTGTCCATTCTGAAGATTTTTTTAAAGCTGAAATTCTCTGGGGCTTTGAAGAATGACATGGGATCCTTCAACCTTTGTTGCTGTTCTCCTTCTGATTCTTTTCTTAATTTACTCCTGACACCATGTCCTGTACTCCTGTATCAGAGACTGGCTACACATCTTGTTTATATGCACTAGATGTGTTTATCATAAGATCCTTTAATGCTCTGCCAGATATGGCAGAGTTTAGCTTAAATAAGGTTTTTTATACACAGCCCCACCTACTGACTGAACAGTATGATACAGTTGAGCATTCCATTACACATTCTGCACAGAGTGAGGATTTTGTGGATGGGGAAATATGGTCTTAGAGAAAAATATTTTAATTGAAACAATTGAGTCCCAGTTATTTAGGGCACAGAAAAGTGGTTCAGACAAATACCATAGAAACACTTCAACTTGCGTAGACTTGGAGACACATTGCAAATTACTGAATCTTATGATTTATTAAGTGAGGACATAATAAAAGGAAAACACATCATAAAATACACTGTGTTCCTTAAGGTCCTGATCTGACTAATGTATAGGAGTTTTTGTAGAAGTAAGGAGATATTAGTTTTATGACACATCACTTTTAGCATATGTTAAATCTTTTCTGAGAGGTGACAGAGGCCACAATTCTGCATGTGGATTAACAAAATTCCATTATACCACTTCCCTTTTGTTTCCCTTTACAGTATTTTGGGGCCTCTTTTCTTGAACTAGTTATGTTGCCTTGAATAGTAGTAATATATACGTTATAGTGCTGTTGGGGGGGAACAGATACTTCTATATTAACATTGCTTTTTTGTGTGTACATTTGTGCAAGAGCTTATCATGGTGTCTGTTTTATTTAAACAAACATTTAACTTCCAAATATATACGTCATAGTATTTGTGCTATTGACTATGAAGAATGATGAATAAAATCCTATTTGTTAACTGGTAAAGGGTTTTATATACCAACTTGATCACAAGTCTGATTCCAAACTTGAGAATTCTGTTTCCATGTCAATGAGTTGACTTGTGATTTACATTTTGAATTACTTTTAGTAAAGAATAAAAGTTATTTGAGTGTGCATATACGTTTCTGGGATTAGTAGTAAGTTTACTTTTTTATTTCCTTTGGCATTCATGTAAAAAGCATTTCTTTGAATTCTTTTTTCTTGGGAGTTTAGTATTAACAAAATTCTACAAATTTAAACTTTTCAAAACTTTAACTGTAGTCATGAATGTACCAACCAGAGATCTTGGGAAACTCTTCATTATGACCTCTTTTCAACTGCTTCAGGATAATTCAGCTGGGAATTTTGTAAAATATCAAGTTTTTTTGGGAGCATCGTAGTATGTGAGAGAGGAAAATGATGCTGGCATTTTGTGGTTTGAAAAAGAAAGCTGATCTTGTTCTGAATCTTCCTTACCACCACCCTCAATATTTGCTTTTTGGGAGTAGACTCTTCCTGGCAAAAAATTTTGATGGCTCTAGAAATGTAAAATGTGTTGCCTTATAGAATACTTTGGTAATTGAGTCAATGAAAGACGACTTTGTCTACAGATTTGTGTTTAGAAAAAACATACCATAGTAATCAGTTTTAAAAGAAAAATAAGAGAAGAGGTGGAGTTGAAAAGAAAATAATTGTGCTCCTTCATACAGTACTAAGTGAATTTTAAACCTGTGTAAGTAAAATATACACTGATTTTTGAAGAGAGGGAAGTCTTTAATAGATATCAAAACTCTATCAAAATATTGCTGTGCCTTTTGACACAAATAATGTATATTATATACATATTATTTTAAAATAGGCTTTTTTTAATAGATTAATGCTGTTGGTCAGCCCTGCCACAGACAAATATGGCTATCCAATAAATTAGGTTCCCACCTACCAAACATAACAATCAGCATTAGCCATTACAGAGTAAATATAGAGTCCGACTCTGGCATAGAAACTATTTACCCATTGTGTTTCCACCAAGAGAAACCATGTAGGGTTGTGCAATTGCATGTAATTAATGAGGACAACAATTTACTTAAAAAAAAAATTGTATGGTTCTTCCTTCAGTTTTATTTAAGATTATTTGAAGTAAACTGTAGTAGTAGTGTCCCACCATCTCATCACCATGTGACTCCATCTCTGTTCTGCTGTAGATCTGGTTTGAATTCTGTTTATCTTATTTGAGCTGCAGAAGAGACTAGACTTGATAACTGGAATTTTATTTTTTTCAATATAAGAAAGCACTCTTTGATGATAGTACATTTTGTTACTCCTTCCAGTGGTGGGATTAATACTGGATTATTAGGATGCAGACCATCTCCAAATGCTGGGCCCAGATCCCAGCGTCTGGGAAATCTTTGCCATTAGTGAAGCATCAGCCATTAGTGTACCATAAGAGCAGGAGAGTAGCAGTATACAGCATGGCTGGGCTTGGAGTGTGCATGTTAAAGTCTTTTGGGGGAGATATGGAACCTAGAAGGAGCTGTCTGTCTGAAGGGCCTTGAAGTTTTTGATGGATCAGGGATCTGATTAGTCAATGTGTCTGCCTGCCTCTGAGTTTAACTCTTGTTTCATCGATTGTTCATCACCACTTTACAGCCTTCCAGAACCCTTCTTGCTTCATTTCACCATCTAAATTTCATATTCCCTTCCCATTTATTCTAAGCATTTTGCCTCACAGAACCCTGCTAGCCTTTTTTAACTCAAATGTGACAAGAAGGAAAAACCTGATTTCCTGTGTATTAAAACTGTGCCACCATGAGGCCCTTGCATTAGTAAGTGATTTGTAGCCTTAGAAGCTGCCAATAGGTTGACTAGTTAACTATCTGGTTACTGTCTAGTACTTATTACTGACATCTGTGAATCTGTTCAGTTCGTTTGAAGCTGACAAGGCTCAAGTCTATATTTATTTTTCCTATGGTTATCTCTATAGATTTCATCTTTTTTTTTTCTGTTTTCCTCGGTTAATTTTCTCTTGTCTCTTAATTTAAGAGGCTCTTAAAATTTGAACTTGTCACCCAGAATTCTTGGTAATCCCTACACTGTTTTCTTGTTTTATTCAAAACACTCTCTTTTACCTTTTTTTAACTCCCCCATCTAAATGAGCTTATAGTTGACAGTGTTACACAAAGACGTTTCAGTTCTTTCCCAGATCTCTGTAATAGCCACTCTTAACTGTTGCAACCAACATTTGGTTGGGTTTTCCTTGATAGATTAACTGTTTTTCAAATGTCATAGCTGCCTGAGTACTCACTGGCAACAGAATGATTTCTTGCACACAACACTGACCTGCAGCCAGAACAGAGTTGCTGTATGATAGATACCATGAGATTTCACAGTAATTCTGTTTTATTGCATTAAATACAGTGGATTTACTATGAGAATTTTGCTTTTACAGTGCTTCTCCACTATACAAAGTAATGATACTGTGCCTTTCTGCACTGTGAGTTTTGTCAATATAAGTGACAAGAAATCTTGGTATTTGTTGCCTTCATTCCCATTCCCATGAAAACAGACCTCAGATTGGCAAAAGCAAGCAAAAGGCTTTAAAATAATTCCTATTCATTTGCAATTGATTCTTAACATGTTTTTCTAACAGTCAGTTATTCATTTTTGCTGGGGTGGACATGGGAATGGTTTTGGAAGGATATAGGTATGCTTTTAGAAGGACAAGTGACATTTTCCCAGGTGTGCTCACAGACTTTAGGATCAACAGGCTTTTCTGAAGGCTAGTGTTTCCACTTTGAATGAAAAAGTTTAAAAATTATTTCTGTTTGGTTTTTAAAGTTTCCATAATATTTTCTCTGTCTGGGCATAATGGCTGGGATTTTGAAATAACCTTGAGGAGTTATGTCATCTGATTCTCTTAGGTTCCTATGGAAATCACAGCCATTATACCTTGGGGGAGAGGAACTTGGATTCAAGGGACAAGGTTCACCTCTGGTTTACACGAGGTTCTGCAGGCATAAACCAGCATGCAAGGTTCCAAATGGAAGAAAGTTCGAGGAAGAGATATCAGCTTCATATGTTAATGTAATCTTCTCTCCATCAAGGGGGCAGGATGGGGCCAGAAAATGGAAAGTGCAGACTGTAAGGATACTTGTGCATTGACTTAGTCCATCTACTGGAAGGATTTCCTGTGTAATCTTGGTGGGATATACAAATTGCTCTTCTCCTGTGTAACAACCAAGGGCTATTATTGGTGGAAACACCAACTGTAGTTTAATCCCTTTGAAGGGCAGAAAGTCTTGATATCACTGGGAGGTGCAGCTTTTACTTTCCTGTGCCAACAATGATGAATCTGAATGTAGCAAAAGACCTCTATGATTTTACCAGATATCCACACAATGGAAACCTTTATCAGCCAGTCATATGCTACCTTTTTATAGTATTGATTTTATGTATTTTCACAATACTGATATTCTACTGAGAAATAAAGCATTGAACAGTTCAGCTTGTACCAGAAGATATCCAAATATGCCTTGGTTCCTATACAAATTATTGAACATTTAATAAATCACAAATTTTTGCTCTTGTGATGTACGTATGTCGATTTAACTGATTGGATAATGGATTTAATAGAATAGTGAATGACAAAATTTTACCTTTATCAGCTACCCAGAGAAAATGCAAAGGTTTTAGAATCATAGAATATTAGGGCTGGAAGAGACCTCAGGAGGTCATCTACTCCAATCCCCTGCTCAAAGCAGGACCAACACTAACTAAATCATCCCAGCCAGTGCTTTGTCAAGATGGGCCTTAAAAACCTCTAAGGATGGAGGTTCCACCACCTTCCCAGGTAACCTAGTCCAGTGCTTCACCACCCTTCTAGTGAAATAGTGTTTTCCTAATATCCAACTTAGACCTTCCCCACTGCAACTTGAGACCATTGCTTCTTGTTCTGTCATTTGCCACTACTGAGAATAGCCTAGCTCCATCCTCTTTGGAACCCCCCTTCAGGTAGTTGAAAGCTGCTATCAGATCCCCCCTCACTCTTCTGCAGACTAAATAATCCAAGTTCCCTCAGTGTCTCCTTGTAAATCATGTGCTCCAAACCCCTAATCATTTTCATTGCCTTCTGCTGGACTCTCTCCAATTTGTCCACATCCCTTCTGTAGTAGGGGGACCAAAACTGGACAATACTGCAGTGCTGAATGGAGGAGAATAATCACTTCCCTTGACCTGCTGGCAATGCTCCTACTAATACAGCCCTAATTTGCCATCGGCCTTCTTGGCAACAAGGTGCTCACTGCTGACTCAAAATCCATCTTCTTGTCCACTGTAATCTCCAGATCCTTTTCTGCAGAACTGCTTAGTCAGTTGTCCCCAGCCCGTAGCGGTGCATGGTATTCTTCCTTCTTAAGTGCAGGACTCTGCGTTTGTCCTTGCTGAACCTCATTTCTTTTGACTCAATCCTCCAATTTGTCTAGGTCTCTCTGGACCCTATCCCTACCAGCGTATCTACCTCTCCCCCCAGCTTAGTGTCATCTGTGAACTTGTTAAGGGTGTAATTAATCCCATCATCCAGATCATTAATAAAGATGCTGAACAAAACCGGCCCCAGGACCAACCTCTGGGGACTCCGCTTGATACCGGCTGCCAACTAGACATCAAGCCATTGATTGTTGGGCTCAACGGGCAGCAATCTAGCCAGCTTTTTGTCTCCCTTATAGTCCATTCATCCGATCCATACTACTTTAACTTCCTGGCAAGAATACTGTGGGAGATGGTATCAAGAGTTTTATTTACAAGGACAAACTTACTGAGAGAGTTTACTTAATTAATTACACTAAATATATCTGTTTCTCAGATGGAGAATTCTACTTTTATCTAATCAGCTTTAAAATTTAGCAGTCATATAGATTCCAGTGTTTCATTTGTGTGTTTGAACATACATGAAAGTACGGAAATACTTCCTTCCTCCTCCTCCTCCCCCCACCCCCGGAAAGCTGTTCAATAATGTCTATTTTCAGGGTTGTTCAGAAATAATAAAATTCAGCTTAAGACATTTCTTATCATATAATTAGTCTCTTCTTTTTGTTCTTTGTAAAGTATGATATGTACTTGAAGAGATTATTTTTTCTTTCAGTTTAAGATCCTAAATGTGCCAATGTCTTCCCAACTTGCTGCCAACCATTGGAATCAACAACAAGCTGAGCAAGAGGAGAGAATGAGAATGAAAAAGCTCACTCTGGATATTAATGAACGGCAAGAACAAGAGGACTATCAAGGTATGAAATTACCTACAAAGTAATGGGGTTTTATTCCTAGAGAAATTAATCTGTTAAAATTGAGTCCCAAGACATGTCCCTGCTGCAATGAACTCCATTCTGCTGTATGCACAATGCTGGTGGTCAGAACCCCTAGGAACCCCAGTGGAATGTGAAATCAGTACATACAGGTTAGGTTAACATTAGCGGGGAGGGTAGTTACAATGCACGGAGTTTTGAGTTCTTTTTATACACCTTGAGATGTAAAATTGTTACATTTAGGGAAATCATACCTAAAAAAGCAGTTTATCTGACACTCTGTAGCCTAACGACGTGCATCATCAGTGTTCCATGATGTCTGTGCTGTCACCTGCAATGTAGAAGGAACAAACTGGTCAGGTGCAAGGGAAATGGATTGTGTACAACTTGAGTGAAAATGTGTTATTAAATATTACAGTATACGTATCTAAATGACTGCTGTGGCCTGGCTAATAGTGGTGATTGGTTCATACTGACATTGTTGAAGTTGATGGAAATTTCATAATTTCTCCTGCATTTCAGCATTCTAAAGGAGGGTGTTTGAATATATTGAAAGGATAAACATTTTGTACTAATTATGTATCTTTTAAAAATCAATTCATATTTATATCAAGTGATACTGAATAGACAAAATGAGTCCTATGAAGCAATCAGCAAAATAGATATAGCCCGTATCCTAGTGAATTCAATATGTTATGTCCGATTCCATTTTCCTTGGCATACTCTGATCATAACCAGGGCCAAACCTAATAAAGCAGATATTTTTAGTCCTTAAATCACCTTTTTCCATTTAATACCTCCACAATTCTTCCTCTGTCATTAATAGGGATGATTTCCATTTCAAAACTGAAACATAATATAAGCTGTAAGTAATAAAGCAGTAAGCCACATTTCTGTATTTGATAAATAATAATGAACTGTAGTTTGTAATATTGAAATTTTAAGTTCAAACAACCTTATGAATCCAATAAAAGCCATGGAGTACAAAACATATTTGAGAAGTCTGTGACATGAGAACCAAATTCAGTGAGCTTCTGAATCATATTTTTCCAGAAGCATAAGAGCTGTGGAGCTTTGAAATTGTAAATAGAATACAGATTTTGAACAAACCATTTTAAACGTCCCAAACTGTTTAAAACTTCCTTTTGCCAGGTACCTCCTTGTTGCAAAGCCCAGGTTGAAAATGAAAAAAGGCTTTTCATATTTAGGCAGCTTGAGTGCTGTGGTCGCATTTCGCACTAAGACACTTAACAAATTCTGTATTGTTATGCTGGGTTTTTTCCATTATGTAGCATTCCTAGTATTTTTTTTAAGGTCAATATGCACATGGTTTTGGCATGATCAATTGGTTGATGTGTATGGAGAATCTTTATAAATGTAATTCATTTAGGATAGGATTCTGTTGTCAGCTGTTAAGTGTCAGCACTTCTTATTCAGGAAACTAATAAAGGACCTCAGTTCTGAGGTGGATGAATGAAAATGGTTACTGGTGCCAGTTGTTAGTAAAGAGTGATCTTTTTATTTTATTTATTTATTTTCTCATGAATATTCCCATTTAGCATATTTAAAAAGACAAGCAGCTGTAATAGATTCACAATAGGAAGTTAATATGGCAAATGTCAGGGGAGATTCTGGATGACTGGAAAAACGCTAATGTAGTGCCCATGTTTAAAAAAGGGAAGAAGGAAGATCCAGGGTACTACAGGCCAGTCAGCCTCACCTCAGTCCCTGGAAAAATCATGGAGCAGGTCCTCAAGGAATCAATTCTGAAGCACTTAAAGGAGAGGAAGGTGATCAGGAACAGTCAGCATGGATTCACCAAGGGCAAGTCATGCCTGACTAATCTAATTGCCTTCTGTGATGAGATAACTGGCTCTGTGGATCAGGGGAAAGCAGTGAACATTTTATTCCTTGACTTCAGCAAAGCTGTTGATACGGTCTCCCACAGTATTCTCGCCAGCAAGTTAAAGTAATATGGGCTGCATGAATGGACTGTAAGGTGGATAGAAAGCTGGCTAGATCGTCGGGCTCAACGAGTCGTGATCAGTGGCTCCATGTCTAGCTGGCAGCCAGTATCAAGTGGAGTGCACCAAGGATATTTGTTCAGTATCTTCATTAATGATCTGGAGTATGGCGTGGATTGCACCCTCAGCAGGTTTGCAGGTGACACTGAACTGGGAGGAGTGGTAGATACGTTGAAGAGTAGGGATAGGATACAAAGGGACCTAGACAAATTAGAGGATTGGGCCAAAAGAAATCTGATGAGGTTCAACAAGGACAAGTGCAGAGTCCTGCACTTAGGACAGAAGAATCCCATGCACTGCTACAGACTAGGGACCAAATGGCTAGGCCAGGGGTGGGCAAACTTTTTGGCCCGAGGGCCACATTCTGGTTCAAAATTGTATGGAGGGCTGAGTAGGGAAGGCTGTGCCTCCCCAAACAGCCTGGCCCCTATCCGATCCCCACCCACTTCCCACCTCAGAACCCTCAACCATCCAACCCATCCCCCCCGCTTCTTCTCCCCTGACTACCCCCTCCTGATACTTCCCTCCCCTAATCACCCCCCCAACACCCCACCGCTATCTAAGCCCCCTGCTCAGTGTCCCCTGACTGCCCCCTACAGAGATATCCCTGCCCCTAATCACCCCCCAGAACCCCACCCCCTATCCAACCCCCCTGCTCCCTGACTGCCTCACCCCCTAGCCATACCCTCACCCCCTGACGGGCCCCCTGGGACTCCCATGCCCTATCCAACCCTTCCTCGTCCCCTGACTGCCTCCCAAGACCCTCTGCCCCTTATCCAACCCTCAGCCCCGGTCCCCTTACCACGCCACCAGACATGCTGCCGCATTGATCTGATGGAGCAGGGAGCCCTGCCCTGTAGAGTGCTGAGGCTGGAGGAGGGCGCAGAGGAGTGGCCAGGAGCAGCCTCCCCAGCCTGGAGCTCAGGGGCCGGATGGGAAGAGCCGGTGGGCCGTAGTTTGTCCACCCCCAGTCTAGGAAGCAGTTCTGCAAGAAGAGGACCTGGGGGCTTACAGTGGACGAGAAGCTGGATAGGAGTCAACAGTGTGCCCTTGTTGCCAAGAAGTCTAACGGCATTTTGGGTTGTATAAATAGGGGCATTTCCAGCGGATTGGGAAACGTGATCATTCCTCTTTCTTTGGCATTGGTGAGGCCTCATCTGGAATAGTGTGTCCAATTTTGGGCCCCACACTACAAGAAGCATGTAGATAAATTGGAAAGAGTCCAGCAGAGGGCAACAAAAATGATTAGGGGGCTGAAGCACATGACTTATGAGGGAGAGGCTGAGGGAACTAGGATTGTTTAGTTACAGAAGAGAAGAATTAGGGGGGATTTGATAGCTGCTTTCAACTACCTGAAAGGGGGTTCCAAAGAGGATGGATCTAGACTGTTCTCAGTGATAGCAGATGACAGAACAAGGAGTAATGATCTCAAGTTGCAGTGGGGGAGGTTTAGGTTGGATATTAGAAAAAACTTTTTCACTAGGAGGGGGTGAAGCACTGGAATGGGTTACTTAGGGAGGAGGTGGAATCTCCTTCCTTAGAGGTTTTTAAAGTTAGGCTTGACAAAGCCTTGGCTGGGATGATTTAGTTGGGGATTGGTCCTGCTTTGAGCAGGGGGTTGGACTAGATGACCTCCTGAGGTCCCTTCCAACCCTGATATTCTATGATTCTGTGTCTCTGGTTCTTCTTTTCTGTGTTGATTTTTCTCTCATTGCTTTGTACTAGGATTACGTTCATAACAAAGATAGATAAAAGGACAAATCCATTTTGTAAGCCCGAAATTTGACCGGTTAAATCTGTTCATAAAGTTCATATTATTCACTCTCTTCTTTCATATATTTATAAACTAATGCATTAGCTTACTATTCTTTATGTGTTAACCCTAGAATAACAATCGTGTGTGTGTGTAGTGGAAGGGAGTATAGCAGATTTCTGTTTCAAGCGTCTAAAGGATTACTAGAACCAGTGAAAGGAGAGATTTTTAAATGTTACCAACAAAATCTCAACATTGTCTAAAGTCTATATGTACATTTTTCTAATAGGAATAGGCTAGCTAGTAACCCAAGTCTGTTAAATTAACAAATGAAGCCTATTAAACTACCTAGTTTAATTTTAAAAAAATCCATTTAGTTTTTAAAAAGTTAAGAGTAGTAAATTAGAATTGCTGATTCTCTAATATAGAGTAGAGTCTTTCTGTTTGCATTCCTATAATTCTCATCTGAAAAACAAGGTAGGTAACACTCAAAATAGCTGATGCCATGTGGTGAACCCATTAAAATTTGTCCTTATTCCCCACCTGCTTACTCCCAGTACCAAATCTGCTTTCATTATTTTTTCTTATCTCAGTGCTGGTTGTACTCCACAAAACGTGCGCCTACATAACACCTGGGCTGAGAGGTGCATACACAATATTTCTAGTTGCTGGCTGCCTGCCATTCATTTCCTCTCCTCAATTCATATTATCCCCAAGCTGTTCCCTTCCACAATGTGTCCATCCTGATAGCCAGAAGTACGCTTTGTATATGAGGGATATGGAATGTGGGGGAAATGACTAAATGAATTCTTTGCATCTGTCTTCACTGCAAATGACATGAGGGAAATTCCCACACCTGAGCTATCCTTTGTAAGTGACAGATCTGAGGAACTATCCTAGGTTCAGGTGTCAATAGAGGTTATGATGAACAATAATAAGTCACCAGGACCAGATGGTATTCACCCAACAGTTCTGAAGGGACTCAAATATGAAATTACAGAGCTACTAGCTGTGGTATATAAGCTATTGCTTAAATCAGCCTCTATATCAGATGACTGAAGGATAACTAATGTAATGCTGACTTTTTATAAAAAGGATTCCAAGGTAATCCTGGCAATTAGAGGCCAGTAAACATAACTTCAGTACCAGATAAATTTGTTAAAACTATAGCAAAGAACAGAATTATCAGACATACAGATGAATACAATATATTGGGGAAGAGCCTACATAGCTTTTGTAAATGGAAATCATGCCTCACCAGTCTGTTAGAATTCTTAGTGTCAGCAAGTGTGTGGACAAGGATGATCTAGGTAATATAGTGTACTTATACTTTTCAGAAAGCTTTTGACAAGGTCCCTCACCAAAAGCTCTTAAGGAGACTAGGCAGTCACGGGATAAGAGGCAAGGTCCTCATGGATTAGTGACTAGTTGAAAGATACAAAGAATCTTGTAGCACCTTATAAACTAACATGTTTAGGAGCAGATCCAGACTAACATGATTACCCCTCTGATACTAATTAAAAGATAGGAAACAAAGGATAAGAATAAATGGTCAGTTTTCAGAATGGAGAGAGATAAATAGTAGGTTCCCAGAAGGATCTGGACAGGGACATGTTCTGTTCAACATATTCATAAATGATCTGGAAAAGGTGGTGAACAGTAAGGTGGTGAAATTTGAATACAAAATTACTCAAAATAGTTAAGTCCAAAGCTGACTCTGAAAAGTTACAAAGAGATCTCGCTAACTTGGTGACTAGGAAACAAAATGTCAGATGAAATGCAGTGTTAATGGCAAAGTAATGCCTATTGGAAAATATTATCCCAATTATACATACAAAATGATGGGGTTCAGATTACTTGTTTTCATTCAAGATAGAGATAGTTGGATAGTTCTCTGAAAACATGTGCTCAGTGTGCAGCAGCAGTCACAGAATGTTGTAAACCATTATGAAAGGGATAGGTGAAAAGTCAGAAGATATCATAATGCCACTGTATAAATCCGTGGTACACCCACATCTTGAATACTGTATATAGTTCTGGTCACTCCATCTCAAAAAAGTTATATTAGAATTGGAATATAGAAAAGGGCAACAAAAAATTATTAGGTTATAGAACAGCTTCCATGCAAAGGGAGATTAAAAAGACTGAAACTGTTCAGCTTAGAAAAGAGATAAGGGCATATATGATAAAGGTCTATACAATGAAAAGTGCAGAGAAAGTGAAAAAGGAAGTGTCATTTACCCCTTCACATAATACAGGCACCAGGGGGCCACACAATGATATTAATAGGCAGCAGGTTTAGAACAAACATAAGGAAGAACTTCTTCACACAATCCACTGTCAACCCATGGAACTTTTTGCCAGGGGATATTGTGAAGGCCAAAAGTATAATTGGGTTTTAAAGAATTAGATGAGTTTATGGACTATAGGTACATCAGTGGCTATTAGCCAAGATGATCAGGATACAACACCGTGCTCTGGGTGTCCCAAACGTCTTACTCCCAGAAGCTGAGACTGGATGAGTGACATTGATCACTAAATATTTGCCCTATTCTGTTTATTCCCTCTGAAGCATCTGGCACTGGATATTGAGCTAGATCAGGGGTAGGCAACTTATGGCATGGGTGCTGAAGGCGGCACATGAGCTGATTTTTTCAGTCGCACTCATACTGCCCGGTTCCTGGCCACCGATTTGGGGGGCTCTGCATTTAATTTAATTTTAAATGAGGTTTCTTAAACATTTTAAAAACATTATTTACTTTACATACAACAATAGTTTAGTTCTACATTATAGACTTATACAAAGAGACCTTCTAAAAACGTTAACATGTATTACTGGCATGTGAAACGTTATATTAGAGTGAATACATGAAGATTCGGCATACCACTTCTGAAAGGTTGCTGACCCCTGAGCTAGACAGACCATTGGTTTGGCACAGTATGGCCATTCTTATGTTCTTATGGATACCATAGTTTAATAACCAGTAGCTACCCCCCAAAATTGAATGTTTTTTACATTTTAATCGTATCTTTGATAAAACATTTGAAATAATAATTTCACAGTAAACAGGCAAGGTGGAGCATCCATTATACTCTCTGAACTTCCGTCTTTTGTAAACATGATGAAATCTCATTAATTGGCTTTAGTTTTCATTACTATAACCAGTGCAAAACTCTACCAGTACACTACAAAGTAGTTTCTAGCAGATGCTGGACGTGTGTTGAATGAGATTACCAAAGATAAGAGAACCAGACAGACCAGACTTTCAAGAGTAATCTAATTAACACCTTAGTCCACTTTTCTCCTTTATTTATTCCATCTGTTCATGTTTGCTGAACAATGCGTATCCTTCTACAGGTGGACTGTCAGAAGTACTTTCAATTAAACATGTTAATGTATCACTAACTCATGGTCTATGAAAGTAGAGTCACCATGGTATGCTAATAAAGACATAAGTTATCAAATTAGCCATTTAGCTGCCCAGAAGTCTACTCTAGTCATGTTAATTATTTCTCTCTCCTTGTACAAAGAAGGTTTAGCTGAATGACTTTTAAGTGCTTAAGTGTCAGCTATTTTTTCCACTTGCTGTTACTTCTGGATAGTTTTTAAGGGTATCCCCTCATAGCACTGCAGTAGTCCAATATCAAGTGACATAGAAGTGAATGACCAAGGCGGGTTCCAGTATTGGAAATAAATGGTCAAAGCTTTCTTACCAAGTACGAATGATGAAAAGCACTGCTGGCAACTGATCCTATTTTAACATCCCACAGATGTGTACTCTGGAAATCAGAGTACACATCACAGGATAGCTTGGAAATATCAAAACTGCCTATGCCATTTGAGAAGAACCTGTTGTGGACGTGAGTTGGCTGCCCTGAGGAAAGTTTTGCCTACAAATAAATATATGAAAGTGTGAATCAAAAAGTTTTCAAATAATTGGTTTATAAGCATTTCAGAAATGTTACTATACTCTTTAGTGTGTGCAAATTCTACTTAATAAAAAAGAGGCAAAAACTGTTGAACCTTTTTATATGTAATTAGAGATGTTGCAGTCTCTGGCACAGCGTCCAGCTCCAGCAAATACTAATCGTGAACGGCGGCCTCGTTACCAGCATCCGAAGGGAGCACCTAATGCAGATCTAATCTTTAAAACTGGTGGGAGGTAAGACAACCTTTCTTTAAAGTTAATTTTGTTTCTAAGTAAGTTCCAGCATAACAAAAAGTTAATGATCTATGCACTGAAATGAAGCTTTTTCCATTTAAAGTAATGTTATTCTGCCAACTATCAAAATATTCAGCAGGTTAGTTTTATGTGTTGGTTGTCCAATGACCATAGTACATGCCAGGGAAGAGTTGGGAGAGTGCCAAAGAATCCTGATTTAATTGTTACTTGTAATCAAAGCTTGTACCATTGCCTTCAGAAAAAAAGCCGCAGTTCTTTATTTTCACACAGAAAGTGGGCGGAATGGAAGTTGAAAAATTCTTAAATAATTTTAATATGATTGTGGCTCTTTAAACCCTGTAAACTTGAAACTTTCAATTTTGTATTGTCCTAAATGGAAGGAAAACAGAGGGACAGAGATTCCACGGTAAACTCATTTGATTTGCAGCATGGTGGACGCATACTGAAAAGCAATATTGGAATGAAAAGAGCTATTCCAGATTATCATTTCAGGGTCTAGAATCTAGATGCATTAGAGGCTAATTGACATATTCTTAAACATTATAATAAGGCAGAGAGTTTCTGATCTTAATGTCATAGGAGAAAAAATATTATGAATTCTTTCACCTCAAAAGAGTACAATGGAGATGATTCCAAGAAGGGTAGCAAAAAATGATCAGAGACGTGATATGATGGGCTTTCATATGACAAAAAGTTTCTAAAACCTGGGATGAGCTAATCCGGCGAGTGCTGAATTAAATAAAACATTTTAAAACCAAATAGAAACTACTGTTAATCTCCTGTAATAGGAGAACAAGAGGGCACAAAAATTGAGGTAAAAATATTTTTATTTAGTATAGGGTCATTTTTACATTTTTTGAAGCAAGGAAATAAATAAATTTTTCTCAGTTTTTTAAAATACTGTCTGTCTGGATCGGAGGGTAGTGTTCAATGTATCAGGGATCGATTTATCGTGTCTCGTC
The DNA here is from genome assembly GCA_007922305.1 of Dermatemys mawii. NCBI lineage: Eukaryota > Metazoa > Chordata > Testudines > Dermatemydidae > Dermatemys > Dermatemys mawii. The sequence goes on along the minus strand of ML677341.1, from coordinate 8,985,367 downwards.
TAGATGTAATAAATCTATCCCCAAACATGCTCCCCGTCGACACTGGAACTCCAGCTCCACAAGAGGAGTAAGCGGAGTTGACGGGGGAGCCGCCGTGGTCGACTCGCCACTGTGAGGACGACTAGGTAAGTCGATGTAAGATACTTCAACTTCAGCTACACGAATAGCGTAGCTGAAGTTGTGTATCTTAGTTCGAAATACCACATACCCCCCAGTGTAGCCCAGGCCTTACAAATATATACAACACGTATTAGAAAAGCAGTAGAGTTTTCCTGTAAATGGAGCTGCCAGACCAACAGATGCACAATTTAAGCGTATTAGAAGTCTGAGTTTTTTGCAGATGAATAGCTACTTCTAGATACCATTCTGAAATGTGCCACATTGTGCCCGAGGGCCACGTTGGGGAATAGAAATTGTATGGTGGGCCATGAACACTCCCAAAATTGGGGTGGGGGTGCGGGCTCTGGGATGGGGCTAGGGATGAGAGGTTTGGGGTGGAGGAAGGTGCTCTGGGCTGGGATTGAGGGGTTTGGAAAGTGGGAGGGGGATCAGAGCAGAGGTGTGGGGAGAACTCAAGGGGTGAAGGCTCCAAGTGGCGCTTACCAGAAGCAGCGGCATGTCCTTTCTCCAGCTCCTGCGTGGAAGTGCGGCCAGGTGTTCTGCACACTGCCCTGTCCTCAGACATCTCCCCTGCAGCTCCCATTGGAGCCAGAGCGGGACCATGCCACAGCTTCCAGGAGCAGTGTGGTGCGGCCTCTGAGCCTGCGCCCTGGCTGGAGTGCTGGAGCGGGGCTGAACCTCTTGGTGCAGCTCCGACACTGTGCCCCGGCCAGAGCAGGGCCAAACCACATAGTGCAGCTCATGGGCTGGCTTAAAACAGCTCACGGGCTGGGTCTGGCCCACAGGCTGTAGTTTGCCCACCCCTGATTTAAAAAGACATAATTTTAGGCTTTCACAATGAGTTAGATATCTTCGGAGTGAGCTAAGCCAGATTTTTGGAGTAAATAGCTTTAAATCATTCCTCTTTTGCAAGCTATAGAATGGGTGCTCACCACTCTGCCTATGTTGTATATTATGTTGTAATTTACCTACTGTGCCTTTTAGTCTGTAAAGTAAGAGCCAGAGACGACCTCTGTGTTTGGCAAGTGTATCTGTTGTACATGTTGATTGCATGTTTATCTACATGTTGATTACACTGTATAAATAAACAATATTTAAAGCGGTCTGAAAAAAGTGAGGGGCCTGTCATAATCCCAGCCAAAGTAAATTTTCATACACTCGATTCAGACAATTCACAATTTCTGTTTTATATATGTGTGTGTGTGTGTATATTTTTTGTAATTGCATGCCATTTTTAGCTTGTTAAGCTATTTATACTTACAAGGGGGAAGGGGGTTTAAATGAGGCAACAAGCCTCATACAGATTAGTAAAGCAAAATACATACTGGAGTTTGGCAGGATGGATTGGAAGTTTCACTGAGGTTCAGGTTGAGGAATCTCTGGTAATAGCAAGCTGAGGGGTGCAGTGACATTCATTGGGTTGGGGTACCTCTAGGGATCCATGGCTGGGAATACAGTGACATTCAATGAAGTTGGAGGGTTTCAGTGGTGAAAGTTCTCTGACAGTCACTGAGGATGGGAGTGAGTCCTGGGAACCCATTCTGGGGCTGCTGCTTCTGCAGGCTCCTGCAGTGCCCAGCCCCTGGCTCCACTGTATTCCTCAAGGGAAACAGGCCCTTGTACGTGACTGACAAGTGAGCAGTGCCTGCCATGGACGGAGTGGAGAGGACTCCCAGGGCGCTGTATGATGCAGCAGGTCTGGTAGAAGTTCTGCACCCTAATGCAACTCCCCTCTCAAGCTTAAAAATACCCGTTTCCTGATTTTTGTCTCTCTCTCTCTCTCTCTCACACGCACTCACACACACTCTAAGCACAGTAAATATGGGGCCACAGAATAGTGAACACAATCTTGAAGAATGCCTTAATGCTTAGGGCCTCTTTGAGATACCCTTTACTCACACCTTACTCCCATTGACTTCAGAGACTTGTGGTGTAAAGTACTACATTGTGAACAAGGGTATTGCAATGTGGCCTCTAGGTTAAGAATTTCCTCTTTCAATAAGCACTACTTTTCTAATGTGAGAGTGAGTTGTTAAAGCAGCGTATTTGTTTTTCCATTTATGTTATGGGAGCTCTCTCCTTTTGTCTTCATTTTCCATGTGTGCCTATTATTGATCAGACTGACACACTGTGGGGTTCGTTTCACACAGTGATGAGTCCCAGGGCTCACTGACCATAATATTTACTAAAAATAGCAACATGCTTGTTTTGAGAGAGGTAGGTTTTTGTTCCAGAACTTCCTGGTTGGATACATGCCAGTAAAAGTTCTGGGTGTGTTATATTGGAATCTCAGTCTGAGATTGCTTTTAAATGAATATTTGTGTAAGGATTTTAAACGATCTGCAAGTGGTGGAGAAATTGGCATGGTGTTTCACCCATACTTCTGTGTTGTTAGCGATGACATAAACCTCAACATTTGTCATGTGCCGAAAAGCTACTGACAGATTGAGCTATCCTGCTGAAATGTTTTAAAATTAACTATGGCATTTGTAACTTCGAGGGGTGTGTGTTTCAGGGGGGCGGTTGTTCTACAAGGATCCCCTGTGTAATTGAATGTTGTTGATGTGAAGTTTTAATCAGGCTAAAGAGACAGATTAGACAGCCCTTCCGCACATGACAGACTAGTCTTTCATTTACTGTGGCCTTAATTGCTGGTTATCGTTATTGTATAGGCACCATTAGTGCTTTATATTTAAGATTGTGCTCAAGGGTCAAACTGGAGTGAGAATGTAGCCTGGTAGCAGGGACAGGCGTAGCCTCCTAATTCAGTGGATGCAATATAATAAATGCTAGTGTAATCACAGTATGAAACAAAATGAAAAATAAATACAAAGAGAACATGATACAATGAGAGGGCCATTGGGGAGAGCGGGGGGAGAAGTGATGATCCGTTGAGGGCTGCTCCTCTATGTGTGGCTGTCGTGGAGCCAATCCCAGTTACTCATGGTGGTGAGAGAAACCCTTCCCCGGACATGGTGTGGAAGGTGGCTCTGTTCAGCAGCCAGACCCAGCTGCTCAGAGGCTCCAGCATGAGCCCAGGAGATTGGGACACAAGGAAGCCTGAACATCAGGAGACATCACCCTGCCACCCACCAGTGCTCCCTCTGGTAGATTTTACCCTTCGGGCCTGCCTAGCACCATACGACTTTATCATCATCACAAAGTGATGTGGCCGGAAGGAGCAGCACCACCATGATACAGGGCACAGAGTTTGTAGCTGCACACAATTTCTCCTGCGAAGGAGTGAATGCATGCATGCGCGCGCGTGCACATGCGCGTGCACACGCACGCGCGCACACACACACACTATGTAGCTGTGCACAATTTCTCATGCGAAGAAGTGACCGCACACACACACTGTTCTTGCATACTTGGTTTCATGATTTCAGTCAATGTAGTTGAACCTATGAACCCCTGCTAAAGCCGATCCTTCATGGTACTAACCCAGGCTCTGCCCAGTGCTCCCGCTTGTGACCCCTTCCTGTCATATTTGCATGTCTTCCTTCCTGGCCATTCATCCCATCATCCTGTTGTCCTCTCTGCCATTTCTTAATGAAAGTGGAAAATGAGGGGAAAGAAACCCCACACCTTCCACTGGCCAAGAGGAAGCAAGAGCTAATAGAATGGGAAACCCCTCCTTGACCAAGAGGAGCAGGAGCAGCAAGGGTCTTTTGTGGCAGAAGCAGCATCCACAGCAGCTGGCTGGCTTTATTCTCCTCCAGTTCTGAATCCTCTAGCGAGCCAAATACTTTAGCTATCTGACACACCCTAACTCAGAAGCTGCAGTTTTAATTTTTAGCACTTCTTGCTGTGTTTGATCAGTGGTATCCATATCAGGAGAGATGTGGGAAAGGATGGCAGCTGGTGCTTAGGCACCGACTGTTCCAGTTCAAGGCCTGGTTGTGTTGAGACCCTTAAAAACAGGATTTCATCTCTTTGGTTAACCAGTTTGTTTAAAGATTTTAGTTTCTAAATTTGACACATTCCTTTCCAGGGGGCCATAGTTTGACCATCCCCGATCTAGTCAGTCATGTCAGTAGTTGAGTCATTCTTCAGCAATATTGTGATGTCTGAGATCTCAAGCAGTTATTACCTTAACTCTAGTTAATTTGCATGCTGTATTTTTGTCTAGATACACATGCGATATTTATTTCTGTGATGTCTGGGCACTGTAAACTGTAGAATTAAATATACCAAAAGATCTCTGTTTCTTGCCACTCCCCCGAGTCTTCTGTTTGTGTGGTGAACTAGGAGTACAAATATGTTTGCTGGCCTCCTACTTTTGGTCATTAGATTCTTGCAAGATATTGAACCATAAACCAAAGGAATTTTATTGTTGTTAGTTGTTAGATTTTCTGCTTGCTTAGTGTCAGGTCTAAGGACCTGCTGGTCTTACTCTGTCTTTATGCCCAGTAAATCTTGGGTTTCTACTGAGACTCAACAAGAATTCCAAGATAATCTACCATCAGCTCCCTCAGGATATTGTCCTTCCAGATCAAGGTTGAGGTACATTGGTGGACTAGAGTGGGGAAAGTTTGCACTACCACTTCCTGTTCTGCACTGATTCTGTGCATAATGCTAGGATTTCAGTCCTTAAAACTGTCAATCTGATACTTTCACAGAAGTCATCATAATTTTTAGTCTTTGTGTAGGAAGGATAGCCCCACTACTAAACTATTCTAGTATAAATCTCAGGTGTAGATTCTTGTTTCAAATAAACATCTTTTTAAAATATTTAATCCTTTTGAGAAATATGTCTCAGAAGGCCAGAAAGCCAAAATAGTTTAAACTATATTCAGATTGCTTAACTGATTTGTGTTTGTTATACAGCATTGTTGTAGCCATTTTGATCCGAGAATATTAGACACGCAAGGTGGATGAGGTAATATCTTTTGTTGGACTGTCTTCTGTTGGTGAGAGACACAAGCTTTTGAACTTACACAGAGCTCTTCTTCAGGTCTGGGGAAGTATACATAAGCAACATATTACGTGTTTTAAAGATATAAGTCATCTATTAAATGCAACAGAAATTGCAAAGAAGAAATTTGAGCACAGAAATAGTGATTTTCATGCCATCTTGAACCTCCAGTTTGCTTTAAAAAACTTTTCCTTTTAATAGCAGCAGCTTAAAGACTAATTGCTTTTTCAGAAGTTTATCATGGAAATATGAAATAATTATCTGAGCTACATCAAAGAGCGGGCTTCTAAGGGGTGGTTTGTTTGGGAGAAGAGTAAACCTCACCAATTAATCTCAGTAGTATAAACTCCTTCACTTGTGGGGTTGTATACCTAATGCTCTGTAAGAATACACTTCTTGTGAATGCTACTGGTTGACAAACCTAATCAAACTGGATTTCAGTGAAACCATTTGTCATGATAGTTTTGGGATCACTTATTTTACATCGGTCTGATTTTTTTCTATAACCAGTTTAAATGAGAAATGAAGCATAAAGACAATAACAGGATGTTGGGATTTTTATTACCCAAATATTCATTAAAATCCCATAATAAAGCCTGTTTTATTAATGCTGAGAAATAAAAGCAGGCTTAACAAGGGAAAATTTAGATCTGCTAACATAATTTCCTGTTTCTGCTATTGAGCAAGGGTATGGCATGTATAACTCTGCATACAGCTGTCCTTTTGACCCGTCGTCTTGCATTTCTCTCTTCTTTCAACTTTACTCTAAAGGCCAGAAATCTCAGTCATCTTGGATCCCAACTTCACTTCACAGCTCCACTTTAAAGTTGACTACATTCAGCTTAACATGTCTTTCTTTGCCTACACAACGTGCTAGGACTCATAATTTTCCAAGAGTAGACAAGTTCTATATCAGAGGTGGGCAAAGTACTGCCTGTGGGGCCGTCCTGTCCAGGCTCTGAGCTCCCGGCCGGGCAGCACAACAAACTATTGCCTGTGGGGCCGTCCTGTCCAGGCTCTGAGCTCCCGGCCAGGCAGCACAACAAACTATTGCCTGTGGGGCTGTCCTGTCCAGGCTCTGAGCTCCCGGCCGGGCAGCACTACGCTGCCGTGGGGCAGCACAGCAGTGTGTCTGGCTCCAGCCAGGCCACGTGGCTGCTAGACATGCTGCTCTGAGCGGCATGGTGAGGGGGCGGGGTGGTGGGATAAGCATGGGAGTGCCGGGGAGCCTGTCAGGAAGCGGGGATGTGGACAGGGGTCGGGACAGTCAGGGAGCAGGGGCGGGTTGGATAGAGGGTGGAGTCCTGGGTAGTGCAGGGTTATGGTCTATACTCTATATGTTGGTATGTCACCGTTCCCAGATTTTTGCCAGGCTTCATCCATATTTTGATTTTGCCTCTTCTGAAATTCTTATCTGGCTCCCATATTAGCTTTCTCTTGTTGGCTTTCTCTGTCCCTACTCTTTTAAAGGAGGGAGTGGAGAGACTGAAGCAACATTACGTTCTTGCCTCAAGGAATACAATCTATTGCTCCCATTCTCTTGCTTTCCTAGGCATCCTAACCACTTCAGATTCCAACACTGCTGCCTTGGTTTTCAAAACTCTGAAATAACTCTGCTTTCCACCACAATCCTCAGCCACCTTCACCCAGTCCCTCCAATCTTGGCCTCTTCTCAGTCCCTTCTTCAGTTCTTTCCTCTTACTGTGCAACATGCATCTGCCTGCACGCACACCCACACAGGTTTCTCCCTCCCTCTCTCAAATTTCTGCAGTACTGGGGAAGCCCAGCAGAGCAGTGTATTGTTCCCCCTACTCCTAAGAGTATGTGTACAAAGCAACTAGACACCCATGGCTGACATGTGCCAACCGTCTCAGGCTTGCAGGGTTCCATGCTGTGTGCGGCTGTTTCACTGCTATGTGGACTCCCAGGTTTTGGGACCTTCCTGCCTCGCAGAGAAGTGTGTATGGGTTTGTGTGCATGTGTCCTAGAGCTTAGGCTCCAGAAGTCTACACGGTAATGAAACAGCCTCACAGCCCAAGTCCATCAAGCCCGAGTTAGCTGGCATGGGCCAGCCGTGGGTTTTTCTTTGCTGTGTAAACATACTGGAAGTGCCAGCTGGATGAGAAAACCCGGTCTGTGGGATCCTGCAGGTCTTTCTGTGTTCAGCAGGCTGCACAGGAATTGAGCAAGATCAGAGTGGTTAGAAGCGGATGTAGAGCTCTGGAGCCCATTCCTGTATATCTCCTACCTGTTCATACCAGCATGTGAGCACTCGCTGGGTTCCCAGAGCTGAGGGAGATGTGTGGTTCTCACTCACATAATGCAGGTGAGTAGGCAGGGTTATAGTGTTAAGGGGAATAAAAAGGAAATTTGTGTTGATATGCTTTATCTGTTTGTCTTTTGCAGTGTTTTTAAATAAAGGATGTTAAATTTTGATCTGCAACAATCTGCTCAGAGCATTGCAGTTTAATGGCAGTCTGGAAAGTACTACACTTCAGGATACTTTCCTTATATTACCAGTTTTAATACAGTGGTTAATAGCTGGCTTTGTGGTTTGGTTTTGCTTCAGGGTATCTTATTGTTTGCAAGCATGAGCATATAAAATAGTTTACTAAAATAACTTCAACTCTTGCTCTTAGCTGTTTATATTAGGACGCTGTAAGTCAGGAGAGCCTAAGGCTGTGTGAATGTGAAAAAAGTACTTTTTTTAATGAATAAAGCTTGTGTGATGTATTTATCTAAGTCTATTCATTCTACAAAAACTGATCTGAGCAGTCTCCACCCTATACTAGACCCATAATGTGCACTCTGAAACTTAACTGACATGCTAAAGGAACAGTCTTCCTGTACATGGAGATTGATAACTCTTGTTTCTTGTCTAGTGTTGTTCTTTTCTGGCATCAAAAGTGGTAGACTAAAGCAAAGTATGTAATTTGAAGAAAAGGTGTGTTTGAGAAATATTGCCTTTTAGCAACTTCACACCTGTTAACACATTTAGACTAACTCCAAATGTTAATCATTGAGATTTCCTCCATCCCATGTATAATCAACTATTATTCCTGTGAATAAAAATCTATCTAAAGTACTTACATGAAACACACTACTGTAATATCCAGAGGCCTCACAAGCTTTAATGTATTTATCCTCAGCACCCCTGTGAGGTAAGGAAGTGCTATTATTTCCGTTTTACAGATGGTGAACTAAGGCACAGAGACATTGTGACATTTCCAGGGTCACACAGGAAATCTGTGACAAAGCAGGGGTTTGAATCCAGGCCTTGAAATTCCTGAGCTAGTACTCCAACCTCTGTTTGTGTTCACATATATATATATATATATATATATAAAACTTGTCATTGGTGAAGATCATAAAATCCAAACTGAGGCGGTGGTAAAGCAAGAAAACACCACTTTGAGCAACATAAGATATAAAAAGCAAATCTAATGAAACAGTAATGTGTAAAAAGAAATCAGATGCTTATTGTGTGTCTATTTCGTGTCATTCCTGTTTCTTTGTTTAATGTGGTCAGGCGAGAGAGAGGGAACAGACAGCGCCGAAGCTGAGATTAGTCATGGAAAGCACACCAAAAAGTGAGTTTTGAGAGGAGATATTTGGAGGAGGCTGAAAGAGGGCACTTGGCATGCAGGAAGAAAGAGGTTACTTCAGGAATGAAAAGAGCATGGAGTTCTGGGTTGGTGGAAGGAGACAAAGGGATTGAGTGGAAATCTGTGGAAGGAGACAAAGAGATTGAGTGGAAACTTGAGGATGTGGTGGATTAACCAGTCATAAAAGTTTTGCTCTTATGGTTTGATGTCAGCAGATCCCCTTGATGAAATTACACTTAAGGATTACTACTTATGCAACAAGACTGTTTTTCATGAGCAGGTGTACTATCCTGGGAATCCTGTCCATGTTCCGATTTGGATCATTACATTCTGTTACCTATCTAAATCCTCCTGTTTCAAATGTGTATGAGATTCTTCACTTCTTCCTAACCTAAACTGTAGCGTACTTTGCACTTTTAAATAGTTGCAATGTTCCACTTCAGTCATGGTTGCACTACAGTGGTGGGTGAAGTGAGCCCTGTATATTCTTTATCTGGTGGGATGTAGTCAACATTAATTTTGTAATGTGCTTTAGAAATGCAAAGTAAGTTTTGCAGTTAACAAAAAAAAAATAGAATGGATTCAATTTTAGTATCCTATTTTCAGATGCTCATAATTTGGCTAAAAACCTTTCCATATTTGATCTCATCAAAAGGTAATGTTGGTCTGTTTTTTATGTTTCGACCAAGGCCTAAGGTAGATGGATAGTCTTTCCCCATTTTAAGGAAAACTAAGTTTTTTTAGTTGTGCCTATAACACAAAGGGCTCTAACTGGAAACTTTTCATGAAAATATTTCTTAATAAAGGGAGTTTAACAGCTTTAACGGTTTGGGAGGAACAAATTTAGTAAAAGAAAAGTTTTATAAGTAACTGAAATATTATTTTTGAACATGCTCAGTGGGCTTCTGCTAAGATTTTTAGCAGTTTACTCTTGCCCCTCTGCTTTGTCACATTATCATACAAAAGACAGTAAAGGTAGTAAAACAGTAAAGATTCCAATAGTAGTGTTAACTTAGCCCCACTGCATATCCTGTATATTTTATTGTATACGTTTAGCAGCCTACACAGAAATATACAACCATACTATGTGTAACCTTGATCTTTGTGTCACATCTCACCATACTGATATCTCTTCCATTGGCATTTACATTTTTTTACCCGGATAGAATTGCTTCACATCTTAGGTATAACCTAAGATTTTAATGCATCCCTACACGTTTTTCAGAACATTTCAGTATTTGACTCTAGCAATCCCAGCTCTAGTTTTTCTTAAACTTTATCTACATCTGTTACATCTTGTACAGCAAGAAATAAATTATGTATGAAGTCAAAATATATTTTAAGTGAAGTAAAAATCTACTTACATTTCAACAAATGCTTACTCAGTAGCCTTGTCCCACAGTACAATAGTCAGTTCTGGTGCTCAAAGGGAAGCTTAGCTTCCTTGTTTTTTGGAGGAGATGGGTCAGGAAGGAGAATTTCTCTGATCAGTCTCTTGGGGTTTATTTGCATGGTGGTATATTTGCCCTCCTTTGGCACACACAATTTTTGTAAAAGTATTTATAAAGTAAAAAGATGGAATTTAAAGTATTTAAGCTACCAGGGATAGGAATGGCCATAAAACAGATCCAGACATGAAGGGCTCTATGGCCATTTTAGGTCCTGTACAACTGCATGGTTTTGGTCCTTCAAGGATAATATATTTCCTCTTTTTCTCCCCCTTTTAGGAGACGTTGATCCAGCAGCAAGTGTCATTTCATTAGGTCCTGTATCTCTGATGTTGTGGATAGTGGAGTCCTCCAGCAATTAAATGAGAGCCGTGGACACATCTCAGCATGTCAGTCTAGAGAGTTCAGAATCGAAACCTGGGACAGGCTGGAGTTGTGGGGAAGAAACACCAGCCTCCACTAAAAACAGAACAAGTGGAAGCTTCCAAGTCATGGCCTACACAAAAAGCATTTTGTTACAGGAACCGTGTGAGGGTTAATCTTCTCATGAGAATGGAAGTAAATAAATGAGATGGTTAACTTGACCAGTGAGCAGTTCAGTTACAACAAAGAGCAATTAAAAATAAGGTGGATTACACTGGAACGGAAAGGGTTTTGATGGCTCGATATGAGGAAAAACAAAGAAAGTTCTAACCCCAGTGGGAGTTATGTTATCTCTGAATCGAGCATTCTGTGGCAAAGAATATTCTTTAGGGGCTTCAAGTCTACAGTAGAAAAGTGTAGAGCAAGCAGTAAAATCTTATCGCAAACCCTGACATGTAGGATGACAAAATTATGATCTATTACCAAACATCAGATACTCCACAGGGGGAAGGGTTTTGTTTTAACAATAACCTTTTTCTAAAAGGAATAGGTGGGAGGGGGAAAATCAAACAAAGCCAAGGAGGTAAAATTGTCTGTTAAGGTTAAAGACAGAGTGTGAAGTTTATTGACACAGTGTTTACCCAAATTGCATAGAACAGCCTGACACCAGCGTAAGAACAGGGATATAGTTGAGCCCATTGTAAGTATCATTGAAAACCAAAATGTGCCAGTCAGCATGACAGAAGGACATCAAGGAGCGGATCCAAATGTTTTGTTGACCTTCGCGGGTTGACAAGCCTTTGTGTCTAAAAAAAAGAGAGATGAAAAAAAAGTCTGGAAATGAATAGAATTTTTATTTTATTTTTTTTCTAGGTAGAAATGAGGTTTCTTGGTCCGTTTCTGACAATCTGTTATTTATTAGGATAGTTGTGTTTTTTTGTTCGCTTTCAGGTAGGTGTAGTACATTCAGTTAAAGAGCACATCTGTATGCTACTACTTGATTAAATCTTTTTTTTTAGCTCTTTTAAAATTCTTTCTACCACTGGTTTGGTTTTTGCATGTAGAATAAAAAGACTTGTAAAATTGTAACATTTCACACAGAAATGCCGCCCGATCTTCACCAGCTTCAGAAATCTGACCTTTGCCGATGCTGCAATAAAGTGTTGTAATTTAGAATTAGTGTCTGTGTCTTGTTAAGTTCATTTTGAAGTAAATGATTATCTGAAATCCTATTAATACATTATGTACTATATACCCTTGAGGATATTTTTGGCCAGTATTTCACTTATTTGAGTATCATAAGTAGTATATGGCATTGTACAAACATGTGATGGTCCCTCCCCCAACAAGCTGACAAACTAGTTGAGACACAGTACTGTACAGTCTTCATTGAGACAGTCCAAGTTCTCTCTGGCTGCTGTCTAGGTTCTCTCCTCACTCCTAATCTATTTGTATTAGAGGTAGATGTATTTCAAATTTTTCACAATTTCTTTATGTGGACAGATTGATAATTTTTCAGAGTCTTATATTGACTGAACGCTGTCTCCACAGTATTGATTACCATTATATACCAAGCTGGTAAAATATTAACATCTTACTTTCCAAAAGATACTGAAAACTTAAAGTCCAGAGAAAGGCAACAAAGTTAGACTTGGTAGTGTTAAGATATAACGAAAGGCTAAAATGAAGAAATTACAGGTAGTGCAGGTGCTAAACTTGCCTGTCACTTCCCATGATGAGACCATTGTTATAATTTTGTGAAACTTTCATCATTCCAGCTGGAATTTTCCATTTCAGATATCTGCCTCATTCTGAATATTTTGGGGGAAGTTACAGAAAAAATAGTACAGACATTTCTGAGAATGAGGTTGAGGGAAATACTCTCTAAGAATTTTCTTAACATGGGCAAAACATCTGAGACATTCTAGTGCCTTCAAGCTTTGGTACAAAGATTTTAGATTTGGCATGGATTTGGAGTTGCTCAACTATCAGGGCATTTTGCTATTTCCCTGGAAAAAAAAAAAATCCAAATCTGGCCAGGTTATAAACCAGAGGTGAGCAAACTATGGTCCATGGCCGCATCTTGCCCGGCCCCTGAGCTCCCGACTGGGGATGCTGCCCCTTCTCCCTCTCTCCCCCTCCCCACAGCCTCAGATCACCACACTGCTGGCACTCTGTGTCGCTCCTGCTGCTCTGTGTGGCATGGTCAGGGCTGATTCTAGCTTTTTTCCTGCCCCAAGCACGAAGAGCACAAATGCGCACATACCCCCAAAAAAGGGCAGCCGAAATGCTGCCAAAGCAAAAAAAAGGCGGCTGGAATGTGCTGCCCCAAGAATGGCCGGAATGCCACCCCTTAAAATGTGCCGCCCCAAGCATGTGCTTCCTCTGCTGGTGCCTGGAGCTGGCCCAGGGCATGGTAGGGGGATTGGATAAGGGGCAGGGAGTCCCAGGGGGCAGTCGGGACAGAGGGGGTTGGATAGGTGGAGTCCCGAGGGGGGCCTGGCAGGGGTGTGGATATGGGTCAAGGCAGTCAGGACAGGGAGGGTTGGATAGAGGGTGGGGTCCCCAGGTGGTGATCAGGGGACAAGGAGAAGCGGGGCGTTGATGGAGCAGTCGACAATTACTAAAGTAATCCCAGGTTCTGTAGGGAAATGTGACACTTTTTGGGGTTATTCAAGGTGTCCAGGGTAAATTACTATCTCCAGCTTACAGTGGGAGGGATCCCTGTCTGTGTCCTACCAGGGGAAACTCCCCAGTGACTGGCAACACAGAGGCTCTGCTCCTGGTAAACTGTCATGGGATAAGATGAGGGAAGGCTGTCTCATGGATCAGTAACTGCTTAAATGATAGGAAACAAAGGATAGGAGTAAATGGTGAGCTTTCAGAATGGAGAGTGGTAAATGGTGTTCCCCAGGGATCTGTACTGGGACCAGTATTGTTCAACATATTCATAAATAGGGCCCTACCAAATTCACAAGCCATTTTGCTCAATTTCACAATCCTATGATTTTTAAAGTTCTACAGGTAATTTCAGATATTTTAATCTGAAATTTCACACTGGTATAACTGCGCCACCCTTACTTCTGCTCTGCTGCTGGTGGGTGCTGCCTTCAGAGCTGGGCGCCTGGCCAACAGCTGCTGCTCTCCAGTCACCCAGCTCTGAAGGCAGCACAGAGGTAAGGATGGCAATACTGTGGACCCCCCTGCCACATGACCCCCTTTTGGGTCGGGACCCCCTGTTTGAGGAACGCTGGTCTCCCCCGTGAAATCTGTATAGTATAGGGTAAAAGTACACAAAAGACTAGATTTCACAGTCCGCCCTGTCTTTTTCGTGGATGTGAATTTGGTAAGGCCCTATTCATAAATGATCTAGAACAGTGGTCATCAAACTGGGGTGTGCGCATCCCCAGGGCTGCGCCAGACCACCCCCGGGAGTGCATGAGACCCCAGCACCACCGCTGATCCTGCCTAGGAGACCGCTGAATTCCCTCGCAAGCTATTTTTAGTACCGCCAAAATGCCACTGTGGAATGCAAAAGCTTTTGCTTTCCGTGGTGGCATTTCAGTGGACATATCCCCAGGGGTGTGTGTGACTTTTTCCTTGGCAAGAAAGGGCCGCCCAGGAAAAAGTTTGAAGACTCCTGATCTAGAAAAAGGGGTAAACAGTGAGGTGGCAAAATTTGCAGATGATACAAAACTGCTCACGATAGTTAAGTCCAAAGCAGATTGTGAAGAGTTACAAAGGGATCTCACAAACTGGGTGACTGGGCTGCAAAATGACACATGAAATTCAGTGTTGATAAATGTAAAGCAATGCACATTGAAAAACATAATCCAAACTATACATAAAAAAAGGGGTCTCAATTAGCTGTTACTACTGAAGAAAGAGATCTTGGAGTCATGGATATTTCTCTGAAAACATCCACTCAATGTGCAGCAGCAGTCAAAAAAGTGATCAATGTTGGAAAGAGAGAGAGAAGACAGAAAATATATTACCTCTATATAAATCCATTGTGCACCCACATCCTGAATGTTGTATGCAGATGTGGAAAGGATACAGAAAAGGGCAACAAAAATGTTAAGGGTTATAGAACAGCTTTCATATGAGGAGAGATTAATAAGACTGGGACTTTTCAGCTTGAGAAAGAGATGACGGCGGGGATATGAGAGAGGTCTATAAAATCATGACTGGTGTGGCGAAAGTAAACAAGGAAGTGTTATCTACTCATAACACAGAACTAAGGGTCACAAAATGAAAGTAATAGGCAGCAGGTTTAAAACAATATTTTTTCACACCGCACAAAGGACGCTGTGAAGGCCAAGACTATAACAGGGTTCCAAAAAAGAACTAGATAAGTTCATGGAGGATAGGTCTGTCAATGGCTATTAGCCAGGATGCATAGGGATGGTGTCCCTCCCTCTGTTTGCCAGGGGATGGATCAGTTGATTCCCTGTTCTGTTCATTGCCTCTGAAGCACCTCGCATTGCCCACTGTCAAAAAACAGGATACTGAGCTAGATAGACCATTAGTCTGACCCAGTATGGCCATTCTTATGTAAACCCACGCATGACTCATGGAGGGGCAGTACACAGGAGGTTCAACATGACATTTTTGTTTGTTTTCTTAAAAAAACTTATGTTAAAAGAGCACTAAGGTTGCAAAGTCAAGCACGCAAAAGGTTATATGTGCAACTTAAATTCAGACCCACTGTGCTCATATATTATAATAGTCTTTAATGAGTGGGAGAATCTTGACCAATTACCAAACATCCTCGCTAAGGATCTCCATGGGCAACAGAGTTGTATAACTTCCAGCTTTCACAGTGCCACTTGATGGTAAGTTACAGTTCTAACACAATTTAAGTAGCGAATTTTTGCTTGATCACTACACGAAACCGGAAATTTTGTAACAAGCCATATTCCAAATGTATGTCCAGTGATAAAGAACCTTTTTTAAAGATGGTAACTAAAGAAGTGACTTAGTTTGCAGCAAAAGAGATTTAGGTTAAATATTAGGAAAACCAGTGTTCTACGCGTGGTTAAGCTCTGGCAAAGACTTCCAAGAAACATTGTAGAATTGCCATCATTGGAGGTTTTTAAGAACATGTTAAACACCTGGGGTGGTCAAGGGTTACTTAGTCCTGCCTCAGCATGGTGGGGGTGTGTGGCCTGGTTGACTTCTTAAGTTCTCTTCCAGCCCTGCCTTTCTATGATTCGGTGGAATACAGCTCACCTACAAAACTTGCTTTAACTTCAAGCTGGGCATTTAGCCCATTTAGCTGAAGCAACTGGAGCACATTACCCATAGCTTTCCAGAAGCTGGTTGTGCCAGGGGGCTTCAACCCAGTAGCATGACTATACAGAAGCGAGGAAACATTTTGAGCTACCATTACTGATAGGTAACTGCTCTTATGATGGAACATTGCATTCCTGTTACATTTCTCACTTGAGTACACATCCCTGTCTCTCTAGGGTACTGAGGTTCAGCCTTTTTACAATGTCATCATTTTATTAGCTCTCCGATCCTTCAGGTGGAAGAAATCCAAAACTGTTACTTCTAATATAGTCGAAGAAAAAAAAGTTTTAAGGGTGTTTATAATGCATCATAAAGGTGCAGCCCCCTGCCCCTTTTTTGCGGTTTAATCTTTAATATAATTTCCCTTCAAATCAATGATAACTTTGCTCCCAGAGCCACATGGTCAGAAGTTAGGGAGGCGCTGCCATTTCAGGCTCCACTGGTTCATTGCTGCAATGTTCCATTTAATTAAAATGGAAATGTGCTTGGCTTTGTAAGTAAAGTTAGTTCTGCTGAAAGGTGCCGAGGGAATTGAAGTCTTTGGTTTATTTCCACTGCAGGGGTAGTAGTAATGTAAACTTCCCCATGCTGCTCAATCCATGGATCTCACCTGTGAGCAGGAGGAGAAGCATCATGACCAACGGTGAATGATTAATAATACTCCACACCCATTCAATTCTGAGCACCTCTGAAGTTGCCAACAAGGAGTGAACATTAGTTGTAACTGTAGTGGTGTTCGTGATGAGGACATGGGCCCTCCGGGACTGCAAAATTCCGTATACCTGGGTCACTGAACAGCCATCACTTATGTCTGGTAATTGCTTACACAGTCATGGTACTTCATCAGTTCTGAAGCTAGAGCTAAAATAAAAAGCTTGGTTGATGGATATACTTACTATCTACTGTCCACAGCAAGTGACACCACCTTATTAAGATTCCCCACCCCACCCTTTGAAACCCTGAAAGAGTAAGTGAACAAATAATGAAAACAATGTGAAACCAAAACTCCTCCTTGATGAGGAATGTTTTCTACATATCTTGCATTTTCCTTTGAACAGCTGGCATCCTTGAATTGTTCACAGATGTTTCTTCCATCCTTCAAGAAACACTCATCTGAGATGACACTTGACTGTTGCCTCCCAGAACTCGATGCTAAATATACATTTCTAACCAGACTTGGGTAGCTCTGAACCTGTAAATAGGAAGCTATTTGCGAAGATATCAAACAACTGCATTCATGTCAAAACATTTACTCATATTGTTTGAATTGTAAACTTTAAAAATAGCAAGCCCATACTATAGGGGAAAAGGTGATGACTTTAAAAAGACATTTATTATTCAGCTCTGATTGAATAACGTTGTTTAATTCAAAACCTTCCTTCTTTTCCCTCCCTTCAGTGAGTCAAGAAGCAATGAATGAAAAAAAAAATTGTTGGACAAAAAGGAATGGAAGGTGTTACTCTTCATTAAATACTTTGTTCTGTTACTTTACTTGTCTGTCATGATGTCTGTCATGTCCCTGAGTTGTCTTTATTTTTTAGTACTGGAGAAAGGTGATGGATTGTCAGCCCTTCAGCTTGAAATCTTCCCTCTACAGAATGGGTCAAAATATTTGGCAAACTTCATAAGTCTTGTCACATAGTTTCTCCTAATGTCTCAACTTTAGCCTCATAGGGCCATTTCAATGCTGCGTTTACATCACTAACGGATTTTGTAGCCCTAATTCACCACCGGTGGAAGCTATAGAGTCAATGTGGCTCAGATGTTGTTTATCATTGTGCAGTCTACCATCAGAAGCAGCTATTGGACTGACCTGGTTATAACAATCACAACATTTTTCATGTAGCTGTCTCACTTTATGCAGAGTTTAAGATTTCTAGCCCTTATAATTGCGATGGTAGTATTTCGAGTGTGAATGAATGCAGTGCTATCTCTGTGACAGCCTTCAACAGTCTGCTCTGTTCACATGGGCCTCCCCTTCAGGTCATGTAATCACGGATTAGTCTCTTAAAGCATTTGTTATGGTCAGTTTGAGTTGGTCTTGTGTCATCTCCAAGCAACAAAGAGAAAGAACAACAAAAATGTAGCCGCACGAGTTATCACATAATTGCACCAGTGTCTGACTATGACTCAGCAACAAAGCCAGGAGAAAATATCTCTGCAGGCTTTGTCCATCAGCAGCGCTCTTCATTCCTGAGCTCCCATTGTTCGAAATTCAGCACTCTGTGACTGCTGGTCCCCCCCAAACCTTCCCCGCCCGCTGCTGCTGGACTTCCAGTAACATCTTGGGACATACTGGTCAGTACAGCAGGTGTATTCTACTTCGGACTCCCTGAAAAAGTTCACCAGGTAGCTAAATGGCTTAGTTGGTGACACCTGTGGATGAAAAATGTGTTTGCAGCTACATTCATTGAGTTTTGTGCTCTCGTGGCAAAGGGACTGTGAGCTTGTAACTAAACTACCCCATCTGAACAACAATGTGTAAAACGATGCAGGAAAATTCATCTGGGCCCTACAAATCTTTGAGGAACAAAATCAATTTCCTATGCTCGTGCTAGTGTCTTGTTGCAGCTCATGAAGCACTAGATGGATCATTGGTATTGAGCTGCAAAACCAAACTCATCTTTTATAAGAACCAATGTAGAAAACAATGGAAGTGTCTTTATATTATTTTGCATTCTTTCCTGCATATGAATGGAAATGATCTAGATAGACTGATAATTCTTTTTCTTTCTAGGCTAAAATCCTGACCCCAGTGAAGTCAATCCCCAAACTACTATTGACTTCAGTGGGCCATGATTTTACTCATGATTTACATGCCATCATTTATCCTAGGAGCACTTCACAGGCAATACTTATGTAGCTTCATAACATATTTGTAAGGATCACATTACCCACCATGAAATGCAGCCACCTTTGATGTGGAAGAGAAGAACTGGTTTGAATGCAAAGCAGTTGTATCGCTCATGTGTTCCATGTCCCAAAACTTCTTAAGTATGTTATGGTAAAATATTTAATATAATACAGGTTAATAAAGGTTGGAGAAAGGGCAGAAAGGAAAAAAATTTCATATATCAACTAATAAAGCATTTGTCCAGTGTCCTTCAAACACTGTATTTGGCACTATTAAATTAATCTGACTGTCATAACTATATACAGCTAGTATCATGGTAGCCTCTAAATGGTTATTGATCTGAACTGAATCCTAGAAAGAACTGAGAGACAGAAGTCCTGGTTAATCTGGTTGGCCAAGGTGCACTTTATGGAGTGTTCAGCTTTTCTCTTTTCTCTGTTACGGGAAACTCTGCTTAGTGGAGGGGAGAGGGATAGATTCCCCCTCTTTTGTAACATTCTGGTGGGAAAGCTTTTTCCAAAAGGAAGAACTTGCAGCTAAATTAGTCAGACTGGATTATTTAAATCCCTTCTGGAAATTCAGACCAGGTGTTTCAGGAATATTTTAGTTCCTAGTATCTCCTCCAGCAGCCTGCCTTCTCCATGAGAAAGATTATGAAGTGAACCCATGACATGGCTTTTGTGCCTACAAGCTCTCCCATGCTATGGGGTACAGGTGGGTGACGTGGGCCTTGGCCTACTAGTGATAATCACTGTCACTTGGTTTTAACTGAATTAAAAACAAAAACACCTCTTGTGCATAACTGGCATATAAAAAACCAGTGGACTGAGTTACCCATATCATCTGTAACATGATCCTTACAGCAAGCGGAATTTTCTTCTCTCTCATGATGTCTGAAGCAAAGTCCATGAACTGATTCCTAGGGTACAGTATCAGCACATACTCTTCATTCCACAGAACATATTCTAAGCTCAGTTTCACCAGAAAGTCGCTCCTACCACAAATGGAAAATTAAACCTAATCAGGTTTAAACTCATTTAGGCAGATAGGAAATATCCAGATGTAATTAAATTTGTCAGAAAGCCTAAGGACCATGTTGATGATCCAGTTCCCTTCCTTCCCCCTCTCCCTGCCCTGGCAGTAACTTGCGTGCTGGAAATAGAAAAGTGCTGACAACTATTTCCTAATATTTTCCCTCTTACTGCAACAGCCTCTGTGAACTACTCCTGTTCCCCTCTGTGTCATTCCACTTCAGAAACATCAGGTGGTTTATCTGCATTGCCCAGTCAGGGTAAACAACACAGTCCTATGATAGCCTGGCCATATGGGAGCCCAAATTTTCAGGCTGCTGTTTCCTCCTAAGCAGGCAATGAATAATAAAGGTTAGAGAGCATTAAATATTAGAGAGGAAGCATAGTTAAGGGACTTGGGAGACCTTGGTTCAGTGCTCTGTTCCATAGACTTCCAATGGGCCCTTTGGCAAGTCACTTTCTGCTGTAGGTTCCCATATGCCTCAGTTTACCATCTATAAAATGGGGCTCACAGCACTGCCTGGCAGGGTTGTTGAATATAAATACATTAAAGATTGTGAGGTGCTCAGATACTAAGTAATAGGGGGCCATATTAGCATCTTAAATAAAACTTACAGAATCGTCTACTGTATGAGATTCTGAAAGTACTTTAGTACGTGACTTCAGTCGCCCAAAGCTTTAGGCAGGTAACAAAATATTTCCATTTTACAGATGGGGAAACTGAAGCATGGAGTGGTTAAGTGATTTCCCCAAGGTTGCATAAGACGTGAGTGGCAGAGCTGAGAGCAGGGCTAGCACTGTGTCTATTAGCCCGTGCTGTCACTGTACTCAGGGAAATCCATCATTCAGTTAGATTCGCTGCCCTGCCCTGCTGTTATAGCCCCACTGGCTTCTTGCAAGAAGTTGATGTCTCTAACATGAGAGGACGAGACAAACTAAGAAAAATAATGCCCTCTTATTTCATGCCTCCTCTGCTGTTGGTGTGTCTTTCATGCCAGGGGTGGGTCATGCCACTTGAAGCTCAGCAGAGCATGTTAGCCCCCTCGAAGACAAGCACAAGTGCTTGTGGGGCTCACAGAGCGTATGGTGGCGGAGTTGCTAAACTGAGGCTTCCTTAGGAACAATGGGAGCGCTGTAATAGGTGTGGTAATCACAAGGTAAGAGCCTGGAAGGAATCGGTGGGGAGGGTACCACTGAAATGAACCATGGCTGAACAAACTTCTAGCTTGTCATTATTCCAGCTAAACGGAGACGTTCGATAGTAGCATGTGGGGCCTTGGGGCTGCTTGCTGCCTGCATGGGTAGAAACCGGCACTGGCTGACTGATCAAATACACCAAGGCCAATCGTCACAGCTCGAACACAGACCCGCCTTTAGTGGGGATCTGATACTCTTCGGATGTGGGCCATGCACATACCTAGTATGAGATGGATTCAAGGTGAGCCAAGATAAGTGCTCCCTTCACATACTCATGGGCGGTGGGTGAACCGCCCCTCCAGGGAAGCTAGCCCCAGGCCTGGCCCCACCGCTTCTGTCCAAGGTGTCTCCCACACCAGTCCGCGGCCAGAGGATCCCTGGCCTGTTGCATCAGCTGCAGCTGCGCACCGGTCCAAGCAGCAGCCTGAGCACCGGTCCACCCAAGCCACCCTGAGCAGCCCCAGCCCCTGGCCACTGGATGGAGCAGAGCTCCCACTGGTTTCAGAGGAGTGGGGGGGGGCCTCAGAAGTGGAGGATGGGCAGGGCCACATCCTAGGTTAGGGGAGGTTGAGCCTCCCCTGGCCTATGATACCCATCGCCTATGCACACACTGCTGCTGATTTTGGTGTTTAACCCCTTCCTGAGGGTCATAATCACACTGTGCAGCCCCTACAAATACAAATGACTGAGCTGTTTTCATTAGCCATGGAACAATGGCTAATAGTTTATGTGGCTCTTTCAAACTCTACAATTACCCTCCGAGATAAAGGTATAGCACATCATATTAAGGATAAGACAGCGAAGCTGGCTGCTCTGTCTAGGCTACAAACCAGGCTCTTACGACTCACAGCAGCTGTTTAATCCTCAACCACCACAAGCAACTTTTTGCTGCTCTTTATTTTCTAGGTAGTAAGTGGCAGGAGGTAACTGTGACCTGATGGAAAATCTGAAGACTGGGGCGTAACTGCTGATCCTATTACTAGAAATAACTTGCCTTCCCGTTCCCTAGAGGTAAGCACACATCTGACAATTCAGTGAGTGTTCCCCGGGGACATGCCAGCGGCTGCCTGGGGAAGGCGCTTCCTGTTGCGGGAGGGGTCACCCTGAGCACGGAAGGGAGAGCCCAATTCTGAGAACTGCTTTACAAATGCCCAGAGGGCATGCACGTGAAAGATGAGGTGATGTTTCGTTTGGCAGGGCCTGGTCTGAAGCCCTCCATGTGAAGAGAGACCCTCCTTATACCAGGGGAAAGAGGGAGAAACTGATCCTACTGGGAGCCAGTTCTGTGATGAAACCACGTTGGAACCTATGACTAATTGTAGTGTAGGAAATGCTTTAAAAAATGAGGCATTGTCAAGAGCATTAAACAAAGGGCCAAATTCACAGGGGATGTGTGAGGAACTGTAAATTAGACACTCTTGCATTCAGACTTTTTTTGAAATTAACACAACCTGGAGAGTGCAGGAATAAGCTAAATGGGTCTGAAATTATACAAACACTAGCTCCCCAAGCCCTTAGTAAGTTGGTCTGTTTAAAGAGGTACAAGTTAAATACTAAGAAGGTGGGCATTGTGGCAGGAGCACCTTTAATGCACAGTTCCTTGCTGTACGCCTTTCTCCTGTCTGAGGCTCCTCCACTTAGGCCTGGTCTACACTTAGAACTAATTGCTATGTCAGTCGGCGGTGTGAAGAAACCCACACTTCCTGGTGACATAGCCATGCCAACACCTCCTCCCCCCGCCACCCCGGCCCAGCTGTAGAAAGAGAGCTTATTTTGGCATGGCTAAGATCACATGGAGGGGGTATTACTACACTACCAGAACACTACCTCCTTTTGTTGGCGTTTGCTGTGTCTACACACTAAGGGGCCACGCTGCCATCAGCTCTGTAGTGTAGACATTGCCTTGGCCTCCTTACCACTATAAGGCCTTGTCTACATTAGATGTTTAGCCTTCAGTGTAGTTGCACCATTGCAGCCTCCTGGCACAGACAAGATTTATATCTGTGCATCTTGATCTATGCAGATTCAAACGAGGTAAGCTGGACTGGTGCCAATAGTGTTGTACCAATGTAAACAGAACCTATGCTAATGATTGACACTAACGCAGCTGCAGCCAGCACTAGAATCCCAGCATAGACAACGTGGGCCAAATTCAGAGTTAATGGGTAAGGTGAGGCTATAAGCTACACATTGGTAAGAGGGAGGGAGTCTAAGGTATTGTAACGGACACATATTGGTCTGGCAGAAAGTATTTTACATCAATGTAGATGCTTTGCTGAACTTGTCCCACAATTTCACATCCCCTACCAACCTATCCCTTCTTTTATAAGCCATTACGTTCAGCACCCAACCACACATATGGGGCTAGCTAGGCTATATGTCATGAAAAACACAAGGTGTGCAAGCCATGCATGGTGCTGCAGCATGAAATATACTTGACGCGTCCAAAAACGAAAGGCTTTGTTTTGTAGATGTCTCAGGGACAGGGCGCAAAGCAGTTCGTTAGCCGTTCTGACGCTTGCTACTCTGTTTGCTCCACTTTCCATGATATCCTTGTTCTTTTTCTGCCAACAATAACAATGACTTTAACGAGCCCGCCAAGGAATGTGTTTTGCAATTTCCACTTGGGTGAATTCAGTTATGAAATGTTTCCAGTTCATCTCGGAGCACTGCAAATTACAGTCATGCTGTTCTTGCTCCCAGTGTCAGAGAACAGCAGACGGAGTAGTTGTGTTGAAAGTATCTTCTGCATTTCATTCCTCCTAGAGGGTGAGTGAGGGCAATTCTCAGTGTAGAAAGAAGCTATGTGTTGTTAAGATAGGAAGACCCCAGTGTATGTGGCTTTCTCTGTTGCCAGTACTGAGGGATTTCATGTGTGTACAACAATCATATAGGCAGTTAAGGACATTTAAATGCATTCCTGCTCTTTTACACCAGGCTCACCTGAGGCTGGGGCCATAGCTGAGGCTATTTGTGTACAGCACTCTAAGCTTGCCTGGTGTTTAGAGCCTCTGATCCCATAATGAGTTCTGTGAAGGGCAACAGCCTGAGGTGCAGCACCCATTAAAATTAATGGGGCCTAGCTTGAGATGCACCCTGCAAGGAACTCATTGCAGGAGCAGAATGAGCGAGAATAAACTTAGTGATACAGGAGTCGCCTGCCTGCCATGTTCTTTCATAGTATACATGAGTGCTGAATGGGGCTGCTCGCTTTCTCTTAATCAGCTCTACCATCTTGATACTATTTATAAGGTATGGTGGGAATAAAATGTTTCAAAGGATGCTGATTAAGCCTCACTGTGGCCAAACAATACACTTAGTGTGTGTGACATTGAGTCATACGCTTTGTGAGTACATTATACAATGCAGTCTGCAAAGGCATGTCACAGTCGCACTCTTCAAAGGTGGTGTTCCATATACAGTCTACTACATTAACTGCAAAACGTTAATGTGAACCCCCACACTTGAGCCATTACAAACTAAGCTGCCATTGAATGGATGCAGATTACGCACGGACTCATAGGGCTGTGATCAGGGGCTCCAGCCAATTTGCGCCCCCTCCCCCCTCCGCAGGAGCACTGGACCCTTGATAGAAGTGGGGAGGAGGCAACGATGCTGGAACTGTAGCCCTGCTCTTTGCGCCTCCTGTCTCTCCTCCCTGCCCCCCAGGGCCCCACACCCCACCAGGCAGGAAGCTGGAACCAGGCTGTGGTAAAAGCTGCTGTTAAGAGCCTGGGGCACTGTGGGGAGCCACAGACCCTCCACCCTAGTTGGGGGGGCTGGGATGCCTGAGATCAACCCCTGGGACATTTTCCCCTCCCGCCCTCGGGGCATGCTGCTGAGGGCTGGTGGAGGGTCCGTGCCTAGGTGTAGTTGGGGTGGGGTGGGGGTGGCGTTGCTCTTTCTCAAGCGGCTCCAGGGCAGCTCTGGGGTCCTGGGAGGGGCAGTAGGGCCGGGCTCTATAGTGACTGTGTCAACAACCCCCCCGCCATGTCTGCACCTGGCCCCGGCCCCTTTGCCTGGGAAAGGCCCCAGGGCTCATGCAGCACCACTCGGGGTGGGTAGCGCAGGTGCTGGGCAGTTGTGGGCAGGGGGGAGCTGGGGCACTGTCCAGCAGGGCCTGCAACACAGGGAGTTTTGCTATGGGCCAGCTAAGGGCATATCCCACATGGCTGTTCTCAGGCAGAGAGGTAACTGAAGGGCAGGGGCTCCCCTCTTAAGCCAGCCCATCCCCACAACACCAGCAGCTCATGTGCCACTCCAGGCAGCGGAAGACAGCGACTGAGCCAGGGGAAATGGCTACAGCAAGCACATGGGTTTGTGTACAGACCTGCCCCTTCCCCCATGCAGTCCCCCTCCAACCACCAAACATATGGTGAAACTACACCTGGGGGGCAGGCAGAAGAGGAGACGAGGGGCAGGGCCCCACGGTAAGAAGAGTTGGGGCAGCCCACATGTTCTTTGTGCCCAGGTAGGGTAACCAGATGTCCCTATTTTCTAAGGACAGTCCCGCTTTTTGGGTCTTTTTCTTATCTAGGCTCCTATTATCCCCGACTCCCTGTCCCGATTTTTCACATTTGCTGTCTGGTCAACCTATGCCCAGGGCCCCGGTAAATCTCAATCTGCCTCTGTGTATGTTACTGAAAGGAGTACAGGGAATAGTCTTTCGGGGGGGGCAGGGGCAGGTTTGTATAATTTTTGGTGGTGCCTAGAATGTGGTCACATCCCCTCCCACTTTGTAGCTGATACATTTTTTAATAATGTAAAAATGGACAGGAAACAATAAGTGTTTAACAAGTTCCCTATATTGCACAATGTGGGGGAATGTGGGGAGATGAGGGCCTTGGCTGGGGATGAGGGCTCTGGGGTGGGGCTGGGGTTTAGGGTGCAGGAGGGTACTCAAGGCTAGGGCAGAGCCTGGGGTGAGGGCTATAGGGTGGGGCAAGGGATGAGGGGTACAGCACAAAGCTCAGGGCTAGGGCAGATGGTTGGGATGGGGAGGTAAGGGCTCTGGCTAGAGTGTGGGCTGGGGCCAGGGATGAGTTGTTTAGGGTATGAGAGGGGGCAGAGGGCTAGGGCAGCGGGTGGGGCCAGGTATGAAGGGTTTAGGCAGATGGTTGGGATATAGGCTCTGCCTGGGGCTGTGGGTTCTGAGGTGGGGCCAGGGATGAGGAGGTTTGGGGTAGAGGCAGGCTGCCCTTGTACTGCATTTAGAGAGGACTCCCCGCAGCCATCTCATCCCTGGCAGCACACGCACCCTGCATCACTGTCACTGTACAGGGTGCTAGGCCCCTATCAGCTCCAGGGGGTTACACTGCCCTGGAGCAAGAAACCCTCATTCAAAACCAAGAGCGACAAGAGTTTCAGAGGGAGAAAACGACAAACTTTTCCCCACCCTCAACTCTAGAGAGGGGCAGGGTGTGGGTGTGTGATATGTCACATTGCACTCCAGAAGCCCTGAACAGAGCTACCCACATGCAGAAGGTGCAAGGAGATGTCTTGGTGGCAATAGGGACGCAGGCAGCTACACGGACCTAGGGAGACAGCAGGGAAAGCAGCTGGCTCAGTATGGGAGCAGAGGGAAGCAGTAAAGTTGTTTGCAGCAAGGAGACAGGAAAATAGCTCCAGTTTCTCCCCCAAAAGTGGAGATGGGGGCTGGGGTGGAAAGAGTGCCCTGGCTACAGCCACAACGAAGGGAAACTAGCTTACACTATGAATTCAATATAAGCCAAGTGCCACAGAGACTTTAACCTGGGCTGGAGAAGCAACTTTAAAGTTTTTCCATCAAAAAATTCTCATGCCTGTATTTATCGATATACAAGTGAAAGGGAAGAGAATCAGTTTTTTTAATTTAAAAAAAGCAACTAGGAAGAGCACTGAGCATATTACTGTACAAATCTTCCCTACAGGAACTTTGTCCTGGATGAGGAGAAAAATGAAGACCCCCACTTCTAGGTATACTCCTCCAGGGTTATACTTGCTTCCTACAATACAGGTAGCACGTCCCTGCAGCCATGGAGATGTTGCGAGGGGTTTAACCAGGAAACAGTATTAATGCCCCTCTTCAGGAAGTTATTACAATAGCAAAGTGGTAGGGAAAGGCGATGACTTCTGCTTCCTCATTACAATACCCAAAGGGTGCTAAGTAAAGCCCAAAGGCTATTATCCCAAAGGCAAGGATGCAAGTGTCTCCTTATGAAATGAGTGCTACATTTTCAGCGCACAGCATTGTTTTCTTTACATTTGTGGATCTCTGAGTACTAGAATTGGGATGGAGACAGGAAAGGCTTAATTCAGGTCAGCAGTTTAAGGAGACTGCCCTGCCCACAACCGGCAGGCAGGGTAGACTGAGGGCAGCTTCAGTCACAGGCACATGTGAGCAGGGTCAGTACAAGCAAGTAGCAAATGGAAGGGGGAGAGGAACGGGGGCAGTACATAACACTGCATGCCACTCCACGCATCCCCCACTGCACTTAAAATTTAGATCAGTCTAGCTCCTTACCCCTGTGGTAGTTACAACTAAGTCAACAGAAGAATTCCTCTGTCAACTCAACTACCATCACATGAAGAGGTGGATTAACTTCAGTGACAGAGAAACCCCTTCCATTGCTTTAGGATGCATCTCCAGCACAGCAGGCAGTGCTGGAGCTGTGACAATGTAGCCCCTGTAGGATAGACATGGCTTCAGTTATTTCATCTTAGAAAGAAAGGAGTTGTGTGATGCTGGATGATAAAGAAAGTTTGAAAGAAAAAACAACAACTCTACTTTCCATCCACTACTGATCACTGGGTTTTATCCTAGTTAGTTTAATCAGCTGATTCATTATGGTTTTCAGAGCAGATATTTATGCAAGACAAATTACCACCTTAAAATAAAACCATTTACATACACAGTTTGCATTAATATACAAGTTATTTCATTAGCAGCTATAATAACTTCACACATAGTACATGGCTTTACTTTCTACAGTGTTAGGCACACTGGAAAGGTTTTATCAATGGGATAATAGGTATATTAGCATACCAAATAAATACACTGGCCCACACACCCTCAGCTGGTGTATTTTTATAATTATGCTAATTCACACCAGCTGAAGATTCAACCCTAACTGAAGAATGAAAGGACAAGGTAACAAGATTTTGCAATCTCTTATACCTGCAAGATATTAAAAACCTTATCCACTTTTAAATGTTATTATTTCACTAATATTGAAATTTAGCTTCTCTCCAAGAAATACTTGGGTAAAAAAATTATTTTTAATTCTTAAGAGGGTGATCTCACCTATAAAAAAATTTAAGCACAAGATCAATATTTTTTACTTTTGAGAGAAACTTGATAAAATGTGAAGATGGTTTATATAGGTTTGGCATTTGTAGTGTCTCTTTATTAGGATTCAAAAGTTTGATGCATAAAAGCTGTGGAACTCAAATTTGATTTGCTTGTAGAAAAATAAGCATTTGAAATAAAAAATGATTAAGATTATAGGCTTAATGCATTAGCAATGCATTACCCTCACTTAGGCTGATATTCAGGACCACACTTAAGCCCCAAGCACATGCTTAAGTACAGTCCTGAATTGGGACCAGATTCTCAGATCCAGCAAAGCACTTAAATATGTGCTGAAAGTTCAGCACGCAAGTAGTTTCATTTGCTTCAGTGGATCGAGTCACGTATTGAAATAAGCACATGCTTACGTGCTTTGTTTGCTTGAAGAATTGTCAGTCGATTTCAAAATTACTTACATACAACATCTGTTATAACAGGGAACAGGATCTTTCAAATCAAAACATTAAAGTCTGAAGAAATAATCCCTCATTTAAATAATAAAACTAGCCAGATTCCATAACATATGATCAATTATAAACTGATTAAATACTATTTTTTTAAAAAAAGGATTTTTAACTTATGAGGCAGGTAAACAATTATGAAAAAAATTCCTTCACAAAAGCTTCATTTATAAAAATTCTGCTCAGAAAGTTTTAAGCAACACTTACAGAAACATTTATCACAGTTGTCAGAACTTTTATAATAGAGGGTGTGTTAGTCTCTATTGTAACCACTCCTCTTATTTTCCAAGACATAACTCAGGACAGGACAAAATTGCTACAGGCTACATGAGAGAGAGAGACAGAGACACACAGAGACAGAGAAGGGAGACTGGGTGTATCTTCCCCTCTAGGAGAAATTAAAAGTTTAGGGCCTCTTACAAATGTACAAAAATAAGTATGAGTAAATAAATTCAGATACTTTGTCATTAGATTTCAAACTAACTTCTATTTTTAAAGTATTTTGGGATGCATGTTGAAGGAGAAAATGAGTTATTTTATTTAGGAAGAGTAACTTTGCCATATGGGACATAAAACCCATCTAACATTTAAAAATAAATATTTCCATACCACCTTTAAACTCTGCCTGCTGGGCACAGGAAAGTGGCAACTGGACAGAGTTTGGAAGTCTCCATGTGTTGATAAATACAAGCACCTTAATTCTGTTTAATGTACATGGACTCTGGTTATAACGTTGGTGGTGCGTTAGCAGGGTAGGCTGATTTTTGCAAAGAAAGGTACATTTCTGAATTGGGAATTATCAGGGCTCTCACACTATAGGGATGAGCATAGGAAAAACTCAGAAAACAACCAAACAGTCAGTTAATAAAAGTAACAGTACGGAGCCACAGCTGCTCAGTGGAGTAGAACTATTGTTTTAGAGCAATGAGGTTTCCTCCACTGAACTCTTGTTTAAAGACAGACATTAAACGTAAGGCTCTCACTCTGGGTACAAAGTTAACTTGTTCCTATGGCTTCTCTGCTCATCATTTCTGGTATATAAAAGTTTACTTTCCTGATTGTCAAGTTACTCTTTGGTTATCAGAGGAACATGATGAACACATTGCGTGTATCCTTGAGAGCTAGCAGGTGCCCTTCACTGTACACCCTGTAGGTCGCTAGATGCTCAAGAAGCAACTGCTTAGGAGGAAAGGTGATGTTCAAATTAAGTGGCAGCACAATGCAGTTATCCACTCCAAGCCTGGCTCTATGTTGGAGAGAAGGCCAAACGGGAAACCACACTCCGTACAGAGGCACAAGTCAGAGACATGCCTGAGCTGAGATTTTGGGCAGAGAGAAGAGAAGGAAGATTCCACCACCTGTTATGTATTGATGAAGGCAGAGCTGGGTAATAAAATATGATAGGAAAGAAAGTCATGGAATTTTGTCACATAGGTTGAAGACTTCAGTCATACCATATCACAGATACACAAGGATCTGTCTGGTTTTTGGCTTCAGAATGGTACAGCATAAGGAAAATCCTCCATTTGATTTGGCATCTACGTACAATAAAAAAAATACTGCACACAACACTTCATTAATGCAATGACCTCTACTATAGCCAGGACTTTAGAAAGAAAAAAAGTCATCACAAATCACTGAACAGAGGCGTAAGTTGGTGGGATATAGCGTTGAACCCACTGCAGACTCTCTGGGGTGCCACTTTTGGTGTGAAGACAGTGAGTCCCTGCAATTGTACAGTATTTAGTACCTCCTTGGGTTGCAGGAGCAGAGACCTGTCCTTTGTTCTCCCAGTTTGCTTTTCAATCTGATCCTGTTTGACTACTCCAGCACAAAGCCAATCCGTTCGCTTGCCCCCAGGTGTCAAAATAATCCCCTCGGGATTTTCACAGTCTCTTTCAGCAGCCCTAGTTTCCGAAGAGCCTCTTTCCTGTCTTCTTCCGTTGCGCCTCGGCCAGAAAACTGTACTGTTATCCCCTGGGGTCGAAATCCCGAAGGTCTAGGCAGTGAACCTGACCTCTTTCTCATATCCAGATTTAAGTCAGGCTGCCCATGGTCATAAAAGCTTTTGGCAACATACTGTTGAGCAACCTTGTCACTGGTCAGAGCTGTGTCTGGTTTGACCTTCACGGTCTTGCCCATAGGAAGGAAAGAGCTGGGATCGCATTTTAAGGTTGTGTGGATATTTTGATACCCATTTGGAACAGTCTTTCCCTGTTCTTCTTGCAAGTCCTGTTCCTTCTTTGCATTTGGGGCATGATATTGTTGGACCAGGCTTGGCCTTCCTGTGGCTAGGCCTAGTTTCGTCAGAGCATCATATCGTGTTTGCTCAGAAGTTAGATCTCTTAAGGAGGAGCTTCTGCTGCGAACCAAGAGCTCATTCTTCTGCCACCTGTCTTCTATTTCAGCTGTCCCAAAGGCTGCTCCATTCATGTTGGCCAACACCTGGGCCTTGCGCACCTGCACACTGACTGCTGCCTTAGAGATAGTTTGGTTAAATTCTTTCCCACCTCCATTGGTTATATTGATATTACTTGGAAACCGGTAGGATTTGGGTGCAGGCAGCGGAGGGGGTCTAAGGGCTGGGAAACAGTCTCCATTCTGTACTGGGGCTTTCCTCCTCTCCCAAGGCTTCCCCTCCTTGGGGGAAGTGGGAGAGCATGCCCTGGTCTCATCTTGCTTCTCAGACATTTTCTGAGCAAAGATAAGTGGAGTGGGGATGGCATGGTGAAGCTTGGGGTGCTGCACTGGGCCTGGCGCAAGAACTTTCTCATCGCTCATCAATGGAGGAGCTGAAGGGTGGTTTGGGGGAGCACTGGGAGGTGGAATGTTCTCAGGCAGTTCATTGCCCTCTGGCTTTGGACCATCTGTTCTTCTGGCAACCTCTGAGACTAAAAAAACAAATGGAATTTCATTAGATCCTTGCAGAGCAGAACACAAGGCTTCCTTTCACTAGAATTGGCCTCTCCCCACCACAACTCCCCTGCCCCACAATTTTTCACTTGAGTAAGAAGTTGGAACTTGAGGAGCTCAATGCCTCCTCTTAGACACTATCTGTGATGAGTTTGATACAATCCTTCCTTCTGCTAATCCACTATTCCCATATCTGCTAGATGTATGTGCAGTGTTTCAACAGCCTTCTCCTTTTCCTCTTCGTTGTGTTTTTGTGCCCTTTCTTGGTTACTGTGACCAGAGGGGAAAGAAACGCACGTTTAAAACCCAAGTAGCGCATAAGCTAATGGGCAAGTCCTCCTTTTCTGCAGAGAGTCTGGGGAAATGGGCTGTAGGGATTAGGAGGCCACGCTCCACGGGCACCACCTACCCATGTGGTAGGGTTTGGTCAGTGAAGCCCCATTCCTCTAAGCCCTCATGGTAGCCCACACTACCATCGAGCTGCAAGAGGACAGTCCACAGAAGGGTGGGCTAGAGGTGGATAAAGGAACGGGTGCACGAACAAGTATACTTGTTGCAGTCATGGTCATGCATTTCATTCCTATTGCTCACTGGAACAACTTCATGATACTTTTATTTTGTTAATGCCTTGGTGTTCTGGGGTAGGGGGCAAGAGAGGAATAATAGTCATAATTCAGCACAGATGAACAACTAAATTAAGAAAACTAATAATGTTGCACTACTAAGCCACATGGGTGGTACTCAGATAGACAACTGCTGCGAGCGGTGCAGGGGAGGAGAATACACAACCCTGGAATAGCTCGAGTCACTCTTCCAGGAGGAGGTGCACTACATTCCGAAAGAGGGGACTCCTTGAGGAAAGTAGAGGCCTCTCCCTACAGTTTATTCTCCTGCCCCTCTCTCCCCGGCTGACTCAGCTGCCTTCCAAGAAGGGGGACGGGGCAGGCTGCACCTGGTGACCGAGCAATCTTGGGGGCATGAGACCCTGCATGTCTCACTCTATGCATCCCCTTTGGGGGTACTGGCACACAAACTTCCCCTAAAACAGGGAGGGACATGGTGAAAAATCTGCTTTCTAAAGGTATGCTTCAACATATTCCGAACAAGAGGTATGTCGGTACTGAAAAGACTTAGAACATCTGTATCCTGAGTAACAACAGATTTGCTTCAATGTCCATAAGCTAGAAGCGGTCGCACCTTTACCTGGTGCTACTTCTCTGTTCAGAGTACACTTGTGATCCCTGTTCTCAGGGGCTGATTGCACCAAGTCAATGACATCTTCAGATTCGGAATGGCTGGAAGCATTTTCGTCCATTGACCTTGGGGAGTGGCAGTGGGTACTGCCGTCATGTAGGACCTGTTCTTCCAAGTCATCGTCTAAAGAATCAATGATTTCTTCAAAAAACAGGAGAACATCCTTCTCCTCATGGGTTAGGTATTGGAGACTTTCGTCATCCTACAGTTAGAAAAAAAGAGTCTTAAAAGTGAAGACAACAACAAATGCTAGTGGTCTAGGATTTTGCAAAGACTGGCTAAGTGTGAAAACAGAATACAAATGCAGCACCTGTTTTAAAAAGAAAAAAGCATGATCCTAACATTTATCTTACCAGAAACTTCCAACCCTAATAAAATATGAAATATTAAGGGAGGGGGAAGAGGGGAGAGCCTAAATAGCTACAACACACACCATGAGTACATTTAGGCAGTATGGCTTGATAGAGCATAAGTCCTGACTGGAAAGTTTTTGCTTTTTTTTGGCAGAACTACAAAACTATTAGAAACAAAGGATGAAATAGCTACTGCAGCAATACGCTATTTTAGCGGAGCGTATTAAAAAATAACTCTCACTTGCTCTGGTTGAGAATGGATACTACGGAGTATAGGGTTATGTCTTCACACATGTTCAGTGCTTGAGTGTCCGATGCAAGACAGACTAACGTGCCTGATTTTCAGAAGTACCTGCCCCTTTTTCGTGTCATATTGGGCTTTCGATACAGTGACCAAAACTACTATTTTGGTTACTGTATCAAGTTGGAGGACAAGATGATTGGGGTACAGTGATGTGCAGAGACAGATATCCATGATAAACATCTACAAATTGTTAATACCAAGAATGAAGGGGAATTTGAGGGTGGGGTTTTCTTTAAGAAAAAAAAATAGGGAAATTTACAATAAATATCAGGCAATGTTTCCTGACAGTTGAGGGACCAGCTAGGCAAGTTTTGTCCAGCAGGGAATTATCCTGCATGAGTGGGGAAATAGACTGGATGATCTAAGAAGTCACTTAGTCTTCCCTGATTCACAGCTCTTGACTAACCTGATCCCGATAACACTGCTACGAGCAGCAATGCACGAACCCTTCTCACACTCCTACCTCATGGGAAGCACCGTCTTTTCCACAGGGAGGAGGATAAATAGTGACTAGTAAGGAGTTTCCTTATGAGACAATGGGTGAGCAAAAGACATTTCCCAACGGCTTTGCAGACTATTTATGCAAGCACCTGTTCTAGTAGCAATGAGGTTTGCTTCCTTTTCTAGATTACACTGCTCTCATACAGTGTATAAACGTGAGAATGGCTAGCAGCTGCTGGCTGCAAACAGGGAACCAGGCAAACAGTCAAAATACAAGTTCCATTTCCATCTCTGCTTTTAGCTCGTTGCATGGCTCGACAAGCCAGACACCTGTAGCACTATCAGTGAAAAGCCCTTAAGGAAACACAATTTACACCAAGGCAACGTAACTCCTGCCAAACCAGAGTAAGCTGTGCTGATCAAGCTGTGCTGGGGTGTTTGACAAAAGCATGCACTAGTGCAGAAATACCAAAGACTAAAATCCTGGTGCAGGCAAAGCCTTTGCCTCCGTGCTCCAGTCATTAAAATGGGGACAATGCTGCTGACCTACGTTTGCACAACACTATAGTCTATAGATGAAAAGCACCAGGTAACTGGCAATAAGCCTTAAAGCACTCAGTAGTGCGAGTGGGTCTGCAATTTAAATAACTGCCATGTGGGTGTGAAGGTAAATGCTTTAGGGCTCACAATTAGCTTTATAATCCCAAGCAGCCAATGGAACTCCCCTCCACTGCATTTCAGCTTCAAAGACCACCTTTGGTGTCTTCAGAGCAAATAAACCCCACCTGTAAATGAGCCTGGTCGGTATTGGTTGAGCTACAATCTGTGCAAGTTTTCTAAGAAATACAAGCTAAGTCTTGGGTTGTTTTTGCTAGCACAAGTAGTATGTGATGTTGATGCATTCCCTGACAGCCAGATGTACTGCTGGCAGAGTAAATGTTGCAGAGGGTATGAGCAAAGCACTGCGGTTCTGGCACCCATACACAACATATTAATTGTGTAACCTGAAGTGTACTCCTGGCAGACTGGGTGAATTGATCTATGACAGCAACTGCTGTGTCTCATACTGTCTGGAGTGGCTCACAACTGTGAGTACCTACCTCAAGGTGGACTGTCAAAAAGAGAGCAGGCACCCCAAACTGGTGGTATGTTCTATAATGAGATTTCACCAAGCCAACAACAAACGTGAATTCCTGGATCACTATAACAGTCTTGCCAGGGTGTCACACACAGTCCCCTTAGACTCACCAGTCTATCTTGCCTCCCAGGCAAGCTGGACTTAGTGATATTCACACCATATTCAGGCTGCTCCCAGTCCCAAGAGACCAGTCACTTACCCAGATGAATTGGTACCCTAGATCTTACACCAAAGACAATACCTGTAGCCAAACCTACAATAAGCTATCTAAATAAAACTCATTTATTTTCCCTAGTTAATAAATCTTTATGTTTGCTTGCTTTAACCGGTATAGTGAGTTGCAATCTAAACCATAAGAGTGACAAAGTTGTAGTGATCTGTCAATTCAAAGTCTTTCAGGGCAGACCCAAAAGGTGACCCAGAGGATCTCTGGCTTTAGTTTGAACTATCACAGGGCCAAAGACCCCAAACAGCAAAAAAAGAGGACAATTTTCCTATGTGTCTCTTTGTTTTACTGCCTTCATTCAGCTTTCAAGTCCATAAAGAAGGAGCTTCCTTGCACACAGCATTGCCAAGGTATGACAGGGCCATTAACCAATCCTTTGTACTGCGATGTTCCTTGATGACCCATCTGATTTTGCTATTTCTTCTGGAAGGATGGTGGGGAAAAAATCCAACCTCATACACTTCCCATCTGAGTTCATTAGTTCAGAGCAGACATTTTCAAAGTTATAAAGCAAAACTTACATATTTCCTTACAGCACGGAACACAGACATTATGAATAAGATTGTAGAATGTTTGGAAGTTGCTGCATGAATTAGAGCAGGGGTGGCCAACCTGGGGCTTCAGAAGTTAATGTACAGCTTCTTGTATAGGCACCAACTCTGGGGCTGGAGCTACAGGCACCAACTTTCTAATGTGCCGGGGGGGGGGGGTGCTCACTGCTCAACCTCTGGCTCTACCACTGGCCCTACCCCCACTCCACCCCTTCCAACCCCCTCCCCTGAGGCTACTGTGTCCTTGCTCCTCTCCCCTCCCCTCCCAAGCCTCCTGCATGCCAAGAAATAGCTCATTGGGAGGTGCAGGGTGGGGGTGGGAGTGGGAGGTGCTGATCGGTGGGCGGGATGCTCTGGGAGCAAGAGGAGGAAGCTCATGGGAAGCTGCTGAGGTATTACTGTGGCTCTTTGGCAATGTACATTGGTAAATTCTGGCTCCTTCTCAGGCTCAGGTTGCCCATCCCTGAATTAGAGTCTAAACACTAAATACATTAAGACGAATACCTATTGAACAACCAACACAAGTGAACTGGTCTGGTCTTCAGCTATGAGTTTGTCAGTTCTTAGCTAATGCCTGCTGCCTTTGCAAGAGTTAGCACCAGCATCACACTGTAGTTAAGTGTTTCCATTCTAGCCTCATTTTCAGTTGCCTGTCTAAAGCACTGATTTCTTGGGCTGACATTTTCAGAGGGTGGTTTCTGCCTTATGGCAGGACTGGATTTTAAGCTGTAGCAAAATTTTTCAGCTACAGTTTTAATTTTCTCTCTTTTCAAAAAAGGTCACCTATTTGAAAACAAAATCTCCCCACTACCCCAAGAGAGACCGTGGCCTCCTCTTCCCCCTCAAAAAGCCCCAATCCATTGAGCTGAAATACCTGGGGGAGGGAGATGGGACTGAACAGGGAAATAGCCCTCACTGTGCAATATGTTAATCCTGCAATGCAGGATCGAGGTCTTAGCAGATGATCATTGGTTGGTTTTTCACAGAGGCCAGATCTACACTAAAGTATTAAGACAACTCAACTACACCGCTCACGAGTATGCAAAATCCACCCCCCGAGGGACATGATTAAACTGACCGAATCCCCACTGTGGGCCGAGTTCTCAGTCAGCCTAGCTACCGCCTCTCAGCGAGCGGTACTGAGCACAGTCAGCCAGCGTGAGAAGCCGCTTCGCCCCATCCAGGCCCAGCTACTGGGCCCCAGAGAGCTGGAAGCACAGGACAGAGGGGCCCAGGGCAGGAGGTCACTGGTGAAGGCACTGGGAGCAAGGTCCCCCTGGCTCAGCTGGAGGCAGGAGCATTGCTCCTCCCGCTCCCCCTGCTGTGGTGTCCACGAGGGCATGGGAACTCCAGAGACACACTGATCCTGTGAGCTGGGCTGAGGGCAGCCCAGCAGCACATGCTCCTGGTCCTGTGGCCCCAGCAGGATTGGCTGCCCTGACCCAGGGAGGTGGGGCTGGAAGATTCCTCCCAGAGCCAACAGGTGGGGCAGTCACATGGCCCTCCCTTCGCCTTGTGCTCTCCGCCCCCACCCCAGTACATCAGACATGAGTCTATGTTCACAGCCATTATTTTCTTTCCTCAACCAAAAGTTTCTCTCTGCAAGTCACCCAACTAGTCAGTTTCTCGTGGGAGTGATGAGAAAGCAGCTATAGGAGGAATGATGGCCTTTTGGTTAAGGCACTAAGATGGGGTTCAGAAGACCCCCGAAGTCCAGATTCCAGCCCTGCCACAAGCACATTATGCCTCAATTGTCACCATCTGTATAATGGGGATATTTTCCTGCCAACAGGGGTGTCATGAGAATAAAATTGGTGTTCAAGCTGTCCAGTTCCAACATGATAATATGCCTATGTCAGTACTGAAGGACAACAATCCTCTCAGAGCAGTGACAGCTTGAGTGGTGATTGCTTACATTAGCTGTCTCTATATTTCCATGGTGTAATTTGAGGAATTACAAGCTATCGCTGCTCTAAGAGCCCTGCTGTCTTACAAAATGCTCTTCTGCATTCTTCAAATTATACTGAAAACTTCAGAAAGGGGGAAGAATTTTATTACAGTAGGTGCTCTCATGCCAACCATAACTAAGGTTACAAAACCTGTTTCCACTGGAACCCTATTTTCCACATAGTCCATATGTCAAAACATTCACCTCTTTTTGGGCTTATTTTCCAGGCGCTCTTGCTGCCTGAAAAATAATTTGTTTTTGGAAAGTTTAAATAGAATCCCTGCCACTCCTTGTGATACAGGAAAGCAAAGAGGGCAGAGCAGGGAAAGGGGATTTTCTTGCTCTAAGAAAAAGCTACTGTCAAAGGACAGCTGAAGTTTGAAAACGGAAATATTTAGAGTCTTGAAACTGTTGCCTGGAAGGGAAGAAATTTGGATAATAAGTGAAAAAAGCTGGATACGTTCAGTTGGCATCTAATATATTAGAACTTAATGCACATTTGCCCTGTCTGGCATGAGCAGTGTGTGCGCTACTGGAATATTGTTTTGTAAAGGAAAGTGTGTGTTTCAGTGAGCAAAATTCTCATCTATCTGGTCCAGAAAAGTTATTTTAATATTAAGGACAGGAGAATATATTGCAGCCATGGACCCAGTATTGCATATCCCATGATTTTACTACATCTGAAGTTTTTGCTACATTGCAAGTTTAAGAAAATAAAACTTAGCTCTATAAATGGATTGGAGGCATGT
This sequence comes from Dermatemys mawii, assembly GCA_007922305.1. Taxonomy (NCBI): domain Eukaryota; kingdom Metazoa; phylum Chordata; order Testudines; family Dermatemydidae; genus Dermatemys; species Dermatemys mawii. The sequence goes on along the minus strand of ML677341.1, from coordinate 8,946,871 downwards.
GTAAAATTCTGTGTTTACTGTGCTTGATTTCTGTTCAAAATTTAAGTACATATTAAGTACCAATGTCGAAAGCCATCCCTGCAATCACAGCATTAGATCCAAAAGACTCTCTGGTTGGTCTTTTTTCAGGTCATTAACTAAGGGCTTTGGAGGTCAAAGAAGGCCCACAGTAGCTTTTACTTCTCATTTTTATTGCTTAACATTAACTCTTAATAGAATTCAAGAGGTGCTTCAGGACAAGAATGATTAGCTATTTCCATGTATGATTGTGTGAAAGAGATTCTAATTCTATATATAGGACCACAGCGCATAAACCGGTATTTTATAAAGAACAGAAACACTTGAAAAAAATTCAATGATTCAGGATCACTGGACTGGAAATAGTGTCATTACAACTCCACTTAATCTTATCTAACATACGCCCTACGTTCAGTATGGTGGAGTCAAAGGAGTTATGGGGTATTAATGTGATCAGTCCACTGTAAATTCACATTAATAAGGGAAGAGTTTAGTAGAATCAAGTCTGCAATTCCTGACTAACACCCTTAATGCCGTGCAGCCTCCTGGGTTTAATGGAGAAGTTGGAGGAGCCTGGGTGCAGCTAAGGTTAAGTGGGTACTTGTGCAAAGGGAAGGCCTGAGACTGGCATGTATGGAATTGCTTCACACAGTGTCTGATGTTACAATGCAAGAATAGGAATGGGGAAGAACACAGCTGCTCACTACCCAGTGCCAGAGGCAGCCATCGTTCCTGATGACAGGTGGCTTGTTCTGAGCAAAGAGGCCTCCACCACGTAGATGGCAGTGCCAACAGCTACCACAGGGGGAACAGTGTAAACAGTCCTTGTCCTGCTGCCACTCTATAGCACACTGGTCATTGTTTAGGTAGCACATCTGTCATGGGTGGGAGGTGAACCATGAGCTTGGGGAGGACAGTCCCTGGCTGGCCTGTCCCTCACGCCCCTGCCGGAGCACAGAGGGCCCCGCCCTCCACCAGCCCTGGATGAGCAGGTGGGCAGCACAGCCCCCAGTCCGAGCCCAGAATGGCAGGTGGACAGGCAGGAAGCGTAGCCCCCCACCCCAGGCCTGGAGCGCCGGGAATGCAGGCAGCGGAGCACGGCCCCCAACCCAGGGGGCAGGCAGCACAGGGCCCAGCCCCAGAGCACTGGGTGGATGGGCGGCATGGACCCCAGCCCTGGAGTGCCAGGCGGTCGGGCAGAGCGAGCGTTTGGTCAGAACCTATTTCCAAAAATAGCAGCTAACACGGGCAGAACTGGAGTCGTCTAACCCAACCTAGAGCCAAACAGGACACACTAGGGTCCACTGCCTTTGTTTATGTAGGAAGGCTTCACACAGTGCCCAAGAGCAGGAAGTATTTCTCAGCACAGGAAGGAGCTCCTCTGGGCAGCTCTCACTTGCATTTGAGACACTAGTACAATCTCAGTACCATAATTCAGTGCCAGCACGATTCACCTGAGACATGCTCGAGCATGCGCTGTATGGTTTCAGGAAGTGACACTACTCCACAGATATGCTATTCCCACCTACAAAGGACGTCAGTTACTCAGAGCTGGATTTAGATACAGTACAATCATGGGCAGTGGGTATAATAAGCCAGGGGAGGCTGCCTCCCCTCGTGCTACCACCAGACCCTGGATTGCAGGATTTGGCAGGAGGGAAGTTTTTGCTTTATGCCCCATGCAGGTTCCAGGGTGGCTGGGTAGGCAGTATGGGCTAAACAGCCTCCGAGGTTCATTAGCAATCTCCCTGCACTCCTGAATCCCAAGTAACAAATACTGTGTCCTCAGCCACCTCAGACCCCCCATGGAGCATATCAAAAGCGTCTTTGGGACAAGACATTTTTACCAGGGGCAGGTTGGAGTCTGGGGAGGCATGGCATGGCTGAGGCCAACCTGGGACTCCTCTGGGCAGGATGGGTGGGGGAGGGGACTTGGGCCAGCCCAGGGCTCCGGCCAGCCCAGGGCTCCGGCCAGCCCAGGGCTCCTTTGGCCAAGATGGGGGACACTCAGGGCTCCTCTGGGCAGGAGAGGGAAAGGGGTCTTGAGGCTCTGGCTGGGAGGGGTGGTGGGGGACAAACCTTTGTGTTTGGTCTTAAACTGCTGATGCATGAACATATGGCTTGAAAAAGTCCAGCATCTCATTTTATCCCCAGTGAGATTCAAATACAGAGTCATAAACTGCTCAGCCTGCATTTATCAGCTGTGTCAAAGAGCAGACCATGACCAGGAGCCCTTGCCCCAAGTGAAAGGGAGCTTGCTCTAAATTTAAAGCATGGGATTAGGAATCGAGATTCTTGAGAAGAACGGAGTGTTTTAGTCTACCCACCCTTTTTGAGCCATGCAAGTGATTCCATGCATGGCGAAGGCATACTCAGTGGAGTGAAAGATGAGTGTATTTTAAGACACTGGCAGAAAATCACTTTTCATGTTCACTGATCTGTGTGCAAACTTACTTCTTTGAATAAATATGACTTTTTACAGTTCTGAAATAAATGGACATGGGCTAGCTCACTTTTAAATGAAACTTACATAAATTTGGTATGGGACCCTTAAGTGTCCGTTATTGGTTAGGCAAGATGGACACTGGTACCATTAAAAATTGCTTTTTCTAGTTAACATAAGAGAGTATGCTGTGCTTTAAAGAATGCATTGTATCTAAATGGATTATATCAAAGCATTAACCCACAGACAGCTGCGCCACATTTCCAAGTCTTCCTCTACTTAATATACTAAAGTAACAATAGACTGCTGGCAAGAATTAGTTCTTACACATGGGCCTTGCGTACGTTGAGAAGTTAAGTCTCTCCCCCAGACACTAGCAGTGGTACAGTTTCACTGTTGCAGCACTGGTGTAAACAGTTTGCAGCTGTGTTTAATCTACCACGTCAAAGCTCTGAGCAGCCAGCATATGCTAGAGTTAGTTCAACTGTTTGCACATACTATTGTTTTCCTGTGTTTGTCTGAATTCCACAGAGATCTCTCATCCAAAGGCTGATGGAGTTTAGACACCTTGAGATATGGAAGTGTAACCAGCTGGGGGAGGGGGAAAAAAAAATCTCAGGCGATACTTTCGCTTCTAATCCTCTGAAGCCCTGCAAAGCAAAAGTGACCCTGACTCCCTGTGTTGTATCTGGATAAACAGAAACTCATTAATGCAGACAAAAGATAAGTTCTAAGAAACCTTTAAACTGAGCAATCTGTCTGCCTTGTAGTATCTGAAGATTGCGATGCCAGCTGAAAAACAGCTATGGGTGACTGATAATTGTAGAGATGTTCAGATGTGACGATAAAATGTTTTGATAGTATGTTAATATGGACCATAAGGGAAGTCTAATATGCTATCCGTGCTTTTCTCTCTCTCTCCGCTCCCCAAAAAACTCTACACCTTTGCAAGCACCACATACAAGATCAGTACTATTTAGCCTCGCTTTGTAAATGAGGAAGCAAAGACAAGAAGTTGAAGTGACTGTCTTAAAGGCCACAAAAGGAATTAGCATCGCCTGGGAGGAAGAGGATTGTCTAGGGCAGTGCTGGCCAACCTCGGCCCATCAGGGTAATCCGCTGGCGAGCCGCCAGACAGTTTGTTTACATTTGCACGGCTGCCCGTAGCTCCCAGTGGCCATGGTTCACCATTCCCGGACAAAGGGAGTTGTGGGAAACTTTTCCTTAGTTGCTACCTGCTTTATCTGCTATGTCAAGCATCTATTACCATCTCTCTTTAATATTGATGACATTCAAGAGCTTTGTCACACTACAATTAATCTTTTCTACTGCACGCGGATAAAAAAAGCCACACAACCTACACCGCACGGCCTACAGAAAAGGCACAAATGTTTTCCTGAGCTTGGTCAGCTGAGAGATACATGACACTGGTGGAAGTCCTCTGTCAACAGCCAGCTTGTTAACCCTGCAGAGTTGGGTACAAACCCCCCCCATTTCTTGTTACGGACAGGAAACACCGCAACAGCAGAGGATTCCAACCCTATCACGTAGGTCTATCACATGTGGACGCCCACGTCACTTCTTGACACTGAAGAGTAGATAGGTGACAACTGATGATGTGGTCACCTGTTGAGTTTCATTTCCCAAGCACTGCCAATGATTTTGGGGGCCCAGTCTAAGACCTGCCACTGAGGATGCTCAGGGCTTTCGAGAGGCAGACACTGCCTGTGTCATTGCCTTCTCAGCAGCCATGACTGCACGGCTAGCGTGTGAGACCCCGCCCCTACCCTCCAAGGAGACTAATCACATGGCCCCACCCTTTGTACACAAGGCCCTGCTCCTGCCCCTGCATCTGCTGGGGGGCCAAGTGCCCACCCTGCCTCCCCTCCCCCAGTGCCCACCACACCTCTCCTCCCCCACCCCACCCCCAGCACCAGGTTGTTCCCACCCCCACAGCTGGGGGCGGAACTGAGCTGCTGACTTGGGCACCAGCATAGAGGAAATAGGGTGCAGCATGGACAGGGCTAGTGTTTAGCTTAAGGGAGGCCACAGGGAAGCTAAGCCTATTATACTATCTCCCCCCCCCCCCCAATGAATGACTCACTGACTCAAGCGTGAAAGGGCCCCATCCCTTCCACAGCCCCTCTGGCCACAATGCTTGATTAGTGAACAGTCTGAGTCATTCTAATGGGAGGATGCAAGGCTCATGCCTCTCACACTCAGCAATTACTCATGTGCCATTTTAATGGCCACACACATGCATTTATGTGAAGACAGCTATGTTTATGGTGATGTATTCATTACACACCCAATTACATTAAGTCTGAGTGAGTAGTAGAGCCTTTATGCAGCTAGTGGCAATTAAGTGCCTAATCTAATAGGAAACAGAACACAGGAGATGTCTACCATCAAGCACTAAGTACCTTACTGATGGCTATTCTCAGAGCTGCCCTGCTCTGGGAAGAGAGTAAACATCTCCAATTTCTTATATTCAAAGGACTTGTCCGTGTCTCCAAGGAGTCAATTGTGATTCCAAATCCGTGGTGATAAAATGCATGGCAAATGGAATAGATCAAATCACACTGTAAACTTCCCTATCAACATAGTCATGGATATTCCAGCTTTGTGAATGAAATAAAATAAGGCATTCCACCAAGCTATGGCCTCCGTCATAGGCAGAAAGTCAGACTAAAGGAGCAAAATGGTTACTTTCAGCCTTAAAAATTTATGTAGAACTCTAATCAAAATCAGTAATACAGGTCTCAAGTCAGCTGAGCTTAACATTAAAAAAACAAAACCCAAAACTACACGATGCAAAGAAAGCTAAGGTAGGTTCGGTCACTTTGCTAGATTAAGCACTTACCAAGGTAAAATTTCTGCACCTAGAGTGACTGCTTTGACTCTCCAAGTTCCCACTTCTTTCAAAGCTCTCCAGTCTACACTTCGGTGAGATTTCAGACGCCATTTCTGAAAAGTTCAACATCAAATTTCTAGGCATCCCACCCCAAAGATGGTTCCAAAGCAAGTTTGTCAGGCAGTGTAGAAAGTGATCAATGCCTTATGTGGGGCTGCTCACCATGTTCATCTCTGAAAGTAGAAGAGAATTGTGTTAGTTTAGGTTTGATTTTTAATCTATATAAAGGGCAGTGAGGGTAAACAGTGATGATCGAGGAAGTCTAGAATCAGGAAAAATCTTTCAATCACTTTGCAGGACACCAGGGTATTTCCATCAACCAACTACATCTTAAAGTGCAGTTCTTAGTTAAAAGGTGACTTTAACACACTTGGAATGGAGGGGTTACATGTTCCTCTCAGTGACTTCTGGATCAGATGGGCTCTGTTTATTAGTGCAGACATTACATAACTACCATACAGAACTCTGTCTAGGATCTGACAATGAGGCTGGGTTTTCTATTATTAGCACATTATCATCACACATCACTACTACTGTGAATCAGATTCTGCATGTCCAATTATTAAGCCTTCATTCATCTCTGTGCAACCCATTACCCCCAATGGACTTGATGGGAACAACCTTTTTTTTTTTTTTTTAGTAAGATGCATAGGATGAGTGAAAGCCAGTTCCATCTCTTAGTTTTGCAGGGCTGACTCGTTTGTCACTCATGTGAACAGATCCAGTCTCAATTACATTCAAAGAACTCATCTCTGGAGTAAGCAGGTACCATTTTTATGGTCACATTTCAGAGTGAAACTGCACTTTAAACCTTAAAGCGCCTCTGGCTCCAACTTAATTTCATTCACGGAAATGCAGGAAGATGTGTGTGAGGTTTTTGTTCCAAGGAATAAACAAGTATTTATTGACTCATAAGAGCTTTCAAACTATCGCAGGTTTCAGTTCCGCAGTGCTGCATCTGGCTGATAAGCATTAGAACTATTAACACTTTGAAGGAACCTAACCTGGCCCTCTTCTTGTGTCCACCACTTACTTCCTCTTGCAATTACAACTGTTTTTGTAGCAACACCTACGTAAGTACATGCTCAGAATTACTGTTTCATACATGTATAACCTTGAAAACTATGACCAAAGGCTACAAGGCAGCCATGTTTTAAATACTGCTGCAGCTGCCAGTATTCTCATTTCTGCCTATGCAAGCACCAGAGATGTGCAATGGCACAAGGATGTGAAATTCAAACAAGCATCTTGAAGGAAGAATGCATCCTGTGCCATTACCTGGATTCCTCAGCTCCATCTTCAGAGTAAGCACCAGCGCTAGACTGTTCACATGAAAGTAGCGTTTGGTGAAAGGTAACACTATGGATTAAAAGCCTGGCTCTGCTGAAGTCCATTGGGGAACTCCCATTGACTTCAACTGGGCAAGGATTGAATCCATTGTCTTTAAAGACACTGCTTGAAAGTAAAGGAGGTTGTCAAAGGCACAAATGCCCAACTCTTACCACAACTCCATGAAAACGGCATGCTTGCCTCCCAGTTGTGCCTTTAAACATCTCCCTGTGACTTTCATGTAGGAGTTGTCTTGGGTTGAATGTCCTGAAACACCACATTTCTTAAGTGTCTTTCCATGAGCCCCAGGTTTTTTTGAGATCCGTACCCTAAAACTTCTTGCTGAACTTTTCACACACATACGCTTTTCACAATGGTGCCCCATTTGCGATGAAAGGTCACCAAGTTCATTGTCTGTCTAGGAATGTACATGGCTCACCTCACCACGGCATTTCAGCAAAGATAGCCTCAAAAAGTTTAAACAAGCCTAACCTAGTCAGGAGCAGGAGGGAGAACTATTTGACCCAAGAGTTCTATCCTGCTCCCACTGAAGTCAACTGCAAAACCTCAAGGGGGTCCAGGACTAAGCATTCATTGGACTCGTCTTTGCACCTGAAGAAACACCCAGATCCAGTGCTGATAAGAACTCTGTAACAACAACTCCATGTTATAATTCATCCTGCATTTCATGCTCAGAAAGGCTTAATCTAGCTCCAAGGAATGATTAACTGCTGAGAAGAAGAAATCTTCCCCCTCCTACCCAACAACCGTAGCCATTACTCCTCTCTCTTGTAGGCCTTGGCTACCCTACAGATTTTGCTCATGTGAGAAAAGCTCGTAAGCCTGGTTTATCAGTTAATTTATTCAACTGCTGATGTGGACAGGGCAGAAGAGTAGGGTTTTTGTTTTTTAAAGTGTCTTGGATTTGATCTTTTAGGCTATGTTTAGCAGAATTATGGCCGAGTCACACAAGGAGCCTAACTAGAGAATTCAAAGAGGTTCCTAACAGAGCAGAATATGTAATTCAGACAGAGGTCTTTAGCAAAGAGATAATCCAAAATGGCAACTTATTGATAAATTTGGTGATACACAGCTTTGGCCTAGGCTAGAGGGCAGTGCAGGCAGGTATTGTGGAGGCACTAGACTGGGACTCAGGAGACCTGGGTTCAACACTCAACTTATCCAAATCACACATAGTCTGTGGTAGTGTTATTTAGTCTCTCTGGACCTCATATCCCCATCTGTAAAAGAAGGATAACACTGCCTTTCTCCCCACCTGGCCGTGCGTGTGTCTATTTAGAATTGATGCAAGTCAGGGCAGAAACTGTCTTCTGCTTTGTGTTTGTACAGTGCCTAGCACCAGGGGGCTGATTTCAACTGAGGCCTGCAAACATTATTGTAATACGAGTATTATACTTAAATTCCCTTCTTGGACTTGAATAATGCGGAAGTGTCTGTGTCTTGATACTTTCCCATCACTAGCAAGAGATGGGGGGTTTAGGACTTTAGTCACCTCTATTCTAACCTCCTAATAAGCGTCAAAACAAATACCACCACCCCCTCCACCATGGTATGGTCCAATAGGATTGTCAAGGTAACCAAACAGGCTCAAAATAAAATAAATCCCCAAAGAGATGAAACAGCAGGTTAATAGGAAGCTGCTCTTCTTGACCTTCAAAAATGCATTAAAAATGGAAGCGGTTCACAACAGGATTTATTTCTTGTCTACCCAACACACTCATTATGGACACGTTACAGATGTTTAAATGCAAGGCCCTTGCTAGAATCAATTGTGGTAGACTGTTCCCATCACTCATCAGTGCATATCTGGGCCTCTTCAGGCCAGGCAGCAGGAAAGTACATCTGAAAGCACTGACAATTTTCCTTAGTGCAAATTCCGAGTCCCCAACAACAGTGTTCGAATTTTCACCTTAGGGTTATTTGAAAGCTGCACAATTCTTACATTTAACAGCGACTAACCATGCTCAGAAAATGGATGGGGATTTCATCAGTAATATTTTGTAACTGACACTGATAATTTGAGTCTGAGTTCAGTTTTAATCTTCCCAAAATGCACAGACTCGGCAGAGAGATTATAGAAAATTGCTGTTTAGAGTAAGGAGTGGTCTTTCATTCCAGGAAGCCAAATTTTTAGAGCTTGTGGACTCAGATTATTCCTCTACTTTGTTTCAAGTTTAGCAACCAGAAGATACAGAATTTTTACACTAGTGGAGCTAAGTGATGTACTTGGTAGCAAGCCACAAAAGCAATTTCGTTTGAGAGCTTAATAGGCAAGATTGATCCTTCCAAAATGGAAAGCATCCAAATGTAGAGAGCATCATTCCACTTACATGACCAGCACGATATATGGAAGGAAATATGGTCATGATTCGCAGAGTTATTAAAATTTTAAAAAACAGAACGTTTCTGAACTGTCCCCTTCCCTGTACTATAATCATAATCTTTTGGAAATAAAGAAAGCAGCTGTAGGATCTTTGCACCAAAATTAAATTTCCCACCAAGATAATATTTTAGATCCCTGCAGAGTTCTAAGCCCAAATTCTCTTCCTATTCTTTAAGGAAAAGAGCATCATATACAAATCATTTTAAGAGTACAATTGGAATACACCAACACTCCCCCGCCCCCACAATGTATTTCCAGTAAAACTATTTTGGTGAAGAACGACAGTGAAGTCCCAGACCTGCATGTGTGCACGCACACCATTTAGCTCAATATAACTTCTTCTATATGTACATGAATACATGTGTGCAAGGTGATCTGCAGTCACCCTGAAGGAGTGATCTGCAGTCCAGTGAAATTAATGAAAAGACTCCTGTTTCCTTCAGTGGGCTCTGGATCAGCCCTTAGGGTAGGCTGGGTTGAAGGCTACAAAAACAAATGTGCTCTCAAAAGTCTAGACAAGGTTTGGCCAAGCAGCATGACAAAACCAAACCATTTTATAACCTGGTTCAATCACAGCCATGTGTAAATCAGAAGAGTGCATGTTTCCTTTGATGATGTGGATTGAGTGACCAGACAGCAAGCATCAAAAAATCGGGACAGGCAGTGTGTGTGTGGGGAGGGGGGGTGATAGGAGCCTATATAGAAAAAGGCCCCAAAAAACAGGACTGTCCCTACAAAATTGGGACATCTGGTTACCCTAGATGTGGATGGGTCTATGCACAGGGATGGAAGATGCATACCGACTGTGGTTGTCTTCCTTAGCTCCTTTGGTGTCTGCACAAGAGATTAAATCCCTGAACTTTAGAAGAACATACTTTCCTACTCTGGTAATAAAATGAAGAAGGCGACAGAAGCAGCCTGGATAAAGGTAAAGAGAAAACAGCAATGGCATGTGGACAGAACAAAAGTTAGAACATGTCTATATTGGAGACATGTACAAATAAGAAATTGTTAATTTAGGCCTTCTGTACATTAGGAAAAAGGTGTAACGCCCACTGAAGTGCTGAAACAATTTTTATAATGGGGGTGCTGAGAGCCACTACACCAAACTGTAAACCCTGGACATGATGGAATCCAGTTCAAGACTAGGGGTGCAGCAACACCCCTAGTTCCAGCACCTACGCTAACACTGTATAATAATTGACATGTTTTAATCCTAGCAGAAAAAGGGCAAAATCTAGAATCACCTCAATTTAGCTGCCCCCTCTTCCCTAGGGTTCACCATGACCAGCAAAACCAATGGAAAACTAAAACGTGCCCTACCTATGGTAGGATTTCAAACCCGTTAGGTGTGTTTTTTAAACCTGGTAGGATATGTCTACACTAAGAAAAAGCTAACTGAGTTCAAGTAACATGTTTTATAAAACTTGGCACCAAGTGGAGACAGGGATAAGTTGTATTTAAACACGGGTTACCTCAACCCGTTTTTAAAAGCATGTTTTAAAAGCATGACTACGGGCACGCTATGGGCAAAATAGCGTTTAACTTCATGCTAGTTAAAAGTGTGTTAATGCCAAAATCTAAGGGCTTGTCTATGTGAACAATTAGACTGTGACAAGCTGGGATGTGGGTCTCTCTTGCACTAGTTTGCTGCTTAAGTTAGAGCACTTTGATCTAGTCCTCTTTGAAATGGAACTAACTATTAATGCTTTTCAGCAGGGTACACGTGGACAGACTCTAGCCAGGGCTAGGGCGAGGTAGATTCACACCCCAGTTTGCCACAATCTCATTGTTAGGGCTTGTCTACACAAACACAACATTTTTTATCTGCACTGGGAAAGCATGCTTAACCTAATTTTGGTCAGCTCCATAGACAGGGTTAAATCAGATTATGACCAAGAAACGCTCTAATCTACATACTATGGTGAATGCTGCTTCCTAAATACCCAAAGACAGACAGAAGTGGCACCGCACAGCTTTTTATTAAAAATACTTTTATCATGGCATGATCCCACCCACATAAACCAGGTGAATAGCGTATCTGGCCAAAAAACTGTTTTAACTGTTCTAAAAACACAGCTGTTAGGCTATAAGCTTAGGGCTGGCATACGAGAAAACTAATACCAGTCTACCTGTGTCAGTCAGGGGTATGGAGAGAAAAAAAACCCCCAAAACCCACTCCCTAATCACACAGCTACGCTGACAAACTCCTCAGCACAGATGCAGCTGTGCAGACAAAAGTGTTTCTGTTGGCATAGCTAACGTTTGGAGACATTTAAGAATAGTAGCCGTGTCAGTCTGTATCCGTAAAGAAAACGAGGAATATTTGTAGCACCTTAGAGACTAACCAGTTTATTTCAGCACAAGCTTTAGTGGGCTCTAGCCCACTTCATCAGATGCATAAAATGGAACAAACAGAAGTAAGAGGCATTTATACACACAGAAAGTAAAAAAGAGTTGTGAATTACCATACCAATCCTAAGAGGCTGGGGAATTGGAGCTCATGCACCAGTAGAAACTCTTAGTACATGTTACATCTACATTAGGTGACTGTGCTGGTATAGGCTCTGTGGCATAGACATAGCTTTAGACTGCAAGATCTCCCAGGGCAGAAGCCATGACTTTGTTGGCCAAGGTTGGAAAGACACTACATATGCCGATGGAAGGAGTTCTCCCTCCCGTCAGTGTAGATAATCCACTTACCTGAGAGGTGCTATGAAGGAAGAATTCTTCTACTGACCTGGCAGTGTCTGCACTGAGGATTAGATCAGCTTACAAGACACTGCCCAGACACATGGATTTTTCAAGTCCCTGAGCAACGTAGTTGTGTCAACCTAACTTTTTAGTGTAGGCCAGGCCTTTCACTTCACTCGACAGCGTTTCTGACTGCCTTTAGCATGATAACTTTGAACACTGCATCCAATCCATTTAAATAAATAAATAAATAAATAAATCACAGGGAATATTCTAGGCATCAATGACCAGAACTCTACTGATTTCTTCCCCTCAAAAAATTAAATAAAACAAGGGAAAATGGGAGACAGAGCCCTTGTCTTCCAATTAGCAGTCACAACTTCAAGCATCCCTGCAATTGTCTATAGATCAAACAACCGGTTGATGACATCCATTAATGTCTTCCAGCACAATACCCTTACCTCATCTACACTCATTCTCCCAAAAGAGTTTAACATGTTGACCTCTTGAACGGCTTCTCTCCAGACAGAGAAATATGATGGGGGTGGCAAAGGAAGAACGGATGGAACTGGAAGAGGGTATCACACAGCACCTGGTGTGGAGGAAAGTGGAGAAAGGGAGACAGGGAGTTCCTAGCATGGAGGGCAAGGAGGTAAGCAGGAATGGGGTGCACAGAGAACCTCTGGCAGAGGGAGACTGAGGGACCTGGGTGCAGGGTGGTCCCGCACAGTCTCTGGTAGGAGGAGTTTTGGGGAGTCCCAGAAATACAGGGTAATGGGAGGGTGGCACACAGGAAGCTTGCTGGGGGTGTGGAGGGAGAGATGCAAGGACCCTTTGGCATGTGCAGTGAGTTGGGCATACAGAAGCAACAAATTTAAGATTAGCAACCGTGTTAGTCTGTATCCGTAAATAAGACGAGGAAGACAAAGTCTTCCTCATCTTAAAAGCAACAAAGCGTGTGACCTCTTCCTACAAGAGCCTAGAATAATGGGGCTCTTCTGATCCTGACTGGGAACTGCGGGTGTTACCGCAAGGTACATAAGCAGCACTAGCAACCCCAAGCATTCCAATATTAAGAACCAGGCTCCCCAAATTAATGACATTAAAAAAATATAATAGGGGTTCTTTGTATTAAGATTTTGGTTTCTGAGTCATTAAGATGCATTCAGGTCACATTTTCAAACTTTTCTCTGCAGTCGAGTGCTGGAAACTTCTTATTTTTGTAAATGAAGCAGAGATTCTCACATAATCCCATTAATCCCCATGGCGGGCTTCAGAAACATCAAACATCATGAGATCTGTGATAAAATAAAATCACAGGAGTTCACAACACTACCATAATTAATCCTGTGCCTATAAGGCACTAAAACAGCCAGGTGAGTGAAGCAGCAGTTTGGCAAAGCACTTAATGTATGTGCTTAAATGCAATTGACTTCACGGGGATATCAAGCGTGTGTTCTAGCGCTTTGCTGAAATCACAGCCTAAATGAAATGGAGAAAGCAGCTTCTTAAAAAAAAAAGGAACTATTAATTTGTGACTGCCTCTAACATACCTCTCTCCAAACAATAGTTAACTTCAGCATGTGCAATACTTTGTCGTGTTGCTTTGTTTAATATTGATGGTTAATGTTACATCTTTGACCAAATTAATCTCTCAGGGTATGGTTACACTTACAAGATTATAGCGCTATAGGTTATAGCGGTCCCCTTATACAGTAATATGTATAGCGCTATTGTATGTCCACACTCAGATGCTCCTGCGGTATAGCATGGCCACATTTGGGGCACTTAATGCGGCATTAAGAGCAGCGCATTAGGGCAGGTATCCCAGCATTCAGCTGGGTGCAACGTGCTTTTTAAACGAGGGGGGTGAGGGGGGACGCGTTGTGTGTATGCGGAGGGAGAGAGACAGTGGTTTTTCCGTTTTTCTGAAAGCCTGTCAGTGAGCCTCCGTTCACAGAGGGCTTTGTTTTCACACAGGCTCCCTCCTTAAACATTTGCATTGCTTATCTCCCGAGTTAAGAAAGAAACTCTAAAGAGGTACTTCCGCATTCCTCCAGCCGAGTTCAAAACAAAGGGAAGAGACGTCAATTGCCTTAAATGGCTCTAGGCATCTCCAGAGATCACTTGTAGCGCAGTGGGTGTCCACATTCTTGCTGTAGCGCTACAGCAGCTGCGCTACAGCCCTTATTCCCCATGAGGAGGTGGATTTATAATAGCGCTATAACTCAGCAGTTATAGCGCTATTAGTGCCTTGCCAGTGTGGACGGGGAGTAGGTTATAGCGCTCGTGGGGGCTTTATAGCGCTATAAAGTGCCAGTGTAACCATGGCCTCAGTCTCAGGATGCTGGCTCGATGTGGTCTTCATTTCGTCTTCATTTCTTAACCGGTCTTTCTGGATTTTCAAGAGCAGGCTATTTTTTTTTTTCTGGGTGGTGAAAGCACACACTTTGGAAAATATTTACCAAACAATAGGAGATTGTTAAACTGTTTAGTTCTAAGGCAAGGTAACAAAACCATCCCCAAGATAAGAAACCATTACTGCATTCCCTGCGATTACTGTTTTGGAAATATTGCCCCAAGACCCTCAGTTCAGAATGCGGTAAAATCCTGATTACAGGCTTAATCCTCACTTCAGCAGGAGTTAAGGGTGTTCAGCCCTTTTACATTAGGCCCAGGTTCAAGAGAATCAATAAGAACAATGCTGAGAAGTGAGATGATTTGAGTCTTTGCCTTACCACTTGTGAATAACTGCAGCTGTAACTTACAGAATCAATACATTTTAGCCACATCATGCCATAGGAAAACAACTTTCATAAAACAAAACAATTGCAAAAGGCCTAGATGCAACATACCAGGTTAAACCACCAGAGAAAGATCTCTAAATAGTGCTGTTGGCTCCCGTGTGTTTGCAGAAATAAAATCCCTCCCCACCCCACCTAAAAATAAAACCTCAGCCAGTGACAGGTAGTTACTTTTCTTTAGATTAACTTCTTACAGGAGGATAAGGATACGTCTCTCACTGCCCACTTATGGTTGAGATTTGATGGCCTGTGACTACTTAAGGAAGAACTAAATACAACACCAATGGCTGTCTAGACCTATTTTATATTAGGTATTAAATACGCCATAGGACTGAAGTCTCCCAAGATTTTAAACATTGTTATGCAAATTGCCAGGAGGGGAACTTTAGAGGACTTTAAAAGTTAATTAGTTTGCATTTCTCCTCTTGATAAGTTGGTGCTTAAAAGAGTCACTTATGCTTTGGAAATGCATAGAATACAGACAATTCAAGGTACAGGTTTTTCTTTAATTAACTAACTTCCGTCTTGTCACAAATGTAACATCCTGGGGATTCAGGGTCCTATAACTGTGATACCACTGCTATACAGATCATAGGTTTCTACCCTACTTAGAAAGGCACAAGAATTTTTGTCCACAATACCCATGAAGCCCACTACAACATCGCTATGTCACAGTATAGCAACGGAGTTTGTGATCTCTTGTGAATGTAGCAACTTAGCATGGAGGGTGTAGGAAGAGATGTGCAGCACAAAGAAGTCAGAATGCTTTGCCTCAGAAAGAGCTACGGTAAATGGCAGGAGACATGCAAAGGATCATCTGCCCGAGGCAACAGGCTGTGTTAAGGATTTGTTCAGTTTTGTGGTCTTTTCTGCCATAAGGATCAACAGTGATTATTAAGGAGATGTCACAGAGATCACAGAAGTTACAGATTCCATGACTTAGAGACCTCAGTGACATTTTCTGCTTCATCCCCAGGGTGATAGGGCAGGAGCTCTCTGCCACTACAAGGTGTCAGGGGAACCCCACAGCTCCCAAGCTCCGAGCCCCCAGAAGAGGCAGGGGGACCCCAGAGCCCCAAGCCCCCCCAAGGACAGGGGTGCTGGCTCCCCTCCTTCTATGCAGCAAGGCTCAGGCTTTCAACTACCCTTTCCCCTTCTTGGTTTCAATTATCCCCTATCAGTCCCTCTCCACACCATTATTTTTACTAAAAAGTCACAAACCGGTTACAGGCCTCAGTGATTTTTTGTTTATTGACCGTGACCTGTTCATGACTTTTACTAAAAATAGCCACTGACAAAAATCTTAACCTTAGTGATTATCTAAGCAAAACACAACCTACCTGGGAGGGGACGACTGAAGCCCGTGGGGAAACAAGAATTCCAAATTGTCAAATATAACAACAGAATAGTTTTGGTCAAATGTCATGTGGCAGCCGGTTTCTTCAGGCTTCCTTCTACTGACAGTTATTCACTTGCTCTTGTCATTATAGGGATGTTGTCAGCTTGAAACAGTCCATTTAAAAAAAGGTTTCAGACAACTAGACCCACCCAGTTTGCCACACTGCCTGTATTCCTGGTTAACATTTTTTCTCCACAGCACCCACACAAGCAGGAAGAAAAAACACTGACTACACATGGAGAACAGTGGAACTGACTCTTCAGAGATACAAAGAAAGAATCTCCCCCCTCACACACAAATCTGGTTACTTGTAACGCTAGTCAGTACAGCACCTCAACCCTAATTTAAAAAACTGTTGTTCGTGTACGCTTAGTTGTGAAGAATACAAATTAGACACTTGCGTCTTTTATCTGAAAATATCAATTCTGTCTATTACTGAACAGTGATCTGAACCTAGGGCTTGGTTACACTGGCACTTTATAGCGCTATAAAGCCCCCACGAGCGCTATAATCTCCTCCCTGTCCACACCGGCAAGGCACGTAGAGCGCTATAACCGCGGAGTTATAGCGCTCCTGGTAATCCACCTCCGCATGGGGAATAAGGGCTGTAGCGCAGCTGCTGTAGCGCTACAGCAAGAATGTGGACACCCACTGCGCTACAAGTGATCTCTGGAGATGCCTAGAGCCATTTAAGGCAATTGACGTCTCTCCCCTTTCTTTTGAACTCGGCTGGAGGAATGCAGAAGTACCTCTTTAGAGTTTCTCTCTTAACTCGGCAGATAAGCAATGCAAATGTTTAAGGAGGGAGCCTGTGTGAAAACAAAGCCTTCTGTGAATGGAGGCTCGCTGACAGGCTTTCAGAAGAATGGAAAAATCACTGGCTTTCTCCCTCTTCATACACACAACACGTCCCCCCTCACCCCCCTCGTTTAAAAAGCACGTTGCACCCAGCTGAATGCTGGGATACCTGCCCTAATGTGCTGCTCTTACTGCTGCATTAAGTGCCCCAAACGTGGCCATGCTATACCGCTAGTGCGTCTGAGTGTGGACATACAATAGCGCTATACATATTACTGTATAAGGGGACCGCTATAACCAATAGCGCTATAATCTTGTAAGTGTAACCATGCCCCTAGTATTGGTTTCAGATTCATGTGTGTGCAATAAATAAGACATTTTCACAAGTGTTTGACTACTAATGTAGTTCCATTTTACATCACAATAAGAGTTGTGAAGGGACTGGTCTATACAAAAATTGCTGCATCTATACAGTAGCACCCACCTGCAGTGCTGCATTAGCCAGGGATCTTAACAAGAGTGTTAAAATAATACCTTTTATTAGCCTAAGCCAGAAAATACACAAGCTTTTAAGACCAAGGTTTATTTTTTCCTAAACTGGTTTGGGGGGAAAAAATAAATAAATCTTTCCTCTAGTTCCCCTTCCTTGCACAAAAAAAGCTGCTCTGCGTTTTTGGTACCTAACTGCTATTGCTTTGTAACTGATGGGGAAACCCCACCCCCAAAGATAAAAGTGAAGTCATTTCACCTCTCTGCCTCAGTTTCCCTTTTCAGCTGCCTCACCTATTTAGGCTGTAAGTTGTTAGTACACGTACAGCACCTAGCACAATGTGGCCCGATCTCAGTTCTGGCCTCTGGGTGCAATACAAATGATAAATAATGTAAAGAGAATTGCATGTTTGCAATGGACTTTTTAAATATTTGTTAGAAGCCAGCAGTTGTGATTTCTACAACATAAACCCAACCACTGGTAAATGGCTTTTCAGCTTGCTGATATAAAGATACTTCCCCCACCCCCCAAACCATCCTGACTCCCACTAAAGTCAAGGGATATTTGGCACATTAGGGCCTGATTCTGCTCCGATTAAAGTCAATCAATGTCTTAAAAAAATAAATAAATGTGTGTGTGGGGGGAAACAGGGAGATTAGGCCAGCCTCTCCCCCACACCCACTGGATTAGATTATAATCCTACCCATCCAAAAATTCATTTCACTGGTATGTAGTGTAATTTAACCATCTTTTTTAAACTCTGCCATGCATTGCTTCTGGCAGTACATCAGGGCTTGTCTACACTTACAGTGTGCTGCTGAACAGCTTAGTGAAGACACAACCTGTGCTGATGAGAGAGCTTCTCTCTTCAGCATGGGGACTCCACCTCCCCAAAAGGCAGTAGCCAAGTCCCAGAACCACAGGAGAAGCCCTTCCGTCAACACAGCACTGTCTACACAGGAGTTAAGTTAGTATAACTGCATCGCTTAGGGAGGTGGGTTTTCCATACCCGTGAGCGACATAATTATACCACAGAAGTTTGCCCGGTAGACCAGGGCTCAGTTAAGTCTCTCTCACATCTGGACAAAGAAAGAAAAATTGTTCTAAAGCTGTGTTAAGACCACTGGGATGAATACGTGAATATACTTCGCTTTCCTGCATCATTTTCCTCTTTCACGCAAGCACCTACCTCACTTGTATCTTCGCCTTGTTGCCTCAGGCTTGCTCATCCCTCCACCCCCATGGCTAACGCTATCGCACTGAATCACATAGAACTGTTTTGAGCAAGCTCAGAAGCCAGGGTGTTTAAAACCCAACAGCTACTTCTTATAGCAGGGATAGGCAACCTATGGCACACATGCCAAAGGCGGCGCACAAACTGATTTTCAGTGGCACTTTCACTGCCCGGGTCCTGATCACCGGTCCGGGGGTGTCTCTACATTTTAATTTACTTTTAAATGAAGCTTCTTAAACATTTAAAAAATGTTATTTACTTTACATACAACAATAGTTTAGTTCTACCTTATAGACTCATAGAAAGAGACCTTCTAAAAACGTTCAGGTACAACTGGCACGGGAAACGTTCATTACAGTGAATAAATGAAGACTTGGCACCCCACTTCTGAACGACCACCCACCCGTCTTACAGCCTTGTCTCTGCTAACACCGGCAGTGATACTGCCCCTCCTGTGCGGGAAAGTGTTCAGTGGGGTGGGGGGACGGGCATACAAGCTGTTCCAGTGCTTCCCTGCTCTCTCAAAGGCTGTGTCTCAGGATCTGGATACAAAAGGCGATATAAGCCTTATGCAAGCGGAATACAGAGCGCACGAGCTGCTCTTCCTGCCTAGGGTAGCTGCACCTCAAGAGCTACACGTCTTAATCCCCCCCCGCACCCCATCAGGGATAAACAAACCAACAGCATCAGAAACGGAGACTCCTGCTAGACAGGAGGGGGAAAAAAAACCGAACTGTTTGCAAGGGGTCTCCAGGCGCTGGAGAGCCCCGGTCCCAGAGACGGTGCTTAGGGGGTCAATCTTACAAGGAGCCAGACTCCGTTCGCTGGAGGAGGCGCATTGATCGCTCCCTGCCCGGCGCGTCAGTCGGGGTCGGATACAAAGAAGCCGCTTGGTGGTGCCCCCGCCTCCCCGCCGGCTCAGCGACACCTTAACGCCCAGACAAGGGAGCGGGGGAGGAAAAGCAGATCCAGGGCAGGGGAAGAAGAGGGAGGTTTCCAGCTGAGATCCGAGGGGTGCCGAGGCAGGGAGGCCGAGCGATCCACGGGGACCTGTATCCGCACAGCCCCGCGGGAGCCCAGCGAGCGGAGCCGCTCGCTAGCCCGTCTTGCTAGCTACCGACAGCGTCGAGCACCCACCTGGGACCTGCCAGCGCCGGTCCCCCCTCAGCCGCTCCGTCCCTCCCCGCAGCCCGGCCACGCTCCTGCCCCGGCCAGCGCCCGCACTCACCCGGCCGGCCCAGCCTGGCGTGGGCAGGGGCGGAGGCAGCCCGTGGGAACAGGTGCAGACGCCCCGCGCTGGCTGGAGAGCCTGCCCGGCTGCTGTGACTCCCGCTCGGGCAGGGACGCCCGCACCCAGCCACTGAACACATGCGCACTGCGCCCGCCTCCCGCCCAGCAGGCGTTTAAAGGGACAGTTCTCTGCCCGGCCCGGCTCTGGGGTGGAGCCCTTCTCCCTTCCCCCGCCTATCCCAGTGCCCACCCCTTTCCCAAGCGCGCTGGGCAGCGGCGCTCCCCCTTTGCAGACGCCTTTCCCCCCCTTGGAGGCATCTGATTTGTCCTGTTTACCCCCAGGTTTCACCTGACTTACAAACGACAGTCCCCGCCCTATTACTGATCAATCGCTGACTTTCTCATTTTAACCCTAGCATTATAATAGAGTATAAATATTGTACGTCCATTTCAGTGTATGGTATACAGAGCAGGATAAACAACTCGTTGTCTGTATGAAATTTTAGCTTGTACTGACTTCGCTAGTGGGGCTTTTTGTGGCCTGCTCTAAAAATAGGCCAACCACTAGATGAGTTGATGCACCCCCCTGGAAGACCTCTGAGTCCCCCCAGGGGTCCGCGGACTCCTGGTTGAGAACCACTGAGGTGAAGAATAGGGTGGGTATTGCACCAATGCTCAGTCTGCAATCCAGTAACACCCTGGCAAGCAGAAAGCGCGGATGAGTGGCTTGTGGTGTAATGTTTCTTTAAACACAAGCGCTCTGTTGCACAGCTGGTTTAGTGTCTGATACTGACCTGGCAGGGATTTGTAAACCTGTTAAAACACCCCAAACAAATACAGCAATTGGGCTGGGGAAGAAGGGCTGTGCGCAATAGCTCCCCCTGCATCAGAGTTTGCCAGCTCACATGGCTCATTTTGGGCTTCTTGGTTGAAGTTTTTAAAGCAATGATCATATGCAGGTCAAAACCGCTGCGTGGCACCTTCCAACTCAGGGACTCAAAGCACTTTACAAATCCAGGGCACAACCCAGCAAACACTTAAAGCATGAGGATAACTTTACTCTGTGGGACAGCCCCATTGATGTAAAAAATGCATGAACCCTTACAACAACTCTGTGACCAAGGGAGATAAGTATCTTTATTATATAGATGGGGAAATGTGAGCCCAGAGATGCCAAGGCCCAGATCCTCAAAGGTAGTTAGGTCCCTAGCTCCCTAGGTCTAGAGATGACACTCTAGCTAAAAAGCCAGCACAACCAAAATCATGAATCAGGTCTCAAAAAGTCATGAAATTGGGTATAAACTCTTGATAATGTTAAAACAATTAATACATTTGGGGTTCTTTTTATTCTCCTGGTTTTTAAACCTATAGAGATCATTCCTTCAAGGTTTTGTCTGCAATCAGGAGGGCTAGAAACTTCTCTTTTTTTCAATGAGAGCTGAGAGTCTCACATGACTCCAGGAGCTAGGGCCTTAAGGACACCAACTAGCAAGAGACTCATGGTAAAATCACAAGAGGTGGCAACACGGCCATAGCCTACCCTAGAGGTCCTGCTGCTTTTCTACCTCTTGCGGAACTGCCCTGGTGGAAAATTTTAAGGAAAAAAACACCACTGCAATGTCAGAGCTAGGAAAACTAGTGTCAAAGCTGGGAGTCTTGACATTTTTTCAAGATTTTTCTCTTCTAGGGCTTATGCCTGAATGCGGAAAAGAAATCTGTTCTGTCTCCCACACTTTATCTCCATTGTGTGTTTTATTAAACAGTGCCTCCATCTCAATGAGAAATACAATTATCTCTTTGAAGATAATGCTACTGAGACACAGCTGAGAGGTTTTTTCCAGTTCTAAATGCTGGTGTTTGCTCCATCTTGCCTTTTAGAAATGGTTTGCTGCAGTTCTTAACTTAGCCCTGATTTCTAATACAGAAAGTGAAGTTGTTATTATTTAGGACGTATTATTTTAGCACTTAGAGATTAGAGCTAGAACTTGATTAAATTTTTAGGTTGAAACTTTTTTCTGCCAAAAAATGCAGATTTGGGTCAATCAGAACATGTGAATTTGTGTTAGAATTTGCAAATTTGAGTCCATTGGAGGTGGGAGGGGAAGTGGAGTGGTGGTGGAAAGAACAAAAAAATCTAAACTTTTAAAAAATATATTTTCAAAACAAAATGTTTTTTTTAATTGAAAACAACTTTTCAGTTCAAATTTTACCTCATTTTTTTTTAAAAAAGGTTAAAATAACTCAGTCAAAGTGAAATGTTTTTGATTGACCCAAACTCATTTTTATTCAATTTGTTAAGTTTGCAGAAATTTTTTGCTTGGGTCGACCCAAAACATATTTTCCCCAGTTTGGTCAGTGAAGAATTATTCACACAGCTCTAACCGGAACTCTCTTGTGCTAGGTGCTGCACATATATATAGTAAGTTTGTGCGATCTCAGTAAGAGTTTATAATCATAGAATCGTAGAATATTAGGGTTGGAAGGCACCTCAGGTCGTCATCTAGTCCAACCCCCTGCTCAAAGCAGGACCAACCCCCACCTAAATCATCCCAACCAGGGCTTTGTCAAGCCTGACCTTAAAAACCTCTAAGGAAGGAGATTCCACCACCTCCTTAGGTAACCCATTCCAGTGCTTCACCAACTTCCTAGTGAAAAAGTTTTTTGTAATATCCAACCTAAACCTCCCCCACTGCAATTTGAGACCATTACTCCTTGTTCTGTCATAGAACTCTTAGGGTATGTCTAAACTACTCGCTGGATCGGTGGGTTGTGATCAATCCATCAGGGGTCGATTTATCGTATCTAGTCTAGACGCGATAAATCAATTCCCAAATGCTCTTCCCTCGACTCCTGCACTCCACTGCCACTAGAGGCGCAGGCAGAGTCAATGGGGGAGCTTCAGCTGTCGACTCACCGCCTTGAAGACGCCGCAGTAAGTGGATCTAAGTACGTCGACTTCAGCTACGCTATTCTCGTAGCTGAAGCAGCGTATCTTAGATCCATCACCCTCTCCCTCCCGCCCACAGTGTAGATCAGGGCTAACAAACTTCAGTGGGACTTTGGGTGTAGATGCTGGAACTGGGGCAGCGGGGGTGCTGTAGCACCAATCCCTGGCTCATAGTGCTTTCCATTATATACAGGGTTTACAAGTTGGTTAAATGGCTCTCAGCAACCCTACTATAAATATTGTTCCAGCACCTCTGACTCTGGGTGGATGCAGGGATCTGCTCACATGGAGCAGTTTGCAGGATTGGGGCCTTAACTGTGATTTATCCACGCCCAGTTTGTGTTTGTGCATGCATATTAGTGCTCCACTTCCTGTCACCATGTATGCAAGCAGTATAACAAGCATTTCGAAAATAGCACTAGCACTTTTGTTCAAATACCACAGTGATGAGTGTGAGATAAGATCATAAACTGGGTCTATGAACAGAAACAGGATCTATTATAAATCCTCATATATAGGGGTTGCCAGCCTTCCAGGATTGTCCTGGCATCTCCAGGAATTAAAGATTTATCTTTAATTAAAGATTATGTCATGTGATGAAACCTCCAGGAACATATCCAACCAAAACTGGCAGCCCACCCATATAAAATTAATAATCCAATTATCGCTGAACTATTTATTTATACCACATTTAGGGTGACCAGAGAGCAAGTATGAAAAATTGGGACAGAGTGTGAGGGGTAATAGGCATTTATATAAGAAAAATCCCCAAATATCGGGACTGTCCTTATAAAATCAGGACATCTGGTTACCCTAACCACATTTGTGGTCATGCCCGACATCACAAGAATGCCTTTATTTTCCAGACCACACTGTAGAGATTTCAAACCATTATCTAAACTGGACTTTATACTGTGCTTATGGAAATTAGTTCTCTCCACCCATACCTGTGACACAATTTTTCTCTGTAGTGCTTCACAAAGAAGCAGAAAAAGACTTGGGGAAAATGGGCTAATCTCACATCAAATAAATGGGATACCTAAAACATATGACTGGGTGGGGTGTTATGCAATTTATATTACCAGTGTTTGGAGAGTCATGTGAGCTTTGGCCACTCCTAAGTAAAATAATCACCCACATTTTTAGCTATAAAAACGACTATAGTACCCAACCCCATTGTGTGTTTAGAATTTATATAGTAGCAGGAGCAGTTTTAGTGGGAAGAGTAAGCAAGGCTTTGGGATTCTGGACTCCCATACTCTATTTCTAGCTCTGGCTGCCAACAAATTACTGATGTACATGGTCATAGGCCAGTGTCAATCCCACATGCCAATTATTAAACAATTATGATTAAATGTGAAATCATTATTCCATGATTTAAATTATTAACTACTAATGAATTATTCATTGTTACAGGACAGAGGTGCCTCCGTCTCTCGCTATGTAAAATGGGAATGATGCCCACCTCACAGGGTGCTTTTTAGGCCCTGATTCAGGAAAGCACTTACAATTTAATCTGTGCTTAAATGCTTGCCTGAATCAGGGCCATAATACAGTATTTGTAAACTGTGTTGAGATCCACTGATGAAAGACATTAGAAAACTGTAAGGTATGATTCCTGTTGCTTACCAGTAAGTAAATATTCACTGCACACTTCATGCAGCAGACACAGGATCTTATTCCCAGCTTTCTCCTTTCAGTGGGTGATCACAGTGAGGGAAACCAGCTGCTTTCCAGACCTTTGTCAGTCCCGTAGGTGTATACAGAGTCTTTGTATTGAATCATTTATACCATGCACTTGATCGTGTTGATGCCTTATACAACAAAACCTAGGAGGGCATACAGAAAAACTGGTTCTATCTATGTGTTCTCTCTCCCCCCGCCATAGGTCATCTGGATGGATGTTTTCAAATTATTTTTACTTAATCTTTCACTTTTTTCCTCTTTCCTCATTTTTCTACATCAGCTGTTAGCTTTATTGATGTAGCCAAGGGGCCCACGGTGTTCTGGGTAAGCGCTGGCATGGGGACGGGTCCTACGTTCCAGCCTATCACCTGTTCATTATGCAGTAGAGAGTTCCCTCACACAGTGTGCCACTAACTTGTTACACCTGTTTGGAAAGAAATGTGAAGCATGCACCTCCTTCCTGTGCCCCGGCTTACTGATAAGCATGGGATATTGACATTTCTGGTCATTGCTCAAGAAGCCATTACAGGATTTCAGGTGTGTTTGTGCTCGCTTGATTTCTGTCCAATAAGAAGCATGACAACAACAAAACATACCTGATGATAGTGTCAGAACAATCAGATGATCCACTCGGAGCCCAATCCCGCATCTCCTATATGAGTTTTGTCTGTACCAGGAATGCAGGGTTGGGCTTATATCTGTGAGCCCACATATCTGACAGACCAAAACTCCACCTCCATTCCATGCGGTGTTGTTAGTCTGCTTGTACTGTTACAAATGCTTGAGTCTGCCAATACAAGCAGTGAATTGGGAAATTTAGGGTGAAAGAGAACCTAATTTGTGCTCCAACATTCCATCCCACGCTATTTAAAACTTCCTGAACTACAAGCTTTCATTTTTGTGTCTTTTTCTCCATATTTGGTCTGGTCTGGTTGGGTCAGTGGTATTGAGCAATTGGAAAGAACTAATAAAAAGAAGGATAGTTATTATTTATTATTACTCACTTTTATTGTGGTAACATCTAGGAAGCCTGATCAAAGACGTGAGCCTCATTGTACTAGTTGCTATACAGAAAAATAACAAAGACCATCCCTACAATCTACATGTCAGGCAGGCTGCAACAGATGGGAAAAGCAGACAGACAGGGCAGATGCTGTGAGAGGATGAGATAATTATAACATGGACAGATTTAGCAGGAGTAGAGCCCAAGTTACATTTTATTACTATGACTATTGACTTATTGTTAAGATTACTGTGACTATTACTATGATTTATCATTTACATGACAGGAGTACTTAGAAACCCCAGATAACACTGAGGCCCCATTGTGCTTAACAATGTACTGACACAGTGTATTAAGACAGTCACTTTTGCTGCTGTGTATAATCATGAGGTGTAATACACAAGAAGTATGGTGGAGCTGCTCAACATTTCATGACTATGTAACTGCACAGGTGAACTGAGTAAACAATCTCTGATTACAACAGCCCATGGAAGTGCAAAGAGATACTTGTGGAGGGGAGAAGCCAAAAAAATATTCATCTATTAATTATTGCGAGAGGAAGGATGGTCTTGTACCTAAGGCAATGGACTGATGCTCAGAAGACCTGGATTCAGTGTCCAACTCTGCCACAGACTGCTTGGGTGACCTTGGGCCAGTCACTTAGGGCCAGTTACTTAAAGGTATTTCGGTGCCTGAGTCCAACTGATTTCAATGGGAGTTAGGTGCCTGAATGCCTTTGAGGATCTGAATTTAGCCTCTCTGTGCATCAGTTCTCCAGCTGTGAAATGGGCATAATGCTTCCCTTTCCCCATGGTTTGTCTAGTTAGATTGTAATCTCTTTGGAAAGGGTATGGTGCTAACTTACTGTACAGCATCTAGCACAATGGGACTGGGGTTGGTGCCTCAAGGCGCTAAATATCATTCAGATACAGAGTTAGCTGTTCCCTGGCTTTTGCCATCCCATAGCTATGTTTCTGAGGCTTGTAGTATCATTTTCTCTCTCTGTCTTTCTCATTATTATTAGTTAGCTCCTAGGAACCCAAGTCATGGGCCAGGACCCCCTAGTGCCAGGTGCGGTGCAAACACAGAACAAAAAGAAAGTCCCTGCCCATAAGTGCTGGAACTAGGGGAGCTCGGGGTGCTGCCACCCCCCCCCCCCCCGCTTGAAGTTGTTTCCATCATATACAGTGTTTACAGTTTGGTTCAATGGGTCTCAGCACCTCTCCTATACAAATTGTTCCAGCACCCCTGTCCCTGCCCCAGGAAGTTCACAATCTGATGATCGACCTCAGCACTTTTTAAATGTGTTTGGCTCTCCTCCCTAAGATAATTTCACAGATAAGTCACTGTATTCAAGTAAGTGTTAATCATATTAGTCCCACAGGGGAAGGAACGAAAGAACAATACATGGCCTATGATGTTTTCTTTTAGATGAAGTAAAATAAATATACCCATAAATAAACTTGTCTCTTTTTATTTCTAGGCTCCTGGTTTAACTCTTGCTCTTATCAACAGGGACTGAAAGTCATTGCCATCTGATGGCTGTTTGGTGGCCTGTGTGAAACAGATTTGGGAGACTCAATCCTGATCCCAATGGACAGGAATCTCTGTCACAAAAATCACAACTGGCAGCGATTTGCATTCTCAGTGGCAATCTCGGAAGACTTGGATGGGCTGTGGAGACTGATGTGCATGTAGGTGGAATTCTTTAGGTGCTGCTTGAAGAAAGCTTGCATGGTTGCTACCCATGCCATTCTATAGCAGTTCTGTGGCAAATCCAGACTTGTCAAAATGACACCCAGGGTCCATTTCAACTCCCACTCAGTGGCGGCATCAGCTTTTTTGCCGCCCTAGGTGGTGAAGCCAAAAAAAATTCCCTGCCGCCGAGGACAGAACAGTAGTGGAAGAGCACAGGAGGAGTTGCCGCCAAAATGCCACTGAGAAGGGGAGGAGCTGCCTCCGAAATGCCACCCCACAAATTGTGCCGCCCTAGGCGACTGCCTAGGTCACCTAGTGCTTGCGCCAGCCCTGGCACTGAAAATCAACTGGAAGAACCCTATTGATTTTAGTGGAAGTTGGATCAGGCCCTAAAGTCATAAGCCTAAAGAAATTAGTGTGAAATCCTGCCCCCACTGAAATCAGTGGGTGATTTGCCTTTCCCGTCGGTGGGGGCAGGATATCACTTTCCATCTTATTTTTATGAATCCACACACACTCACAACTTCTGGGTTTTTTGCTTTGTTTATTAACAAAACAGAAGAAAATACCATGGCAGCAATACTTTATTGCCAGCGGCCAGGACTATTAGAAGATAATCCCGGCCTACGAATCTATAGCACTGTGCTTGCATTGCCTCTCTCCTAATCCTCTAGCCTACAATTACAGATTGAACCATAGAAACAACAGTCTTTGTTGTGCCTTATTGCTTAATTGTTTAATGAGGTATTCACATTGCCTAACTTGGTGCACTGTAATTTTATAGCTGCTGTGGCAATAAATCCAGAGCTGCCTTTTATGCAGAAGGGTTTACTTGTTTTCATGCTAAAATAAGACACTATTAAAATAAACATCCACTTCCATTAGTAAATAAATCTAGGCATATCTCCATTCCATTAAGGTAGGGAAAAATAGCTTGCAACCTCTACCCCTTTTGATTGTCTTTTATTTTTAATGCTGTAAAAAGATGGCCTGAACTTCAGTGCTTAACATTTTGGCAACGGAGTCTTTGCTAAAGATTCAGCTCCTTTACCCCTCCAGTGGAGGTAAGCGAACAAGCATTAGCCCTTCTCTGAGATGCCCAAGAGGTGCTCCAGCAAACCTAGACTACACGCCTCAAATTTCTTATGGCCAAAAAAGAAAAACAAATAAATAAGCAGGATAAAAAACCAAATGACTCATTATACATCAGAGAGAAGCTAAAAAGCTCAGTTTATTTAAAAATCCATTGATCTTTAGAGAGCCCTTTGCAGGAGGCAAAGAGTGAAAAGTATTCAACATAATGCAATCACTGTAATGAGAATTCTGGATCTGGACCTACCTGTGTGCCCCTCTGTGTTACAAGGCCATGAACAAAATACAATTCTTGTTTATTAGACATGGATGAACAAAATATATACATAATAAATTGCTGAAAGATAATGCTCTAGACTTGTCAATAAGTCCATTCTTTGGAGAACCTAGTTTGCAAATACAATTGGGCAACAAAATAACGAAAGACCAGGGCAGGAATGCATTATTGCCAACCTCCAGCATTCAAAAATCAATGGTCAGGCCCCCAAAAGTCACGATTGGCTTAAAAAATCATGCAAATGAAAAACAAAAACCAACCAATTAGGTTTGGAGTTTTCTATTGCCATCTGGGTTTTGCACATTTATGGGTCACATTTTCCAGCATTTTTCCATAACCATGAGTGATCGGAACTTATTTTTGGGGCTGGGAGAAAGGAAGCTGAGATTCTGGTGATATATGCACATGACACCAGCAGCAAAAGCTTAAAGAAAAACATCAAGTATCACAAGCCTTGCAATACAATCATGAGAGCAGGCGGGGTAAGGGAAGAGATTTTGAAGAGTGTTTTGAGTTTTAACACATGCAGGGTAAAAGTCTGCTATGCTGATAACCTAGGATTATACTCCATAAGTAATAGAAGTAATAATAAGAATAGGATTTAGCACTTACATAGCGCTTTTCATTGGTACTTCTCAAAGCCCTTTACAAAGGAGGTCAGTATCATTAGCTCCATTTTACAGATTGAGAAACTGAGGCTCAGAGAGACGATGTGATTTGCTCTCCTAGCAGCTTTAGGGGAAGAATCTCCCTGGTCCCATTCTAATGCATTCTCCACTAGGCAATATTGCCGCCCTAAGTAGTCCTATTGAGTTAATAGAGTCCATACGAAAGTATTACACACCATGAATAAGGGTATTAGACTCTGGCCCATCACAAAAGTCCTTAGGCAGCTGCTTCACTGGTGCCATATTTTTAAAGGAAGCTGGTAATGGGGGAAGTGAGCAGTGGATGGTTCAAGGATTGCTCTCCATTCAGATTCTGCCAGATCCATTGCTGTATACTCAGGCAATCCTGACGGCACAGGTGACGAGGAAAGGGCTTTGCAAGCGTATGTGCAGCCTCAACAGACAAACAATACAGTGTATGTCAACAATAAAACGTCGTAGCCTGTGTTTGTACCTGCCAGGAAGAGTATATGGTGAGCACTTTATTACTTCCAGTAACTTGTTATTCTTTTTTAAAAGAAACCACAATGTGCACACCCTTCTTGTAATGTTGCTTACTGTCCTGCTTCTGGTAGCGGTAACATTGTCAACATCATTTAACGAGCTGTTCCAGGCTTTTGCTGGATCTCGCAGGATTTCTGTCACTGTAAATATGTAGGGTCACTGAGAATGTAACTCATGCTGTGAAGACTTTCACCTCTATCCAGGAAGGCCCAGATCCTTACAAGTTTTCTGGCGCCTTACTTCTTTTGAAAGCAATGGGGCCTAAATACCTTTGAGGATCTGGGCTGAAAGGTCAGCTTCACCTACATGTGCAAGACCTGAGCTCAGTGTAAGGGGCTGAGCAGAGCAAAACTGGCTGCACACCACCTTTGCACCGTCCCTGTGCTGGTCGATTCATACCTGTGCAAAGTTTAGAACAACTTCAGGGGATTGCTTAACTCATGCCTAATTACCAACAGCCCTTATGAGCTGTTCTGGTAGCTGGGGCATAAGAAACCTCCAGCCATGCTGCTTTTACCCGCAAGGATGCCCCTAGCAGGCCACCCACACTGGAGGTTTCTGCAGAGGATGGCACAGAGCCTGCTATCCACCCAGCAGGAAGCTGCCAAGCCTCTGCCATGAAAGAAGCCCAGAGGGTCTGGGTGGTTCATTATCTTCTGGATATCTGTGGATTTCTATCGCATATGAAATACCACTCCACTGAGACTTTGAGAATGATGTGGAATTATTGCTCCATGCCTTTGTTTTTCAAACTGTTGACTTACAGGAGTTCCCAATTAAACTACGTCCAGAATGGAGCCACTCCTACCCAGCAAAGCTCTCTGTGTCCTTACTAGGGCTGCTTGAAAGTGTTCAGTCCAAACAAAAACAGAGTTTCAACTGTGAATTATAACTGGGACTCATTTAAGAACACTTTAGTTGGTGTGAGGGGGTGTCACCTGGAACTGGGGTGCCACTGAGCCCTCTGACCCACCAGCATGGGCTCACCCTGTGCCGCTATGACCACTTGCAAAGTCCTCCAAGATTGCACTTTCAGCAGCATTCACACAGGTAGGCGCACACCTCGCTTCCCAGCCTAGAACCCCAAAGCAATACCATGCTGCCCTGGTCAAATCTGGCCAGTATATGGGTTTAATACCCAGTCTGCCATGCTCTCGAGAGGAAGAGGACCATGCACATTTGTGGTAACCAAGCTGAGGTTTTTCCCCAGACACCTTAGTCAAACAAACACTGGTTTGGATTAAAACATAAAATAAGTTTATTAACTACAAAAGTGTAGATTTAAAGTGCTTATAAGTGACAGCAAACAGATGAAAACAGATTACCTGAGTAAATAAACAAAACCGCAAACTGAGTGTAACACACTAGATAGGTAGGCTATGCATTAGCAAATTCTCACCCTGAGTGATAAATACACTGGCAGATTCTTAAGGCACAAGCTGGCTTGGCTTTGCAGCTTGGGCTGCCTTGGTTTTTATACACAGATTAGAAATCCCTCTAGCCTGGGACCACCATTTCCCCCCTTTTCAGTCTTTATTCCTCAGGTGTTTCCAGGTGTGTTGTTGTAGGGAGAGGTCCCATCATGATGTCATTTCCCCTCTTTTATATCTTCTTCCCACTTGGTGGAAAGCTCTTTTGCTGTGAACTGGGTCAAACAGTTCACACTGTGTAGTGCTATCCCTGAGAGGTTTCTATTGTACACAGTTCTGGGGTAATCCTTATGCTTGTGTGCATGTACTCAAAAAACCATTAACACTGTTTGGCTTTTTTACTGTTGTACCTAAAAGGCTGCTTGTGGGTGTTTTCAACCACAAATCATGTTTCAGTAACACATACATAGACAAACTTCACAACTTCACATATGATGATAGAACCTACAATCCAATGAGATATTAATGTCTAGCAGATCAAGACTTTTAGAACAACACCTCACAAGGCATACTTTGTACAAAACATATCATAATTACATGACAGTGGTGAATATTGGGGTGCCAAGGTGTTCCACTAGGTACCCAAAAAAGCCACAATCCCATAATTGAGACAAAAGCTGATTAACCCCCCAACCCAGTTTAGAGGGAAAGTGAAGGCAACTATATGGACAAAAGGGGAAGTTGATAGTAATGAATATAAATCAGGAGTTAGGAACTGTAGAAACTTGATAAGGGAATCAAAGGGACACAAAGAGAAATCTATGGCCAGTGGAGTAAGGACAATAAGAAGGAGTTTTTGAAAATCTGTTAGGGAAAACAAAAGAACCCTGATAATGATATTGGTCCATTATTAAATGGAAATGTTAGAAGTAGCAAAAATAATGCAGAAAAGATAGCAGTGGTCAGTAGATGTTGATGGTTTTTGTTGTACTCTTCACTGTCAGTCTCAATCACATCTGATCTGGGTACTGGATTCTTTTTCTTTACAACAGCTGAAGTTCTCCATCCAGTTTGATACAACAAACATGGTCATCAAATTCTAGACCTGGCAATTCTCTGAGTGATGTCTGTTGTAAAACTGTTTATAGGCTTTTTTTTTTTTTTTTTCCTTCCTTTTTTGCCTTTTTATCCAGTATGGCTACTATCTTCATGTCTGGCCATTTTGGAGATAGATTTGTTTCCAAAGCTGGAACAATAGTTCTGAGTTGTCTTCCCATCAGGAACTGTGCTGGACTGTATACAGTAGCTGTTATCAGCGTGGATCCATAACTCAGAAGAACAAGGAATGGATCATCTTGCTGTAGGATTTTTCTTGGCTGTCTGTACAGCTCTCTCGGCTTCTCTATTCATTTGCGGGTAATGTGGGCTACTAGTAATATGATCAATATCCTATTCCATTTGCAACGACTTAAATTCTGTTTCAGGGAACTGTAGTCCATTATCTGTCACTAGTTCTGGAATACTGAAATGAGGGAAAAATGCACTTCAATTTCTTGATAATACTGCAACAGGTATGTCTTTAAAATATTTTATTTATATAATTAGAAAAATAGTTCACAGCCACCAGGTAATGATATCTCCTTAATTTGCATAGTCTGTGGCTAGTCTCTTCCAAGGTCTGTCTGGTAGAGATGTTGTTCTGTGTGATTCTGCATTGTCTCTTAAGGTTATTTTTATAGGATCTCTTTTCAAAAGTCCAATATCATCAAATCCTCCATAGAATTCTTACACCTTTCTCACTAAGCCCATCACAGTTGCCATGCTGCAGCAGAGCAGGTTCTTTTTGTCTTTGATCACATGCACTCTGAATGCAAAGCTTTTGTCTTTGTAAGTTATTTCTGTGGTGAACTGGGCCATGCAGTTTAGAACACCACCAGGGCTAGTCAGAGCTGTGTCAGGTGACTTCAGCTGTGGGAGAGATGGATGGTGATTGTAAGTCTCTTCTGACATGGCTGTGATGTCTGCTCTTGAGTCAATTTTTAAAGTCAAATGTCTTTCCATGAATGTTCAGTTTCACTCTCCAGGCAGGCTCAGTGTTATCACATGTGAAGATCCCAGAAAGAATGGCTCTTGATTATAATATTAGTCAACTCCTTGACTGCCTTGATACAGCAAACAGCTGGGAAATGCCCATATTTTGTGCATTTATTATACCACGAACCTCTGGCTGGACATGCACCATCTCTTGGGCTATTAATTTTTCCATGTCTTATGCATTTAGTCTGAAAGGCTTTGGTATGTGCCAGGAATTTCTTTATAGCCTCAGGACTTTTATGGTCATGACTTTTAGCACTTGTGTGTCTGTTTACAGCTTCTAAACTAGATTCAGGTTTTCAAGTTTGGCAAATTGCTCTAGGTTCTGCTGTTTGACTAGCTCAGGCTGCTTTGCTATTTGAACAGCTGTATGTAGGATTAAATATGTTTTGAATTGTAGCTGCTGTAAAAGATTATTGTCTGTTGGCCCAATATCCAGCCTGTTTCTGATATTTTCATGTTTTGCTGTCCCAAAATCACAGTTTTCAGACAATGCCTGCAAAGTTCTTTGTGACACTGGAACCTCCTCGGTGCCAATTGGCAGAGTGCCCTCCATACTGTCACTCACATCGAACCTGACACACTCATTTCCCCAACATCCTATTGTCATAATACATACTCCAAAGGTGTCATGCGAGGCAACATGTGTAAACTGGTGACATGCTGTCCCTGAAAATCACCGTGTGATATATGTACGTTTTGTTCACAATGAGTTAGATGTGTGCTAAACTATGTTCTTAAAATGTGTTTGGAAGGCAGAGCATGAACCCAGACAAAGGACATGAACCCAGACGTCCTAGACAAAAGAGTGTGTATATATCTGTCTGATCAGCTTGACTACAGGCAGATGAAAATAGAAGTTCATTTCCATATAAGGTAAACAAAGCCATAAAGCTAAACGAGTGGAGGAGAAGACCTTTTATCAATCATGTTGAGACACAGAATCTGCACCCTTAGACGCCTTCCTGGCTCTTGAAAGAGAGACAACAGATTTTGGGCAATGTAACGGGGGAGGGAGGTGACATTTTAGGTATCCATCACTGAGGGGACTTAAAGTGAAGTGCCCTCTGAGCCTATGAAAGCTGGATCTTCTTGGCCTGGAAGGCAAGGGTAGCTGGAAACTGACTGTAGATGAGAAACAAGCTTGTACAAAGATAGTAAACTTGCAGAAATTAAGTTTTAGTAATTAGAATGTGTGTTGTTTTGTTTTGTTTGTAACCACACCTGTTTATTTTATTCTTATTTATTATCACTGAAATGGGTGTTCACCCCAGATTAACCTAAAAAGGGTGAATGAGGCTGAGAAAGGGCCAGTTAACTGGATAGGCCACAGCTGAGGGGAATTAGGTGGCCCAAGTAAGCCCTGAATTGATGATGCAGCCCAGCCGAGAAGGAACAGATGGTGCTACTATAATGCTAGGAAGCTAGTAGTAGAAGGCAGCTGCAGCTGCAGTGAGGGAGCCTGTAGACACACTCTGGAAAGGGAAGGAAGGAAACCTAGAGGAGAGGGTGTAGGAAAAGGCTTAGGGAAATGGCAGTATGGTTTAAGATGGTGCAGACCTTAGCTGCTGATTAGAGGATCTCTGAATTGGAACCTGGAGTAGAGGGTGGGCCCAGGTTCCCCTATCAGCAACTGTGCAGTGAATGGAAAGTCTGCCTGAGACAGTTTGAAACCTCAGAAGGGGAAAACATGTAGTGACCTGGCTGGAGGGCCAACCTACAAAAGAGGGAGCACCACAAGTCACAGAGGGAGGCCGCAGGGTGTGCAAATGAGTGATCAAAGGGGGTGTCAGACCTGGAAGGTGCTAGTCCCCAGAGCAGCTAGGAGGAGGTGCCCTAGTGGTGAGTGAGCCCTGTTACAATGACTTAGATCTCTATTCTTTGATTAAAAAATGTATTCTTGTTTTATTGCAAAACCAGCTCAGTGCTGTGCATTAAAAGTGTAAATCTTCAGCTAAACTAAGGTGCTGGTGTGTGTTCTGCCTTTTCAGAGGCACTGGATTTAGGCCAGGTCTACAGTACACATTTTAAAAAAGAAATCCACACACACCTCCATGTGACACAGTTATACTGACCTAACCTCTGGTGTAGACAGTGCTATGTCAATGGGAGAGCTTCTCCTGCTGACATAGCTACCATCTCTTGCAGAGGTAGATTAACTTTCCTGTCAGCAGCACAGCTGCACCACTGTAGCTTTAAGTGAATACCCACCCTTATAACACCTGCACAGTTATAACTTGTGTGAGTGTCCAGTGAGAGGGACTGGACATGGCAGACAAATGTCTCTGAGGAACCCAGGCTCAGGGGTTCACTGGTTGTTATCTGCTAGGCAAGGTTGGGACTGGCAGAGTCCTGAAGAGTTTGCTGGCAAGGCAGCCAGGTTGGTTTGTCAGGTTGTGGTTACACAGTTTAATAATAGCAAAACTCCCACTTGTTGAGGCTGAGAGAGGTCACACAGGGCTCACAGTTTTGTGTACCTGTGGAGAACATCATGTACTTATGAAAGATTCAGCATTTTCTCTTGCTTCCTCAATTCTCTGATGAAAACATGCTCTTTCATAAACCACATTTATCTGAGGTAAAATGGATGCCTCAAACACAGCCCAAACCCTTTCATAGTCATCTCTGTGACTGTCTTCAGTACAATCAAAGTATTTAAAGGCATGATCTGCCTGTTTCCCCATAGAATTAATTTAAGAGCACAGCTGAATGTCTCAAATTTCCTTGTGTGGCGTTAGTTTGCAAAATGTTGTTTCCAGTGTGTCCATTCTGTAGGTCTATCAAAATTGAAGTTCTCTGGAGCACTGAAGAGTGGCATGTTGATGAGATCAACCCTGCAATCTTTGTTCCTTCTATATGCAAGCTTTATAACTGCTTCCCTTCTGTTTCTGTTCTCCTCTGGGGATAGTTTACTTCTGACACCATGTTATGTACACCTTGTATACAGTAGGTTGCAGGAACGCTCCTTAGCAGGTCAGACTTCTCTGTCACATATGGACGGATTACAGAGCTTCCTTCTCAGAGAAATACACCAAAGGTGTGTATTTCATAAGATCCTTTAATATACAGCCAGAAATAGCTGAACATCGTAGTAGTTTTGGATATCATTGCAAACTGAGTACAAGCAAACAATATGCATTTTAAACGCAGGTAAATGTATGTATCTAAGAATAAAGAGTATAGGCCATACTTATGGAATGAGGCACTGTATTCTGGGAAGCAGTGACTCTGAAAGAGATTTGGGGATTGTAGTGGATAATCAGCTGAACATGAGCTCTCAGTGCCAAAAAAGCTAACGTGATCCTGAGATACATAAACAGGGAAATCTCAAGGAGGAATGGAGAAGATCTTTT
Source organism: Dermatemys mawii (assembly GCA_007922305.1). Taxonomy (NCBI): domain Eukaryota; kingdom Metazoa; phylum Chordata; order Testudines; family Dermatemydidae; genus Dermatemys; species Dermatemys mawii. The sequence goes on along the minus strand of ML677341.1, from coordinate 8,910,422 downwards.
ACCTCTGTATTTGCCACTGGTGCATCTGCTGCTTGAATATTGTTCCCAGTTCTGGTCCCCACAATTCAAGAAGAATGTTGATAACTTGGAGGGAGTTCACAGAAGAGCCATGAGAATGAGCAAAGGATTAAAAACCTGCCCTACAGTGATAGTCTTAAGGAGCTCAATCTATTTAGTTTAGCAAAGAAAAGTTTAAGAGGTGATTTGATTATAGACTGTAAGTACCTTTATATTGGTACTATTGGTATATATACCTTTGATTATAGACTGTAAGTACCAAATATTTAATAATGGGCTCTTCAGTCTAGCAGAGAATGGTAGAACACAATGCAATGGCTGGAAGCTGACGACAAATTCAGCCTAGAAATAAAGTATAAAAATTTGAAAATGAAGGTAATTAACCACGGAAACAATTTATCAAGGAGCGTGGTGGATTCTCCAACACCGACAATTTTAAAATCAAGATTGGCTATTTTTCTAAAAGATCTGTTCTAGAAATAATTTTGGGGAAGTTCTATGGTCTGTGTTGCACGGGAGGTCAGACAAGATGATCGCAGTGTTCCCTTCTGGCTTTGGCATCTATGAAACTAAATGGAAACTTGTGCAAAAATAGGTTTGATTTTCATTTTTTAAAAAATCAGGTTTTCATTTAAAAACCGAAATTTCTGTTTTAAACAAAAAGTAAAATCAGTTTTTGGTTGCTAAAACTGGAAATGTTTGGAATCCTTTTGCCCAAAACCAAGCAACATTTGTTTTTTAGTTTTGTTGTTTTTAAATGGAAACTCAAGTTCTGATGAAACTACAAAAGTGTATTCTTTTTAATTGAAGCTTTTGTTGGGGAAAAAATAATTTTCCAGCCATCTCCAGTTGTTACAGGTCCCCTGCTATTTGAAATTATTAACAATTGCTCCCTATTAAATTCTGTCTGTGTTTCAAGGTTTTAATGGTTTGCTTTTAAAAAACTCTTTGGTTGTGTCACAATATTTCAGAGAGGTCTTTTGGTCCTGGTGATATACTGGAATCTGAAATGGAAGCTTTCTTTGTTTGAACACCTGCCTTAGGGAACTATGAGTTTCAATTGCTCTGGAGCTGTGGATGTCGCTTCTGACTCCATTCTGAACTGTACGCAAATGCTGGCATTTCAAACTAAACAAAAAAAATGTGCATTTGTTGCCTCTTTTAGTCAAAATGTATTTGGATAAACTCTAACATTGTGTTTGCAAAGTGCCCTGGCATAAAAGAGACCATATAAATAGATGTTCTATCACTGGTATTTATATGGCTTCCATTACCATAGTGCCTCACAATCTCTAATGAATCTTCCTAGCACTCCTGTGTGGTAGGGAAATGCTATTATCCTCATTTTACAGATGGGGAAATGAAGCACTTTTAGACTAAGGCTCAGATTGGCAAAGGTATTGAGGTCTCTAGCTTCTAGGAGATCTAAGGAAGCTAGAAGCCTAAATACCGTTGAGGATCTGGGTCTAAGTAACTTGCCTAAAGTCACATGGGAAGTCTGTTGCAGAACTGGGAGCTGAACCCACAACTGCTGAGTACCAGGCTAGTGGCCTCACCACTAGACTATGCTTCCTCTATTGCTGTAGGCAAGACTGGTTTCAGAGCATCTCTGTGAAGGGTGGATAGGATGCATCTGAAGAAGAACAAAGTCTAACCAGAAAGAGAGGGCTAGACATTGTATAGAGGAGAAAATGCCAGTTGGTTCATTACAGTGTCTGACATGTGCAGAACAAATGTCATCACCTTTCCTACTCTGCTGCTTCCACCATATCTGTGGAGACGCACTATGCACCCTCTGGAGCAGCCTGGGACCTGCAAGGTGGCATAAAACCACCTCTGCCCCATAGCATCAGACCCTGTATATCACCTTCCATACTTGTATCCAGTTGAAGCCTAGACCTGTAGAAGAGCTCTGCATAAGCTTGAAAGCTTGTCTCTCACCCACAGATGTTGGTCCAGTGAATGATATGACCTCCTCACACCTTGTTGCTCTACCTTCCACACTGGTTAGAGAGTTTGTTGATCTAGGTTCCACTCCAAGGGGGGTAACTGAAGTTTACCTGAATTCCTGTGCAGTTTAAAGGGGATCCAGTATTCTTCTTCCCTTCTTGTTCTAGCTGCTGTTTCCGTACATTAAGCTGCTGTGGAGTTCAGCAAAGGAGTCAGGTGATCCCTACTTCACGGAGTGTTGTGAGGTTTATTAGTTAGTTTTTGTAAAGCAACAAAAGTTCCAGGTAGTATTAATTCTATCATGACTTTGTACCGAACACTTCAGTGTTGAATTTGTCAGTGAGGCCAGGCATAAAATTCAAGTCCAGATGGCATTGGAATACTTTAATATTTACACTAGTCTAATGATTACAGGAACAGACTATTACAAAGTGTCCAGAGGGATCAGAATGACTCCGCAGGGAGGCTGTGTCACAAATAGAACATTGTTCTGACTGGGAAGGGACTCTACAGAATATTTTTTATTTTTCATTAGTTCCTGCTGTGCTGGGGCATTTACTGCTTATTTTGAGTAACACCTTCAGTACCCATATTCAGTGTTGCTGTAGCCATGCCGGTCCCAGGAGATTAGAGACAAGGTGGGTGAGGTAAAATCTTTTATTGGACCAATTTCCATTGGTGAGAGAGATGAGCTTACATGACAAAGAGTCCTGTGGCACCTTAAAGACTAACAAAAGTATTGAAGCATAAGCTTTCATGGGCTAATACCCACTTCGTCGGATGCATGCAGTGGAAGTATCCAGAGGCAGCTGTGTAGCTTGAAAGCTTGTCTCTCTCCCCAATAGAAGTTGGTTCAATAAAAGATATTAGCTCACCCATGTTGTTACCTTAAATACCTTTCACCCATACCTTGTAGGCCATGTCTATATGTACAGCGCTGCAGCAGCGCAGATGCACCAATATAACTGTGCCGCTGCAGTGCGTCTGGTGTAGACGCTCTATGCCGATGGGAGAGTGAGCTCCCAGAGGCGTAATAAAACCACCTCTGAGCAGCAGACGCTACGTTGGCAGGAGAAGCTCTCCCGCCAATAGCGTTGTGCACACGAGCACTTACATTGGTATACTTGATGTCGCTCAGAGCATGGTTTATTCAGCCCCAAGTGACATAAGTTATGCTGACATAGGCTGTAACGTAGGCACAGCCTTAGACTCCAGACCAGTGTCACAAGCATGTTAGTTAATAACTGACCAGTAACAGCACAGACAAACAATATGTTGTACTTTTAATATCACCTGGTTCTTATCACCCACTGATCTCATAGTTCTTTACAAAGATAAGTATTATTATCCCCAATTTACCAGTGGGGAAACTGAGGCATAGAGCTATAAAATGCCTTGCAAAAGCTTACCATCAGGCCAGTTAAAGAGCCCGGACTACAATCCAGGTTGCCCAAGTCCTGAACTAGCCCATTATCTGTTAGGCCACACTGCCTTCCTTAAGATGAAGGGCTTACTACTCTTTACAGACACTAGTGAATCTCATTCATTCATTTTACAGATGAGTAACTGAGACACACATTGGTTTTTAGGCCAAAATTTTCCAGTGTTTACTAATTTTGGATGGCTCAGTTGGTGTCTTGCAACTTCCCTTCCACCTGCCAGCCATATACTAACCAGCCTCACCGCTGCACAGAGCACTGGTCTCTAAGAGTCTGGCTACACTGCAGATAAAAACCCACAGCTGGCCCCCAGGGCTCAGGCTGAAGGATCACTGAATTGTGGTGTAGACATTCAGACTTAGGTCTCAGCCTGAGACCTCTTGGACCCCCGCAGCCTCCTAGAGGCTGGGCTCCAGTCTGACCTTGAACGTCTACCCTGTAATTGAACAGTCTCTTAGCGTGAGCCCTGCAGGCCTGAGTCAGGTGGCATGGGCCAGCTGGGGGTGTCTAATTGCTGTGCAGACATACAAGCTGTGCTGGATGGAAGATTCAGCCACAGAGACACAAAACTGACTGGTGGTTAGGAATATATCCTGGTGAAGTGCGTGTTGGAGCGGTTCTAAACCACCAACAGCTCTCTGGATTTGGCAGGTAAGTAGTTCATCACTTCTAGAGAGGGCAAGTGGCCAGCCTGGAGCTATTTTTACAACAAATCCAGGCTTTGTGAGGTTGGATGAAAAAGGCCCCAGTAAACTAATGGGAACTGGAAGCCTTGGACTCAAAATTTCTTCTCTTTCTGACCATCTATGCTTTTGTCTGCAAGGATATTTTCTCATCCTCTCTGTGCCGAGAGCTTTGTGCTTAAATCAGCTGCTTGTTCCATGTACACACCCAAGAACAATAACAAAAAAAAAACCCACAGGAAAGATACTAGGCCATTAGCCTGCAGTTGCTTCAAAACACGAGCTTTTCCTGCCCTCTACTGGTGGTTTGCTCTATAGCTCCGTCACTCTTAAAAATGTTTCCTAACGTTGCAGCTCTAGTAGGAATTCTGAGAATTTGTGATAAACTGGGAGAATTATCTGAAGTGACACTTTTTTCTGACTTTAGTCTCTCTGTCTGGTTGCATATTATCCACAAACAACCTCTGGTTGCTATGAATATATTCATTATTATTCTCGTCTGTATTACAGTGACACCACTGAGGTCAAAGTATTTCACTGAACATACATATGGTAAGAGACAGTCATGACCCTGAAGAGCTTAAGAAGACAGACAAAAGGAGTCAGAAAAGAAGTATTAATTAACCTTCTCCCCCATTCCATGATGAGGACTGAGGCACAAAAAGTAGCACTTGCAGCGCAAACAGCTCTGTTGGACTGGCTAGAAGCGGAAGCCGAACAAATTCAAATTTGAAATAAGGCACAAATTTTTAACAGTGAGCCATTGGAACAAACTACCCAGGGCAGTGGTGGATTCTTCCATCTCTAGATGTCTTCAAATCAATGCTTTAGGCAAACACAAATCATGGGGGGTAACTGGGTGAAATTTAATGGACTGTGCTATAAAGGAGGTCAGAGTAGGTGATCTAATGCTCCCTTGTAGCCTTAAACTCCATGAATCTAGATGACTTGTCCAAGGTCACACTGGGACTCTGTGACAGAGCCACGAAGTGAATCTGGATCATTTTGGTCCCAGTCCAGGGCTTTACTACGTAACAACCTTCTCTTGTTCATCATTCAGAATTATGCAACAGGTGATTTATGGAAACATATTTAGATGCTATGGTGATGAGTGTCATAAAAATGCTTGAGGGATTAGATGTAGATCTCTTAGTCTAGGAACTCCTTGTGAACAATGAGTGTTACTTTGGACATTTGCTACTGTATTTATATTTCACTGGTCATATAGTTTGAATGGCTACCTCCATCTTGAAGACTTGTTTCTGCTCCCTGATTCCACAAAAAGCTTTTAAGACTTCTGGTTTGACTATTCATCTGAATAAATATTTACACATATATTCACAAGGCCTTTTTTTCTCTCTTTCTGCAAACATTCCTGTGTACAAAGATTTTGCTCCCAGGAATGTTCATGGAAAGCAAACAACCGGGGTTGTGAAGACCATCAGAGTGAAGAAATGGTTATTATTCCAACCTGGTATTAGACCAGGGAGTGGTAAAAATACCTGTGTGCTGTCTCTAGTACAGCTTCCATCAGTGAAGCTCTGTCAGGGAAGAATTGTGGGTCCAGATTGCCCCAAGGTCGACGCACCCTAGTGGAGTGCTGTTAAGACAGTGATAGAGAAGGAATTGGCTTAAGCTGCAGCACGGAACATTTAAATTTTGTGTTAGAAAATGCTTTATTAATGATTATTATTGGTTAATTGTTAATTGCTTATTTATTGTGGTAACACCTAGGAACCCCAGGGTGGATAAATGGGGTGGGGGAGAGGATATAAGAGGCTAGGGAGAATATCAGGGGAAGGCAAAGGGTAGGGAGAGTGAATGTGGGAGACAAGGAAAGTGTTTGGGGGTAGGACTGGAAATGGGGTGTAGGGGAATGACAGAGGGAAGGAGAGACAGGAAGCATGAGGGGACATACAGAATCACCTTGAAATTCTCACCTGACACCAAGACCTGGGGCTTAAGAAAAATACCAACTATTACAAGTCACATGCTAAAATTCCAAGAGTTGGCAACATTGTTTCAGACTGAAACGGTTTCAATAGAATCACTTCCTCCTTTCAATTAATCAGTGGGATTAGCGATGTCATACTCTGACCAGTTTTTCAGAAGGGCTTCAAGTCTAGACAAGACCTACATTAGACAAGACCTACATTTCTAATGTTAAAAACAAGTAGGAAACAAATGGATTCAGGCATTTTGAATACATCGTAGGAAAAGGCACAGCTCTGAAGTTTTTATATCCCTTTGTACGTCTCCTTACCAAATACAAAAAACAAACAAAAAGGGGGGGGGCATATTTTTGAGGGGTACAGGATACCAGTGGGTTATAAATCAGATAGTATAAACTGGGTGCATTGCCACTGAAACCAACAGAATTGCATCCTGCTGCATATTCGTGGTATGAGTTTTGTCCAACGAGCTTTCGGTCTTCCTGAAAACCTAGCCATTTGTCTGAATTCTCCTTATTGTTTAGGGCAGGCTGCCCACAATTCCACGGAGTTATTTAAACACAGAATTATTGGACCATTTCGCAGATGCAGAGAGATTTTTTTTACATAGAATCTCTGCTCTTTGTGGCAACATGATGTGATATTGAGCAAGATAATGGTCAGAAAAGAACTTTGCTAGGCTCCTAATGAGAAATTGTTGACAGTAAAATTACCCCAACATTCATCAAAAAGCCAATAAATGTCAAGCATGGGGCCTTTGATACAGTAGCTCATATAATTCCTTCCCAAAAGCTTTTGCAGTATCTTTTCAGAGTATGCATCTGCCCTGCATTTCTGCTGATTTCATGGAAACCTTTGCTGGTGAAGAAGTTATATTGCTACTTATTGGATCATGTGAACTTGGGAAGCCAGTTGGCATTATTTTTCCCATCAGTAAAATGGGGACATTAATACTTACTAGCTACCAGTTACAGTCCAATCCCAGTATTGCCAGCCCCAGATGTTCAATGATCAAGAGTCAGCCCCCAAAATCATGAGACTGGCTTAAAAATAACAAGATTTAAAATGACTAAATTTTGGGGTCTTTTTATTTGCCTTTTGGATTTTGAACCATTATGGTGCATGTTTCCAAACTTTCCTCTGCAGCTGTAAGGGCTAGAACCTTATTTCAAACAAACAAACAAAAATAAACCAACAACGAAAGCTGAAACTCTCATATAATCAACTGATTCCAAGAGCTAGAGATTTAAGAAAAATGCCAAATATTGTGATGCTTGTGATAAAATCCCCAGTATGGGGAAAATTAGGATGTAGTCTCATATCCTACTCTTTTGCATGTTTCACATCAAATGTCTTGTGCCTAGTATCCTGAGTGTGTCTGTCTAAGGGCACCTTCAGCGGATTTGCCTTAGCTAATGTGCTGTGGACCACAGGACATTCTTGGAGCCAGAGCGGTTGTTACTATATTACACTTTCAATTAAGCTAAAACCTATTTTTGCACCGTGGCTTATTTGCTCACATTCTTCATTAGAGGAACATATTTATATATCATACGTGCTTGTTATATTACTTGAGACTTCAGTTCATTATGGGGCTCACACATCTTCCTCTAGTGGTGCCCAAACTTTTCCTCTAGTGCCCTGCCCCTTACCAGTACTGAATGTGTCTGCACTCCCCTGCCTCTCCGCCCCGCCCCTTCCGAGCTGGAACCGGGGCCTGAGAACAGGGTCGTACAGCCAGGGGCCGGTGGCCAAGAGGGGGGATGGGCCTGGAGTGGAGCTGGGGGCAGAGTGGGGCTGGGTGATGCTCCCTCATCACCCCCTATGGGTGCTCGCCTGGGCCCGCCCTGTACCTCCAGACGTCGCTCCATGCCCTCCCCGGGGGGGCACACCCCCAGTTTGGGTACCACTGCGCTAAGGCATCTAGTCCTAGCCACTCTTTCAAGATGCCTGACCACCTGGATCAGTGCACTGATCTGGGATGGCAATTCATGTTACATTTTCTCTACCAGATCCAACTCCAGCTGCTTCACACAGCTGGAGTTGGATCTGGCAGAGATGTACAGTTAACAGATGTATATCTGGTAGAGATGTACAGTTAACAGAAAACTTGACCCTTCTTCTAAGCCACTTGTAATGATAAGCTGCTTTCCTAGAAGCCCAACCCACAGCCATGGCACTTGTGATTAGGGTCACTTGGAACTAGGCTAATTACCTGGCCGACAGACTGCTCCAGAGAAATGAATAGAAATGAATGGGGTGAGGAGGGAAAAATTCAGCTATTTCAGGGCAAATTCTGTCCTCGAGCAGCAGCTAGGCACAGCAGTGGGGCTTTCAATTTAGCATCTGGTTTGCTGATCCTGGGCTGTAGAACTTAATTAACACATTTGCCACCATTCTGCTTTACAGTAATAGTCTGTGTGCTCATGAAATTAGATAAAGGCATTTGTGGATTAAAAAACAAATTGTGCAGAAATTAGAGCTGGTCACCTTGTCAGTCCCTTTGCAGGTTTGTTCTGTTCCTTCCCAGTTCTGCCCAATCCAGCGACAGACATTTCCAGCAATAGGGAATGTAGCAATCCCCATGGGGAGGCTGTTCCACAGACTTTAGTGCTAAAGGGACAGATGAATGATTAATTGTGGGGATTCCCAAGTCCAGCTAGGCCGATACTAATTACACAATTGCCGTATTGAGCAAAAATAGTACAAAGAAATATCTTTAGCTCAAACTATAAGGGATCTGATACATCAGGAGTGCTTTTCATTTGAAGATCTCAAAGCACTTAGCACAGAATTTGTTATGCCTCATAACATGCTTTTGAGTAGATACAGAGACACTGGATTTAAAGAGTCAAATTTATGAAGGGTTTGATCTTGATTCTTTAAGGTGCTGAATATCCTCCACTTCCAGGGAGGTTGTTGACAAAACCCAGGAGACTGGAAGTTTGGACCCCAAAATAGCAAGTGAGTGGTAGAGTTTGGAAGAGAACTCAGGAGCCCTGCATCTTTCTCCTCTGGTCTATCTAATAAGTAACCAACACTCCCTCGCTTAAAGGCTTAAGCCTCAGTTTTGCAAAGGTGTTTGTACGGTTGTGCTTAACTTTACATACGATGAATAGTCTCATTGATTTCAATAAGACTGCATCACTGCTAAGATCACACAAAGTCAAGCAGGCCCATAAGTCTTTGCAAGACTGGGGCATTAATGGGTCTATTTCTGTGAATAAGATGGACAGGATCTGGTGCTTAAAGCCAGTAGACCTATTCACAGGAGGAAGCTGAGCAGGGTTCAACCCTTATTTAGTAAAACAAGTTTGACTTGAAACTATTTAATCAGAAACAGAATTTTCTTAAAAAAAACAAACAAAATCAAACCGACCCCTCAAGACAGTGTCAATAGAGCCATCTAAAAAAGTAGATTTGCAGCTGGTAGTTCATTACATAAGCACAATTTTTAAAAATATAATTATCTAGTGAAAGAGAGAGTGCACACACAAAGAACATCCCTTGTGATCTAGGATGGGCCAGGTGATCTACTCGAGTTCCAGAGCCTTTTAGGGAGAGCAGAATTCTGTAAAAATCCAATACAGGCGAGTCGTATCTTACGCGCATTTCACATGCGCAATTTCAGCTTTATGCAGTCGGCAAAAAAAGAGAAAAATAACAATTTAAAAACTGTATCTGTAGGGCGGGCGATTCCGCCTACCATTAAACTCAATGAATTTTGACTATACGCGGTTTTCACTTTACGCGTTGACCACGGAACGTAACCCCCATGTAAGATGTGACTCACCTGTACTGTACTTATTCCTAAAAGCCTGGAACAGAAGAGCCAACAGAGATTTGCTGAGTAGCTGAATAACCCCCATTAAACATAAAAAACAATTTCCTGTCTCCTCAGTGCTCTGTTGGCCACGTAGAAAGATGTACTAAGTAGAGCATCTTATTATATTGAAAAGACAGACATTGTCAAGGTTAGTTGCCCTCATAGTTAAATCTTTCCATCTCCTTATGTGTCTGAGAAGTCTCATGTAACTGTGAGGGGTTGTGCACCCCACATCAGCCCTGACGGGGTTAACCAGGGCCTGAGACCAGTTAGGTCACCTGGCATCACCTGAGGGGAGGGTCAGGGCTAACAGAGTGAATCCCAGCTGGGAGAGGGCTGGACCAGACTATACAGTGAGTGGTGAGAACAGGATGTGAGGGGGGAGGATGCCAGCTCAATGGCTATCCTGTCTGACTCCTTATAAGAGTTGCAGGCAATTTACAGCGGCAAGTCTGACAGCAGAAGTAATGTTCTTAATGAACTATTACTTGTGACAACCAAACTGATGCAACTGGATGTACCCATAGTCATCGCATGGATTCTGGCACATGTAGGGACAGCAGGCAATGAACTGGCGGACAAAAAAGCAAAAAGTACAATGAATTCTGAATGCACTGACCTGGGAATCCCCTGAAGCAAACTGGAATTTAAACACCTAAATAAAAATGAGATCAGGAAGGAATGGTAAGAGCTGTGGGCGAACAAATCAAAGGGGAAAAGACTCAGAGAAGTATGCCCAACAGGTGAAAATGTCAATATTCTCCAAGGCTTTGAGAGGAAGAGAAAAGAATTCTAACAGAACATTGCAGATTAAATAGTAATTTATTTCTAATTAACGTGCATAAAGATGGATTATGTATAACATGGAAGGTGCAGGAAATAACAAATCATATCCTTTGGAATTGTGAAGACTGCACCAGTGAAAGGAGGTGTTTATATAGAAAACTCAGAGGCCTTAAAATAACAAAAATTTCCTTGCAAAATCTAGCAAGAATACAAGGAAAATGGGGCCCAATTAAAAAAAACACAAAGCTTTTCTGTAATGCTTTAAGAATATAGGAAAGGTGCGAGACTCGAAGTCACGAACAAGATACAAAATATAGCGCATGGCAGTCATAGCCTCAGGAAGGGAAATTTAGATGCAGTAAATGCGGAGGGGAGCAGTAATATGACAAGTGTAGCAACTATGGAGGAAAGCACAGTGCAACCTACAGGAAGTGTATAGCAGCCAAGCAAGAGAGGTACAAAAACAATGCAGAAGCTACTAGGAGACATCTAAGACCAAAAAGGGAAGAGGAAAGGAAACTCAGTAAGAAGAGAGAAGTACACAACATAATAAAGCAAAGGATATAATGAGTGCCACAGGGGGGAAAGGAGAAGACATACTATGTATGGACAAAGAGTTGTATACCATTTATGATGTAAGCAATAAACTGCACAACACAGACAGCGATAAAAAACAGAAAATGAAAATTATAGTTAAACCTACATGTTAGCAACTTCTCAGTAGAACAATTCCATGCTTTTTTAAGAGACGGAAACACTGACGTGTAAATAGAATGGTACTAAGTATTTACTGTTTATTGTCTAATACAGTGGTTCTCAACCCATGGGCCAATTAGCACAAAGTTGCAGCCCAGTTCAGCTCTGTGCTAACGGCTGCCAATGTGCCAGGGTCGCCAGATTTCCAGATCCCTGGAGTGGGGAGGTCTGGGCTGCTCGGCAGGGTTGGGGCTGCCGGCCTTTCCTGTCCTGCATGGTGGGACTCCGGGGTCAGGGCTGACGGCTGGCCCTACGGGTTTGGGGGCCCAGGGTCCACAGCAGGGTCCATGAGCTGCGGCGTGCAGGGCAGCCACACGGTGGAGGTCTGGTGTCAGAGCAGCTGGTTGGCCCCATGTGGTGGAGATCCAGGGCTCCCAGCCAGCCCCACAAGCTCTGGGGCTGGCAGAAGCTGCCCAGCCACATAAGCTCTGGAGTCCAGATCCAGGGCAGCTGCCTGGCTTCACAAACTCCAGGGCAGTCATGTGGTGGGGGTTCGGGTCAGCTGGCCAGCCCCTCATGGTGGGGGTCTGGAGCCTGGACAGCCGGCCCACTGCGTGTGGTCTGGCCCCACGCAGCAAGGGTCATGGGTCGGGCTCACAATTAGATCAGTTGAGAACCACTGATCTAATAGCACATGGACAGGAACTAAAGAAAAATATCCTTGGTAAAGATACTAAACCTGATATTATTTGCATACAAGAAACATGGTTCATAGGGAAAACTAGATTTTAGAATACCTGGATATGGCATTTCCAGGCAAGAAAGAGAATTTAGAAGGGGAGGGAGAGTTTGTACATTCACTAAGGAAAACCTAAATTATTGTGAAATTGAGTGGAAGAAATAATATAGAGTATAATTTTAATCAAGATTCCAAAGCAGAATAAATCTGCATTTTTGACACTACACAATTTGTATAACTCCTGTGGAAAACTGGAGATTTAAGGACTTGACAGAGACAGCTGAAGATGCCACAGGCCCATATATTATATGTGGAGATCTGAACAGCCATAACAGATTATGGGGAAGTGGAAAAAATTATAAGAATGGCAAATGTCGAGATCAATTCACTGAAGAAAATAATTTAGTAATACGGAATAATGGTACACCTACTAGATTTAATGCAGCCAATGGAAATCTCTCCTGTCTAACCCTTGGATTTATGTCAAGTAGTATAGCAAGCAAATGCAGCCGGGAAGTCGATAAAGAGGAGGGAAAGGGAAAGGATCACTTCCCAGTATTTATAGTTTATCAAGGTAAAGGCAATGTTGAGGATGGAGTAAGGCCCCCTACTGGGAATATGAAAAAAATCAGACTGGGAGCAAATGTAACAAAAATATTAATGAACAATGTACAGTAGACTCTCGATTATCCAGGATGATAGGGAAAAAATTAATCCTGGTTAATAAAATCCTGGATAATCACCATCCATAGGAAATATGGGGTTGGGGGATTGGTTCACCAGCCAGCCTGCACCAGGGGAAGGGGGTGTTGGTTCATTGGCTGCCCTGTGCCCTGGTGGGTGTTTTTTTTTTGAGCTTGGGGTGGCAACAAAGCCAGAGTTGACCCTGCGAGTTATGCATATTTGTTTTTTTGACATCCTGGTTAATCCACAACCTGGTTAACCCAATCCTGGATAATCGAGAGTCTACTGTATAAGTGATAACACTGAGACATTTAGTAGCAATATACCTAAGGAAATTATAATGGCAGCAAAGTTAGCAATACTTAAGTTTTAAGTTACCCCAAAGGTAGAAACCATGTACCATGGTGGAATGAGCAGTGTAAAAAAGTAATTAAAAAAAAGAACAAGGCTTATAAGAAAGCAAAATATCCAATGAATAGTGAGAATTTAAAGAAATATAAAAGAAAGACAATTGTGAAAAGGGCTATTAAAAAGGGGTGGAGGGGGAAAAGAAAACTGGAGATGTATAGTGGGAAAATAAAGATACTAAAACATCAGGCAGATTAGGAAAATGAATAGAATATGGAGTAAGGACAATTCTGTACCAGGCCTCTTTGTAGAAGGCCAAGGATAGAAAGGTTGAACGAAGGAAAAAGCAGAAGCCATAGCAGAAATATTCCACAATGTTAGTAATGATGAAAATCAGATATAGAAATCTGTGTGATGGGGAAAAATTGTTAAAGAGAATCACGAGAATGGGAAGAGGTGGGAGGAAGATGAGAATACAATATTAAACAAAAACTTCTGTATGAGGGAACTTCAAAAAAGTATTGGTAAAAGCAATAGCTCTGCACCAGGCAAGGATGGTGTATGGAACGAAATGCTAAAACACCTGGATGAAGGAAGTCTGAAAATACCACTAAAACTATACAACGGTGTGTGGGGAACAGGTGAGCTACCAATGGAGATGAAACATGTGGTTGCAGTCCCAGTATGGAAACCAGAGAAACTGTGAAAAAGACCTGATATGTACAGGCCAATTGCCCTTACATCATGTATGGGTAAAGCCATGGCAAGAACAAATGAACAATTACCAACATAGCTAGAAACTAAGGACTTATAGACAACGTGAAAACTGGGTTCAGGAGGGGAAGAAGTAGAGCTGATCACATACTAAGAGTAGAGATGGAGGCACAAAATAGTCTGAGAAAAAGAGTAAATGACAGTAGCTTTCCTAGATATTGAAAAAACATATGACATTATGGAGAGAGGCTGAAGCCTAATTGCATACAGTATCATCCACTGGCATAAAAGGTAAAATATATAGGTGGATAAAGGGATGAGTGCAGGAATAGGCACATGCTGGTTTTCAAATCATCACACCATATGGGCTAAAAACTGAAACCAAGAAATAGGTGAGAAACAAATTAATGAAGCACTTAGGAAAAACGCTGAATAGGGAAATGTGGGGCTTTGAATTTTCAATTCTCAAAATGAAAGGAATGATATTGACTAAAAAGAAAATTTAAAAAGATTAATTGTCTCTGTATGGACAGCAAATAGGTATATTTAAAAGCTATATATTCCTGGGTGTGACATTTGATAGGAAACTAACATGGAAGGATCACATTGAAAACAGTGTAGATAAATGTAAAGGTAAACTCAACGTATTTTAAAAGTATTTCTGGACCCACCTGAGGAGCACAAAAGAAAGCAATGGTAATGTATTATAGAGCGTTAATAAGGCCAAATACTGATTACCAATGTTAAACATTTAGTTCAGCATCGCAAACAATCTTAAGGAAACTAGATGCAATCCAAGCTCATACATTAATCATTGTATGTGGTGCCTTCATCACAACACTATTGTGTATAATGCACATAGCTGCTGGTGAAGTGCCTGTAGCATTAAAGTTATTGAAGTTATTGAACTTAAGCGTTTGGGCAAAAGTTATAAGAAACAGGGAAGATGAAAACCCTAAACAAATATATGCAGAATGCTGGGAATTCACTGGACAACAGGATGGGGGAGGGGGGGCGTGGAGAGGACCCAAAAATGGCTCATATTAACACGCTTGAACTGTGTACAAATGATTGAAGAGAAAAGAAAGAGCTAAAAGAAATAACCACATAGAGCTATTGGAAAATGCATTAGGCATGGAAAATTATGCTCCTGATATAAATGAACTATAAACTATATGGGGAATAGGAGAGCTAAATATAGTAAATTTAGCAAATTGATGTATGTAATAAATGGGGCAAACATTGCCAAATACATACAGACGGGAAAAAAGGCGAGTGGGGAGAGCATTCTCCATCCCAACATTTGGAAGAAAGAAATCCATGAGATTTAGCAACTGCATTAATTGACTCTGCAAAACCTGGGGAAGCAGACAAAGGGGCACAGAACTTCACTGTGAGGAACAAAGTATCTTTGCTCAGATGCACTCACCACACGGAACCAACGAGATGCAGTCCAATAGCTGTGCAATATTGTTACCTCTTAATGGCAGAAGACCAGATCCTCCACTGGTGTAAACCAACATAGTTCCAGAGACTTATACCAGCGCTATAACAATTTACACCATCTGAGGACTTGCCCATCGTCCGAGGTGAACATCCTGGGCCCAATCCTGGCCTCAAGGACATCAATGGCAAAATTCCCATTGACTTAAATGAATACGTGTCAGGCCTTTTTTTTTTGGCTATGTGGAAAAGCTAGACATTCATTTAAAAGCTGCACAGACACTAGACTTTAGGGCAAATCTTAATTTTATGAACTCAAATGATGTAATTTGCATCACTGACATTTATTTAAAACTAGAGCAGACTTCAATGGCTCAGAATCACATTCTAATAAGGGGAAAGGACTCTAGCAAGCTTCTGTCTCTATTATAATTGTATTCATATTGTAATTAACTATAACATGTATATATATACACACACACAATTGCCGTCTCCTCTCTGAACCCTTTAGTTGTGTGTTATAGGCTCTCAACCATGCAGATTCTCACTTAGCTCAAGGAGTAGGGGCCTATGTTTTCAGAACAGGAGAATCCAAGATCTTTCCCCACAGTCTCTGTGAAGTTCCAAGTAGCCACATTGACTATAGCACCAGACAGAACAGAGCCCTTCTGACATGAGTCTGAGTTTCTGACAAGGTTGGTTTGATTTACTTCATTTTATTGTGTCCTCAGAAACCTTGTAATACGATTGTTGGCATCCCTTGAACAACAACCTGAAATATTAGCCATTATCTTCCTCATCACCAGTACCTTCCCCATCACTATTGCCAGTGGCCATCATCCTCACAAGGGATGCACAGTACAGAAGTGAAATATAGTTTCAGCAACACCAAAAATACAGTCCCTGGGACTCTCACAGAGAAGACACGGGTGTGAATTAGCTAAGCCTGAGAGTACTCATTGGCAAGCTGTGTTCACGCTATGTGACCAGGTAGGCTTGCGTTTCTGAATAAAGGCCTCTATTCCTTCCTGTCCATCCTTCAGGGTCAGATTGTCCACCATGACTTGGGAGGTCATTCTGTAGGCAGCATCAAGGTCCAGTGCCATCTGTTTGTAAAAGGTGGCTTTCCCCAGTGCCACAACAGACCGGCTGGTTTCACATATCTTGCATGCAATTTTCATGGTCTCCTCTTCCAGCTTGTCTTCTGGTACTACCCTGCTGAGAAGCCCATGCAGCAATGCATCATGGGCAGAAATAGGCTCTCCTGTGAACAGCATCTCTAATGCAACCTGGACAGAAAAAATAAATCATACTGAGCCAGTTCAATTTGCTCTGGTTTACATCAGCAATTAAAATGGAGACATAAGGCCCAGTCTTGTTCACCCTGAAGTCACTGGCAAAATTCTCATGGGCTTTAATGGGAGTAGGGTTGAGTCCAGAGGCAAAAATGTTGCAGAAGTGCCCACAGATTTTAGATGCCAACTTGAGTCCCTTGATCCTAATACCGAGAAGTGCTGAATCCCCATGATTCCAACTGAAGCCAAGCAGAGGGGAGGGCACTCGGCCTTTCCTAAAACACAGGCCCCGCTTGGTGCTTTAAATTGGACACACAAAAAATAAAATAGAATAAAAAAAAAGGCATGCCAAATCAGCGGGCAGTTTTTGAAAATGTTGGCCTTAGTTTTAGTTTTGTGTGTGTTTTTAATTAGACTCCCTGAGCTTCCGTTAGATCACTGCTACATCTATTTCTGTCACCTGTTTCCCGCAGTGACCTGTGTCTGATGCTTTAAATGAGAGGGAAAAATGCATAATGTACTTGGCTAATTGTACAGTGCTAAATATGGGGAGAAAAATGCCTTGCAAACCGTAGAGGCAACCAGCTGATATCCTGAATCATGAGGTCTAACTACCCTTGTTATTGTCTTTGCTTCAGTAGCTACAAATATGAGCACTTCGTACACATTTCATTTGATAAGATGTAAAAACAGAAGTCCTAGCAGTTGCAACAAAAGTGCTTTTTAATTTGATATGGGAGCACTTGAACACTAAAAAAATACAATGTTACATATTTTAAACATGGAATTGTACAATCAGAAATATTGGAAGGATGATTCAGGAGCAGCTGTAGTATCAAACCATTCTAACTCACTCAACAGAAAATGGAACTAGATTTCAAGAGGATGGCATCAGAACCAGGAACTTAAGGGGTAAGGGCCCTTTCCTGCAATCTGACCTGCACAAGAGGACTCTGACAAGTTGCTGCCCAGATGGATCCAGTATGAGGACCGGGACACCACAAACAAGGCTTTGTGAAGTGCACTGTGTTCCTTATGTAATGAGTGAGGCCCATATTCAAGTCAGCAGGAAAGAAATGGGCAGGAGATAAAGGAGGATCATAGATGCTATTTAAAAGAGAGCTAAACAGATCACGCTGGCATTGAAATGTCAGTGCTTGGCAGGAATGGACACCTAATGGGATTGGTATCCTGAACTTGGAGGGGTCTCCTCAGCAGGGGGGAAGCATCATTGTCTAAAGGAAAGACTTTACTGGCGGGACGGAGACTTTACTGTGCTGATCTGCTGCTGCTATGGGGACCCGCTGCCTGGGATCAGGGAGGAAGCAGAGCTGCTGTCCTGGAATACAGGTCATTTCTACACTATTCTTGGACTTCCCAGCCCCCTCAGACCAATGGTTTTTCTACAGTTGCTTTTGGCAGTGGAATGTTTTGCACTGCAACGTGCTGAATGAAGGAGGTGCATGGATTGGAGCTAGAGCACGTAAATACAGGGTCTACTTTCAGGAAACCTGAGAGGACAGTCCTCTCTTGAACACAGCCTACCTTTCTAGAAAGGGCTCTCCCCACAGCCACAGCTGGCGTGGAGCAGAACAGCCCAATGTTGACTCCGGGTGTAGCAAACCGGGACGACTCACTCGCTACTGCAATGTCACAGCTCGCCACGAGCTGGCAGCCTGCTGCCGTAGCCAAGCCATTGACCTTGGCAATCACTGGTACGGGGAGTTTCTGGAGCAGAGTCATGACCTGTATGTGCAGAGGGAAGTGGTCAGCAGGTCACTGATGCGTAGGTGCAACGTGTTCCCATAATCCATGACCTGAAGATGTTATTACAGATACAATCATTTTCTTCATGGATTATCTGAAATATGGTAGCACAGTGTCCCATTGTTCTGGGTGCTGACCAACACATGATAAAAGTCAGTCCCTACCCCCAAAGATTATTACACAGTGCTGGGGGTCAGGACACTTCTGTGGCACCGATCACCTGGCAAGTTGCTTAACTTCTAGGTGCCTCCCTTTCCCTGTATAATGATACTTACCCGTGTTTGAGCTCTGCAGATAAAAAGTGCTATTTACCTGCTAAGTGTTATCATGATTACCTAGATAAGCAACTCACATCAGCACATTGTGACCAGATGACAAATTTCAGCTTGTTTCTTCACTTTCTTCTTGTATGTGTGTGTGGGGAGGGGGGAGGAGGGGAATCACTTCTGCTTAATCAGATTTTACACTCCTTGGCTGAAATCTCCAAATTCAGTTTTGCATTAGCTCTGCCTTTATCTCAGGTCTTGTGCTATTATTTAAAGACTAGTATTCAGCACTTCTTGAGAAATAGAACCAGGCAAGCAATCTGTCTGTGTACAGTAATCACATCTGCAGCTACTTTCTTCAAAACATCCTTTAAAAAAATTACTGTATTTGTTTTCTTGTGTTTAAAAACATCAAGAGAGCTAGTTTCTACTCCAAGATATATCAGAGTTTTGTGTGGGATAATAATACCCAGGGGCGGCTCTACGATTTTTGCCACCCTAAGCACGGCAGTCAAGCGTCCTTTGGCAGCACGCCTGCGGGAGGTCTGATGGTCCCGCAGATTCGGCGGCGTTTCTGCAGGAGGTCCGGCAGTCCCGCGGCTTCGGCTTACCTGTTGCCAAATCTGTGGGACCAGCATACCTCCCGCAGCCATGCCACCCTGAAAGTGACCATCAGACCATCCCCTGCGGCTTGCTGACCCAGACACGCACTTCCTGCGCTGGTGCCTGGAGCCACCCCTGATAATACCTAACTTCTAAACAATGCTTTTCATCGGTAGATTTCAAAGGAAGGCAGTATTATTATACCCATTTTACAGATGGGAAAACCAAGGCAGAGATGCAGTGATCTGCCCCAGGGCATGCAGCAGACCATTGGCAGAGCCAGGACTAGAACCAAGGTCTCCTGAGCCCTTAGTCCAGAACTCTATTCACCAGACCACACTGCACTGGGTATATCACTTATATTCTGTAGTTTCCCCACATGTAAGATATGGCTATTTACCAATCAACCTTCCCTGCCACATAGAGATAAAAGTGAGGTTTGATTAGTGCTTTTAAATCTCTTTAAGGTCCTCAGATAGAAGGGGCTACTGAAGTGCAAGATATTTCTGTTAGAATAAAAGATCATATATTTAGTTTAGCCCCTGGCATTTCATTTCCCCTTGAACCTTCTTTATCATTTTCATGGTCCCAGGAGTATTTATTTGAAGTATGGTGCATTATTTGTTCCTTACCCTCATGGCTAAATCATTACATTCGTCATACACGAAGGCTCTGATCCTGTATAAGAGTTATGCACTGACTTAACTTTTTACACTACGAACAGTCTGTTAATCCTCCTATATTTTTCTTTATTAAATCAAAGCCTAGCTTACTACATCATGAACCCCAAAGAATGAAATATCTGAGCCACTGTATTTCAATCCGCCTGCTGATTACAGCTGGAACTGCCAATAACTGAAATCTTGCACACGTTCATGGCATTAATTATACACACAGGACAGTAATTTCCTTTAGTGTTAAAGAGGAGAAACTTGCAAACTCCTGATTTCACTCTACATAACAGTAGAACAGGTTTTATGTTTCTTCAGCTTTTCCATGAACCAGTGGCTATTTGCTCAGTTGCCCATGGCCAGCATGGCAGGACATTGCTCAGATGGGGGTTAGGCAGAAGCCTGTATGAATAACACGGGACTATCTTCAACCAGGGGTAGATGTAGCCAGCCCCGATTCAATGGGTGCACTATACTAAACTGCTGAGGGGACACTGGCCCCACCCGCAGCAGCCCCCTCCTTCCCAGCACTGCAAACTTAATCCCAGCCTGGTGCTGAGGGGAGGCCCTGAGAAGCAGGAGCTGGAGAGCGAGCCCACCCCCGCTCCCCGCACCTCCTCACCCTGAAGTAACAGCTCCTGGCCCCTGGAGCTGGGGCTGATTCCCCACTCTGGGTGTTGCAATCTTGCACATAGGGTCACAGTGCCACTCAGGTTCGGCCTGGCTGCCTCCCCATCATGTTTTCCTGGTTTTGCACCCTTGGTTTCAGGATTTCTGGGGTGCAACTGAACCTATGAACCCATCCTAAAGCCACCTCTGTCTTCAACACAGCAAAAAATCAGCTTTAAATGAAACATTTATCTTACAGATACTATAAAACTATTATTAAAATAAAGAAAACAGGCAAATCCATGAGTGTTATCAGTAAGTCTAATGGTACCTGGCACTTACTTACATAGCAACTTTCTCATGAGATTCTCAGAGCTTTTAACAAGTATCAGCAAATTAACCATGTGTCCCTATTCGTTTCAGTTGATCAGCTAGGTTTTGGAATAGGACAAGGGATCCTAATTGATGCAAGGTAGGTTAGGAGTATTATGCCTATGAAACAGATAAGGAATTGATCCATACTTGTGCAGAGTATAAGACTCATGCAGTGATGGTCCATGGACCAAGTATTAAAAAGATTTAAAAGAACATGCAACAATTATACCTAGTTTAGGACATTTGCATATTGCTAATACAAGCCTTTAATCATCCTTGCACTTCTCTTTGCATATGGTGAAATGACGAGAGGAAATAACGTGTCCAAGATCAGACAGTAAATCAGTGGCAGAGTCAGGAACTGGAGTCAGGACTCTAGAGGGCCAAGCTCTGCTCTAACTACTAGACCACCACGTTTTCTCCCTTCTTAACCTTGTTTCATTGCCCCATTCAGCTCCTCACTTTAATAGTGGATTCACTGAAACAACCCCAGCTCTTCATTGGCATGAATGCAAAACCAGCACCCTGGCTTACCTCAGCGCAGGTCTCAAATACTTCGATATGGTGCTTTGTGTCCTGTTCACTAGACAATTCCTTTAAATCATGGCCAGTGGAAAATACAGGTCCTTCCGCTGCAAAGCATTCAATAAAAGGAAGAAAAACAAACTTTAAACGTCACTGATCTGAATGAATCCAGCATCTTGGGCTGGTGACAATTCAGAATGTAGTAAGTCCTACATGGCAGAAGTAGAGATACCCCAAAAATGGGGGAGGAGGGGACTTCACAAAAACATCACAAAATGCTGGCTCCTGTTTTTCAGACCAAGATTGCAACTGCCATTATACAGACCGCTACAGCATTTAGTCACATAAGCCCCATTGACTCGAATGGGCATTGTAAGGACACATCTTGTAGAGGAAGCCTATGAGCTTTCATTTTCAGCTTCTACTTTGCCTTCCACTGTAGGTACCCAGTGAAATGTAATCACTTGCTACTAAGCTCCTCTTGGGTAACTTAGTGCAAGTCATAACAACTAGTCTTCTAGGAAAGGCACAAAATGGCAGACATCATAAGAATTTACATGCACATAGCTCAAACATATTTCATCCCAAAGTCACCTAAGACACTTTATAATCGTAAATTGATATACAAGCCATACAAAGGGATCTCTTAAGCTGCTACTGAAATGCAGCCACCTCTGGGGTGAAAACATGGCAATTTCTTAATGGCACAGTAATGCTACAGATTGGTCCAAGACAGGAGGTACCTGCATCAAATCACAACAGGCCATGTGTTCACCTCATTAATATTACTGCGGTGTGAGAAATGCTCCCTAGCCACTCAGGTCTCTTAGGAGAAATCCAGAGGGGAGTTAGTGCTGCTCCTTGCTATAGTGACACCCTCTCCTCAGCTCGGGGAGAAGGTGGTATACCAAATGCACTGCTCCGAAGCGAGGGGGGCTGGGCAGCGTGGGAACAAGAGAAAAGCATAGTGGGGCTGGCTCTCTGTGTGAATGCCCTGTGATCTGTGAGGCTAGAACCGTGTATCTCTAAGGATCCTCAAGCTCCGTGAAGTCAGGAGGCTGCAGCCCCTCAAAAATAACAGGAGGTCACACCCACAGAATTTTTGAAATTCTTTCCATCCTATTAGCTTTTCCTTGGGCGGGTGGGGGTCAGGAATATTTTGTTCCCTTTATTTAGCAGAGTTTTCTACCTCAGTCAACAGGAAGTGACGGAGTTTTACAGGGCTCAGCCCAGCTTCTCAGAAAACACCACAAAATAGTTATTCAGTGCAACTTAACAGCTCCTATCAGTATGGCGGGGAGCTGTCTGTTCTTAGGCTGATGAACACAGTTCTCTCCTGTTTACACAGCACTCAGCAGCCTCTGGTTAATATTTCACCCATGCTAAATAAAGATCAGGACTTTGGTGCCAGGTGGTTCAGGAGGGCAACAGACAAGAGCTGTCTTTCTTCTCAGAGGGGGTTGTGGGCAATGGTTGTTCTACTTCCAAAGCTCTCATCTGTGAAGTCCCACATGACTCAGTCCTCTCTCTTCTCTCCCCATGATCCTTTAACTATATGATGGGGTTGGAAAGGCTGGTGTGACAGCACAGACTGAAGTGCCAGCAGTATGCAGACTACACCCAGCTATCCATCTCCTTTATGTCAAACACAAACAGTACCATCCCCCAGCTCTCTCAATGCCTACTAGAAATCTGCACCTAGATGAATGCTGAATCCAGGCCACAGCAAGGTAATAGTGGTAGGAAGAAGGAAGTATCCTCTCTATCAAGGGCATTTGCCCTCAGGATAAGTTGGTCGGCAGTTTTGGGGTTCTTTAGAGCTCCTCATTGCTAACGGATACTTACGTAGCCAGGCACCAAAAAACATCCATGTCCAGCTGCAAAGACTGTGTCCCATCCCAGCAGACAGACACAGCCCTGGCCTTGCAATTGTTCCTTCTGTGCCAGATTGTTGTAACTAATTATGTCTGGGGGAAAAAGCCACACGCACGCCCTTCAAAAGCTCCAATTTTTACAAAACACAGTGGTCCACATGCCACTCCACTGCTAGGTCATGAAAAACCATCCCATAGGATTTGGCCTTAACTTGGCTGAGATCACGTCCTCCTCCATATCAGCTCCATTCCACTAGGACAATGAAACTGGAGCAGATCTGGTTGAAAGTTCTCTTTAAAAAATGTAAAACAAAAAATACCCCCCCAAAGTAAAAACGTTGAATATTTCACAACATTTTTACTTTTTTTACTTTTGAAAAATTAGTACAAATTTTCAAAAAAAGGGTCACTTTTCCTGTTTGTTTCACCCTCTGTTCTGTGGAGCATCCCAGGGCAGCTCATGAGTGAACAGGAGCCAGAATTTTCACAGGGGCTGCACCTAGATGATGAAACTCATTACAGCAAGTGATAAAAAGTACCATGGACTTTCAAAGCTAACTGAAAACTAATCTCTCTGACCTACTTTTCCCTCAATAAGCCCTTCACTCACAGAGATATACACATAATCGAATTCTCACTCTCATGCACACAAAATTTAAAAGTATTCTAAACGAATCAAGCTATTTCTCCTATAGGCTAGGAAAAAAGATTGTTTATTGTTTTTTTTCTATTTTATCTACTCTGGAAGTTCTCAGATATTACTGTTTTAATGAAGTTCTTATACCATGCCCATCAACTTCACCTCTAGCGATGGGGTTATAGGAGTATCTAGAACAGAGGTGGGCAAACTGCGGCCCGCGGGCCACATGTGGCCCGCTGGCCATTTTTATCTGGCCCACGAGTTCAGCCGGGGGCGCGGTGCCAGTGACACCGTGCTCCTGGACGAGTGCTGGACACCGTGGGCCCCGCACTCCTGGGCAGGCTGAGCAGCGGTACGGGGAGCTGCGGGGCCTCGCGCTCCCGGGCTGGGATGCCGGCTGGATGGAGCGCGGCCGCAAGCCGCGGGGCCCTGTGCTCTGGGACTGGGGAACTTGGTGGGCGGAGTGCAGCTGTGGGACTGTGGGGCGCTGGTCGGAGCACGGCCAGGAGCCGCAGGGCCCCACGGTCCCTGCCGGGGCGCCCAGTGGGTAGAGCGCAGCCGCGAGGCCACACAGTCCTGGTCGGGGCACCAGGCGAGTGGAGCGCAGCGGGCCCTGTGGGGCTCAGGCTGAAACGCCCAGCTGAATACAGTAAGGGGTGGCGGGGCTTAGGTGGTGGAACTCTGGGGAGGGGAGTGTTTAAGGTGGGGTGGGGTCTTGAGAGGGGGCCCTCAGGACACATACAGCAGGGGGGCTTAGATAGGAGGTGGGGTCCCAGGGATGGTGGTTGGGTGTGTGTCTCGGGAGGGGGCAGTCAGGGAAGAAAGAGCAGGGGGGCCTAGATGGGGGGTTGGTTCCTGGAGGGGAGCAGTTAGAGTTGAGGGGGGTCTCAGGAGGGGGCGATCAAGGGACAAGGAGTGGTGGGAGGAGGGGTTTGGATGGGTCGGGGGTTCTAAGCGGGACAGTCAGGGGGCGGAAAGTGGGTGGGGGTTAGATAGGGGGTGGAGCCGGATTGTCTGGGGAGGCACAGCCTTCCCTACCCAGCCCTCCGCACGATTTTGAACCTCAATGTGGCCCTTGGGCCAAAGTTTGCCCACCCCGATCTAGAAGGAAGACATGAGATAATAAAACTTGGCTCTTACATAAAACTGGTCACTTTTAGATCTTTATCATGTTTGTCATCTTTCCTTTTACAGATAGGGAAACTGAGGGACGGTGAAGTTTGGAGACCTGCACAAGAGTACAAAGGCAGCTAGTGGTACAGATGGGATTAGAATCCACATCTCCAGAGTCCCAATATCGTGTCCTAGCTACTGAATTTCTGCACAACATGTTGTGACATTGATCACAACATCAACATTAAGCACACGAGCCTCTGGAATTGCTGCTGAAATTAATGGGAGTTGTGGGAGCTCAACACCTCTGAACAGTAAACTCTTAAAGAAAATTCCATTTTTTGTTTAACTTGATGGTCATTGTAACCTAGGTTTTATTCTATTAAAAAAAATCCCTATATACACACACAATTGATTTTTAAAAGAAAAGTAACAATTGGAGTTATGAACCCTTAAAAATATATTGCAGTAATGGTCCAAAACACTGCAGCTTACATGAGGATTTCTGCAGAGTTTGTCACTAGTGTAGATTTGTATTTTTACTGAGTGAAGAAAACTTTAGTTGTTATTTTCATCAGTACTTTTATTCATAGAATATCAGGGTTAGAAGGGACCTCAGAGATCATCTAGTCCAATCCTCTTCTCAAAGTAGGACCAGTCTCCAATTAAATCATCCAACAGATTTTTTCCCCATATCCCTAAATGGCCCCCTCAAGGACTGAGATCACAATGCTGGGTTTAGCAGGCCAATGCTCAAACCACGGAGCTATCCCTTATTATTGCACGTCTAGATTAGGACCAGACCCTGCATGGATTTATGCATACACTTAGCTTCACAGAGAGTGGGCAGTACTCTCTCAGATCACTTTGAAGGTATTGTTCACAGTGTGTAAAATTAAGCATATATGTAGGACTTCTGATTTTAGGTCTTAACAAATAAAATATATAATTTTTTTTTTTAAAATAGTGTTTATCAAATAAACCCTGGAAATGGTTACTTGCATCTAAGGGCTTGTCTACACAGAGCAGCAATGCAGACTATGAGGAGGTGATTTCTAAAGCACACGAATGTGCTGCACATTAAGTGGTCTATGCAGACCCTGTTGGTGGACACTAAAGGTTCCCTAGTGCACTTTAGCAGCGTGGTTCGAAACAGTACTAGGTTGATATACAACAGTGAACATTATGAAGAGATTGCTCATCCCTAATTTTTGGACTCATTGATTTTAAGGCCAGAAGAAACCATCATGATGATGTAGTCTGACCTCCAGCACATTGCAGGCCACAGAATATCACTCACCCATTCCTGTAATAAGCCCATAACCTCTGGCTGAGTTACTGAAGTCTTTAAATCAAGATTTGAGAATTACAGGTCACAGAGAATCCATCATTTGCTCTCGTTCAAACCAGTAAGTGACCTGTGACCCACGTGCAGAGGAAGGTGAAATCTCCCAGGGTCTCTGCCAATCTGTCTTGGGGAAAAAATCCTTCTGTCTCCAAATATGGTGATCAGTTAGACCCTCAGCATATGGGTGAGACCCACTAGTCAAAAACCTGGGAAAGAATTCTCTGTAGTAACTCAAAGCCCTCCCCATCCAGTGTCCCATCACCAGCCGTTGGAGATATGGACCATCTACCCTCACTATACCATGCCCGTCTTGAAACTAGTTAGATTTTTTGCCCCCCCCTGCTCCCTTGGAAGACTGTTCCATCTACAACTACATAACATTTTAAAATGGCTAAAAATAACCCTCTAAAATTAAATTAATAAGCCCTGAAAAATAGAAACCCTACATATATGTAAGTCTTTGCAGGATCCCTGGATCTGTAACGACATTCATCTAAAACACTTAACAAGGTTTGGGTAAGTATTATTATTCCAGTTTTACAGCTGGGTAAACAATGGCGCTGCCTCTGCAAATTTGGAACTGCCAGCGAACCAAAACATCCATTATTGGCCCAGCTCTAACACTGTCCCAAATCACTATTAGGTATATAGCATTGTAGAACATGGCAGTTAACCCATCTTTTTTTGCTCCTGAGAGAAAGGAAGTACCTGAAATGATGATGACTCTGAGAGCCTGGCTTTCGATATCATGCAGAGTATCATCACGGAGACACTTCAGCATAGAGAGTGACAGAGCATTTCTTTTCTTAGGGTTGTTCAGGATAATGTGTCTGTAAAGATTTTAATAACAAATTGGTTATTATCCAGTGAAACAAAAGAGAACCTCTGTTTCTGGAATCAAAGCTTTGGTCAAAATAAGGACAGGAACTTGAAATTTGTTATTTTATTTAATATTATTTGTATTGCAGTAGAGCCAAGAGATCTCATCAGTGCTCAGGATCCCATTGTGCTAGGCACTGTACAATTATGTAACAAAAAGACTGTCCCTGTGCTAAAGAACTTACAGTTGAATCTGGTTTTAAACTTGCCACCAGAAAGGGTTTCTTAACAACTATGTTCCCTGATGGAGGCTGTCGTGTTCCTCTGTATCAGATACGGAGTGGCTACAGAGCTTACTTATACATACCGGATGTGTTCATCATTAGACCATTGGGAGGCTACTTCTTGGGAACAGACAGAAGTCATGTTTATTCTATTATCACTTCTCTCCCATAGTGGCAAAGGGTAAGAACATGACAATTTCATAAACTGAAGGCAGGAGCTTCCCCCCCATGAAATAAATACAAAATATAATTTAAAAATTCCAAGCCACATACTTTGTGGGACTAAGGCGGCACAGTTATATGTCCTATATCTCATTGTGTCTGTTTAGGGCCCAATCCAGCACACACTTAAGACCAGGCATAACACTTGTGACTGTGAATAATCCCACTTAGGTCAACAGGACTTCACTTGATGGGAATGAGTGTGGGAGCCTTGGGCAGTGGGGCTCCAGACATCCACAGGGGGCTGTCCATACAGAAGCAACTGCAGAATCTAGGCCAGGACACATTTATTGGTGGCCTCAGAGTGTGAAACTAAACACTACTTCCCCATGCTAATTCTTCCCCCTACTGTTACTCACACCTTCTTGTCAACTGTTTGAAATGGGCCACTCTGATTACCACTACAAACATGATTTTTCCTCCCTTGGTATCCTATTGTTAATTGAATTGCTCCGTTAGACTGACCTCACACTTGGTAAGGCAAGTCCCATCTTTTAATGTATTTATACCTGCTCCTGTATTTTTCACTCCATGAATCTGATGAAGTGGGCTGTAGCCCACGAAAGCTTATACCCAAATAAATTGGTTAGTCTCTAAAGTGCCACAAAAATTCCTCCTTGTTTTTGCTGACACAGACTAACACGGCTACCCCTCTGAAGCCTGTCACCCTGCAAAGTACAAAGGTGGTGCATACAGAAGCACCAGGGAGGAGACATGACATTGCGACTCCTCCCCGCATAACAGTGCGGGAGGCTGTGGCTGCAAGAAAAGCCCCCAGGGGCCACCTTTGAGAAACTCTGACTAGCTTAGTAAATCTCCGTGGCAGGGAAGTGCCAGGCTCTTCATAGGTCAGACAGCACCATGCACACCCTGGGCAGCGTACTGGGATTTTATAGACCACCTAGAAAATTTCTAGAAGTGCAAACGTGCTGTCAAAATTACTGAGCCACACCCACTGAGCTAGGGAACGAACAGAGTAACAGACCCAGGGGAAGGCCCCGTCTCTAGCTCCTGTAAACTATTTTATGTCTTTATTTTTTAAAGGCCTTTTAAAACATGATTTCCCCTGGGTTTTGATTGCAATCCTGGCCTTGCACTGTCCCCCATCCGCCCTTCCGTTACACTCACTCATCGCACAGCCAAATCTACTGCAGGCCCCCTACAAAAACTGGCCCTGCCCTATTCAGTCACTGACACCAGGAACCCAAAGTTATGAGAATTCCTGCCTGCATGGCAGGGAAACCATCAGCGTTGCAACCCCCATTGCTAGCAGGGGCGGGTTGGGGGAGGGGCCTAGCGCCTTTTGGGGTCTGGCTTCTATACAAAATCCCTGTGAGGGCACTGGGGAGAGTGGGGACGACTCCGATTAGTCCCAGCGCTGGTTGGGTCTCTTTGACCCTTTGCTCAGCGGCTCCCACACGGGCGCGGCGCAGGCTCACCTGACCCCACCCAGCTGCCGAGTGCGGGTGAGTTTCTCCAGCTGTGGCTGCTGCCCCGATCCAGCTGTGGCGCCGCTGCAGAACCCAGAGGCCCCGGGGCAGCGGAGGATCCGGGAGGGCTTCACCCTCCATAGTCTCAGGCTCGCAGCCATTGCGTGTCGCGGGGAGGGGTTGCTGTGCAATTGCTGGAGCCTTTCAGGCTCTCTGCTGACCCCTAGGCTCTGCAGGGAAACTAAGGGGTGATGGTACCCCGCCTCCACCCACAACAGGCTGCTCCCTCTGCCTGGCCGGAACAGGATGCACGGGAGAGCAAACAAATTCTCCCCCTCAAACTCTTTGGATGCGTGTGGGTCTCTTTAAGACACAGTCCCGCCTTGACACTGGTAGCAGCTGAGAATGTAAACGCCAGTGTTTGTGGTGATGCAAATTACCTGAGTGCCTGGAAGAGGAAAGACTTGCTAATCGCTGAGAGCACAAAAAGCAGAGCTGGGTGCTCTCGTGCTCCCTCTTGTCCTGCCTGCCCCTCAGTGCAAAGACATCGCCATTCTGACTTGGCAGCACTCGTTTTGCATTTGCACAGGTGTAGGTAGGGTGACCAGATGTCTCGGTTTTATAGGGAGAGTCCCAATATTTGGGGCTTTTTTTTTTAAATAGGCTCCTATTACACCCCCACCCCGATCCGGATTTCCCCCACTTGCTATCTGGTCACCCTAAGTACATGGGAGGATGCATTAGAGCAGGACAATGGTGACCTGGACCTAATGACTCCAGCCCTAGCCACTGATGGACTGCTGCTGTGTAGGCTCCTAAAGCAGCAGTGATCTTAATAAGCCTAGCCTAGTACGGGACTGGGCACCATTTCTTTGCAGATACTTAGTGCATGAGGGAGAATGTTATCTTCTAGGTCACTCTTCCTAGGTAGGCAGCACTCATGCAGAAGGAATTACCCTTCCCTCTTGTGAATAGAGTGCTGTGGTTCTTTATACCTCCAACAAAACTACCTGGATCTCTGACGTTCTGATTTCATGGGAGCTGGGGATTTAGGTCTAATTCTGTCAGTATATTGTCTTAAATGGCCTTTTGATAATTGGCAATGATCGGTTTTGGGGCTGATGCCAATCATCCTGAAACAATGGGAAGAAATACTAATGTCTGAAAATGTTGTCTGAATTTGCAGGTTAGAGTGATATTGTCTGTCTCTAGCACCATCTAGCTGAAGTTCTGAAGGAACTTTAAAAATCTTAATTGAGACTCACCGCCACCTTGCAAGGCAGCTATTCAGCCATCAGATTATTTATTCTCCATGTACAGAGTGGGAATCTGAGGCAAGAGTTGCAGTGGCTTTCCCAATATCACATAATTTGATAGCAGAATAGGGAATAGAAGAAAATCAGAAGTTCTGCCCCCCCCCACCCTGTTTTCTAGGTAGCTGAAGACCAGGCTCCCCAAAAGAGTCACTTGTGAAAAGAATAAGACTTGAAAGAGCAAAATGTTGGTGCTCAAGTTAAGACGTGTGGAAGGGACATTCAGAGTTCAGAGATAGAACTTAAGTAATTTCGGAAGCTCACTCAGCAAATCAGTGACAGAGCCAGAGGTAAAATGCAGATTTCCTGACCCAGCGTCCCCTGTTTGAAGTACTCTCCTGAAATGCCCTGGCAGAGCTGGGGGATGATGGAGGAGGGAGCTGCAATAATCTTCACCCACATCACTCCCTGCTAAACTTCACGGGGAGGAGTGTTGGAACTGGTGGGTTTGTAGCACATCGGGCTGCCTTGATAGAAGAGTGACACACAAAGCAGAGAACCGTAACTTCCAGTTCAGCAGAACGCCCACAGTAGTGCCAACCCCAAAGGTTTGAAACCCACAAATCAGACCCTGCGACAAACATTACACTGTGGGGTTTGGCCTGTCTTTAGATTGTTGAGCTCTCCCTGCTCATCCCCAGTGTGTATGACAATCAGTGCTGCCCACCCTCCCATATTTATTGGGTGAGGTGATTTGCATCTGCTCAGCCCCCTGAGTCCTTAGATCAATTCTACCCCAACATCAAGTCTATCCCCTGCCCCCACAAACTCCCTTCTGCTCCTCCCAGGGTTCTTCACCCCTTTCCCAGGCCTTGAGGAGCTGCAGCAGGCCCCCCCCTTCCAGGACTGGGGAAACAGCTCCCGGGGCTCTTCATCCCCTCTTCCCAGGCCACAGGAAGGGCGCTGCCCTGAGTTGCTGGACTTTCTGCTCTCTCCTTCCCTCTCCCCTTCTGTGAGAATGGTGTCAGCTCAGCTTGTTTCCTCCAGCAGCTCTGATTGGCTGCTCTAACCCAGAATGTGGGCACTGGGGGGATGAGTTGGGGGAAACAGCCCATCAAAGGAGGTGCCCCCCCAGGCAGGGCTGAAATTCTCTAGAAAATAGGGCTGGATCTTCTAGCCTCATTGCCAGGCAGGGAGTCAGCCTTGACTGAAATCTCATCGCTGGTGGAAAAATTGAAAGCATTGGCAACACACACAAAACCCTCCCTTAAGAGTGCCATATAAAGAGGTGCACACCAGAAGCCATTCTTGGATTGCACAGCAACTAGTTGTATTGGTCCTATAAAACCCAGGAGCTATACTCCATACTCTTGAGTGCCTTCTACTTGTACTTTATCAAGTAACTATGTACGTGTATGCAGATAGAGAGCATGCTCCAGCATTCCTCTGCTTACTTAGAATAGTGTTTCTCAAAAAAAAGAAGTTACTCCCCAATATTGCATCTTGGAGCTTCCGCATTCTTTGTTCCACTCACTACTCACTTCTCTTTGTTTACATGTGGTACAGCTGTCTGGAGAAACTTCCTGTCAGGGTAGTTAAGCACTGGGATAAATTGCCTAGGGAGGTTGTGGAATCTCTGTCATTGGAGATTTTTAAGAGCAGGTTAGACAAACACCTGTCAGGGATGATCTAGGTAATACTTAGTCCTGACTTGAATGCAGGGGACTGGACTAGAAGACCTCTTGAGCATGGGTGGCGGATATAATAGACATGGGGAGGCTAAACCTCCCTTAAGCCAAGGCCTGGCCTCACCCATGCTCCGCCTTCTCCCCCAAGCCAGAACTTAGCTCTGGAAAGAGGCCAGGGGTCCGGTGCTGGGGCTGACAATGGAGGTGGCTGGCAGCCTGGTTGTGCCAGGGCCATAGGCCCTGGGCACAGTTGTGGGGCCAGTTGTGCGAACGGCCAGAGGCCCAGCACTGGGGCCAGTGTTGAGGGTGGCTGGAGGCCTGGCGCTGGCGGGAAGCCTGGTGTTGGGGCCAATGCTGAGGTCGGCTAGCAACCCAGTGCTGGAGGCGGCCAGTGACCCAGGACGGTTCAGTCAGGGCTTCTCTGGCTGCAAGGTGGGAATGCTAGGGGCTCCAGTGGACATGGAGGGTGGTAGGGACAGGCCATGTAGCTAGCCTCCCTGAAGTGGGGGCTCACACACCACCCATGCTCTCGAGGTCCCTTCTAGTTCTGATTCTGTGGTTCCTTAGAGCTGAGAGATAGCTGAGTGAGGCAGTGTGCCGGGCCTGCGTATCCCGCACTAGGCAGGAAAGGGTTAATCTCATACTATGGGCGGAGGAAATCCCATCCCTCAGACCCTGCTGGACATGCTCCAACTGCTGTGCTAGTATAAAGGAGAGCAGCCCAGCTTACTCAAGGCTGACTGCCATGGAGGAAGGATACTTGAGGCTCAGGAGCTGTTAATGCCTTTGCCTCTGGGAGCTGGAGATCCTGAGACTCAGACCAAAGACCTGTCACCTACAGCTGATTGGCTGGAGTCAGAGTTTCCTAGATTGAGGAGCCCAGAGACCCCGGTGTTATAGGGACAACAATTTCAGGAAGTATGGTAGGAAGAGGCCCAGGCAGGTGGAGTGAGTGGTATCTCCCACCTGTGTAAGGCCAGTGTGTTGTGGCTGGATTCCCCAGTGACCCAGTGGCAGAACCTGACCTAAGGCCATGGGCTGGGACCCAGTGTAGTCAGGTGGGTCTGGGTCCCCCTACCCTGGCTGCTACCCCGACTTTGGTGGTGGCCCCTGGATCTGGCCCATAGACCACACAGCCCTGCTTTTGAGGGCCACCATATGGACCCCAGCATCTAGGCTGATGCTTTGACTCTGGCCATTGAGCCATACTGACTTGAGTCTCAGGATGGGCTGGTAGAGTGTAACCTTGGTATCACCATACCCACAATCCACCTCAAAGGGGGACATGGTGTGCATAAACCACCACAGGCAGGCAGCCAACAAGGGGTTGGGAAAGATGCTATTGTACACAGAGCACATTGGCATCATGCATCCCATTCAGCGAGGTTCTTACACCCCCATAGATTTCCATCTTCATCCACAATCACATCAGCTCATCCCATGCCCCCCAGCACGTTAAGCGAAAATACTGACATGTATAAATGTTTAACGCACAAGTGTGTCTCTATTATCTATACTTTACCATGGTGATTGGTGCAGTAGAAATAATGTATAAAAATACACAGAACAACAAGATATGTGCCTTGCGGATGTGAATTTTTGCTCCCATTCCATTGCCTGATGGTGGTGCTATACCTGTGGATTTTTCAGGATGAGCCTATGAAGAGACTGAAGTGGTCTGAGCAAACTGTAATGCCTGATGGCCAAGGTAGGTGAAGGGGCACTGCAGAGCCGTAGTTAAGTAAGATGTAAGGCATCAACCTAACTCTGTCTACGCTAAGTGTCTACACTAAAATGTAGCTCTCACCAACGTAACTTTGTCAACTACATTGACTTAGAATCAGAGAGGTAGCCGTGTTAGTCTGGAATTGCAGAAGTGACAAAGAGTCCTGTGGCACCGTAAAGACTAACTAAAGTATTAGAGCATAACCTCTAAACCAAATTAACATACCCTTAGAGCCCCGACCGGGGGTATTCTATCTATTACCCAAGATCCACAAACCTGGAAATCCTGTACGCCCCATCATCTCAGGCACTGGCACTCTCACTGAAGGACTATCTGGATATGTGGACTCTTTACTCAGACCCTACGACACCAGCACCCCAGCTATCTCCGTGACACCACCAACTTCCTGAGAAAACTACAATGCATTGGTGATCTTCCAGAAAACACCATCCTAGCCACCATGGATGTAGAGGCTCTCTACACAAACATCCCACACAGAGATGGAATACAAGCTGTCAGGAATGGTATCCCTGATGATGACACAGCACAGGTGGTTGCTAAGCTCTGTGACTTTATCCTCACACACAATTATTTCAAATTTGGTGACAATATATACCTCCAGACCAGTGGCACCGCTATGGGCACCCGCATGGCCTCACAGTATGCCAACATCTTTATGGCTGACTTGGAACAACGCTTCTTCAACTCTCGTTCACTCACGCCCCTTCTCTATGTACGCTACATTGATGACATCTTCATCGTCTGGACCCATGGGAAAGAAACTCTGGAAAAATTCCACCATGATTTCAACAGCCTCCACCCCACCATCCACCTCAGCCTAGACCAGTCTTCACGAGAGGTCCACTTCCTAGACACCATGGTGCAAATTAATGACGGCCACATTAACACCACCCTATACCGAAAACCTACCGACAGCTACGCCTACCTTCATGCCACCAGCTTCCATCCCGGACACACCACACGATCCATTATCTACAGCCAAGCACTGAGGTACAATTGTATTTGCTCCAACCCCTCAGACAGAGACCAACACCTACAAGATCTTCACAAGCTTTCTCAAAACTACAATACCTGCACAAAGAAATAAGGACACAGATCAACAGAGCCAGATGTGTACCCAGAAGCCCGCTGCTGCAAGACAAGCCCAAGAAAGAAAACAACAGAACACCACTGGTCATCACCTATAGTCCTCAGTTAAAACCTCTCCAACGCATCATCAGTGATCTACAATCCATCCTGGACAACGATCCCTCTCTTTCACAGGCCTTGGGAGGCAGACCAGTCCTGGCCCACAGACAACCCTCCAACCTCAAGCATATTCTCACCAGCAACAGCACACCGCGCCATAACTCCTCTAACTCAGGAACCAATCTATGCAACAAACCTCGATGCCAACTCTGTCCACATATCTACACCAGCAACACCATCACAGGACCTAACCAGATCAGCCATACCATCACTGTTTCATTCACCTGCACATCTACCAATGTAATATATGACAGTATGTGCCAGCAATGCCCCTCTGCTATGTACATTGGTCAAACTGGACAGCCCCTACGAAAAAGGATAAATGGACACAAATCAGATATCAGGAATGGCAATATAC
The DNA here is from genome assembly GCA_007922305.1 of Dermatemys mawii. Lineage (NCBI taxonomy): Eukaryota > Metazoa > Chordata > Testudines > Dermatemydidae > Dermatemys > Dermatemys mawii. The sequence goes on along the minus strand of ML677341.1, from coordinate 8,875,009 downwards.
AAAAACCTGTAGGAGAACACTTCAATCTCCCTGCACACACCGTGAAAGACTTAAAGGTCAGCATTTTGCAGCAAAAAAACTTTAAGACCAGACTGCAAAGAGAAACTGCAGAGTTGCAATTCATTTGCAAATTTGACACAATCAGTTTGGGACTGAATAGAGATTTTGAATGGCTAGCTAACTACAAGAGCAGTTTCTCTTCTCTCGCTGTTCACACCTCCAGTTCAGCTGCTAGAGGAATCCCTCACCCTCCCTGATTAGAGATAACAGCTGGTTCAGCCTCATTGGACCCACCCTGTTATCTTTAACCTGGTTCTTGTCTACCTATTTATACCTGCCCCTGGATACTTCCACTGCATGCATCCGACAAAGTGGGTATTAGCCCATGAAAGCTTATGTTCTAATACTTTAGTTAGTCTTTAAGGTGCCACAGGACTCTTTGTCACTCTTACACTGACTTAATAGCTCCTCCTCCACAAGAGATGTAGTGCTTTGGTTGATGTAGTTAAGTCAACACAGTATCAACATAGACACTGCATGGCTTACATTGACTGTTTCTGCCTTTTAGAAGCCGTCCCAGAGTGCCCCACACTGACAATTAAATTGGTGCAAGTGCTCCTGGTGAGGATGTGCACTGCCAACACAAGGAGCATAGTGTGGACATACATAAATGATTTAATTGCTGTAGTGGCTGTACGTTGACGTAATTCAGTTTGACTTAATTTTGTAGTATAGACTTGTCTTGTTGGTTGTAGTAGTAGTTCAGCGCACTGCGGCGCTGAGGATGCTGCTGATGGGCCTGGATTCAATACCAGAGTTCTGATGTTACTCGTTACTTTCGAAAATCACACCCCAAGAAATGCTGGCCAAGTTCATTATTGTTTCCATCTGAGTCTAGTGGTTTAAAATATTTTTATTTACTTAGATTGTAAGACTTTGGGGAAGGGGCTGTCTTCTTGTTCTGTGTTTTTATACTGGGTTGCACCCGGCCAGTCCTCAGTTGGGTGCAACCACAATACAAATTATTATGATTGCTATTTAATAATTATTACTATTTCCCCATGTATTTCAAAAATATTCAGTGTAACCAAACGACTAAGAATTCCTGTATTTCCCATGGGCTAGGACTCCTACATTCCAGGATGGGTCTCACACTGAGCTTATCCCACTCCCTCTATCCCCATTTCATTTTATGTAGGGCCTTTTTTCTTCAGCCCCGTCTGAGGTGCGTTAAAATGTCACATTTTTAAAACAAGAGATGACAATCTCCAGCTAAGACTCCCTCATTTTGAATTCGTCGCAAGTAGATTTTCAAAGTCTCTGCTTCATGTGGCTAAGGTCCCTGTATTTCAATTTGTGTGGCATTCAGAATCAATTTAGCAACCTCCCTCAATCAGCCCCAGTTGGAAGCTGCCTTTCCACATTACAGTGAAGAAATTAATCTTTCTCACACAAGATACTGTTTTCTGGGCCCATCTTCGCCAATTCCTTTCCTGTCCGTTTTCAGCGGAATACATTTTTTAGTCTTCTCTTGAATACATCCCTTTTGAGGCAAAGTGTTTCCAGCTCTCTGGAAGTTCTGTTCTTTTTCACTTTGATTGACAGTCATCACCCTGACATTTCCTTTCCCAGCTGCGCCCACTACAAACTTTTTATTTTTGGCCATGATTTCCCCGTCTCATTAAAGAGACCTGCTGCTGCTTTCTGCGGGGAAACGCTTCCTGAAGAAGAGCTCTGTGTAGCCTGAAAGCTTGTCTCTCTCATCAGCAGAAGTTGCTCCAAGAAAAGATATTACCTCACTCACTTTATCTATATCATTTCCAGGCAGTTTTGCTTTTCATAGTACTCCTTTAGCAGCACTGTGTTACGGCTGAGCTGGCATTTCCAACAGGAGATGGGTGGGAGTCAGGACTGCAAGCTCCAATAGGGCGTTTCTAATGTTTATTTTTTATTATTTTTCATAGAATATAAAATTAGCATAAGGGACAATAGGGGACAATCCTTGTGTCAGGATTTTAGAGAGACTTTGCAGGATATTATCCAATGCTTAGACATACGTTACTGAATTCAACTGCATGCAGCTATAGAATCCAGTCTGAGGCCCCACATACCTAGTTATTTCTCATGGAAAAATTATTGCTGGTGAAAACTACCAAACTGACAACTGTGGGGATCTTTTGGCCTGATTTTCAAAATAGCTGAGCAACCACAATCCCACGGGAGCTAAAGGTGCTCAACACTTTTTAAAATCAACAGAAATCCTCTCTTTAGCCACTGAACCAGTGCAGCATGAGCAGAGATAGCGCAAGCATCTCTCCTAATCCTAGTTGTGGGAATAGTTCAGTTTCCATGCTTGTGCCTTCTGCTTGATTGGCCAACAAAAAGGCAGATTAATGTATGGTGCTTTCTGAGATGAAGAACTGGAATAAGACTATGGACCACCTAAAAGTCATTAGCTAATAACATTTTTTTGTCATGCCACTCTTCAGTTGCTCCTTTGTTCAAAGGATTTGTATCTAAAATGTACAGCCTGGAGTTTTATTGTACAGTAACTCCTCGCTTAATGTCATAGTTATGTTCCTGAAAAATGCTAATTTAAGCAAAACGATGTTAAAATAATCCAGTTTCCCCATAACAATTAATGTAAATGGGGGAGAATTAGGTTCCAGGGAATTTTTTTTTTTTTTTTTTGCCAGATAAAAGACTATCTTGTGTCTTTAAGTGAGGAGTTACTGTATAAAATTTTATACAATGGCATCAGACTGGTAATATTTCCTCTGTCATCTCTTGTAATGGAGATAGGAACATTAAATGTTAATAATTTGGGCTGATATTCCGAGATCCTGAAAAGCTCCCTAGTGCTTGCCTCCTGACAGTCAATGGGATTTGGGCACCTAAATCCCTTAGGGACTGGTGAAAATTGCAGTCTTGGTTGTTTTTAAAATATTTTTATCATCTATCCTGGGCACAAAATTTTGCTTAAATTTACTTCATCTGAGAGTGGGACCTGCTCATATGACATGAAATGTGACTGATGGCAGCGCAGCTCTGAGGCGATGTTAAATGCTAGCCCTGCCTTTAGTAAAAAGACATTTTTAAAGTTATTCGGACTGCTAAATTATAAGAGCAGATTCACTTCAGACTTTCCCAAAAAGACATCCTGTGCCTTAGCAGTAAGTGACATGAGTTTGGTTCTCTATCATTGTTTGTCTTTCGTGCCCACTTGGCTGATTTCAATACAGCCTTAACTATGGAGTTTCACTTGCTACTAACACCTTTTTAATAAATTCTAGTACAGCGGCAAGCACTCTAGCCAAGATCAAACCAATTCCTTATCTGTTAAGAACATTGTCTTTTGTGGTTACCCCTGGTGTTCTCTCAGCAAACAAGCTTCTTCGCTGCAGCTGGCCTTTAGGCATGTCTGCATGAAGCTTCTAGCATAATTGCCTCTGCAACTCTCAGATCTCATGTCTTGTCACTGTGTGGCAGCACTTCTCCATTGAAGAGCTGCTGCCTATCTTTATTCTCTGCTTCAAGACCAGCTGAATGATCAAAGCCTTTTTGTCATCTGATCTGTCTTCACTGTTCCCTCATTATTTGCTGTTCTCATCGCTCCTTGCCTTCAGTCCTTCCTACCCTCACCCATCTTATTTCGGGTACTTTTCTTATCCTCTTTCCCCATCTCCTCAGCCTTAGAGTGTGAATTTTAAAACTTGCATTCCGAAGTTTACAGCATTGGACTTTTCTTATGTACTGTTCCATTAGGGTGACCAGATGTCCCGATTTTATAGGGACAGTCCCAATTTTTGGGTCTCATTCTTATATAGGCTCCCATTACCCCCCACTCCCTGTCCTGATTTCTCACATTTGCTGTCTGATCAACCTATGTTCCATTGTCAGTTACTTATTCCATGAATGATCACAGAGATGATAATCTATAGAAGGCTGTAGAAGCAAGGGGTCTGAATTCTGCTCACTGATTCCCTCCACTGTTCTTGCACACATCAGAGTCTTAGCCCTGGTCTACACTGGGGGAAGGGGAGATAGACCTAACATATGCAACTTCAGGTATGTGAATAGCATAGCTGAAGTCAGTGTATTCAGGTCGACTTACCTCGGCGCCTTCACGGCGCTGAGTCAACTGCTGCTGCTCCCACGTTGACTCCACCTGTGCCTCTTGCTGTGATGGAGTTCTGGAGTCGATGGGAGAGCGCTCAGGGATCAATTTATCGTGTCTAGATGAGTCGTGATAAATCGATCACCAAAAGATCAATCGCTACCCGCCAATGCGGCGGGTTGTGGAGAGCTGACCTTAATTTCAATGCACATTCAAGGCCTATAGAAAAAGCAGGCTATCAGACCTAGCTGTGCTGTGTCTGATTTTCCTTTGTCTCCATATATCAGGAATAATCTCACAGATGTTAAGGAGACTACCTAGACAGTTTAAAACTGCTGATAAATGAGAGATGAATCGGAGTTGCTGTGTATGGATGAGAGCAGAATTTTGCCTAAAATTCTAAATTTTGGAATATCCACTTTGACTTACAGTGCTGTATTCCAAGTCACTCCTGCAGGCAATAAATTCAACTGCAAAGTTAGTCCCCATCATGATACTTCCCACTGCCAGTAACTTTTTTCCAGTGGAATATGTTCAATTTGTTGTGCTCTTCCAGATAGCCTGTTTCCTGCCCTTTGGCTAGTTTCTAGTTCAGCATGTGCCATCTTTCCTTCCCTTCAACTAGGGTGACCAAACAGCAAGTGTGAAAAATTAGGACAGAGAGTCGGGGGTAATAGGAGCCTATGTAAAAAAAAAGCCCCAAAAATCGGGACTGTCCCTATAAAATTGGGACATCTGGTCATCCTACCTCCAACTCCAAGTCTATACCAGAGATGATACTGTATTAGAATGGGGATAGATTCTTTTTTTAAACTGAAATAGTTTTTTGACCAATGAGATCAGACTCATAAAAATTACAGGCTGTTTTACAGGGAAAAAATACTCAATGGCTCAAAATTTCTGTGGTGGACCAACAAAAGACGAAGGTTCTGATCAGACAAAATAGATTAAAGTTACTCTAGGTGTGGAGAGTCAGAATAGGCAAAGTCCCTCCACTTAAGCCCTGTACTATGGTTGTGGAAAGAAGCTTGCAGATAGAACAACCCAGTATATGTACTTGTAAATCATAGGCCTAAGCCAAACACAATGAAATAACGGGAGTCTTTACATTGATTTCAATGGGCTTTGGATTAGGCCCCATTCGTACATTTCTGTAAGGTCCTGTGTTTTGATTCCAAATCAGATAGACTGTTATGGATGGAAGCTATGGGGCAGGATAGAGAATGGCTACAGGATCTGAACTTTTTTACCTTGTTTGATTGGCCCCAATATTTTGTGCAATTGGCTCATTGAGTGGAATTACTGCATTTTTTTTTCTTTTGTTAGGTTTTACATATTAAGTGCACAGTGTGTTGGCACCAGTACAAGGAAGGGCTGATGGCTTGATCCAACACAGCTGTGTGATATTGTGAAGAAACATCCTTTCTATCCATGTGTCGGTGTCTGCAGTTCCTGATTTCAGGCAGAGGAAGCATTAACAGACAGAGCAAAAAAAGCTAATCTGTATTTGGAGAATTTTAACACACAAAGTAAAAGGGACATTACTATAAGATTTTATTTTAAAATATCTGTGGTGTTGTGTCCTCTTTAACACCCCCCCCCCAAATACTGCGTTCTAGCCCCAGTCACTGCAGTATCACTATTGCAAGGTGTACTGGTTTGAATCATTACAGTACAATAATGTAATACTATTTGTATTAAGAGCCGAGATTATTAATACTGGAAGAATTTTAACATAATACTAGACTTTTCAAAAGTTATATTAGTGAATTTTTAGGACTCTTCACTGTAGGCAGTAGAGATTAATCAATTTTTCTTTGTTCATATTCATTTTTACTTTTGCATTCAACTTGTTCAATGTACTTGTGTTTGGGCTTCCAACATAGCAGGGAAATGTTTGTGCTCATTGATTTATACCTCTTCAATCTCACTGGAGTCAATGGGGCAAAATTCTGCCCTGATTTACAACCTGCTCAGTCCCATTGACATTAATTTACTTAATTTTTGATAAATGATTCATCCAATATGACCTGTAAGGCATGCAAAAGAGAAGGGCTTGGCAGTGTCTCTTTTTAAAATAACATCATCTAGCACATCACATACAGTTGTTTGAAAATATGGATTACGATGGCTACTTGCATTTCTCCTTCATCAATATTTTATACTCCCAGAGAGGGGAGAGGAAAAACAAAGGCATTACTGGCTAATATTTTATGCAAATTGCACTTTTTTTGTTTTCTTGTGGGTTCATGAAGAGTGGGATGAATGATTCTGCTCTTAGTACATCCTGGAAATGTGAGCATCACAGATACTACTATTTTCAGCAGGATCCTTTAGGGAGATGGCTGCATATTTTTGGAAAGCTGAGAACACAAATCTTTTCAAAAAATTAAATGTGACTGTGAAGATTTTCAGGGACTTGCTGTTTTTCAAGAGAACACAAGTTCAGTATCTCACTGTGGCAACAGGGTTTAATCCTAACTGCTAAGAATATAAAGGTGTCTGACTTTTGCAGGCTTCTGGGTGAAATCCTGGCTCTTATTGAAGTCAATGGTAAAAACTCATTCACTTTATTGGGATTAGGATTTCACTTGCTGACTTTATGGCCCTGCTCTTGCATTCTTTGAACACTAATATTTCTTACGAAGCCAGTTTGGGATTCATGAGAAATCCAAGATCTGTCCGTAATGGATATGATGCACTCGCTAGTAAACACAGTGTAGCTTACTTACCTTTCCTACAGCACAGAGTCACAATGATAATAAATTGTATTCAGACATTACCTTTCATTAAACGTTCCCAATGTACTCCGCAAACTGCACAGCTATGTAAATACTTAGCATATATTTATACTGGAGCTAAACAGTGTAACTTCCAGCTCAAGTAGACATAACCACACTAAATCTGATCAAGCTTGCACAAGTGCACTGAAAACAGTGTAGCTATGGCCACGTGAGCAGCAGGTGGGGCTAGCTGCCCCAAGTGTGAACTCATCTGAAACTCCAGGTACATACTTGGATTGGCTAACCGCTTCCTTTGTTAGTGTGAATTAGGATGACCAGATGGCCCGATTGTACGGGGACAGTCCTGATTTTTGGGTCTTTTTCTTAATATAGGCTTCTATTACCTCCTGTCTGATTTTTTTACATGTGCTGTCTGGTCACCCTAGTGTGAATGTGGCTACGCTTCTATTTTTACTGCATTAGCTTGATCTAGGGTGACCAGATCGCAAGAGTGAAATATCAGGACACACTGGGCGAGCGGCGAGAGGGGTAGGGGGTAGGGAAGAGCAGCGGGGTGGTGGTGGTGGTGCAAGGATATTTTGCACCCTAGGCAAAATTTTTACCTTGTGTCCCACCCCCCTTTTCCTGGAGCATTGCTTATTATAAACTTTTTAAATGAAGACTGAATAATGTAAAGTAGCATGGGGCAGAGGGTTGAGGTGCAGGGGGCGAGGTCTCTGTCTGGGACTGGGGATAAGGTGTTTGGGGTGTTGGAGGGGCTCAGGGCTAGGGCAGAGGGTTGGGGTGCGGGGGGGAGGTCTCTGTCTGGGACTGGGGATAAGGTGTTTGGGGTGTTGGAGGGGCTCAGGGCTTGGGTAAAGAGTTGAGGGTGCGGTGGGGGGGAAGCTCTGGCTGGGGGTGTGGGCTCTGGGGTGGCGCAGAGCTAGGGATGAGTTTGGGTGCAGTTGGTAGCCGCAAGCTCTGGGGGAGGGGCCCTCCTTTCCTGCCCCCCAAGCAGCAGCAGCATACTCACCCCATCACTGGCAGGAGAAGTTGGCGGGCACTAGGACCCTGCGGCGGCAGTTGCTGCTGGGAGGCAGCACATTGCTGCCCTGAGAGACACAGGGACGCTTTGGCTCAGATCTGCTCCAGGGCCACCTAGGTGCATGGTGGCAGCACGGGGAGGCCGGGGGACACTTGGGGGAGGTGCAGGGTGGGCGGCCGGAGCCGGATTGTGGCGGTGGGGGGCGACTGGGGGCTCTCTGCCCACAAGAGACGTTCATGCAGCATGCCACGTGGAGACCTCCTCCCCATCTCTGCCTGCCGGGGGCCGATTTGCAAGCTCCTGCGCAGCTGCCCCAGGCAAAAGCAGTAATCGGCGCACCGGCGCCTGGCCTCCTGAGATCCCAATATCGGGACAAAAGGGCGTCCCGACGATGTACGGTTGGGAAGCGGGACAAGTCCCCTAAAATCGGGACTGTCCCGATAAAATCGGGACGTCTGGTCACCCTAGCTTGATCAGAGCTAGCATGGGTATGTCTTCTTGAGCTGGGAATTACATCTTCCAGCTCCAGTGTAGACACACCCTTAGATAGGTTCGCAGATCTAGGGAGACACAATGTAACTGCCTAGCCTTTAGCCAGGGCTCTATTGTTACTTTTTTTTTTAAACAGTTTAAACAGAAAAAAAAGTAAGTAAGAAGGTTATGTAACACACCCTATATAACAACCACACAGGAAACATCAGCCTGGTAAAGAATATTTGCCAAAACTGTCAGATCTTGGGGCCTAAAGTTAGGCATCTAAATGCTTATTTAAGCAGTAGTCCTGTCCACAGTGTAAGTTAAAACAGATTTTCAGCTGCTCTATGTTGTGTCTAGCTGCCCATAGCCCCAAGTGGCCATTCTGACAACCAGGAATAGCCAGAGCACAGAGACATTCTGGCCTCACTCCTATTTTTCCACTACTTACACCAGCTCCATGTCACCTCAGGATTCCTCCTACATGGGGGGAATTCTGGGATAACTGACTGAGCTGGCTTTCTGTCTGCTTTGCACTGCCAAGGCAGGGACCAGAATCTGTGCCCAGGAATCCCTTTTTTCTTTATGGCTACATTATGTCAATCATTGATTATACCAGGGTGAACGTTTCTGTTGTGTGAAGAAATAAAGCTTGTGGGCCATATTCTGCTCACAATTACATGGTTTCAGCTTCCATTGATTTATGCAATAGGAGCTGCATCCATATAACTAAGAGAAGAACTTGGCACTGTTAATATGTGTCATTGGATCCAGATGGCTCAGTGTGGCTCAGCAACAGTTTTCTGTTTTTAGGAACATTCTCTGATTATGGATAAGAAGGGAGTCTCCTGCCTTAGGAGAAAGAAAGCTGCTTTTGCCAAAGAATAACCCTCTTTGCCTCACGTGCAAACCTGCTTCTCCCCTTTAAATCATGTTTAGACTCTGTTGTTGGTACCAAAGTGTTAGCACAATGTACTAACAATGTGGACAGAGATTTGTTTTTCTAAAGACAACGTACAAGCCACATTGTTCTCAACCTCTGTTGGTGGCCCATGCTGTGTTTCTATCCTAGTTCTTAGACAAATAGTCTCTGTCCATAAAAACAAAATAAAACAGTCGCTACCTGCAAAGAGAAACCCTCAGAACAGACTAGTTTCAGAGGAAGAATGATATTTATATTTCTTGTTACTTAAAGAGAAACCCTGAGAAGGGGGTAAGTATAGGCAATATCCAGTGTGTGTGATGTGAGGAATGGAGTGGCAGAGCCATCTGCTTACAAGGTATTTGTACAATAATATCTGAATGCCTTCATTAGCTTTTAAGACACTAAGTTATATACACATGCATCATCATCATCTCGGGCAAAACCAAATTGCACTATGAATATTTTGAAGCATATGTGAATGTACCAGACTTTACATACATACTCATACACAAGGTATTATCATCAGCTGAGGACATTAACACCTACAAATTGTGGATTTTTGTCTGAAGTCAGAAGACTGAATTATACACTTGTTAATGGAATGTGTCCTCTATCCAGCACATTTCCATTAAAGGTAAACATTTTCTTTTCTATAAGAATAGCCAGTCACCATGCATGTTTTACAAAGTCAAAGATAGATAAAATGCCCATAATTCTGAAAAGGACAAATCAGCCTAATCTAGTTCTGCAAAGGCAGATCCTGTTTCTAGGATACTTAGCAAAGAAACTGCATACAAGGACGGGCCACCAGGAAGTAGGGGAAAGACTTTCCCACCTAATTCAATCTAGTGTTTGATATTTGTACAGGCTATGTGTTCAGGTCTCGATGCAATTCAAGGCATTTGTTATACTTTCCAAAGTCAGTTATTTGAGAGACCACTTCTCTCTATTTATTCCATCACAGCAATTAAGATTCTAGATTTTAAGAAGTAGCACCACTACAGAAAGGATGTGGAAAGAATGGCAGATGACAGAACAAGAAGCAATGGTCTCAAGTTGTAGTGGGGGAGGTTTAAGTTGGATATTAGGAAATACTATTTCACTAGGAGAGTGGTGAAGCACTGGAATAGGTTAACTAGGGAGGTGGTAGAATTTCCATTCTTAGAGGTTTTTAAGGCCTAGCTTTACAAACCCCTGGCTGGGATGATTTAGTTGGTGTTGGTCTTGCACTGAACAGGGGATTGGACTAGATGACTTCCTGAGATCTCTTCCAACCCTAATTTTCTATGATTCTTTGATGATGATGATTGATAATAATATGCTGCCTTTATTCAGTATCTTTTGTCCAAGGATCTCAAAGCACTTTACAAATACTAGTTTCTGAAACTTCATAACCCCAGTCAGGTGGATACACAATTGCTTATCTTATCTCCTTTTCCAGCTTCAAGTCTTATTTCCCTCTGAGAATGAAGAACCCAGCTACTATGCAATCTGTGGCAATTAAAGGGGAAAAAACACATGTATTTTAACGGAATAATTATTTTTCCTTTTATTCTTCAATGTATTTCACTATACATCCTCCCAAACTGGAGCCTCAGCCATGGTATTTTGTTTCAGTTGCTTGCTGCTATATGTTTCCCTTGTTTTTAATTGCTTCCTTGTGAGCCTCCGGTTTGTCTGGTTCCATTCATGCCCCAGGAAGAGGTTCCAAGTTTTTAAAGTTCATTTCAGAAAGCTTTCATAATAAGAACTGGGGAAAATAACATAATCTTGCTTTAAAACATTTCCTTCCTCTGTTTTGCTGATGGAATCTAACAATTCACTACCATCTGGCCGGCCACTGGTAGAGATTTTGTTTTAAAGGTATTTTCTTCTTTGGTTAGAAAGCATAAGAACAACATAAAAACAGTCATACTGGGTGAGACCAAAGGTCCATCTAGCCCAGTATGCTGTTTTCCGACAGTGGCCAATACCAGGTGCCCCAGAGGGAATGAACAGAACAAGTAATCATCAAGTGATCCATCCTCGGTCGCCCATTCCGAGTTTCTGGAAAACAGAGGTTAATAGCTAATAGCCATTGATGGACCTATCCTCCATGAACTTCTGTAGTTCTTTTTGAACTCTGTTATAGTCTTGGCCTTCACAATATCCTCTGGCAAGGAGTTCCACAGGTTGACTCTGCATTCTATGAAGAAATACTTCCTTTTGTTTTAAACCTCCTGCCTATTAATTTCTTCTCATGACCCTTGGTTCGTGTGTTATAAGAAGGAGTAAATAACATTTCCTTACTGTATTTATTTTCTCCACAGCAGTCATGAAATTAGAGACCTCTATCATATCCACCCTTAGTCATCTTATTTCTAAGATGAAAAGTGCGAGTCTCATTAATCTCTCCTCATACAGAAGCTGTTCTATACCCCTCATCATTTTTGTTGCCCTTGTCTGACCCTTTTCCAATTCCATTTTATCTTTTTTGAGATGGGGTGACCATATCTACAAGCAGTATTCAAGATATAGGCGTACCATCAATTTACATAGAGGCAATAAGATATTTTGTCTTGTTATTATCCCTTTCTTAATTATTCTCAACATTCTGTTACCTTTTTTGACTGGTGCTGCATATTGGGTGGATGTTTTCGGAGAACTATCAATGATTCCAAGATCTTTCTTGAGTGGCAACAGCTAATTTAGACTCCATCATCTTATATGTATAGGTGGGATGATATTTTCCAATGTGTATTACTTTGCATTTATCAACATGGAATTTCATCTGCCATTTTGTTGCCCAGTCACCCAGTTTTGTAAAATCCTTTTGTAGCTCTTCAGTCTGCCTGGGACTTAACTATCTCGAGTAGTTTTGTAACATCTGCAAATTTTATCACCTCACTGTTTACCCCTTTTTCCAGATCATTTATTTACCTCTGTCCATTCTGAAAACTGACCATTTATTCCTACTCTTTGTTTCCTATCTTTTAACCAGTTACCAATCCATGAGAGGCCCTTCCCTCTTATCCCAGGTCAGCTTACTTTGCTTAAGAGCCTTTGGTGAGGGACCTTGTCAAAGGCTTTCTGAAAATGTAAGTACACTACGTCCACTGGATCCCTCTTGGCCACATGCTTGTTGGCCCTCTCAAAGAATTTTAGTAGATTGGTGAGGCAAATTCTCTACCATACTGGGCCAGATTCAAATTCTCTTTACAAAACCCATGTTGACTCTTCCCCAATAAATTATGTTCATCTATGTGTCTGACAGTTTTGTTCTTCATTATACGGCACTTACTATAAAGAATGTTCCTCTGATCAGACAGGTCCAGACCACAACCCCAGATCAAAACATTCCCCCACTTTCTGAGAGGGATAAAAATGGCCTCTGTAAATGGCCTGTACCTTTATAATGGACTCAAGTGAAATGTTAGATCCAAGCTGCTGCAGACTTGTGGGTGGATGTAAAATCCAGATCTGACCCTGTTGCAGCTTGAGCCAGTCTCTAAAACTAGAGGAGCCCCTGAACTGGAATCTGAAATCCAACTAACCACGCCTCAGTGAACTTTATAGGGACAGTTTGGACTTGAAAACCGCCTCTTTAGCTTGTGGGTTGAATCCAAAACTAGAAAGGACATATTTTCTGGATCCGGTTTTGATGTGACTCAAGATGGTGGAAATCTCCCAAGAACAGCTGAAGAACTTCTGATACTGTGGAACCTGGCTGGTTAGCCTCGGTCCCAAACACTGAGCTATAGCCTAACCCAGTCCTGTTCTAAATCTGAAGACGCAATCCTTGGCCTGCTTCCTAATTTGTAATTTCAGGCATGGAGATTGGCAGAACTGTAGGTTAGTATCACTGGGCCAAATTCAGTCTGGTCTTAAGAAGGTTCAATTCCACGGCAGTCATGCCCAGTTGAAGTTAGGCTAAACTGGACTCACTGAGTCAACTGAAATTACAGTGAAAATAAAGGAGCAGTCAAAATAATCTTTAATTGTTTAGATCCCCTTATAGCCTTTGACTCCAATTTTTCTAAAAGTAAATGCTGTGCTTGTAAATTTATTGACCAACTAGGGACAGTATTCCACCGTCTGGCCATAGAGCAAGTACAGCACAGCAGTGGCAGTGCACGCCTCCACCACTGCCCCACCAGCATAAAGCTGGAAGCACCAGTCTAGTTTTGATGCCCACTCAATCCACCAGATTGCTCATGAGACTTCTGCTTATGTTCTATGTTGCAGGCATTTGTTTAGTGACCACCAGCTCATTTTGTATAGACCACGGAGAGGTGGTAACAGACTGGGCCAGATTCAAATTCATCTATTCTCAGTACCACAAGGCATCAGTCCTCAGGGGTAGGTACTTTAAAGAAAACTCTGTCCTACACTCTTTCCCTGCATACTGCATTGTTTTGATAGATTCTCATATCATTTCATGATTAACTACTGTGCGTATTCTTTTTGCAACCCAGTATTCTTTTAATTTTTACAAGGAATTGTTTCAAATGCAACATAACGTAATTAGCTTCCATGTAATCTCTTCTCATTATGGTCCTATACTTGACAGTGTTTGCAAAGAAGCTTACTTGAGTCTTAAGTGCACAACTTTAAATCATGCTGACGAATGAGAGAATGACCCTCTTATGAAATCTGTTGATGCAAAGGACAAAGCCCTGTGACTTTGCCAGGTTAAACAGACAATTCCAGTGGCTTAGTCATACAGGTCTGTTTAAAGAAAGCTTTCAGATGCTGGGCACATAATTTTTTTAAGTCCTGCTCAAAACCTATGACAAGTTGATTCAGTCTCTCTCAGCATCTGTCTCTCCACAGAATCAACAGTAACCCTTATTAATTTTTGCTTCCAACAGAGTTCCCAAAGAGATGGTATACTTTCTATTAAGGTGTCAACCCTCAAGATAAACTGCATTTTGGAAGCATTTTCAAACAGCCATCACATTCCTGGTAGTATATTAAAAGAGATTATGTGTTGCCGAGACATTCAGCCTTGTCAGGTCAGGGCAAAACAACATTTTAAGCCGATTGGCTCATATATCTCAAGGTATGTGTGCCCTTGCACAAATTCACTTTCTCCCCCCACTGGTATTTAAGAAAATCGATGCTTCCTGTTCTTGATTGATCTGAAATGCAGTCAGATTGAACCCTGAATATATTTTCTGTTTGGGAAAGGTAAAAAAAAGAGCACAGCAGTGACAATAGTAAATTACTAGGATAAATAGGGATCTAGGATGACTGAAAACTCTGTATTTGGTGTCTTGGCTTTCACAAAACTCCTGATTTGCTTCATGACTTTTGTGAGGTGATAAACAATGTTTATACCTCACAGGTGGGTAGGCCAGTGTCTCTCCTCTGCTAAGGTGGCTTTATGGTGCTCCAGTGCTGCGAAGCTGCCTTAAAGCTGGCTTTGTGATCAGATCTAGGGGAATCCTCTGGTGTGCAGCTACTGTAATGGCTACTATTCCAGTTCTACCCTGTGAATGGCATAAGGAGCATAGCCAGGTCCCTGGCAAGTTATGCTGTGGTAATGTCCTTTTAGGCCAGGGGACCTTAGGCTGGTTTATTTTGCACTGTGGGGACTGGTCTAACACACAACATCCCATGACAGAGGGAAGATGCATTTTAAAGCCACCTCTGTGCCTCCACCCTGTTTGGCTGAGCATCCTTCAGCTGAAGATGAGGATCAGGGTTGTATAAATTATAATTTTGTAATGAATTCTGTTTGCATCACTTATGTTTGATCAGAAGACTTGAATCATTTCAAAAGCTATTCTGTAGTCAGTCATTTTTAAAAAGGTAGCTTTGGTGTACATTTGATTTAGAAATATGCAAACAGAAGAGTCAGGGAAAGGCTGTGAACATCTCACTCTTGAACAAATGTATTCTGATATCCCACAAGGAGCTTTACCTGGGTGAACTGAATATGTTCCTTATCCATCAGAATCCATTACACTTCTCTATATGCCTGTCTGCTTGTCTCAGCAGCAAATGAAAAAGATACTGAAGATTAACTTTTGTACTACATTAGACATGTAATTACAGCTTTTGCGGTAACAAACGCTATAGCTCAGAGTACCTACAGTTTTCCATTATAGTCTCGTTTTGCTTGTAACTTTATGGGAAATTCTTTCTTGGCATTAAATTCTTGCTGTCAGCTCAGATGAATGTTTCTGCTAAATGTGAGGAAAATAAATTTCAGTCTTTTTTTGAGCAATGGATGAATGGCATAAATTAACTTTAGCTTTAAGTGTAGTTGTGGCCTGAAAAGTGACTCCATAAATATGACATTCTGATATTCCAGGTTTATTGTCTCATAATGACTCTCTATCAGATCTGCACAGTTTACAAAAACATACCTTTTCCAATTGCTAGCCTTGAAAACACACAGGGGAATGAAAAACTCTAAGCTGGCATCTTCCCTTGTTCTGCATCATCACCAATAACTCCCCGCTTTATCTTAGTACAACTTAATTGGTTTCTTTCCTGTTCCACCACACTCTCTTCTCCTTGGGGTGTAAATTACACCATATGATTATGGACTTTTTTCTCTCCTTGATTGCCTCCCTGCTCATTTTGGTTTGGTAACAGGATCAGGCCAGGTAATTCTAAACTGACACTTTGATTCAGGAAAATGTCCTGAAACAGGATGTTTTCCTGAAAACATTTAAGCAACAGCACATTGTTAAATGTCTCCGTAAGGGCTTTTCTGAATTAGGCTCTTGGCCTTTTCTACACATGCAGGTGTAGCTGTTGCTGTTCTATACAGAGTCATGGAGAAAGCTTTAGTGTAGCATCCATGCTTACAGTTTCTGTTTGCCGACAGGTAATGTATTTTTTTAGTATCTGTGTAGCTTTTAATTTCCCTGAAAGGCAATGGGGTTCAGCAGAAATACTTTAAAAAGTGGGGTTGTGTTGTATCCATTTATTCAATTTTTGTGTGTATACACTTTTTCTCGACCCTGCAAATGTACTGAAGGCTCAATCAAAATTAAATAAGTAGAGAGAAAGGCACAAAAACAATGAGGACGTGAAACAGAGATAACAGAGGGGAGAAAGAGACAGGAGGAGGTTAATGGAGAAAGGCAAGAAAATGGGAGAGGAGACAGAAAATATGAGAGAAGAGAGGGAGGCAGAGAGATGCAGAAAATTTGTCTTGACAGAAACAGCCCATTTTATCAGACAGTGACAGGAAGCACTACATACATTCAAAACCGATTAGGAAGACAGCAGCCAACAGGAGTGCAGGCCTCAATCAACTGAGCTGAACCTAACAAAACAAAAGAAGTCAGCTGACAATGGAACTATACCAGACCAAATGAACAATTGGAACTGAAGGGAACAGAAAATAAGATTTAGGCAGCCAGAAAAATGAGAGGACTGCATTTCAGTACTAAAGCCTGAATTGGGTAAAGGGCAAACACTCCCACTCAGATTCCTAGTACCATCCCTTCTCTCTCTCTCTTTTTTTTTTCAATTACAGGCAGTGTTTTAAAGTTGAGTACATTTAACTTTTCATAATATTGACATGCATTATTGCATGACACTGGAATAGCTGCCTGGCACATATTATTCCTACTGCTTTAATGATTTCATATCAAATCACATTTCAAAAATATCTTTTATAATGGTTAATGGAGTTTTTAAAATTGACAAGCCTCCAAGACTGAGCAGTGAGTGCTTGATTTTAAGGCTAAGTGCTTGTATTTGTTCAAATACTTGCAGGTTCTCCTAAGCCATTCTCAGGGCTGCATAGCCATGCAATAATCAGTTTACATTTCAAGCGACACAGACTAAAACACCAAATCAGACACCTTAAAGTGATCTGCAAGAAAAAATGGAAACCCTACATGCTACACAAGCATGTGAATTTCCCCCCACTAACCAGACTAAGACGAGTATACAGCACAAAACCAAAGCAAACCAAAACCGTTTAAAATGCGTTTAAAGTTCAACAAATTCCTACTGGCTCTGCTATCACTGGAAGCCCCAGAATGCATTGTTCTGTAACGTCACAGCTATGCTTTTCAGGGCCTGGAATATGTCTTTGTCTGGGTTTGTACAGTGCCTAGCATAATGAACTTGCTCAGTGGGATAGGCTGCTGCGAGCACATCACTACCATACTCTGATACTTCCACTACTGCTACCAATTTGAGGACTTGGTCAAGATTTTCGAAGCCATTAATGGGTTGCAACCTAACTACTTCAGAGATTCCACTTCCACTGTGACCCACAAAGACCGCTGACAAAACTCAGGATATAACACCTAAGAGTCTGAAATAAGATGGACCTAACTGAAAGAGTTCAGTTGTGAAATGAGCTAGTGAAGGAGATGAGGCTCATTCAAAGTCTGATCATCTTCAACACACAATGGAAGACCTTCCCTTTAATGCCACCATAAACAGAATAGCGAGGACACACAAGTTATACCCCCAAGCAGAGCCTCTAATAACCATGGAAAGGAAAAAGAGCAGAAGACACTGTGCAGCCCTCACAATGTCAATCCACTTTACCTGGGAAGCCTGTAGACACTATGGTGAAAGGCTCTATAGAAAATCTGCTTATAGCCAAGGTTACAACAATAAGATGTCATGGTTACTTTGGATGCTTCTACACATATGCTGAAGATTTCATAAATGTTTTAAAATACTGTTTTGTTGAAAAGAATTATAGGTTTCAAAGACTCCATGGAAAAACAAAAATAAAGAGCACAGCATACTGAGAAATAGTTGCTGAAAAGATCAGACAGTCCTTATATTATGAACTTTGACATTTGTCTTGCATCTGGTAGAAAGGAACAGATTTAGTGTTGCCATCTTTCTGATTGCAGAAAACTGAATATCCTAATCCCGCCCCTGCCCCGCACCCTGCTCACTCCATCCCTCCTCCCTCTGTCGCTCACTCTCCCCAACCTTTGCTCACTTGCTGATTGTCACCAGGCTGGGGTAGGGGGTTGGGGTGCAGGAAGGGGTGAGGGCTCCAGCTGGGGGTGGGGCCAGGGATGAAAGGTTTGGGGTATAGGAGGGGGCTCTGGGAGGGCTCTGGTTGTGGGTATGGGATACGGCTAGGGTGATCAGACAGCAAATGTGAAAAATCGGGACAGGGGGTGGGGGATAATAGGAGCCTATATAAGAAAAGGACCCAAAAATCGGGACTGTCCCTATAAAACTGGGACATCTGGTGACCCTAGATAGGGCCAGAAGTGAGGAGTTCAGGTGTCGGAAAGAGCTCTGGGCTGGGATTGGAGTCTGGGAGGGAGGGAGTGAGAGCGAGCTCCAGCTAGGGGTGGGGCTGGGGATGAGGGGTTTGGTGTGAAGGAAGGAGCTCTGGGCTGGGGCAGGGTGTTGGAGTACGGGAGGGGTGCAGACTCTGGGGTGGGGCTGGGGATGAGGAATTTGGGGTGCAAAAGGGGCTCCAGGCTGAAGGCTTCAGAGTGCAGGAGGGGGCTCTGGGCAGGGGCACAGACTCCGGGAGGGAGTTTGGGTGCAGGAGGGGATTCTGAGCTGGGGAAGGGGGTTGGGCTACTGGAGGAGGTTTGGGATGTGGGCTCCAGGCAGCACTGACTTCAGGCAGCTCCTCGGAAGTGGCTACATGTCTCTCTGGCTCGTCTCAGCCAATGGGAGCTTTGGAGCTGGCGCTTGGGGTGGTGCCCGCACAGTGGGTAGGGGAACTGCACGGGGGCCTCCCCGGCTTCCTCTCTGCCTAGGAGCCGGCAGGACATGCCAGCTGCTTCCGGGAACTGGCAACTGCAGCCAACCGAACTTTTAGTGGCCCGGTCAGCTCTGCTGACCAGAGCCACCAGGGTCCCTTTTTGATTGAGAATTCTGGTCAAAAACCAGATGCCTGGCAACCCTAAGGTGGTTACTTTATTATAGAGAGACTTTAGCCAGATGTGTTGGTCTTTTGAGTATGGCGCGTTCTTAATTATTACAGTACAGTAATATCAGAACTCAGCCCCTTGCAGAACTGGGTCCTAAGTAAAGACATAAAAAGATGAAGTGCTGACCTGCAGAGTGCTCAGTGCCTTCACTTAGCTGGCATGCACCGTGCCCAGAACTCTGCAAGATCTTGCCCTGTATCAGGAAGAAGGGCCTGCAGCTGCGCCTGGCCAGTCAGTCAATCAATGAGTGTAGCTGGTCCACCGCAAAACCACCTGATTGGCTAAGGCAGAGGTTCCCAAATTTTTTACATCTAGCCCCCCAGCCCTTACCCCATCCGCACTTCTCCCCCTCTGGGAGCCATAGTCAGGAGCGGAACTGCAGTCAGGGCCTGAGTCCCATCCAGGCTGGGGCCTCAGCTGGGGGTGGGTCTGTGGCTGGGCCTGAAGGTGTTTGGGGCTGGAGACCAAGGATGGGGCTGCGACTGGGGGTCAAGGCTTGGGGTGGGGCTGGGGCGGGGGCCATGGCTGAGCATCGAGCTGTGGCTGGGCTGGGGCATAGCTGGAGAAAGAGTAGGGCTGGGTGGCCATGCCCCCCATGTTTTTCTGTGCTCCCTCTAGGGGGCATGCTCCACAGTTTGGGGACCACTGAGCTAAGGTATTCTGATGGCTTGCTCTTAAGCCCAGCAGCTGCAGTAGATCAGTGGCTGCTCAACGAACATACCTGTGGATTCTCTGCCTCCTTGTACTTGTCTCATTCCAAGCCCTGCACTCAGTCGTGCTTTTGCCTTGAAGCTGCTCCTGCATTCCTTGATTCCAGATAATGTGGTTCTTTGACCATCAGCACTAATTCCTAGGTCTGACTCTGCTTTGACCCTGGGCTCAGGCATTTGGACTCTGACACTGATTCTGCTCCTTGGCCATGGTTCTGACTCTCTCTGTACTGATCTTTGGTTCTGGCATTGGGATTCTAATTTGGTTCTGACCTTCAGCTCTGATCCTCAGCTCTGACTGTGCCTCAACCTTGGGCTCTCGCATTTGGACTCTGACAGTAGGCCTGACTCTTGCTCTGACCATGAAGACTGCCTAAGACCTGAAAGACTGTAACCTTTTAAGAACTAGGACCCTGGGCAAGACTCTTCGTTGGTGGAAATCAGTACAGCTCCATTGACTTCAATAGAGAGACACCAGCTGATGAGCTGACCTTGTCTCTCTCATTTGCCTCTAAAGTACCACATATATATTTTTTTGATGCTGTATAAATAAGACTGATTGTTGCTCTACTGTCTAAGCACTGCAATAAAAAGAGAGTGCTGGTGGAGACATTACCTGTGAATTGTAGGGCTATTGCTAACACAAGCATATCATCACTGTCAGCCACTCTGAAAACTCCACTTTTAAAACAATTTCACAGCCACGATTGTAACATTACAACAGAAACCAATGATCATGCAGGAAACAGAAAATGATGACATATAGTTTGAATGTGTAGTAAGTGGAGGGCAGATGGGTTAGGTGAGGCGAGAACTCTCTTTGGAAGACATTTATCTTAAGTAACTAGCCATTTAGGGAGGGAAAATATCCCCAGCTTGAAGAAAACTAAATGTGTTTATGTATTCGAACAGCTTTTACAATCTTGAACAAGACAATTAAGACTTTAAATTGGAAAGAGTAAGTACAGGCCATTGTAAGTCTCTCCAGGTTTGTGAGGTGCTGACATGCCAGTCAATCACAATTATTTTCTAAAATATTTGAAAGCATAAATCACTGCCACTTGTGACTTTTCCTCTGAACAGAATGAGAATAGAGGAGACATAGACACCAAAGATTTGATTCTCCAAGGTCTACACCTTGGAGTCATTTTATCGCTGTACAAAGTCAGGGTGAAATGCTACCACTCTCACACCCAAGCACCCCGATTTGCCAGATTCTCTCTGAGAGGCTGTGTCACTGAGATGGGGGATCTGCCATAGGAGAAATCTTGGGTTTTACTTCCAGCTCTGCCAGATGCAACCAAGTGAGATCTGTTATTCTTTCTGTAAAATTGGGAGAGGTCTCATACTTACCTCCTACTTAGGATAAGCACATGAGATCTTGCTCAATGCTATGCATTGGGCAGAAAATTCTTAACACCAGTTAGTAAGAGGTTCTTTATCAGCCAGATTTTAAATCTATTAAAAAAAAAAAAAGCTTGTTTGACTAGATCTCCCATTAAGCTATATTGATAGATGTTCAATTATATTACCATCCTTTAATTCTTTATTGATTGAATCCCACATCAGATGTTCCATTATTTTGCCTGGGCTTGTTGTCAGGCTAGCTAGTCTGTAATTACTCGGGTCATACTAGTTACCTCTTTTAAATAGTAGCATAACAGTAGATTATTTTAGTTTTCTGGAACTTCATCAGTATTCTAAGATTTATTAAAAACAACATTAATGGTATAGAGAGCACTACAACTTACGGATGCAAGTTATCTGGAGCAGCAGATTTTAAAATGTTTAACTTTAGTAGATTCTTTTTAACATCCTCCTTAGTTACTGTTGGGTAGAAAGTATTTAATAATCATTATAATATGAATTCATTATCCAGCATCTTTCAAAATACAAAGCTACTTAGTTAACATTTTGTTTATTCTGCAGTTACTATTTCTGTCTAGTAATGTATCTATATTCTTATTAGGATTCCTTTTTTTCTGATATGCTTTTTTAAAAAAATCTTATTGTCCTTATCTTCCTGGCTGTATATTTTTCAAACCTCTTTTCCTAATCATGTCTTATCTACTGTCTTAATTTCTTAACTTCTAATTTATGTTCATTGCTGTCAATCTTCCTCTTTTTTTCAATTTGTTATATATAATTTATTTCTACTGTTTGCTTCCTTCTTGGCCACAATTTTTTTTTTTTTTTTTTAATTTCTAAACCAAAGTAGCTGCCTTTGGTGATTGTGGAACTGAAAGTTTTTGGACATTTAATGAAATGTTCCCAAACAGCTGCAGTTATCTTTCATATTTTTCTGTTTATTTTTCCTTCCCAATTTTGTTCCTAATTATTTTTAACTTTTAAACCCCATTTTAAAGCACCAGGCATGTATGTGTAAGCAGATTCAAAATGGGCTCTGTCCTGACATCTAGTGGTGAGTGATGGAAAAGAACTTTGGGGCTAATCTCATTTGCATGTACTTGCTCACCCACGCCGCCTAGCATGATGGGACTGTTTGCCCAAATGGCCACTTTGGATGCTGTGGGATCCCCAGTCTCTTTGCTATTGGGGAAGGATGAATAAAGTGTTGTTATCCTGGTTATGTGAATCAAGGACAGTAGAACTGTACCTAGCATGTTATGACTCGCCCTCAACTATGTAGCACTTGCTAGGCAAGGGATATGGGTTCTAAATCTCACTGAAGGGGGGATGAGATGAGTATTTATTTAGTATTTGCATATTTGCTGAGCCAAGCAATAGTGGCCAAGTGGAGCTCTTGAAGCCCACTGAAGAATTTGGTTAGCAGACACTCCTTGACAATGTGTATCATTCTTTGATTTGTGGTGCAGCTGCTGCTTGGATTGTCTCAAAGACCTCACTGGTGTTGGTTAGCTGCACAGAGGCCTTGCTCAGTTCAGAATCAGTTAAGAGGGGCCCATGGATGTGGCATGTTGAAGCTGGTGGGTGAAGTAGTAGGGTCTGTGACAAGGAACTGATTGGTGGTTGCTGATAAGCACCAGTCTTCCTACCACAGGGACTTCGCTATCATGTCGTAGTGTGGCAGCCTCCACCACAGTGGGCATCATGATGAAAGATGTGTAGCTGGTGGGCTAAAAAGGTCGATGTACAAGTCCAAGCTTGGGCTGGCACCTACCTGGCTCAAAACTGGAAGTCATGAAAGATGAGACAGTTGGAGAGTTCCTATGATGATGCACATTGTTGAGTTGAGTTGCACATCAACAAGTTTGGTGCATGTTGACTGACTCCATACTGGAGTACAGTACTCTGCTATTGAGTACAAGGTGGCAAGTGCTGAAGCTCTTAGGATTGGCGCATCTGCTCCCTATGAAGAACATGCCAGGTTGCTGATAAAGTTGTTTCGTGTCTTGACCTTCATTGCTAGCTTGTTCACGTGGCTTTTGTTTGTCAGTGTATTTTTTTATATATGTGTGTATGTGTGTGTGTGTGTATATATATATATATATATACACACACACATATGAGAGTATTTATACGTTGTGATATTAGCCCCTAAATGCTAATTGCACCCCTATCCCTCTCCACTGTGGAATATTGGAGCTAATGTTTGATTCCATAAGGATTTTAGTTTCAGGCTGCTGAGCTGAATTCACTTTGGGCCCAGTAGTGCACCTGCACTACGGCTCCCCTACTATACGCTGAAATCACTTAAGAGCTGAAATTTGCTTAGAGCTGAAATCATTGAGCTCTCTGTTAAGTAGGGGGGCCTGAAGATATATTGCTGAGCAGCTGGTGGAATGGAGCAGCTGGTGGAGCAGCTCGTGGTGAGGGCTGCAGCAGAACCCCACAGAGAGGCAGGGCAATTGGCCTTGGACCACATAAGGTGCCTCCTCCCCATTTCCACCCAGGCTGGGAAGTAAAACTCTGCAGATGAACATTTGAACTCTGCACTGACCAGGGACAGAGACTTTTGGGGTTGCGGGGCTTTTGGAGTTGCGGGACTCAAGAACCAAAGGGAAAGGATACAGTCCATTTGCTTGGGGGGTGGGCCTTCTGGTTCATGGTTTGTGTTATGAATCCTGTTTATGGTGTTTCCTCAATATAATGCCACATTGCTTCTCTCTGTTATTAAAAGGCTTTGGTACACTCAGATCCGTACTTGGGAGAGGGGAAGTATTGCCTCTTAGAGGCACCCAGAGGTGTGGTACGCGGTTGTCCCAGGTCACTGAGTTGGGGCTTGAGCCGGTTTTGCGTTGTGTTATTGGAACAGAACCCTTGGATACTGAACCCGGCCCTTGTTGCTGCCAGCTCTGACGGGCAGAAGGGTTACATATGTGTATATAATTTGTAGATAACTAATAGGATTGCTCAAATGTGAAGTTACATGAGTGCATATGTATTTGTAGGATCAGGGCCATAGAAGTCCCTGCCCTGACAAGTAAACTTAAGATTGATAACACTCTACACTCTGCAAGGTTCTGCCACTACCTTGCATATAAGCTCTCATATGTTTGATAGGTTTCAGAGTAGCTGCCGTGTTAGTCTGTATCCGCAAAAAGAATGAGGAGTATTTGTGGCACCTCAGAGACTAAAAAATGTATTTGGGCATAAGCTTTTGTGGGATACAGCCCTCTGAATCAGATGCATAGAATGGAACATACAGTAGGAAGATTATATATATATATACAGAGAACATGAAAGGTGGAAAAGTCGCCATACCAACTCTAAGAGGCTAATTAATTAAGATGAGCTATTATCAACAGGAGAAGAAAAAACTTTTGTAAAAAACAGACTCCAACAAGAAACTGCTGAACTGGAATTAATATGCAAAATGCATACCATTAATTTAGGCTTGAATAAAGACTGGGAGTGGCTGGGTCATTACAGAAATTGAATCTATTTCCCCATGTTATGTTACCTTCTTGTCAACTATCTGAAATGGGCCATCCTGATTATCACTACAAAAGGTTTTTTTTCCCCTCCTGCTGATAATAGCTCATCTTAATTAATTAACCTCTTAGAGTTGGTTTGGCAACTTCTACCTTTTCATTATCTATATATCTATCTTCCTACTTTGTTCCATTCTATGCATCTGATGAAGTGGGCTGTAGCCCACAAAAGCTTATGCCCAAATAAATTTGTTAGTCTCTAAGGTGCCGCAAGTACTCCTTGTTGTTTTTGCATATGTTTGATAGTGACTATGCAGAGACTTCAGCAGTTCCTAAATGAGACATTTAAGTAATTCAGGAAGGAAGTGTTATCTAGGTTTGGATGAGGAGTTAAGAAGCCTGGATTCTGTTTCTGGGTATGGCTGTTTGCTGGTAGTTTTGAGCATGACCTAGGTTATGTACTTGGGCGCAGATCTAAGGTTTCTAAATACCTTTGAGGATTTCTGTCTTATTCTCACTGTGCCTCAGTCTTCATCTATAAAATGAAATTATACTTACCTATTAGATAGGGTGTGGTGAGGAAGGATTAGTTAGTGAATGTTAAAAAGCTATGAGATTAAAGACAGGAACAGAACCCCTAACTACTAATTCCCAGAGCACCTCTTTTCCAAAATGTCTTCCCTTATCTCTGTCATTCCTTTTCTTCAAATCAAATCCCTCCTAACAACTTGTTTCTTGAAGCCAGCCTCTACTGTAGCAACTCATTTCTGCAGCTCTGCCCTAACTACTGCACACACCCTATACCAGTAGTTCTCAAACTTCTGTACTGGTGACCCCTTTCACACAGCAAGCCTCTGAGTGCGACCCCCGCCCTTATAAATTAAAAATACTTTAAAATATATTTAACACCCTTATAAATGCTGGAGGCAAAGCGGGGTTTGGGGTGGAGGCTGCCAGCTCGTCACCCTCCATATAATAACCTCATGACCCTCTGAGAGGTTCCAACCCCCAACTCGAGAATCCCTACACTATACACTATTTAAAAATAAAAATACAAAATCAAACTTCCAGCCATGATGGCAGTGTTGCCAAATCTTGTGATACTTACTGTTTGACTTGAGATCCTGGCTCTGAAAGAAATGTGATTATAGGAAAATCTGTTTTCTTTCCTTTTTTTAAAAAAGTATATTTCTAACCTTCCTGGGGGTAGAGAAAAGCTCAATCATGTAATCTTTAAACTTCAGAAACAAAATAATAATAAAGAGCATTTCAGAGAGATTAATTCTTTTAAAATGTCACCATTTGTTTTAAAGATATGATTTGGGGGGCTTGATTCATGCTTTCTTAAGACACGGGGTTGGGAATCTTGTACAACTCAAATGAACACAACTTGAAGTGTCTGTAATAAAAGAGAAAAGTGATCCTACTTCTCAACCTCCCCTCTTGTATTGTTACCCCACTAATTCTTGACCCCCTTCCCCATCCTACCATGGTGTCCGGGCTTGCCAGGTTATCTTAGCTTTTTGTGTCTGCACTGGATGCAAACACCTTGAGCCAGGACATTTGATTCCCATGCAGCACCATGCACGCCTATTCCCCGTAACAGGGAACCACAGCCACTGGAGCCAGCTTTACCTGTCTCCAGCAAGGCCCAGCCTTCCCTTTGCACAGAGGGAGAGCCACCTGCTCCCGCACAGGGCAGCACCTGGGCCCCTCAGCCTCGCTGCGAGCCCAAGATGGCGGCAGCCGCCCTGTGTGGCGACAGTTCGGTCCCCCTCAGCCTCGTTGTGAGCCCAAGATGGCGGCGGCCGCGGGCTCGCCCTATGGGGCGGCGCTGTGGCCGCAGGCGGGGTGGAAGGGGGGGTTTCCATAGTTGCGGCGAGTAGGTGTCACACACCGGGGCGCTTCCTGGTTGGAGGCTGCTGGGGCCGGGGCACTGCACGGGGAAGCGCCTGCGGGGAGGAGGCGGACGGAGGCCGAGGCAAGGTAGGGACGGGACGGGACGTCCGGCCATTGCGCTCTCGACCGGCCCGCTCCGTCCTCACGGCCGGCGGGTCGTAAGGGAGGCGGACTCCTACATTCTGAGCTGGGGAGTGGGGTGAGGGGAGTGGGGGGGCGCGCCAGGCACCCCCACTCGCGGGTCAGCCGCCGGGGGTGGGGGGCGGACCTTTCTGTTCCGAGGGGGGGCTGAGGAGGTGGGCCCCTCCATTCCGACTGCTACGGGGGTGGAGCGCTGGGACTCTCCATTGCGGGTGGGGGGAGCCGGACCCCGCCACTCACGGCGGGGGGCAGGACCCCCTTTGAATTTCAAACCAGAGAAGGGGCGCCCCTCTGCTGAGCCTGTTGGGGAGGGAGGTGAGCCTCAGCATGGGGGAGGGGGCAGGTGAGGACAGAGAGGGAGAGTTTTAGGTAGTGGGGGAATGGCTGGGGGAGCATCATCGCTGTGGGGGGCTGGGGAGCGGTGCTAGCAGGATGGCGGAGGGTTTGGTGTCATCGCCGTTGAGGAGATGGGAGAGCTCAGATAAACTGGTGTCAGTGCCTTTGAGCGGAGGATGGGCTCTGTGTCAGGGTGATGGGGGGGGTATCTGATAATTTGGGGGCTCTCTGGTGTTCTTGCTGTCGGGGTGTGGGTGGCTGGACTCGGACAGAGTGACGGCAAGTCTCTGATCACCTGGGGTCTCTTGTAACTGCTCTTGGGAATGGGGCTCAGTGTCAGGATGGCTGGGGGCTCTTTGGTGTCATTGCTGTTGGAGAAGGGGGGAGTTTGGGATAATGGAGGTCTGGATATTTGATTAGGAATGTGAACTTTCTGGTGCTAATATCTATGGACACTATCAAAACTCTGGGTTACTTTCTTGAAGGTGCCAGCCGGCCAAGCCTTGAGACTGAAGTGCACAGGCTTCGTATAGAACAGCCTGACTAAACAAGGTTCCCACATAGTGTGCTGCCAATATACTTCAATCGCCATGGTGCTCTCAGTCCTTGGCATCTACTAAGCCTGCCAACAAAAGAGCTGGTTGTCAGACAGTATTGTGGTTTTTGTGCACATCTGTCTTCAGGGAACTGGAATGAAACCAAATTTATTTCACTGTTGACTGGGGCTAGATTCAAATGAAGACAGAAATGCTCTGCCTCCTTCTACCATCTCATGTACCATTCAGTTGCTCATGCACACTTGAACAACAACTTTCTTTATGTAGTTGTGGTTTGGAACAAGTAGTGGCATAGAAACTCAACTGCTAGGGGCTAGCTGGACTTCAGCTCTAAAGATGAATTTTGGTGGACTGAAAGTATATTCCTTCTCTTCAACAAATAAGTAGCTTTCATGGGGGACCAGTGTTGTATAGTGTCTTCACAAAAGAGTAACTTTTGTATGATTACTTAGTGTGTCACCAAACTCATGTATTCTGTAAACTTCTAAAGCTCTATTGCACAGTAGAAACTCAGATATTGTTTTGTTCCTGGATTTAATATACGTAAGCCTATCAACATTGCAGAGAGCCAAAAGCAATTTGCTGAACACCTTTTTGTAGTGTAAGTACTTCAGCTGTGCTCAAAGAAGAGGGTGTGTCATTGTGCTTATTTGATTTGTGCTTCCACTGTATGTTTCCTTATTTGTGGTCAATCAGTGAGTCAATTTAGTTTATTAAACAGTAGTATGCAGTGTTGTAACTGCGTTGGTCCCAGGATATTAGAGCGACAAGGTGGGCGAGGTAATATCTTTTATTGGAACAGCACAGAAGAAGAGTTCTGTGTAAATGCGAAAGCTTGTCTCTCGCCAACTTGTGTCTACTATTTGACCTAATAAAAGATTTCAACTTTAATAAAAAATTTATGTTTAAAATCAAAATATACACAAGTTAAGAAGGAAGGTAGTGTACATCTGGGGTTAGGCTTCGGTTATGAGGGATTAAATGTATCAGTTGTAAGGTTTCAGGAAGTACATACATATCACATAAGGAGCATAGATACAGATTGATGTGTGGGAGTTTTTAACTCATCAGTGGATAAGTGGGCTTGAGTATGTCACTCATGGAATGTATTAAGAGTCCAAGTCAGTAGTGGTGTAGAGAATAAGTATATGGGTGGCGTGTGTCCCTCGGTTCATCAGGGAAGGAAATGAGTTATTTTCCTGGTTGATGGTCTTGATTACTCGACCTGGTACCAATGGTGACTCATGATGTTTTCTGTGTAGATGTCTCTGGACCACCTGACGGTGTCGGACATCGTGAGCTGTCTCATGAGCTGGGTGTAGCGTCAACTGACTCTGCATGCTCTCGGTACCAGCTCGTTGTGGGGGTCCCATGCGCCAGGGGCTCCCACAATCATGGCATGTATCTGGACCTTGTAGCCCTGGGCTCTCAAGGTGTTAGCCAGCGGTTTGTACTTTAACGCCTGTATTACTTCACCCACCTTGTCTCATTAAACCATAGGACAGTTTCATTATTGTGAATTTTATGTTCTGTCTCACTTGGGCATAACTAAACACCAGATACAAAAAATTAAGGACTTCTTTTAAGTTTATCTTTAATGGCAGTGCCCTTAGGTGACTGCGCTTGCCTGTTTTTAAACTTTCAAAAAAACTTTATATAATGTAGCTGATTATAACTTCTTAATTCAGATGCAGACTGAATGCAGTGTACAATATTTTTAGATTACTGAAATTGCATTTAAACCAGCAGTCCTTTTGCTCTTTCATTATATGTCTTAGAAACTAATAATTTCAAATGTTATATTTTGTTCATTTGCTGCCTGTCAGAGTTTCAGATATGCCCTTCTGAAAGCTCTGAATCTGTTGCCTTTTGAAGGATAATAGCAGTTTAGGCTTATGGGGAAAGTAAATTACACCAAAATAATTTCTTTGCACTTAGGCTCTGTTTAGATCCCTTTATCATGATTTTATGTGTATAAATTCTATAGGTATATGACACACAATTGGTAAATCTGCAGGTCAAAGATCCTATGGTCTCTCTGCTTCCTGATGACTGGAAATGTACATTCTTTCTTATTTGAAACGTCTGTGCATCTCAGTTAAAATGGTTCTAAAATTGAGTATGCACAGAACAGTAATTAGAGCTGAATTTCTAATTATAATTTTAAAGGAATCTCATACTCTTGTGCATTGTGAGATTCTACTTTGGCATTGCATGGATAATGCAAACTGTGTAGAACAAGGATATCATGGCTTGTAATTTAGTTGCAGCCCTGATTACATTCATGATGGTTTAGGTAGAAATTACAGTTTACAAGAAGAAAGTTCAGTGTAAAGGCTGACACGACGTTAGGTGGGATATGATGTCTTTGGATTTTTTTTTTTAAAAGTAGATGTGAACTTCCTTCCCATATTTGAGGTATTTAAATGCTCCTTTCAAAGCTAAGATTTAAGCACTGGTAGCCCAGTGACTGTGTAGGCAAACATCAGTATTTAAAGCTCAGTAATAACTTGTATATCACCAAAGGATATTAGAACCTGCTTTATTCAGAGAGGCAATATTGGCCAGGCTTAATTGTTTCAGAAAAGAATACAGGGCATAAGGTATTCTACCTGGCTAGCTACCGGAAGGCAGAAAGGACCTTGATTCAACATCTTAAATCAGTGTTCTCAAACTTTTGTACTGGTGACCCTTTTCACATAGAAAGCCTCTGAATATGACCCTCTCCCCAATATTTTTTTATATGTTTAACACCATTATAAATGCTGGAGGGAAAGTGATGTTTGGGATGGAGGTGGACAGCTCACGACCCCCAATGTAATAACCTTGCGACCCCCTGAGGGGTCCCAACCCTCAGTTTGAGAACCTCTTACATGAAGATAACCTTTCTAAGGGCTAGGCTACACTGGGGTGGGGGGTTCGAACTAAGATATGCAACTTCAGCTATGTGAAGTATCTTAGTTCGACTTACCTGGCCATCCCCACGGCGGGGGGTTGACCGGGGCTGCTGCCCCGCCGACTTCACTTAGTCCTCCTGCCAGGGTGGAGTACAGCTGTCGATTCGGGGATCTAGACACGATAAATTGATCCCTGATACATTAAGCGCTACTTGCTGATCCAGTGGGTAGTGTAGCTGTACCCGAAGGGGGACATTTTCACTACAAGAAAACCAATTGTTTCCTGTCTGACTGAGAAGCATGTGTGTTATAACACTTCTTAATGTTGTTGATACATAAGAAAACAGTCTATAACTGTTGCTGAAAAATCCCCCAACACCTTTCTTAAAAAATAAAAAAGATGCTAAGTGACAATGCTAGAGGTACTTACTGCATCATTTTAACCCCCACCCTCCTGGCCCCAAATTTTACCACACAATAATAAATACATTCTTATCAACTGTAAAATGAATATTTGGTCACAACACAGTAACCTCCGCTATTCCCCCTTCCCCCATATTATTCTTTCATTAGTAATCTCAAAATACAAACACAATCTTTTTTTTTAAAAAAAAGAATATAAGTACATATTGATCAGCCTCAAATGCAATCCACTTACCCACTTTTACTATAAATTTGACAATGTTACATCTTTTGTAAACTACATATGCAGTGTTATTCTTGAGGAACAGAAAGTATGCTTCAGCATAAAAATATTAGCTGATATGTATCATTTAACAGCATATCTTAAAAGAAAATATTTAGATAGTGAAATCATTTATCACCACCCTTCTCCTCCCCGTAGAGTTCAGGTTACAATAGAGTGAAATAAGCATTTCTTCATACTTAATAAACACATGCTTTGTACTTAATATGTGGGCAGTGTAAAATTTATGATGACCTTAACTACTAATTTCCTTAGTTTTAGGTGCTTGGATTTTGTAAATGATGTGGGGGATAATTACATTGTTGTCACTTAACAACCCTGACTGTTTCTCAAAACTAAGGGTTTGTTTTTGTTTATAGAGTTGTGTTTTCCTGTCCATGTCAGCAATAGAAAGTATTGTAATATAGATACACCTATTTAAAGCAGAGAGCTATGCTAGTATGCTATTTTTCCTGTAGTATCTGTGAGACACTATCCCCCTGAAAACGCATTTGAGTGCAGGGCTCTGATTCTCCAGTTGACTCCACACATGCATTCCCAGTTGCAAGATTGGGGTCCAAATCTGTGTAATTCCAGCCATAATGATACTCTAATATAATAACTGTAATTAGTGCAGTAAGTGATTAAATGTAGTGAACATTACATTTGCTAATTTTGACATCAATAATCAAAAGAAAACTGACAAGACCGCAGTTGTAATGATATGTTTTAACTAGGCATTTTACTTGTGATTAAGCTGTGTGTGCTTAGATGTTCAATTTAGCAGTCATTCAGAGAGAGAATCAACAGGACTTGAAATGTCAAATTTTTTCTTTAGCAATTGCAGCGTCTCACAATTTGTGTTTTGTTTTTAAATATGGTTGCTCAGTATGTTTCCATTTTCTTCCTCCTCCTAAATCTGTTGTCCTCACTTTCCGTCCTGTGCACAGGGACTGGTTGCAATATTCATTGGTGTTTGTAAGACCGCAGCACTGTTGCAGTCTTCTTCTAGCTTTCCCTTTTTCCAGTTTTAGCAATTGATCCCTCAGTGGGAGCTGGCTCAACAGTACATGACTATGCTCTTTCCTTTACTCTTGGCATTTGCTGCAAATCTTTAAATGTTATGCTCAGTCACATTTTTAAAGAAGTTTGATAATTGTCTCCCCTTGTGTGTATTCTCTTTAGCCTTGAGAATTGAGACTTGAAATCTGAGTCAGCAGAAGGAATTATCTGGCTTGACTAGCACAGGTGGTCAGGCTCTGCGAGTTATATTTGGTCCTGGAAAGAAGAAATAGGAATATTTCCTAATATGATCTTAGTTTACAGAAAGTCTTTCCCTGTGCAGGTATTGAAAGAAAATTCTCTTTATAGCCTAATATAGGATGGATTTTGCCTTTCTTGTGTTTGGTTTTAAGTTAATTATTAGATACAGGTATCTCAATTTTAATTGTTTTCATCTGTATAAAATTGCTCATAGCAGCAGGATGGAGGTTATCTAATAAACATTCTAAAGCATACTTTGCTGTGCTTTTACTATTAGCTAAACATGCAACATTGATTTGTATGGTAAAGACAGGCATGTATTTTTTTATTTTTTTTTAAAGCAACATCTGCCATACTTAGTTGTCTTGTTTAGGTTTGAATTTTTATATTTGATAGTGTGATAACTAACACTCACGCTAGATGGAGATGTCACTTTTCACAGTCCCTTGGAGGAGGGGAGAAAGTATTAGAAGTTAGCGCCAAAACCATATTTATTTGTTAAATTTTGTGTGTGGTTGTCTCATTATAGAGTATTTTTTACTGCATCTTACTACTGATTGAATTTACTTGGGAGGAAGTATGACTTTTATAATACTACATCTATTAGAAAAAACGTATCAATCTTGTATTTCATGCCTGATGAACATTTATTACCTGTAAGGGAGCAGTAACAATTTATGGATTAATCTTTGAAGACCTACTAGAATGACTCTTACAAGAAAGTGAGAATTTCAGAAGATTAAAATTCAAGAATTTTGTTTCATATCATAAAACAATGAAATCCAAGAATTGAGAGACACTTTTTGGTGTGAGGTTTCTTTCTTTAATTTTTTTTGTTTTTTTTAGAAATGGGATGACAAAGTAACAAGGAAAATAACTTATTCTGAAAGAATCATTTTTAATTGTTTAGGTATAAATTGTGAGAATAATACCCTTTTTTTCTTTGTTCAGGACATGTATACCTCTGAGAAACCTTTTCCAAGAAGATACCTTGGTTTTATACCTGTCTCGGGCTATATGCAAAGACGTTTCCAGTCATGAGTGAGTAAATTTCTTTATTTGGCCATATCTTCATAATAGAGTTCAAAGTAAGGATTGGTAAAACTTGTTTCATAGTTTAAAAGAAACCTATGCCTCTGTATTAGGTTTGAAAGTTCCTCTTTCACAAAAAATGTTTAGGTAGAATTGACATCTGAAAAGGTTCTTCTTTCCTTTAAAAAAAAAAAAAAAAAAAAAGCCAAGGGTTGGTCAAGGTGACTCTTTAACCAAAGAGAGATTGGTTTATTGATTAGAATGCATATTATGAACAATAAAAAAAATTATAGTTATTTACTTTTTACAAGAGTTGCTGTGCTGACAAGATTTTTGGTATAGTTTAGGGAGGAAAGTCCTGAAACAAGTTGATCTGTTCCTTTGAATGAAATATGCCACAGGCTTTGAGCTAGAAAACTACTTTGTGCTACTAAAGAACTCCAAAATGTGTGGGTGTACACTAAATTAGAATATTTGGTACAAATCCAGCATTAAAATAAAGGGATTTCATGTAAGGGAATTAACCAAGTTCCAGTGCTTTGACCTCTTTTTAGGAGGCCTGAGCTGGAGAATCTTATGATCAGTCTGGCAAAAAATGGAGAAGGAAGGAAGCCAAAAGCTCCAGTATTGGGCCTAAGACTACATCTGATTGTGGAGATTTCTCTTTTGTGCCTTTCCTAGCAAATTGAGCTTTTGTTTTTTCTATTTCTATTTCTATTTTTTTAAAGATAAATGTGAGTTGTTGGAGTTTCACACTGGCAAGACCCCATAAAATCTATGACAGCAACACTATCTGGAGTTACATTCCATAGAAACTACAATGAAACCTTTTAGTACTGCCTTTTTACAATTACAAATGTTATGTAATCAGAAGGAACTATCAAGTTTAGTTCAAGATTTAATCTACTTCTGAATTGTGAGTCCACTGGTTTATGTCTTGTTTTAAATCTATTACTTCATTTTCCAGTACAGTAACTCCTCACTTAAAGTTGTCCTGGTTAATATTCTTTCGTTGTTAAGTTGCTGATCAATTAGGGAACATGCTTGTTTAAAGTTGTGCTATGCTCCTTTATAACGTTTGGCAGCTGCCTGCTTTGTCCACTGCTTGCAGGAAGAGCAGCCCGTTGGAGCTAGCTGGTGGGGGCTTGGAACCAGGAAGGACCGACAGCCCCCCTATCAGCTCCCCTAAGTTCATGTGCAGCAGCTGCCCAGCAGGCTATCAATTGCTGGCAGTTCAGCTGTCCCTCCTCCTCCACTGCCATGTGCTGCTCCTGTCCTGGAGTTGCTCCAGGAAGCATCCTGCTTGCTGTGCAGAGTGTGGAGGAAAGGAGGGACTAATGTCAGGGTGCCCCTCTCCTTTCTGCTCTGGCACCCCACTTACCTCTTCTCCATATAGTGTGGGTGGGGACACTGATGGAGAGTGACAGAGAGAGCTTGGGGCAGCAGCTGCTGTCTCAACTTCCTGATCCACTTAAAGACAATGTACTTTAAATAAGCTGACCCCATTCTTAAGGAGCAATGCACATCTCTCTCTCTCCCGCATACACAGAGTGTGTGTCTCTCTGTCTGCCATGCTGTCTCTCCTCCCTCCTTTCCTGCTGCCTTAATGTAGAGTGTGTTAACTCTTGAGGGCTCAGCCAAAAGCTAGTTCATCTTTTAACAGTAAGGCATTCCCTGGGAAATATCCCACCCTTTTCCACCCTCTAACTTTACCACCTCAACCAAGCTTCACAATCATCATCGCTCACTGTGTACAGTATTAATTTGTTTAAAATGTAGAGTGTGTGTGTGTGTGTGTGTGTGTATGTGTATATGTGTGTGTGTGTGTTTTGTCTGGTGAAAAAAAATTCCCTTGAACCTAAACACCCCTCCCCCCATTTACATTAATTCTTATGGAGAAATGGGATTTGTTTAACATCCTTTCTCTTAAAGTCGCGTATTTCAGGAACATAACTACAACGTTAACCAAGGAGTTACCGTACAAATATATCACTATGGTATTCCTCTTCTGTGTGAGCAGTAGCTAGGTAATACAACCGTGTCCATGACAGTGAAGTCTTCATTAACAAAATGGGCATGCACAGAACCCATGGCCTGGATCCCCTGCCTGTTGAAGATGTTGCCAAAAGTCCCATTAATTTCTAACATGACCCTTGCTTATATAGCTTTGTTTGAAGAAAAACAGATGTTAATTTCAACTCCATTCAAAACAAGAGAAACATTTTTTCTTGTCAATTAGAAAAGGGCAAAACAGAATAAGTATTAATTGATGCCCCCCCAAGACTGCAGCTATCTAAAAATAATTATCCGGTTAATTTATTTGAATGTGAGTGGTGTTTAGCTGCTACTGTAGTTGGATGCTGTTTCTTTATGTAAAATGTTTTATGCACACAGCAGTTTGCATGGGATCTGGTTCTGTTTAAATCATTTATAATATTGTATAAATAACACCCTGCACTGATGATTCTTATTAAATATACCAAGCATTCCATAAACTCGAATATATCAGTTTGTCAAACGCTGCTAGATTAGTCTTCCTTGATCTGATGCAGCATCAAGGACACTGTCAGTCCCTGGTGAAGTGTGGATATTTGTTTTGTCTGATAAATGTTATTTCCTCTCAGAGCATAGTTGCTATGTCAGTCTGGTTCATAAAGTGTTCTTGTGATTGTTGTTTATAGAGTGATTGCATGTTTTGTAACAGTGAATGATTTCAGTGGGAGTTTTGGTTGAGTATGGACTGCAGGATCTGGCCTGATATTGGGAAGCATAAAAAGTCCATTCTGCAAATCAGTTCAGATAAAAGTTAACACTAGAATTGCTAAGGCCAAAGTTGTCAGCTGTAACCACAGATTTGGGGTGCTAGTCTGAGGTACTTTAGACCTGATTTTTCAGAAGTGCTGGGTGAGAGCTATGAATGCTAAGCACCTTTTGAATATCAGACTGAAACATCTCAAGTTGGACATCTGAAATCAGTGTCTGTTTCTGAAAATTGGGCCGTTTTTGTTTATTGGCATTAATGTTACTCAGTATGTAGTCACCTGTATTCAGGGGAGCAGCATATCTCTCAGTCAGGTGCAGTTGCTCCTTTTAGGGTTACCAGATGTTCCAATTTTATAGGGACATTATCAATTTTTGGGTCATTTTCTTGTACAGGCTCCAATTACCCCCACTCCGTCCCGATTTTTCTCACTTACTGTCTGGTCACCCTAGCTCCTGTCCATGATAAGTCATGAATTTCAAGCACAGGGTTGTAATGATGCCTTTTCCTCTAAATTAGATTAAAGGAGAATGTTTGTTTATTTACAGATGTTAGCTGTAAGACGTATTACAACTGTACTGACTGGGGGAAGCATTAGTTTAAAGTTTGCTTCCTTAAAAATGTATTCCAGTAAGAGTTGTTCCCTGTAATATTAGACTGTGCTCTTCTAAATGTCTTGTAGACTCAGAGATATTTCCCACGTCAATAAAAAGGTATTTACTTGTATCGCTCTCAACCTATAAATTGCCATTAATCACCTGAGCATTGGGGAGAAGTAGGGCCTTATATCTGCAGTCAGAAACTTACAGTAGTTTAACTGTGCAGTTCTCATTTTTCCTAATTTTCACACCTGGTAGTGAAGTTCCAAATGCACATTTGATGTGTAATATAAAATATTAAAATTTCAGTCTCTTTAATGTGCTATGAAGTATTTTAGATTATATTGTCTGTCTTACCATCTGAACAGTGTGATTGAACATTAAAAACTAACCTGTAAGGCCTTGGTACTGCAGATGCTTATTGATAACTTTTAAGCATGTGAATAGTTTCAACTGACTTTATTGGGACTACTCCTGGTCTGAAAGTTAGACTGGAATCCTGCAAACATTTAAAGCTTGAGTGAAAAATATGTATGGAAGGATTGACTCCATCATACACAAGTCATTGCCCATGGATAATTTTTTTAATAGATTATCTGACATGTTCAAATGTAAGTGGCTTTTATTGAAGTATTTATTTCACTGGGTTGATATCTAGTGGTTTTTATAAATGTCTGCTGAGTTTACAGAGACAGTTAAATCCAGCTGTCAAATCATATATATAGTAAAATTATTTGGATAGTGTGACAACTAGACGATCCATTGAAGACATGGTAAAGATGTATATTATGTAAAAATTTGACTATTCTGGATTTATTTCATATTTAAATATTTAAAGATAAATTACTTGTTGCGAAAATCCTACAAGTAGGAGTTTGTTCAATCGGTTTGTAATTTTTTTTTCTTTTCTTCTTAGTGACATTTAGCTGCAGGAAACTTTACAGGCTCTCATTACAATTTTCCTATGATTACAGGCTCTCTGCTTTTAGTGTTTTTTTTCTTTCCTTTTCCTTTTCTTTTTCGTTATTTTGATTACTCCATTCAAGAAAGAGAAGGTCAGTGCAGTGAATTTTATTCTTTGAGCTGCTACATTAACTTGGAATTTAGAAACAATGAAATTTAAATGTTAGTACACACTGTTGTACTAAATACTATCATTCTTGCAACAAGCTGCTGACAGCTTCATTTTTTTTAAATCAATGGGATGTAGTGCTAAGGCTCTTTCTTCCCTCCCCCAGGCCTTTCCAAGTAAACTCTGCTGTCATAGTTATTTGGACAAAATGATTCTGCTTTGACTATGTGTTTTTGTATATCAATTTCCCACACCCTCTCACAATGCACAAATTTGGGAAAATAACTTGCCGTTTTGCACGCTTCAGTAACATTTCTTACTTTATGTTGGGTTTTATATGTGTAGGGCAAGAACTTTGACATCTTCTTTATTTAGAAAGTGAATGCCACTGCAATAAATAATAAATATTGCTGCCTTCATATAAGAACAGATGAGGTGGGACTAGAAATGATGAGATCTGAAGCCTTTCACTTCTTCTAGGCCAATGTACATTACAGACATTGGTAACGTTCTGTGGATAAAGTGGACTCAGCTGTCAGTCTGACACTTTTTCATGGGAAATAAACTCATAATAGACCCTCCTCCCCACCCAAAAAAGGGCTAAAAGAGAATGGAGCAGACAGGCACCATAGAGAAAAGCATTGCATGTACACATTTGCTCACCTGGCTGCAACTGAGAACTGAATATCCTGGGCCTCTGTTTTTGTAGTACTTCCTGGAATTTGCACATATCTTATCCTCTTAAGCAGGATCTGAATTTTGGGTTATGTTTTCAGTTTTTCTAAGCCAGGTTGTGTTTGGAGTGAACTGGTAAGGCTAAGTTAAGGTGTTCTGTAACGCAAATACTGGAAGACGCACAGTTCTCTGTGCTATCATGAAGTGTGAGGCTGTTACGTATTTTGTGTATTTCCAGAGGTGAAAGTAAAAATAAGAACTTACAGGTATGGGGCTGGGTTGGTGCCGGCTCTGGCCTCCAGAAGGGGCGGGGCCTTGGGCAAAAGGGGCGAGGCTGGGGTTCAGAGCCGGCACCAACCCAGCCCTGTACAGGTAAGTCCCCTCCCCCTGGCCAGGGTAGCAGTGGCAGCCGGGGGGCGGGGAGGCCTCCAGAAGCAGTTAAAAGGACCTAGGATTCAGCTGCCGCTACCGCCCCTGGCCCTTTAAACTGCTGCTGGAGCCCCCAGCTGCCGCTGCTACCCCATGACTCCAGCAGCGGGGCTCCAGGGGCTATTTAAAGGGCACGAGGCGGTAAAGGAAGGGGGAGCCAGGGACCATTTGAATAGCCCCCAGGGCTCCAGGTTGTGGCTGCGGGACTCTGGGGGCTATTTAAAGGGCTCCCACTGCCTCTACCGCCCCTGCCCTTTAATTAGCTGCCAGAGCCCTGCCGCTGGTACTCCAAGGCTCTGGTGGCTATTTAAAGGGCCGGGGTGGTGGCCCAGGGCTCCCCTGCTTCTCTCTAAGTAATCCCTGGAGCCTTGCTGCTGCTATTCCAAGGCTCCGGGGGCCATTTAAAGAGCCCAGGGCTCCTCCTGCCTTTACCGCCCTTGTTTCTTTAAATAGCTGCTGGAGTGGCGGTGGGGCTCTGGCGATGGGGCTCTTTAAAGGGTCCGGGGCGGTAGAGTTAGCAGGAGCCCTGGGTCCTTTAGCCCCCGGAGCTCCGCTGCCGCTACCCCAGCTCCGGCAGTGGGGCTCTGGCAGCAATTTAAAGGGCCTGGGGCTCCAACTCTTGCCGGTATGCTGTACTGGGGTGTACCAGCTTACTTTCACCTCTGTGTATTCCATGTAAAGCCGCGGTTCTCAAACTTTTGATAAGCATGACCCATTTTACATTCTTCGGCTGCTGCGGCGGACCCTTGTATGTCCGCCAAAAAGCCACAGAATGAATTACTTCTGCATTTGGTGACTTTTTGGCAGACATGCTGAGTGCTCCTGACCGCAGCCGGATGGAGCGCTTGGTATGTCTGCCGAAAAGCCGCCGAATGTGGACGTAATTCATTTGGCGGCCTTTAAGTGGTGCCGGGAGCTCGTGACCCCCCTGGAAGTGCTTGGTGACCCGCAAGGGGATCACGACCCCTGGTTTGAGAAACCCTGATACAAAGAGTTTTTCAAGTAATTTGAAGACTGACTAAAAAGCTTTTTAAAAATACTTCATTACAGCTGCTGCCAGTGAGTTGCAATCAAAAAAAGGAAAGAAGACCAAGTGGCTCATATCCACAAAATAAACTGCATCCCTTGGAAAAAGAAAAAGTGAATTTAAATGTACTTGTAATGAAGGGTAATAAAGAGCTGCCAAAGAAGATTGTTATTGCTTTTTATGTGCGATGTATTGAGTTATTTGTATAATCATTTTTAACAACACACAGCTTTATTAATTCTGCCTAAATGTATGAATGTGTCTTTTTCCCAAGAGTTGTCCTAACTTCACAGGATAGTGTATGTTCTTCCAGTCATCATATTTCTAAAGAATTGGAAGATGGAAAAAAATGTTTTTGTTTTTGGCTCTTTATCTCTGAAATTTGATAACATTAGTCAGATATCAAAAACTTGGTGATGGAACCATGAGGGACTCTATCCTGGGAAACAGTGTCTCTGAAAAGACTTGAGTGGTCCCGGTGGATAACCAGCTGATCCTGAGCTCCCAGTACAATGCTGTAGCCAAGAGGCCTAATGCAATCCTTGGATGTATAAATAGGAGACTCTTTAGTAGAGAGGTGGTTTTACTCTGGAATGCTGTGTCCAGTTCTGGTGTTCTCAATTCAGGAAGGTAGCTTTCAGAGTGGTAGCTGTGTTAGTCTGTATCAGCAAAAACAGCGAGGAGTTCTTGTGGCATCTTAGAGACTAACAAATTTATTTGGGTATAAGTTTTTGTGGGCTAGAACCCACTTCATCAGATGCATGGAGTGGAAAATACAGTGGCAGCTATAAATAGACAGCACATGAAAAGATGGGAGTTGCCTTACCAAGTGGACGGTCAGTCTAACGAGACAATTCAATTAACTTTAGCATACCAACGGGAGGAAAAAGCATTTTTGTAGTGATAATGAATGGCCCATTTCAAACAGTTGACAAGAAGGTGTGAGTAACAGTAGGGGAAAATTAGGTTTTGTAATGACCCAACCACTCCCAGTCTTTATTGAGGCCTAATCTGATGGTGTCCAGTTTGCAAATTAATTCCAGTTCTGCGGTTTCACATTGGAGTATGTTTTTGTTGAAGAATAGCCACTTTTAGGTCTGTTCTTGAGTGACCAGGGAGATTGAAGTGTTCTACTGGTTTTTGAACATTATAATTCCTGATGTCAGATTTGTGTCCATTTATTCTTTTGGGTAGAGACTGTCTGGTTTGGCCAACGTACAGCTCCTTCCTTTTGAATTTGTGGGCAGTTAAGCTTCTACAACCAAAGTATCTTTAGCGATACAGCATTGATTCTAAGGGAAATTTCTACAACCTCTCCGACACAAAGACAGCATGATTTCTCTGAAGAGGAGTTGGAGGATAGCAAGTCTAACTGCATCAAGGTATGCAATCATCTACCCCTGACCAATCTACATTGGTCAGGGTTATGAAAAGGTGCAGTCCCTGACCATTATACCTCTTCTGACGGAAGTCCCAACTGTAGGCGCAACTATACTGGCAAAGCTGTGCTTTTACCGGTATGGCTTGTTTTGCTCCTGGGGGATGGCTTTACTTTACCAGTACAAAGTGCAGTAATTCTGAGACAGCTGCATCCACAGCAGGAGTGCTATGCCAGTCTGTATTCCAGTAAAGGTATACCATGAAAGCCTTCCTACTTCTGGCAGTAGGCAGTAGTAATAATCTTAGTGATGTGAATTATCTTTGGAGACATTCAGAAGAGAACATTTCCTCCTATATTTGAAGGGTTGGGAGGCTTCAGATGGGTTGAAGGAAGATTTCCAAAAGCAACTGATGCTGAGCAAATAGAAAGCTTTCTAATGTGTCATGATCTCCTTTTGTCTGTGCTGTTGATCACGCAATACACAGTGTTGTACTGGAAAGACTGAGCAGCCACAATCTACCAGTGGAATAGAATTATTGATAACACTGAATATTAAGCAACCATTTTTTAAATGGTTGTTTCTTATTGATCAGATGTTCTAATTCAGCGTATCAATTTACTGATTTTAAAGATACGCACTTATTTTAAACTGCAATGATTGATTTGTGGTTAACCAAAAAGCCGCAGTACTCTGTGGCATTCCTCTGTTCTTAACATGTTTTCTTATTGGATACAACCTCTTTGATTTGTAGCACAGATGGAAGATGCTGGGGATTGATACCATATGTGGTGTAATGCAAGTAATCCCAGCAGGATTCCACGACTGGTTCTATTTTTGTTTAAACTAAAGATCTTTTCTTCATTGAAACCATCTAACATGCTGACTCTTACTGTTGTTCAAAGGGTGTTTGCAGATGTTTTGTGCAT
Organism: Dermatemys mawii; assembly: GCA_007922305.1. Taxonomy (NCBI): domain Eukaryota; kingdom Metazoa; phylum Chordata; order Testudines; family Dermatemydidae; genus Dermatemys; species Dermatemys mawii. The sequence goes on along the minus strand of ML677341.1, from coordinate 8,832,603 downwards.
TAGATAGCTACGTTGAGGTGATACTATATCTAGCAGCTGGTCAAAAAGTTGTTTAATCTGTCACTGGAAAAACTAGAGTTAAAATCCTTGCCTCAAAATTATACAGAAGAATGGCCAGACTGGATTTGTTCTCCACCTCCCCCAGGCTATTGGCATGCCTGTGCCCACTCGGCTGGCCAGAAATTTTAAAGTGAGTAGGAAAGTATATACATTAAAAGCTGTTTTATCTGGCACTTCACCAACCGGAAAGCTCTATAAACCAGCATTTCTGATCTTCATTGAAATTCTGGTTGGCATGGGGCTGGCAGGGGGTGGGATGTGGGGTTTGGGCTCTGGGAGGGAATTTGGGTGCAGGAGGGGGCTTGGGGCATTGGGGTGGGGGGCTTACCTCAGGTGGCTCCCCGGGAGCGGTGACCTGTTACAGCTGCTCCTAGACAGAGGCACAGTAGATGACCTCTCACACTGCCCCTGCCCTGTGCACTAACTCCGCAGCTCCCATTGGCTAGGAACTGCGGGGGCAACGCCTCCGGGCGAGGGGGCACATGAAGCTGCCTGCCGCGCTTCCACCTAGGAGCAACTGGGACAGTTCGCCGCTTGTGGAGAGCCACCTGAGGTGAGTTCCACCAAGATTTGGCACCTTCTCCTTAGGCCCCATTGCACCCAACTCCCTCCCTCTTAGTTAACCAGCATTTTTCACATAGCAGCACTCCCCAATACCTCAACATGCTGGATAAAACAGCTTTTACTGTGTATGGATCCTCAATACTATCTTACAAAGATGCAACTGTTTTTCTGGTTTATTTTATGTAATCAGTATTTTTTTCTGAGTAGGAAAGGATACTACTATACTACAGGATGCCCATGCAATTGCTAATCTCATAAATTACTATTATAAAAGTGTACTTTGTTTTAAATAATGCATTTGTGTTTGCTACATGAAAAGATCCTTAAGTGCAGTCTTTCTGGTTTACTATTTGGAAGCCTTTTGAAAAATCTGCTTAATTCTCTGGTAGAATGTTGAATGAGCCATTCAAAGAACTTTTTCTTCGGTCTAATTCTAACTTCTCAGAATAAATTTGTAAATTTTGAATTACATTTGTAGTTAAAATCTGTTGATGGTTCCTTTATTTTCTTTATTTCCTCCCTTGGTCTACATAATATATAAGACCAATTTGTAAGGTTAAAACCAGCAGTTCTCAAACTGTGGCTAATGGACCCTTATACTCTGGAGAGAGCTGGCTAATCACATGATGCTGAATATTTCCTTGGTTTTCAGCTGTTAGATTGCCTTAAAGACAGCTAAAATCCATCAATTACTTTTCTGGTGATTTCTGTAATAACAAAAATGGTATTTGCAGTAATAAATGGTAGGATAGGTAGTCCACAATGCGCTCTTTGTATTTCATGGTGATTGGTAAGCTTACAAAAAAACTTAGGTGCAGTTGTTCAGGTCACTAGTCACTAACTTAAATTCAGTTTTTGCCTGCCTCAGCATTCTATACTCTGAAGGCTCACTTCTAGAGGTTCCGTTGTGCAGGTATTTGTGCAGAGCCTCCTGAGGCCTAAAAGTTCTGCATCTGGGTGCAAGAATCTCTGTCATGGGAATTTTTAGTATTTTTATCCCCATTTCTATAACATTGGTGCCTCTCCACTGGAGATAACAAAGGTGATAACAACATTAAGAGAAGATGGCAAACAGGTAGGATGGAGTCATTTTTTTTGTAACAGTGTTGCCTAAACCTGGCTGGGTCATTGGTTGGAACTCTGGGCACTCCGACTGAGGCTGCAGAGCAGAACACTGAGAACAGCAAGTGTACTGCAATTTGCTGCCTGGAAAAACAGGTGATTGTGGAAGTTTCGTTAGGTCAGGTCCCCATTCTCCTACATTTTGGTTTTATCTTTACTTTCAGAGAAGGGGAGGCCATGGCTGCTCCTGGACACCCATTTGACTGTCTTTAAAGTGAGAACTGCTGCATACAGAGGCCTTGTCTACTAGTGCTTTTCCTGCCCTTTGTCTAGCATCAGTGCAATCCCACTAGTGGTAACAAAGGCGCACAGATGTTTTTCCTATGTTATTTTATAGATGGAGAAATTGTGGTAGAGAAAGGTGCATTGACTGTAGATGCGGTGTGATCCTAGAGTTAACCATATCTAGCCAACATGTTTTAAAACGCTGCCTATCCTAGTCTACTCTTAAGTGCCAAATTGTATTTTAACTTGCGAGTTAAAATATGTTAACAATATGTTTTAAAACACAGTGCTTTGTCTGAGTAAAATTACTAGTATTGGTAAAAAATATGCACAGCAGCAAGTACATGTCTTAAAAAGGAAGGTGGAACATTGTTGGTTTGTACGCTCTTAAAATCAGTTTTCTAAATTTAAATGTTTTAAATGGTAAAATCTCTGTATTAGCCTCCTTTCACTATTTATTTTAATAACTGAGTAAAGAAAGTTTTGCTTGTGTGGTGGTATTGGCTAGATTACTATGAAAAGATAAAATTTCCTCCGTGTATAAATCAAAGTCTAATCAAATATATTTAACTGAAGTCTTTTGAATGTATTTCCCTCTGTGTATCTTGGCCTTAGTAGGGAAAGGAAAATTCACACTTTAGTGAGCAATATTTATTACTACTGTCTGTCTGGTCTATGCAGCTAATGAATCCACATATTTTGCAATGGTTAAATAGGGTATGATGTCTTCTCTGTAGTGGCTGTGGGCAGCTGCATCCTATTATTTCTTGAATTAAATATCAACAAAGGCATGTTTCATTCAGTGAAGAATTTGATCTTGCCAACAAATAGTGACAGATGGAATTGTGTAGTTACCTTGATGGTGTGTAAGAGGGTAAAATTATCTTAATATCTTTCTCAGCAGAAAATTGAAGAAAGACTGTGTTTAAGGACAAAAATATATTCTTTTTCTCCATTGTCTTTTTGAATTTATTTATAGTCTTCCATATGGGTCCCTTTAGCACAATATGTAGATTTTACAGAATCACTTAAAACCACAATGTGAGTATTAAAATACAGTTGTGAATACCATTAAAATTGTGACACAAAAGCCAGGTTGTACAAGGTTGAGGAAATATCTTGCTGTACCTGTTGTTATGATGTTATATTAGTAACTTACATTTCTGCTTTGAATCTTTTTTTTGGCTAACTGTTTTATTGCAACAACCTCCTTAAAATATTATTTCTATTTTAATCTTATAATATTTAATTTTTTCCTCTGTATATCTGTCAATTGTTAGCATACATAATTTTTTAAAAAAGTATATTACAACTCTAACTGTAATATATAGTGTATAAGAAATTGTATGCTTTTATTTTTTCCCTACAAATGTACGCTAAGATGAGATTTGGTGCCTGGATTCCTATTAACATTTCCATTGATTTCATTTCTCTCAAATTTTATTAGGTGAAATCTGATCTACAAATGACCTGTTTAAAACAATCAGTTAAAACTGTGTTTACAGTTGCATGATATTTGACTTTATTTTTTAAAAAAGTGTAGACTTGGTTAATGTGGATTGTTGTCTTGTGAAATATTATTTGAGGAAGAAATCGGGTGAAAAATCATTAAGAATCTGTATTTACTGCTTTCATAACATCCAGGTATCTTGGCTGACATGACTTCATTGAAAGGACTTAAGAATAGCTACTAGGACTGTTGGTTAATTGCAATTAACTCATGCGATTTAACTAAAAAAAAATTGATCATGATTAATCGCAGTTTTCATTGCACTGTTAAGCAACAGAATACTAATTGAAATTTATTAAATATGTTTGCATGTTTTTCTACATTTTCAAATATATTGATTTAAATTGCAACTTGGAATACAAAGTGTACAATGCGCCCTTTGCATTATTTTTATTACAAATATTTGTAATGATACAAATATTTTTATTACAAAAAATTGTAACTGTGAAATGATAAGAGAGTATTTTTCAAGTCCTCTCATACAAATACTGTAGTGCAATCTTTGACCTGAAAGTGCAACTTACAATTGTAGATTTTTTTTGTTACACAACTGCACTCAAAACCAAAACAATGTAAAACTTCAGAGCCTACAAGTCCACTCAGTCCTAGCTCTTATTCAGCCAATCGCTAAGACAAACAAGTTTGTTTACATTTACGGGCGATAATGCTGCTGGCTTCTTATTTACAATGTCACCTGAACGTGAGAACAGGTGTTCGCATGGCACTTCTGTAGCCAGCATTGAGAGAGATTTACATGCCAGATATGCTAAATATTCATATGCCTCTTCATTCTTTGGCCACCATTCCAGAGGACATGCTTTCATACTGATGACGCTCATTAAAAAATTATGCGTTAATTAAATTTTGACTGAATTCCTTGGAGGACAATGGTATGTCTCCTGCTGTTTTTACCCTCATTCTGCTATGTATTTCATGTTATAGCAATCTCAGATGATGACCCAGCACATGTTCATTTTAAGAACACTTTCACTGCAAATTTGACAAAACACAAAGAAGGAACCAATGTGAGATTTTTAAAGATAGCTATGGCACTCGACCCAAGGTTTAAGAATCTGAAGTGCCTTCCAAAATCTGAGAGGGACAAGGTGTGGAGTGTGCTTTCAGAAGTCTTAAAAGAGCAACATTCTGATGTGCAAACTACAGAACCTAAACCACTAAAAAAGATATTCAGTCTTCTTTTGGTGGCATCTGACTCAGATGATGAAAATGAACATGCATCGGTCTGCACTGCTTTGGATCATCGAGCAGAACCCATCATCAGCATAGACGCATGTCCTCTGGAATGTTGGTTGAAGGTGAAGGGACATATAACTCTTTAGTGCATCTGGCACATAATTATCTTGTGATGCTGGCTACAGCAGTCCCATGTGAATGCCTGTTCTCACTTTCAGGTGTTTGTAAAGAAGAAGAGGGTGGCATTATCTCCCATAAATGTAAACAAACTTATTTGTCTGAGTGTCTGGCTGAACAAGAAGCAGGAATTAGTGGACTTGTAGGCCCTAACGTTTTACATTGTTTTATTTTTGAATGCTTTTTTTTACATAATTCTACATTTGTAAGTTCAACTTTCATAATAAAGAGATTGCATTACAGTACTTGTATTAAGTGAATTGAAAAATACTATTTTTTTATAGCACAAATATTTTTAATCAAAAATAAATATAAAGTGAGCACTGTACATTTTGTATTCTGAGTTGTAATTGAAATCAATACAGTAGACTCTTGATTTATCCAGGAATGGGTTAACCAGGTTGTGGATTAACCAGGATGTAAAAAAAAAAGAAAATACACGTAACTTGCAGGGCCGGCTCTAGCTTTGTTGCCACCCCAAGCACACGCAAAAAAACCACAACCCACCAGGGCGCAGGGCAGCCAGTGAACCAACACCCCCTCCCCCCTGTGCAGGGTGGCTGGTGAGCCAACCACCCCTTCCCATATTTCCTATGAATGGTGATTATCCGGGATTTTATTAACCAGGATTAATTTTTTTTCCCTATCATCCTGGATAATCGAGAGTCTACTATATATTTGAAAATGTAGCAAACATCCAAAAATATTTAAATAAATGGTATTCTGTTATTGTTTTAATCCCGATTAATCACAGTTAATTTGTTTAATCGCTTGGCAGCCCTATTAGCTACAGTACCTTTGTTATTCTGACAAAGTTCAGCATTACAGCTAAATAGTTCTTTATTAAAGTTTCTCAATACAACTGTGAAAAATAATGCAGGCTACATTTCTCAGATTTCTGGATAGCCATTGGTGCACAATTAGCACATAGTACAGCTGGACTGAGATTGTTGCAGGTACTTAAACTCATTCATTCACATACTTAAATTTGAAGTAAAGTTTTGCATGTGACTGGTTCAGTTACCGTAAAACTGTACCCCAAAACTGCACAACTCATGCATTTTGGTAGAAGAGACTATTAGTGTAAAACAGATGCCTATCAGAAAAAATGCAGAATAGAGTACCCTACTAGATTGCTTTCAAAAGCTGTAACTGTCATTTTTTCTGATGTATATTTTAATATGTCATTTAAAGCTGGCTTCTGAAATTATGCCAAATAGAGTCAGTCTTTGGATATGCTTGAGGCTAAACTGTGTTTGACTGCACCAGTGGCTGGCATCCATTATCAGCTGGTAGTGGTTTACGCCCTGATCTTGAAAGATGGTCCATCTGAGAGAACCCCATTGACTTTATTGGGTCTCTACAAGGCACAGAAGTTCACCGCTGTGAAGACACCATGATAAGTGGATCTAAGTCGACTTCAGCTATATTATTCTCGTAGCTGAAGTTGTGTGTCTTAGATCGATTTTCCCCCAACCCCCCTAGTGCAGACTAGGGCTCTGAAAATTGAGCCCATTAAAGTGTCTAAATCTATGCCTTCCAATTTAAACTGGAACATTTCACAAGATGCAAGCGTTTTCCTAGCATATGTACCACAATTCCAGCTATGATCTCTTGAGGAAAGTAGATAATTTACCCTTTCATCTCTCTTGAGATCATTTTCTCCACATAGTACACTTGTATAGTGCTGCAGTAAAGTATCTGATTCTCATTAGGTTTTGGGATTTATGAGGGAGGCATTTGGCAGAATCCTAGTGTTCCATATTAAGAACATTCTAGCTATAGGAGACTATTAAAATTTAATGAACGTAAAATGTAGACTTTAATTCAGAGACTAAAGAATTAATTCAACATATTAGTGAGAAAGGGTAGATAATATCAACATCATCTGTAAAATAGGTTAACCTATGTCATGATGTACTGCCTATCTTAGAGATGCTTTAGGGCCTGTGTGTTTTGAGACTTTTGAAGGGTAAATCCGACAGCTGAAGACTGAGACGACTATTTTGAAATAGAAGTCCCTAACGATACTTCACTTGTTTTTAGTAATTTGTTAACTTGGTAAAATTCAGATACTGATACAGTATACCGAACAATTATTTTTGGTGAAGAGAGTTTAATCTTTCTTCCCAAATTACTATGCAGATGCCTCATCAATATCTCATTGTATGTCGCATATCTAAAAAGGGTTCTGTTCCAAAATAGTATGTTTTACTTATGCCTATACATTAAGAAATATTTTAAGCCCAAAATGTCAATGTGTGAAAATTTGCCCATGAGTGGAAGAATAGTTATTTCTGATAAGAGTTTTTTTTGTTTTAATTTTTGAGCAAAACATTTTCTGGCTGGGATAGTTAGAACCCATGTGGAGTTGGACAGATGCTGCCATGTATAATTTTCTAAAATTGTAGCTTTAGAACCAAATGTTCATTTCACACACGAAGGCAGCCAGGCCTACCTACTACTAATAAAAAGATGCAAAAGAAGATGTCTTCTATGATAAATATATAGACATAAGTCTTGGCACCAACATTTGCAGAACTAACCAAATACTATAGTACAAACCTTAAAGGCATTCTTTGGTTTCATGCCATTTTATCCCTGATCATACTTACCTGCTTCTTTAGATGGTAATAGCAAGACACAGGTTTGAACCATCTGTTACTGATTTCAGTGGCACAGGATTGGACTGCTAGATCAGTGGTTTTCAGCCAGGGGTAAGCGTATCCCTGAGGGTAAGCAAAGGTTTTCCCAGAGGTACATCAACTCATCTCCATGTTTGCCTAGTTTTACAACCGATTACATAAAAAGCAGTCTAGCGAAGTCAGTACAAGCTAAAATTTCATACAGACAGTGACTCGTTTATACTGCTCTATATGTTACTATACACTGAACTTAAGTACAATATTTTATAATTATATGATAAAAATGAGAAAGTAAGCACTTTTTCGGTAATAGTGTGCTTTGACACTTTTGCATTTTTATGCCTGATTGTGTAAGCAAGCAGTTTTTAAATGAAGTGAAATTTGGGGTACACGACTCCTGAAGAGGGGTACAGTAGCCTGGAAAGGTTGAGAGCTGCTGCTCTATATGATCTGTAGTATGTATATTCTCTGTATTACTGTGTATGGTATCTGTCTTCCTGTCCATTAGGGTTGGCAGCTCTTTTTATATCTTTGGCTTTGTCAGGATGCTACGGCTGGTTAATTCTGAACATATTTGGACACCATGATTTGAGTTCTTGTATGTGGCAACAAGGCCGTATACAACGCCCGCTTTAGGATCTGTTGGTTAGGATGACCAGATAGCAAATGTAAAAAATCAGGACGGGGTGGGAATAATAGGTGCCTATATAAGAAAAAGCCTCCCAAATCAGGATATCTGGTCACCCTAATGTTGGTGGAGAAGTCTGCATAGATATATCTGCATGAATCTGTGTGCTGAAATTTGTTTGCCACAGAAAAACATGGAATTCACATTTTTACAGAGAATCTTCAGTATTTATATTTTGTGGGGGGAAAAAACACAGTGGAATCCCAATTATCCAATTTAATCAGGACTGGGACCAGATCAGATAATCAGGAGAATGGGCAGGGCTCCTGCTGTCATCTTAAAAATTGTATATATAATTTATATAAAATACCAGTAAAATTTGTTCAACTGAAACCTATATATGTATTGTGGCTAGGGAAACTAAAGTTCAGCATGTCATTTCAATTGTGGAAAAACATGCATTTTTATTTTTTTTATTGAAGAATTTTGTTTTTTTAATCTCTGAAAAATAAGGTGTTTGCTCATCAGTGAGCTGCCTAGTAGAGTCAGAATGAAGCTCAATTCCTAGGAAGGCTTGCTTGGTTAAAACTGGAAACAGAGTGGCTGTGATAAAAATTTCATCTAGAAAATCTGTGGAGTTTTATTGTTCCTTGTTTGCATTCCCTTCAGCTTTTTTTTCTTTAGTAGCGTGTACATTGTACTCTCTTTAAATGAGGGCACAACAAACTCATGCTTTTTTGGGTAGCTGTAATGCTGCCTGGCTGCTTGATGGCTTTTTAGAAACCATGAGCATTTAAAAACGTTCCAGACTAAATGGTAGAAGGAAAGATAGGGAGAAAATATTGCTGGGATTTCCTCAAACTTAAGAAGCTGACTTTGTAAGCATTTCTGACAGATTTCTATTGAGCCATGGGTTTTGAAGAATAGCTTCTTGGCTCCCTTTGTGCTGTAAATGTGTTGCCTCCTGGCAGTCGGTACATTTCATAAAAAGCTGTTTTCAAAGAACAGCTAATTGTAATTACGTTAATGGAGGAGGCATTTTTGATCTTGAGTGATGAAAGCTGACTAATCAGAATGGAGGTCATTCTTTCTGTTTGGTGAAGGATTCTTAAGAGCTGATGATAGTGATCCATAAAATCCAACATCAGTTAACTTTCTACATATAACTGGTTTCAGAACATTACTACTCTGCACTTTAATCTTCAAGCCTTCTTTGTTACATGGAAGTTGCTATATTCTACTTTAACAGGTGTATATTCTGTAGTCGACTTGACAGGTATTAGTGCTGGTTTCTTACCACACCAAGTTCTATTAATTACGTTAGCACTAATTTAAAATTGAGACTGTTTATTTGAACAGAATGTTTGATTTTAAATATTGTTATGTAGTGAAATTATATAAGATGCACTTAATTTCCCTTGTGTGTCAGTACTGAATCAGTCTTCCATAATTTTCAGAATTCCTGCAAGCTGTTCTTGGCCAGCTGTAGGTGAATCAGTGTAGGTAATCATTTTTTTTTTGTTTTTTAAGATTATATGTCCTGAAAAGCCACATCTGTATTGAATGCATATTTCTAAGAAAACTATCAGTGGCAGATAATTTGAAGATGAGAAAACAAACTTCTAATATTGCTCTGTAACCATTCAAGAGTAAAAGGAGACTGACTATTGGCTTGTTAATTTTTTTTTTTGGCGGGGGAGATCAGTAGCATTGACATGAAACCAGGGACACCTGTCTGTTTCTTTTAGAAGCAGGAGTCATTGTGCAACATTGTTTTTTTTTTTTTTGTTTATGGGGAAAGTAGCAGCCAGTAAAACTGGTGTCTAATACTGCAACATGTGAGTGTGTTCCTTAATTATTCATTATATTGTTTATCATGAATAATAATGTGTCTTTGCTTCTGACTCATGCTGGGTTCTTCTCTCTTTTTATGATCGTGGCAAACAGGATGTTCAGATGAACTTGTTTAGATACCCAAGACCACTTTAATACTTAGAATTCTTTACTTTCTACAGTAGAACCTTGCTAATGAGTAGGAAGGGGAAACACAATGCAGGTTATTGAATGCAGAAGGTCATCAGTGCAAGTGACTCCATTCTCCCTGATCCTGAAGATCTGGTGCATCTTGCTTCAACACAGGGAGCATGCAGCAGCTATCTTTGATTTCACTCCATGGCATGGCTAGTTGCCACCTGGAGCGTTGAGATGGAGGCTTACTGAAGAACATGGGAATGGGATAGCAGTCTTTCTAAAGGTTTCTCTGCTCCCCCTCCCCACAGTGTTTCTTTTTACATTTGTAAATAGATGTTTGTATGACGATAACATGACTTTATAAAATAGAGAATACATAATGGGATGGTGTGTTTTAAAGGTATTATCAGCATGGGTGTGGGATGTCCACATTACTGACAAGTGCTGAAATGGTAAATGAGTTGTGCAGGTCATTGTGCTGTCTAGCCTGGTTCTGGTAAAAGAGAGCTTTTCCTGCACTGGCATGTACCTAGATAATAGGGTTACCAACTGTTTAATCACAGGGTGCAGGGCGGTGGGTGCGAGAAGGTTGGGGTGTGGGCTGGGGAGGGGGGTTGGGTACAGGAGGGGTTTGGGGTGCAAGCTCCAGTTGGGGAGTGCTTATCTTAGGTGGCTCCTGGAAGCAGTGGCATGTCCAGCAGCGGATCCTAGGCTCATGGGTGGCCAAGAGGCTCTGCACACCATTCCTGCCTGCAAGCACTGTCCCCGCAGCTCTCGTTGGCCACAGTTCCCCATTCCCAGCCAATGGGAGCTGTGGAGTCAGTGCTCAGGGCATGGGCGATGCACAGAGCCCCCCCCTGGCCATACCTCCTCCTAGGAGCTGCTGCAGGACATGCCAGCCGCTTCCGGGAGTGGCGCAGAGCCAGGCCAGGTAGAGATCCTGCCTTAGCTCTGCTACACCACGAACTCGACTTTTAGTGGCCTAAAAATCTGTGATTGGCTTCAGTAGCCTTTGGGAGACTGAGCCCAATACTGGGACACTCGCGGCAAAACCGGAAGAGTTGGGAACCCTACTAGATAATCCTCTCCGCCCTCCCTTCCAGTTACCTGTGTGGGAATGGGTCAGTGTCCCCTCACTGGCCGGGTCTGCTGTTGCAGTTGAAAGTAACTTCCTGGCTCTCTAGCCCTTAAAGAGGGGCACACCTTTTCCAACAAGCCTGACAATCGTCCCCTGTGAAGTGAGGTCATTCTAAACAAGTGCTAATAAAACCTCTGTACCATGCAGTCATGAGTTAAATAGGTCACTTAATTTAAATTAACTTTCTTATTAGTTAGTCTAGAGTTGTATTTTTGCTCCCCATTGGAATTATCATTTTCATTTCCTGCCTTACTATCCTATGTCCAACTGTACAGACATCTCAGGGATAGAGAAATTGCAACAAAATTTTAAAATCCAGTTTAAATAGAACTAAAATGGCTTTTCTCAACATAATAAAGTCATTATTCTAAAGCAGGGGTCGGCAACCTTTTAAAACTAGTGTGCCGAGTCTTCATTTATTCACTTTAATTTAAGGTCTCGTGTGCTGGTAATACATTTTAATGTTTTTTAGAAGGTCTGTCTCAGTAAGTCTATGTATTATATAACTAAACTATTGTCATATAGTAAAATAAAGGTTTTCAAAATATTTAGGAAGCTTCATTTAAAATAAAATTAAAATGCAATCAGTTTAGTGTGATCCTTGCTCTTGCTTTTCCTGAGTTTTCCAATGTGGGCCACAGCAGAGGGCAGCTAAAGAGGCCAGAAGCAGAGCACCAGGCTGGTTGCCGATACCCCAGGTTGGCAGTGGGCTGAGTGGGGCCTGAGTTCTGGACCAAGACTGGCAGGCGGGGCTGGTGGCCAGAACCCCAAACCGGCAGTGGGCTGAACCATTCAGCCCGCCGCCAGCCCCGCTCAGTACACTGCTGGTCTGTGGTTCAGGCAGGGGTGTAAGTAACTTAAATTTCTTACAGTTACTGTCATATTGCAACCCTCCTCGGGGGGAGGAGCTCAGGGGCTGGGGATGTGTGGGGTGGAGCACTTGAGGCAGGGGGTTGTAGTGCCAGAGGCTCAGGGCATGGGGTGGGAATGTGGATAGTGCAGGAGTCGGGGCTGGGAGCATGGGGCGGGGGGGGGGGGTACAGGAGTCAGGGTTTGATGGTGTGAGGGGCTCACGGTAGGGGTGGGTGTAGAGGGAAGTCCCAGGCAGCCGCTGACTTGGAGATGGCCTGGGGCAGTCCCGGTTGCGGCTGGGTTACCTGGATGGTGGATGGGTCCCTGCCCCATGCTGTTCCTGCCAAGGGAGCCATGGGCCAGCTGTGTGGGGGCACTGCATTTGTAGGCAAATGGGGGAAGCAGCAGAAAACCACCTGGCCTACCGCTCCCTTCCCCTTCAGCCCCCCACAAACCCCAAGGCTGCCACAGGGACAGAACCTGCCTGCAGTGCCCTGTTGTCCAGCCACAGTGGTGAGAGAGGGGCAACAGGACAGGCTGGAACATGGACACCTCCATCTATAGCGTGCCACTCTCCATCCCCTTTCACTTGCCTGTCTGCACCTACAGGGGAGTTCTGTCAGCCAGCAGGACCTCATGCGCCGCGCCTCGACTTGCAGCGGAGCGCCCCAGCATTAGCCGGCTCTGGTTCCAGCTGGCAGGGCCAGTTCTGGCTTTTTTGCTGCCGCAACCCCTCCCCGCAGGTTGCAGGGTGGCCTCCGAGCAGGGAGCCAAACCCTCCCCTGCCACGGGCGCAGGGTGTCTTGGAGCGAGTAGCCAAAAGAACCCAAACCCAGTGGTGCTGGGTGGCTAGAGCGGGGAGCCAACACCTCCCCACCCCCAGGGCGCAGAGCGGACAGCCAACCCCCCCCGCAGTGGTGCAGGGCGGCCGGAGCAGGGAGTCAACACCTCTACCCCCCGCCTCAGGGCGACTGGAAGGGGGAGCCAACCCTCTCCCTCCCCCGCAGGGCAGCTGGAGCGGAACCAACTTCTCTCCCCGCAGGGCAGCTGGAACAGGAAGTGACCCCCTCCCCCGCAGGGGCAGCTCAAAAAACAAAAACCAACCAACCAAACAAAAAAAAAAAAGCCACCGCGCAAACATCAGTCGCCCCAGGCATGTGCTGATGCCTGGAGCTGAGTTCCAGTTGCAGCTGCCTGCCCCTTGTCAGCTGGGGTCTCGGCTGCTGGCCCACTGCCAGCCTGGGGTTCTGTTGACCCAGGCTGACAGTGGGCTGAGCGGGGCCAGTGGCCGCGACCTCGGCGTGCCATTAAAAATCGGCTTACGTGCCACCTTTGGCACGTGTGCCGGGGGTTGCCGACCCCTGTTCTAAAGCCCGAAATCTTAGGGATGTACCTATGTTAAAAAGGGGCATTCCTGTTCTAACAGCATAAAGTACATTTTTCTAACAGGAATAAGTTACGCAGTAGTGGTTTCTAAACTTCCTATTGATCCAGCACTTGATTATTTATGGTGTGAGGGGAAGAAAGTATTTCTTTGACAAGTTGTCTGACTGAAGTTCTTGCTTTTGCTTTGTTTAAACCAGATATGATGGCTGTTTTGAACGCTTGTAACTTACAGTGGGAATGGATTAGTGGGCAGAATGCAGATGAGTTTAGCATGATAAATGTTGTTTCTCATGCATTTTGTGTGTGTGAGAGAGACATGCACAGAAATGTGCCAGCATAGTTAAAATCATAGACGTTTTCACTCTTCAGCTAGAAAGTGGAAAGAGCTGGCCTACCTCCCCCTCCAAAACTTGAGCCATGCAGTGTGTTCAGGAACAAAAGGTCTAAAGGCCAGAGCATTGATTGCGCCGTGCCGTGGTTGTGGCCTGTGATTTGTTTTAATGTTATGGTTTTCCTGGAATATGTAATCGGCTTCCTAAACTGTTCTCTTTGTGTAGTCCAGGCCACGTGATTCTGCATAGGATTTCAGTTTTTAAAAACATTCACGTAGAAAGAGCTCGCTATCAATCATTTAATGTGCCTTTTATAAAAATGATTTTCCCCTTCACCTTTTGTTAACTTTGTGGATTACTTTGACAGAAAAGATTTCTGAATGATCAGTGTACATTTTGCAAAATGGTATTAAAAATTAATTGGGCATTTGTTACAATTCAGCTGTTAAAATTACCTGACAGAAGCAATGATGATACTTTAGTTGAAACTCTGTTCTCTATGCCTCTGGTGGTGAAAGAAAAGAATGTTTGAAATACACCTAGGATTTCTAGTGTGCAGTGTAATGTATAAGAATTCTAGTGATATTGTATAATTGTGTCAGAGAGGTGTGTGTGAAGGGGGGTAGGGAAAGGAGCCAAAGGACTCTCTTTAGCAGGGGCTTGAGAATCTGCTTGATGGTTTTGGCATTGCTGGGAACTTGGAGTTTAGTAAGCTAGATTTTTAGTTTCATTAATAGATCTGACACATTTCATTTTTCTTCATTTACTATATTTTCAGATTTAAAGAAAACGCTTGGTTCAAAGAAATTTTTTTCATTAAAAAATAGCATGAAAATAGGCTTTTTTGGATGGTGTGCTTGAGGGATTATGTTGCGTGTCAACTTTGATTTCAAGGCATTTTAGCTGTTTTTTTCCTTCAATTAGTTTTTTGGAGAAACATTTTCTTTAAACTTTATCAATTGAAAAGGTTCATGCTGACTTAATATGTAACTAATTTAAAATGCCTTATGCCAATACAATCGGCAGTCTTTGAGGGGCTGATTTTTGTCTCCATATGTAGAAGTCACTTTAAATCCCTCTCCTCAGACTGTATAGCTGCCATGCAGAATTTTTTTTCTGAAAGATAACAGAATCGCTGCTGCATCAGTTTTGTTTGAACTTATTGAAGACAGACATGTAATGATCTGTAGTAATGAAACCTGTTGGAAATCCAGAGAAGCAGCTGGTGTCCTTGATCTTTCTAACTAGCAATGATTCAAGTGTTCCAGATTGTGAAGGAGCTAGTGTCGCCAGCAAGACGTAGAACAGATGCTGTGAAGAAAGGTAGGAGCAGTATTGAAATATTAATTCTTAACCCTTGAAACAATTTATCATCAATTAGGATTATCTCCCGTGTTGGTTCTAGTATAATTATTTGAAATGTATACCCAACTGTTATTAAAAGATTGTATATTGTTTCACACTGACAGTCATCTATTGTAGTTGGATTTGAACTACATTAAACCCGCTATATTGTGCAACTGCAGCTGTTCTAAAAAGAATCCTAAACAGATTTATTGTGCTAACGATGGAGTTTATTTCAGTATTTGTAATTACTACTTTTTCATAAGGACCATTTCCTTCTCTTTCTGTACTAGAAATACTTACCTCATGCACATATCTGACACTGAAAAGTCCTGTGTAATCTGATCAGAATAGCTTTTTTTTAGTAAATATTTTAAATTGGAGTAAGAATAAAAAAAAAGACTTAATACTGATTGAAATGAGACTGAAAGTCCAATAATAACCCATTTTAAACCCCTAACCAGCAACACAAATATAGACTATTTCTAACTTTAAAAT
The DNA here is from genome assembly GCA_007922305.1 of Dermatemys mawii. Taxonomy (NCBI): domain Eukaryota; kingdom Metazoa; phylum Chordata; order Testudines; family Dermatemydidae; genus Dermatemys; species Dermatemys mawii. The sequence goes on along the minus strand of ML677341.1, from coordinate 8,816,957 downwards.
CCTAAATGGCTGTTGCAAACAAATATTGCCAAACATTATTTGAAACATTTCATCACTGTTTAAAATTAATTGATATTAATTGATTTTGTTAATTTGTTCAGTGTGTCAAATGTTTGCTGCTTTTTTTGGTTAAAGTGATAGAATTCTTTGCAGAAAGTGGCACATTTCAGCTGATTAGAAACTTGTTAAAATGCTGTAGTTTTTTATTAAATTGCCCATTTTTAATTTAATTTATTTCAGTTTACTTAAATCTTTTTTAGAAGAATTTTTGATGACAAATGTGTTCTTTGAAAGGACCCTTAACAATGAAAACTAGGTTTTAAGAAAACCTTTTATAGAAATTCACTTCCTGAGACTATTGCAGTATTTTTCATAGTGTGTGCAGTTTGCCTTAAGGCATTCACTATGTAAATACCTGTGTTTGATTTGTCTGCCTGTTTTGTGTGCATCCCGCTCAGGTAGGCTCTGAGAGGCCAGTGACTTGATTCTAAATCATTCATACCACCAGTATTAATCCAAAGTAACTCAAGTAGGCGGTGGAACTACATCATTGTAAAACCAATGTGAGCGCAGAATTGGGCCACCCGTTACCCAAAGAGAGCAGGCACTGAATAAAGCTGAACTTCCTAAAATTGTGTGTATTTTATTTGATTTTGTGGCAATTTGGCTAATTCACTCTGATAAATAAATTATGCAATAGTTTCCTGAATGGACTCTTCAGTCAGTTTTATTTATCTTTTTATGAATTTACAAATTTATAATTAAAAAATGAGTGAGGAGAGGAGATCCCAGTCTCCCTTTTGATCTCTTTGTTTAGCTTCCATTGATGACAGTGGAATTTATATACATGCGTTGATGGGAAAATAGACTGGATTGTTTGATATGAGCGTAGGTAGTTGATCAGGCAATTTATGGAGTAGTGTTTGATTTTACAGAAGTAGTGGACTAACTGGATTTAATCCTGCTCAGAAGCTCCCCACTCCCAAAAAAACACCCGATTGTGTAAATTTTCACTGTGCATTGAAATCAAGATTTGTTTTGGACTATGTCTGGAAAAAGTTGAAGGAATGAAATTTATGGTCATAGTTCTATGGTTTTGTTTTTCTAGCTCTCTTGTTAAATGACTGTGAATCTGTTCTTTCTACTTCTTGGTCATCATCTAGCCAAGGCTCACATGCTGCTATTAACTAGGTTCTAGTTGTTACTTTTTAACTGCATTACCTACTTGTATAACACTATTTAAGGCTATTAAATTTCTAATATTAGTTTCTAATATTCAAATATTAAAATATTCTGAAGAAATCATCAAAAATGGGAAAATGCTAAACAGCAGTGTGAATAAATATTCAGTTTATCATTTGAAGCTGTAATTGAATTCAGCCTTGGACAGTTTGTGTATGTGAATGACTCATTCTATAGAACAGAGTCCTTCTTGTTAGTGTTTTCAGTAAATGGAAAAATAAATTTTGTAAAGGAAGAGTTGCTAGGAAGCCCAGTGCATTAGAATGTGTGGTGGATTTAGAGAGGCATGATAGATATGTGAAGCTTTTATGGATGTGTTTTCAAATCACTGTTAAATGGCAAAGGTCAGTGTGGATCCCAGGTACTCTTATTCCATAAATAAAAAGTGCTAGTTCAAGCAAAATGATTTGTTACCAAAAAAAAACTTACAATTTTTTTATTTAAGATCACATTTCTCAAAAACTGAGACTAAATCCTTTCACAACTCTGCCAGTCCCATAACTGACACTAAGAGCAGGTGAACACGATAGGGTTAAGTCGACCCAAGTTATGCAGCTCCAGCTACATGAATCGATGTAGCTTAGGTCGACTTAATTGCGGTGTCTACACCGTGCTGAGTCGACGGGAGAAACTCTCTAAGAGAGAGCTGATGTTAAAAGGACAGAATGGTCTTTGCCACTCTGGTGAGGGAACTGAGATGTCAGGTGAAAATATGTATAATTTAAATATGCTTTAATTCAGGCACAAGGAGGGCGGAGGTGTTATAAAATGGTATATTGCATGTATTAATGAATTCACATATTGTATATAGTTCTTTTTAAAAGTACATTAGAATGGGAAAGTAATGAACAAGCTAATGACCTATAAATTAGTATTTTTAAAACTACTCTTCCCCCCAACCACAAGTTTGTTTCCTGGCTAAGACCTGAAATGGCAAATGTTAGGAGCACATTTTTACACCCATAGCTTCAAGACTTGAAAACAGGAGTTTATAGTAAAGCCAATAGCAGATCTGTGTATTATTTTCCAGAGGACTCCAGAAAGCTTGCTAAAAGAAAACTTTTATCACCCATGCTTAGAATTTCATTGGTTGCACTGTGGATTTAACAGGCTAGTTTTACAATATGCCAAAGCAGTCCATTCTAACTGCACATCACAAAGAGTCTTGAGCTTGTTTTCAGCCTAAGGTGACTATGCAACCAATCAAACTGGATTTAGTTACGTAGATCTCATGATAATGTGACTGAAGAAATGGACTAACCGCTATAGCTCCAAATCCAGCAAACACTTACACATTTGAGTAAAAATATTTGCATACAAAATTTTTTGCAGGGCAGGAACTGTAGCTGTGTTTTTTGTATATATTATTAGCTATTGCTGAATAATAGAAAGTTATTTGTCCATTTAGCTATTTGTCAAAACAGTATGTACAGTGGATTGTCAAAAAGTGTAGTGCTGAATAACAAAATGACTGATAATGCCCAATAATTTTCATTTTGTGTTATAATTTTTTTTAAAAAGTCTAAATTGATTTTTGCTTTAAAGTGCTGCTGTCAGATTAAATCCAAGCCAAATTAGGTATTGTAACAAACAAACAAAGAAACATTATATAATAGTGTTTTCTCAAATTCCAGTGAAAAGGTTATTTAACCATTTCTTTTGCATTACTGCCATCCCCAAACCCTTATGCTAATAGAAGGCCAGTTAATATTCTCAGTATCTGGATGAGACAATACAAGTGAAAGGCTAGTTAATTTTCACTGTTCAAAGTCAGAAAAATATGAAATGTAATGATATTTGTAAAAACTTTCAGTTTTAAAAATCTTAGGGGCTTTTCTTGCCTATGTTACAGAAATCTTTAAAAAATTAAAGGGCTGATCTGAAGCCATAGAAGTTATTAAAATCAATGGGAGCATATTGGGTTCTGAGTCAGTGCCTTTAAGATAAGAGATCCTAGACAAAAATCTCTCAATAATTATTCTAATTCAAAGCTAGCTATTCCTCAACAATTAAATCACCGTTCTAAAAGGTGTATTATGCTTATTTCTATCAATTGTTCCAGGTTGAATGAAAAGTGAGTCTGGTCCCTGGCATTTACCTGTTCTCAAAATATATTCACCAGTGGTTTAGGCCTTTTGAAATTGATTTCTGGATTTTTTTCTCCCATGGTTTTATTGACGTTCTTGCAGGACTCATTTTCTTAGTGGCTGCAGCTTCAAATCCTTTTGTATTGAAACTTCGTTTGATTGGGGCAGAACTTAGAATTTAGATGTGAAGAGCAGCCTTCATGGCTTAGGCTTAGGAGCGCTGGCATAGATGCAGCCATTTAAGAGGCCTGTGGTATTACAATATCTATTGTTGTATACCTATTCTATAAGAATACCTATTGTTAAGCATACACTTATTTCCTACAGAATTTAGTAGTTTATTTGTCTGGGTGTAATGAACAGATGCTGTTAGGTAAGATTCTCTTGTTTGGCTGGTGTGTTCATAAATGTATCTTTCACTCCTGGAGTTAGGGGTTCAAGTTATGTCAAAAGAAAAAAAAATCATCTTAGCTCTTTTGTTCCTTATCACAGAACAGCCATACAAAATTGTACATTTGGCAGATATTTCATCTTAGTGTTAGAATAGCAAGGATGTTGGGATGAAACACTGAAATACTTTGGTAGATTAGAAATCACAAGTAATTAAAACCTTGACTTTTAGAATTACAAAGGTGCTTAACATAGCAAGGTAATAGATGCCTTAATACCTAAGAGGTATTAAGAGGTTTCTGCCTTCTGGTAGATTATAGGGAGGGAACAAGAGGTTTGGTCACTGTCCATTTAGCAGTACTGGATCATAACTTCAGGATACTGCTGTTTAGATCAAAATCTACTGTATATCAATAGACAGAGGATTATACCAAAGGCAATGAATTCATGGTCGCGTATGGGAAAGCCCATGAATATCTTCCATTCTAAGGTTAAGGGATTTACAAAAGCTTGCACCTAGAACAATGGAATATCTGTTGAGCAGGATAACCTGTTTTATCAGCTATATTACTGACAAACCAACTTTTGAAGCTACAGCCTGAATTTATGCACAAATAGTATAGGGCCTAGGCCATGCTTTTTGGTGTTAGCCTTGGTGAGGCAGGAAACTGACAGCATTTTTCAGTTTGTCTTTTGGAGGCTATAGAATGGCTTGATTTTTGTTTTTCTCTTGTCTGTAAAATGCCATTGGCACTTGCTGTAGGAGTTCTCTTGTTACTTTGGGTGATGTACAGCAAAATATCATTAAACATAGTCCCTTCATGGGAACTAAAAAAAACCCATCAGAAACTCATCTTCACAGCATTTTGATCTGTCTATTCTACATAACCTCTTTGATACAAAAGCTACTGAGGGTTTTGCCTTTAACAGGGATTTCAGGGTTAACTCTTTCCCTTCTTAAAGGAAATCCCTTTATAGTTAAAGTGGAAGAAACTCTTAAGACAGGCTTTTGCAGAAATGGGTCATTTAAAAAATACCTTGATATTATTCTTGCTTTTTTTTTACTGCTGCTTTTCTTGAAAAAATGTCACTTTCCTCCTTACCCTCCCACTTCTCAGAAAAACTTTTTTTTTGTTGTCTTTGATTTTTATGCTATCTTACATTTGGATGAGACCTTAAAACCTGAGGTTCAGTCTGCTCTGCGCTGATATTAATGATTTCATGACACTGTTAAGGTACGGATTTTCTCTGTCGCCTTAAACAGATTTCCCCCTCTCTTCCCAAGGAACCTTATGCCTTCTATACTACAAACTGATTCATGTTGTAATTGGGTCCCCTGATATGGTTGTACTTGTACTGCATATGTCCCTTTAGCCTAATATGTAGGTTCAAGAAGATGTGGGGGGTTTTACCCAGACTGATGTGATATTACACATATAAGTAAACAATATGCTTATTAGGGAACAAATTACTTATAATGTGTTCTAACTTAAGGGGACTTTTGTCTAAAATGTTCGATTTTACTTCAAGTAATATTAGTTTTTGCTGCCATTGAGTATTTTTGGCTTTCGATACCGCTGTCTTGTACAGAATGTAAATTTGCTATTCCTACTGCATTCCTTATCCAGATAATTTATTGCCCTTTAAAAATGGATGTCTTATACGTGTCTTATGTCTTTCTCACTTGTCAGACATCAGATGAAGTGATTAGGAAAGGTTTCAATATCTAGTCATTAATGATTATTCCCTTTGCATGTGATGTTTTATTTTTTATTATTAGGTATGGTGATACTATCAACAAAATGCATGGATGTTATGTCAAGGGATTTATCTGTGGTTTACCATGATTAGCTGAGATATTTTGAGTTTGAGTTTTAATGGAACTTTAGAAAAGTGAGATAATCTGAATTTGTATGCAGTAGTGCTGGTCAATTACAGTTTAATCCTGGGGGAATTCTGCACCAAAAAATTAAAAGGTCTGTGCACAACATTTTAAAACTACAAAATTCTGCATATCTTATTTGTCAAAATAACACAATATAATCATGCCAGTTTCAATTATTTTGGTAATTTTATTTCAAAATCCCTGTCAGTAAGTATGTCTGTAAGAGTACAAACAACAAAAAAGATTGTGGAAGAGCTCTTTGACAAATAGATTCCTTACTAGGCGTATGAATACAGAATTTTGAGTAATTCATTTAAACTACAATACAGAAGCATATCTCCCACACCCCTCAGAAGCAGTACAAAGACTTGGGGGAGTCGGGGGTAATGGATTTGAGGGAGAGGGAAGTAATTGCTGGGAAGGAGCCTGAGAGTGAACCTGGCAGGCTGTTGGGTGTGGGTGGGAGAAGTATGGAGCCATGTTCTTTTTGGCAGGGAAGAAGGATTGTTAGGGAGTCGGAGCCTCCCCCATGCAGACCCTGGCTTATCCCTAGTGTCTTCCATTCAGTCAGGCACATCTGCCCTTGTCCCCATGTGTTTCTTCACTCCCCCATCCCCACATGGGCCTCCACCCCCACTCAGCCCCCTTCTGCCCTGTGGCCATGCACCTTCCTCTCCTGTCCCCATGTGTCCTTGCACCCCTTCCTCCATTCAAGCCCTGTCTCAGTGAAGTCAACCCACTAGCTCCTGTGCCCCTGACCTCGTCTGTGCCCCTCACCAGCCCTTCTGAGCCGCAGACTGTGACCCACCAGCCGCTCTAAATAGCCCACTCTGTTCTCCCCCATATCTCCTGTGTCTCCTCACCTAGCCCCAAGGGAAGGGTGCTGTGAGGAACACAGCCATTGCTCGCTCGCTCCATATCCGTGGCTGGCTGCTTCGGCTGTAGGCTGGCTGCTCTCTGTTCTGGCACCCCAGCAGCCCTTGGTAGGCAAAAGGTGTGATTGGAGTCCCTCTTTGGCAGAATCTGTTTTCTGCAGGGATGGAGGGAATCTGCAGGGACATTAATTCTGCACATGCGAAGTGGCACAGAATTTTCCCAGGAGTAAAGGTTATTGTCTGAGAGAGAGTGTTGGTTGGTTTTGTGGTGTTTGCCCCTTAGGTGGTTTCGGCCAACTTCAATACATTAAAATGTTCGTCTAGCCAATGAAAGCAGAAAAGTTCAGAGAAATAGAAATAGCTGGTGTGTGTGTGTGTGTGTGTGTGTGTGTGTGAATATGAAGTCAATGAAAGAAAGCAAATAAACTGGCTTGAGATAGGCATAGCACATGAAGTTGCTCTCCAGGCTTCCTATCACAGCTTGGCACTCAAATGTGCAAAAAATATAAATGAGTGTCTAAATATACACACTAACTAACTTGAGAATTTAATTTAAATCCTTGCTTCTGAAAATACAATAAAATCTTAATTTTTCTCACTGTCTGAGATCATCTTGTTCTTTTCCTCCCTATTTACCAGAACTCTTTTGTTCGTTATTGTAATTGCTGTGATCTTTGGTAGGGAGAGAGGCATAACCTAGGCACCAGCCAACCCTTTTGAGATGAAAAGTATGTGTGTGATCATATGCTCTTACACTGGAGAATGTGATTATGGTCCAGCCATTGGAGAAGAATTCTCATGACACTATGTGACTTAAGCAGATTTTGCAGGAGCAAACTGAACCAAAATGGTGTTTGTGTAGCATGGATTTCCATTAGCCCTGTGTGACAGAGGCCCATTTGTGGTTTAATACCCTGTGTCAGCAGCTCTAGTCGGGCCTGACGTTCACTGCACTTCATACTCTTGTCATGATATTTATTTAAAAGGTGACAGGTCACATACAGTTTGAAATCTAATATCTTACTGATCATTATTTTTGCATTACACAATATGTATGAAGAGTTTTGGATAAGAGTAATTAATGTCACTGAAATGTTTGGCACAACTCTGTAGGTGAAATGATGGATACTCTCTGATGCTAAGTCCTGGAGACTGTGAGCAAGCAAGGGAAACAAAACAGGTTTTTTTCTATATAAAGGGGAAAGTAAATATCGTGGTAGACACCCTGCCCAGGAAACAGGGCTCTGATCTGCAGTCTCAGGTCAGCCACTGGCTAACCTTTCTGCAGTGAAAGAGGGTGGAGGTGTGACCCTAAGAGCATCTCAGTGCCAGAAGGCAAGGGGCTCACTTGTATCAAATAATGAGTTTCAGCTGGCCTGACCAATTCAGTGTACCCAAACTCACTAGGGTTATAATCTGTATCTAAAAGGTGTCCAGTAATGTTGTTGTAAAGCTATTAACTCACAAATCATTAATATTCTTGCATGATATATGTTCAAGGTATATACTGGGTTATGGATATATGCTGGAATTTAGGATTAAAGTGTGTTTAAATTAGGCATGTTGCGGGAGTTGGTAGACAGGTCTGTTCTAGACAAAGGAATGTGTTTGCTTCTCTGCCCAGCCCCAGGGTTAGGGAGAGACAGTGAAGTTTTGTTTGCAAAGCTATCAAGCTTTGAGTGGGGGAAGAGACCGCACGATGAAAGGATGAGAACTAAGCTGGGTCTGGGTTTTACTTTTCAAAGAATACATTGCAAGGTTTGCTGGTCTGTAAAGACAGGAGGTTGAATCTCAAGTGGTAAGCAATTGAATCAACTGATTGTATACAAATATTACTATATTATAAAAGTATATTGAAGGTCTTTTATGAAAGCTTATGACACACTGGTGATATCATCCTGAAATGTATGTATTAACACTATATGAAGAATTATGAATACTCGCTGCTATTATGCTTTACAGTCTGTGACCTAACAAAGGGAGAAACAGGCTTTCTCCCTGATGGGAAGAATGGCAGCTATCTACCTGGCTCAAATAAAATTAAACAAGGTATGAACAAAAACTATGGAAGACCTTTTTTCCTTCAAATCAGCAGGGGGATGAGAAGACCAGAGGAAGAAAAGAACAGCACAAGACCATCCTCCCTCTTGAAACAAGATAATTTAACTTTGAAAGATATAAGCAAAGACAGAATTTTTGGTATCCACTGGTAGATGCACACAATGGAACAGAGATTTTGCAAACTGACAAAGTGGGTCACTCAGCTAAGGGAGAGTTGAAGTCTCTGGAAACTGAATATAGATGAAAAACCTGCTTAGGCAAAGATCTTTCACCTAGGAAGACAAGGAAAACCAGCCCCTTTTCTTCGTGGAAGATCCTGACTGAGAGAGTATGAGCTGTGGCTGGAAAGAAGATTGGTGAGATATCTACCTTGAACGAAGACTACAAGTCTTAGTCACTAAAAAATGTTTCGTTTTTACTTGTAACTTTGTCTTCATTCCATATACTTGAATTCACTAAATCCTGTGCATATTGTATTAATAAAATTGTTTTGTTTTTTTTACTATAAACCAGCTCAGTTCTGTGTTTGAAGGCAAAGGTGTATTTCTTCTTTGAGTGATTTCTCGTGTGCATTCCAATAGGTGTGTGCACGCTGCGCATGCACGGTCCCGGAATTTTTTCGCCCAGCGGTACCCGTAAGTCGGCAAGGGAGACCCTTAGAGTGGCGCCTAAACAGCGACATATATATGACCTTGCTGACCCACTCCCCACTCAGTTCCTTCTTACCGCCCTGATGGTCCGCTGGAACAGAGCTTAACAGCCATTATCATCTCAGCAGTTTTCTCTTTCATCTTATGTACATAGTTAATGGTATCTTAGTCGTAGTTAAGTAGTGTAAATAGTTAGTCTTCCCCTTCTTTTAGGGGCTTTTCTTTTTGTTGTCCCCCGCTTCTGCGGGGGGCTGCTTACTCCCGGCACCAGGGCATGCCTCAGTTGCCGGGATTCAAATCCTGTGAGCACTGCGGTAAGCCTATGGCTGCAAGCGACCCTCACTCACAGTGTTTGAGGGGCCTGGTGGAAAGCCATCAGGTTGAGAGGTGCGTAATCTGCCGTAGCTTCAAGCCCCGCACCGAAAAGGAGCATGACACACGGCTGAAGCTTCTTCTGATGGAGTCCACTCTTCAGCCCCAGACTGACCAGGCCCCGGCAGTTAGAAATGCACCTGCCTCGATACGGGATGCACTGGCACCGACTAGGGATGCCTCCTGGGGCCACCAGTATAAGTCTCTGGCACACAGACCCACCTCTTCGAGATGTCACCAATCTGAATCTCTGGTGCCCCTAAAGAGGAAGAGGTCAGACAGGGGTAGGTAGCCCACGAAACGGTCTCAGGGTACTTAGGAAGTGACCCGACCAGTAGAACGGCACCCTAACCATAGCCGCCAGAAGCCGATGCCCTCGACGTCGGGCTGGGGACTCCACAGCCAGATACTGCCGCGGAGGGACTCGACACTGCGGCACAGGTCAGTTGAGGACTTCGGCATGCCCTCCATGCTGGATATTTTTGAGGCAGCCTGAAACCTCATTGACATGGTCAGAGACTAGGGCACCCAGGCCCAGCGGCCTCTGACGCCTCCCCCGGTACCGAGCATCTTGTCCAGACCGGCATCTGCGCCGATGGCACTGGATCACTCCTTTGCGACGCCGGCCCCCATACCACTGGCACCAACTGTTACGGCGCAGAGTTCGACGCCTGCGGCACTGTATCTCACCGCAGCTGCCTCAATTGCCGCCTGTGTGGCACCACGGGAAGCCCACCTCGATGCGGCGCCATACATCTTATCGATCTCCGGCACCGCCAGGGTCCGCTCCTCCCTGGTCGGCCTCCAAGTATTCATCGGACTAGGAGCCTGCGTCCGATGGTTCTAGGAGCAGCTACCATCGCTCACGCTCAGGGCACCGATCGAGGCATGAGTATCACCTGCTGGCACCGTCCTGGCCCCCTGAACTGCAAGAACCAGGCCAGTGGCCTTTCTGGATCCCTTGGGCTTACCACCAGGCCCAGGGGCTGCCATCCAGGTCGGCCTCAGTTGTTTCAGCCCCAAGAGCACACCCTTCGGCGATCTCTACAGGTGACTGCTCGTCTAGGGCTCCTGAGGCCATGCCACTTCCGCCTGAAGCTGACTGACCTTCCCGGGTGGAACCAGGAGGGGATGCTCCTGCACATCCCCAACCGCCTGCGGAGGCCCAAGCCCTAGAGGAAGGAAACGAGCCCCCTTTCCACACCTCATCCTCTTCTTCTCCGGATGAGGCGGTGGCGGGGACATCCTCGGGGCCGCCGTCCATGGATGTCAGAGGCCACCAGGATCTCCTTAGAAGGGTTGCTAAAAATCAGAATCTCCAAGTGGAGGAGGTATCAGAAGATATAGACCCTACCATTGATATCTTGACCGCGGATGGGCTGTTCAAGGTTGCCCTGCCGCTCATCAGGACTATCCAAAATAATGCCAGTGTCCTGTGGCAGACACTGGCCTCGATCACACCAACAGCTAGGGTGGTAGAAAGAAGATACTTTGTCCCCCAGCATGGCTATGAGTATTTCTTCACTCATTCTGCTCCCGGTTCCCTGGTTGCTGATGCAATGAATCATAGAGAGCGTCAAGGTCAAACTGGTTCGGCCCCAAAGTCTAAAGATGCCAAGAAATTAGATTTGTTTGGGTGTAAAGTTTACTCCACTGGGGGGCTGCAACTCCGCATTGCGAACCAGCAAGCAGCTCTGGGCCGATATGCCTATAACTTGTGGGCTGCATTGGGGAGGTTCCAGGCGATGGTTCCAGAGGACTCTCGTAGAGAGTTTGGGGCACTTCTGGAGGAGGGCAGGGTCGTGTTTCGGGCGGCCCTACAAGCTGCTTTAGACTCGGCTGACTCTGCAGTCAGGACAATGGCCATGGCGGTAGTCAGGCACTGCAGTTTTTGGGCATCCCTTCAGAGCTTCAGACCACCATTCAAGACCTCCCCTTTGATAGGGAAGGCCTGTTTTCTCAAGAAGCAGATAAACGCCTGCATAGCCTTAAGGACTCTCGCTCCACTCTCAGGTCCTTAGGTTTGCATGCCCCGGCCCCTCAGAGGAGACTGTTCAGACCCCAACCCACCTCCCATTTCCACCAGGGGCCCCCTAGGTTGGACCTGTCCAGGAGGAGGGGTAGGGGAAACAATAACAACAACAATGGGAGACAGCACCCCAGGTCCAACTCCAGCCAGGACCAAGCATCCTCGAAACAGCCACCGGGCCCAGAGCCCACTTTTTGAAGTGTACATCGAGGACGACGTACCAGCTCCAGATTTATCTTTCCTCCCCTTTGTGAATCATCTCTCCTGCTTCTACCGTGCTTGGTCCCTGATCACCTCCGACAGATGGGTTCTCGGCATGGTAGCAATGGGATATTCTATCCAGTTCTCTTCCCTTCCTCTACACCAACCCCTGCCCCTGTCCCTCTTCAGGGACCCTTCTCACGAGCAACTCCGTATGCAGGAGGTTCGCTCCCTGTTTTCACTGGGGACCATAGAAGAGGTACCTCTCAAATTCGGGAGAAGAGGTTTCTACTTCCGATATTTCCTTATCCCCAAGGCGAAAGGAGGGCTCCGCCCCATCCTGGACTTGCGGACCTTGAACGCATATATAAAAAAGTTCAAATTCTGCTTGATCTCCCTCGCCAATATTATCCCCTCTGTGGAGCCAGGGGACTGGTATGCCGCCCTCGATTTGAAAGATGCCTATTTCCGTATTTCCATAATCCCATCCCGCAGACGATTCCTCACGTTTATGATGGGGGACGCCCATTATCAATTCAGGGTACTTCCATTTGGCCTATCCACTGCTTCCAGGGTGTTCACCAAGTGCATTGCAGCAGTGGCTGCTTTCCTTCGAAGGCAGGGAGTACAGGTTTTTCCGTACCTAGATGACTAGCTGATCAAAGCCAGGTCTCGAGATACAGCGGCCAACCACGTGACGCTGATCAGACAAACTTTCACCAATCTCAGGCTTTTTTTCAACGAAGGAAAGTCCACCCCTCTCACCTATGCAAAGGGTACAGTTCATTGGGGCAGTTCTCGATTTCACCACCGCCACAGCCTCCCTCCTGATGGCTCGCTTCGAGACTATAGGAGGCATTATTTGCCCCTTTCTGGAGTCCAACTATGATGGCCAGAAATTGCATGGTTCTCCTCGGGCACGTCGGCGTGCGTGTATGTGGTCCAATACATCAGACTGTGCCTGCGTCCCCTGCAGACCTGGTTGGCCCGCACCCACAGACAAGGGAGGGACCCCTTGGACTTGACTGTCACCCTCCCCCACAGAATGCTGGACTCCCTCTGCTGGTGGCTACAATCTCTACACGTATGCACGTGTCCCTTTCGTGAGACCAGATCCCTCACTAGTCCTAGTAACGGATGCATTGGCCCTAAGATGGGGAGCCCATCTAGGCGAGCTCAGAACGCAAGGCCTCTGGGCCCAGGCGGAACTTGCTCTACATATCAGCGTACAAGAGTTGAGGGCCGTTCGCCTGGCTTATCAAGCATTCCAAGCAGAGCTTCAGCGCAAATGCGTATCCATCTGTACGGACAATACGGCGACAATGTTTTATATAAACAAACAGGGTAGTGCTTGCTCTTCTCACCTGTGCCGGGAAGCCCTCGCCCTGTGGGAATTCTGCATTTCGAACTCGATGACCCTGCAGGCGTTGTACCTCCCGGGCTGTTAGAATGACTTGGCAGACAGGCTCAGTCGCTCGTTCTGGACGCACGAATAGTCTCTCCACACAGATGTGGCTCACTCAATCTTCCTGCACTGGGGATTTCCCCGGATAGACCTCTTTGCCACCCGGAAAAACAGAAAATGTCACCATTTCTGTTCCTTTCTAAACCACTCCCTGGGATCGATGAGGGATGCTTTCCACCTATCATGGGGGAGGGGTCTGGTGTATGCTTTCCCACCGTTTCCCCTCCTACACAGGGTGCTCCTGAAGGCCCGCAGGGACAAAGCTTCAATGATTCTAATTGCCCCTGCGTGGCCCCATCAACACTGGTTCATGATGCTGACGAATCTACCAGTGTCCCCCCGATGACACTCCCGGTATTCCCAATGTTGCTGTCTCAGGAGCATGGGCATCTTCAACACCCCAACCTCCCCTCCCTACACCTCACAGCCTGGAAACTCCATGGCTGAACTCTCTCGCGCTTCAGTGCTCTCTTCTGGTTAGGGAGGTCCTCCTGGGCAGCAGGAAACCGTCAACCCGTAGCACCTATATGGCTAAATGGAAGCGCTTCTCTGTGTGGATGTCACAGAGGGGTTCTCACCCAGCTTAGCCCCGATACCGGCTATCCTGGACTACCTTTTGCATCTGAAACATCAAAGTTTAGCCATCTCCTCCCTTAAAGTCCACCTGGCAGCCATTTCCACTTTTCATCAGGGGGCTTTAGGGGTTTCGGTCTTCAGTAATTCCGTAGTCTCCAGATTCCTTAAGGGAATGGACTGACTTTACCCTCTGGTTCGCCACCCAGTGCCTCCTTGGGACCTTAACCTAGTCCTGTTGGCACTGAGGGAGACCTCCCTTTGAACCCCCTAGCCACCTGCCCTATCCCCTACTTCTCCTGGAAGGTGCTCTTCCTGGTGGCAATCACCTCCGCAAGGAGGGTATCGGAGCTCCGAGCTCTCACTGCCGAACCCCCTTATATGGTGTTTTATAGGGACAAGGTACACCTACGCCCCCATCCAGCTTTTCTCCCTAAGGTGGTTTCCTCTTTTCACTTGAATCAGGTTGTATTTTTACCTGTGTTCTGACCCAAACCACATACCTCAGACAGGGAGAGGGCTGTGAATACTTTAGACATCAGAAGGGTCTTGGCTTTCTATACTGAGGCCCTTTTGTAAGTCGTCTCAACTTTTTATTTCAGTGGCAGAGCGAATGAAAGGCAAACCGGTATCCACGCAGCGTTTATCCTCATGGATCACGTCTTGTATCAAGTTGTGGTATGATCTCTCGAAGGTTCCAGTGCCTCCCATGACGGCTCATACCACCAGAGCTCAGGCCGAGTCCTCGGTTTTCCTGGACCGTGTCCCAATCCTGGATATATGTAGAGCAGCGACATGGTCCTCTATCCACACCTTCACAGCTCATTATGCCATCACTCAACAGACAAGGGACGACGCTGGCTTCGGAACCGCTGTCCTGCGGTCTGTGACCAGTTAAACTCCGATCCCACCTCCAAGGTAACGGCTCGTGAGTCACCTATTGGAATGCACATGATCAATCACTCGAAGAAGAAAGAACGGTTACTTACCTTGTAACTGTTGTTCTTTGAGATGTGTTGCTCATGTCCATTCCGAATCCCTCCCACCTCTCCGTTGTTGGAGTTCATTCGGCAAGAAGGAACTGAGTGGGGGATGGGTCGGCAAGGTGATATATACGCCGCCATTTAGGCACCACTCTAGGGGTCTCCCTTGCCTACCCACGGGTACCACTGGGGGAAAAAATTCCGGGACCGTGCATGCGCGGCGTGCACACATCTATTGGAATGCACATGAGCAACACATCTCGAAGAACAATAGTTACAAGGTAAGTAACTGTTCTTTACCACAGTAAAGTTAAACTGTAATGTGATTTTGTCTCTTTAAAGGAACAACAAACATTATTTCTCTGAGGGTTCCCAGGGAGGGCTGGACACTTCAGGGCACATGGTTTTGGGAAAATCTGGGAAAGGAGTGTGTTGAGCATTACCTTGCTGGTTGTAAACAAGGCTGGTGGAAGCTTAGAGTGGGGTTGGACTGTAGACAGGTGGCAGGAGTCAGAGCTGTTGAACCGGGGCTGTCTATTACACAGAGGCTCTGGTGTTATCTGTTTGTTGGTATCCTGGCTATGATAATCCCAGGTGGGGAGTTGCAGCAGCAAAGCATTTGGGGCACTCAGGGCTACAGGTCAGGTGGTGACATACCCCCTCTCTGGTCCTGGATTGCACCCTGGATGTCATGACTGCCACCTATTCATGGGCATTTTAAACAGAGAACTCTCAATTCCAGCCTGATGACAGATGTGTATGTCGTCTCTCTCTCTCTCTCTCTCTCTCTCTCTCTCTCTCAAGATTGTAAGATATTTAGATCAAGGACTTAATATACTATATAGTGCTGAATGCATTCTTGGTTTTAAACAAATAATTATATCATTTTTTAGGATATAAGCTTTTGAGTGTCTTATGTTTGTACAGCTTCTAACATACTGTGATACTAACATAAATAAATACATGGAGATCCACAGAGTCACATCTGCCTGCCCTGCACATTTACCCATGGCACTAGAACTGGAGCAGGAGTCACAATATTTCCTGCCTTTTCATATTTGATCTGTTGGAGAAACAGAAGTTGGCTTACTTTTGTGTGATGATACTCGTCATTAACAGTGCAGTGGTTTTACAAAGTCGGCTGGCTGGATAGATCCCTGCAGTAGGCAGACTTTATTTTTTTTTTATATAGGCTTCTTTTCTTTAATTTTTTGTTTCTTAGAAAATAGTTATCAAAATTGAAAATCCCTATTCAAAATCTTTCCATATCAGATTTTGAATTGACTGATTCTTTAACACAGTGAAGCTAAATAGTCTGTACATCCACCCATCTTTATTCACATCTTCTGAAATGCTGAGAGTGCTGGCGTCCAACTGAGAGCTTGTTTGGCCAAGACAGGTATCTCTTA
This sequence comes from Dermatemys mawii, assembly GCA_007922305.1. Taxonomy (NCBI): domain Eukaryota; kingdom Metazoa; phylum Chordata; order Testudines; family Dermatemydidae; genus Dermatemys; species Dermatemys mawii. The sequence continues at coordinate 8,800,735 of ML677341.1, read as the reverse complement.
AATAGCCTTTCCTTCACAGTCTGCATAGCAGAGGGAATCTGGCAGTCTGTTACAAAGACCAACCAAAATAAGGTAGTGTTAGTAAGTACTGCAATTTTTAAGGAGATTCTTGAAAGAGAAGAGGAAAGACCATTTGTGCATGAGGAATTAGCGACTTTTCAAATGCTTACACAACATTTTGTCAATTTTTTTTGAGCCAGAGGCTGTGGGTTGACTCATCGTGTCTTTTCTGGTCTTTAGAGATATTATATAATGATGTGAATTTTGCAACATGGGTACATCTTTACTTTTGGTATAAAGAATGTCTAGCAAGAGAGTTGTAAATTTGACTGCATGTCATTGGACGTTAGCCCAGTATTTAAGAGTTTGTGGTAAAGCAAATTTTACTAACTTAATGTAGTTGTACTTTCAGATGAGCATTTCATTGATACTTGTATTTAGGGGACATAGTGTGGATTCTTTAGCGTTTTATGATAGCAAAGATTGTTTGTCACATAGGCTTTTTCTTTTGGATCCTCAGTGTTACGTATACAATAAATTATACAATAATATATTTTTTATTAGACAATTAAGACCCTCTTTTTCCTAAAGATAAACTTGCAATGTTAATATGATGCATATGCTTAAAGCAGTTAGAGCTGACCTAATTTTAAAATTATTGCTTTTATTGTAAGCCTTGAGCAATTTTATACACTCATGCTTATCAAGTTTGGAATTAATATGTTAAATATGAATATTAGCCTCTAGGTTTAGTAGTTGTGAAATGTACACAGAATTTTTTATCCACTAACTGCTGTGGCGGGTGAGGTTTTGTGTTTGTGCTAAAATACAGTGTGTGAGAATAAAGAGTTAAAACAGAAAATAACTGGAGTGTGGAAAATAAACTGGCGCAGAAACAAATGCCATTAAGTGGATTATTTGGTGAATTAGAACCTGGTAAATGTTCAAAGTGAGAAGATCTCAGCCAGACAGCCACAACTAGAAATGATTGTATTAGACTGTCTTATAATGTCTTGACCTCTTTCCTGAGTGCACACAGCTCCCAGGTTAGTTGGTCTGGCTTCCTCAAAGTGTCTTGCCTTTAAATGCTCTCATGTGCCTGTACCTCTTTATGGCTTATAGGCAACCTAGCATCCAGATGCCTTGCACCGAATAATAGCTTCCACTCTACTAGACCAGAGGTTCTCACACTAAGGGTGGGGAGAACGCAGAATGTGTTCTGGGGAGGCGTGAGAAGCTGTAGCGGGGGAAAAAAAAGCAACCACCGTACTCTGCGCATTCAGAGCCGGGCAGATGGAGAACTGGCCAGGTGCCTGGCTCTGGTGGGAGAGCCGCTACCAGAGCAGTGGAGAAGTAAGGGTGGCATGGTATAGCATTTGGCATAAACTACTACAGACACAAAGAAGGGGGGTGTGATCAAATACGTACGAGAATCACTGTACTAGACAGTAGTTTCCACTGTTAACCAGTTATGTCATAGCAAATCTAAATACTACACTCCCAGTGGAAGATATTTGTCTCTTCCCAGCTGACTACAGTAGTTCCATTGTAAGAATTAGAAAACCATTATAGAACAACAAAAGTGTCTTTCAGTAAGTAGTCTCATTGGAAGCCCAAGCAATCTGCCCCTCCCCAAAATTACAAATCAGTGTTAACAGTTAAGCCACCTTGAAAAATGTTAATTCAAATGGAATCTGAAATTCAGACAACAGAAAACCTAATTAATGTCAGTTAATTAAATTCTTGGTGGGAATGGTAAACAAATGTTCAAATCTCATTCTAATCAGAAGCTAGCAAAAAGCAGTCTCTAACTTCATCCATGTTACCAGTATCCTGAACTCTGGTATATAATTCATACTGACCGCACATCTTCTCACCTTCCAGGACCGTACTAGCGCCTGTTGCTATTGCACGCAGCACACACGCGCATCTACTGTTGTCTATGCTGTTGTCTCTCTTGCACTATATCCTAGCCACATTAACAAGCTGTGTATCAAAGCACGCAACCTGTCTTCCAGTACTGCTGGCTTCAATACATCAACGCATTGCTCATGCATTAGCCACAATTCAGTAGCCTATTCGCCACATGTGGCTAGTAGTGAATATATTGGACACCTCTGGCTTAGATAATCTCATTCCAAGAATGCTAAAGGAACTGACACATGAAATTGCAAATCCAGTAGCAAGGCTTTTTAACAAATGTGTAATCTTGGGGGTATGGTTGCCAACTTTCTGATTGCACAAAACCGAACAATCCTGCCCTAGCTCTAGCTGGTGGTGTGGGCTCTGGGGTGGGGCCGGGGATGAGGCGTGCAGGAGAGGACTGGGGCAGAAGGTTGAGGTGTGGGTGGGGTGCGGGCTCTGGGAGGCAGTTTGGGTATGGAAGGGGACTCTGGTACGGGGATGGAATGCAGAGGAAGTTCTGGGTCCCAGTGGCACTTACCATGGCTCCTAGGAAGTGGCTGCCAGGTCCCTGCAGCCCCCAGGCACTTGAGCGACCAGGGAGGCTGTGCGCGCTGCCCTCACGCTTGCAAGCGCTGCCTCCGCAGCTTCCATTGGTCATGGTTCCTGGCCAGTGGGAGCTGCAGAGCTGTCCCTCGGGGCGGGGGCACCGTGTGGAGCCTCTCTGGCTGTCCATGAGTCTAGGGGCTATAAGGACCTGGTGGCCACTTCCGGGAGCTGCACAGAACTAGGGCAGGCAGGGAGCCTGCCTTAGTCCTGGGCCCCTGCTGCAGTTGGCAGTGCAGACTGGAGCTGCCAGGGTCCCTTTTCGACTGGGTGTTCTGGTCGAAAACTGGATGCCAGGCAACCCTGCTCAGAGACTACATGATCATGATGGTCCCTTCTGGCCTTTAAGTCTGAGTCTAAATATTGCTCCCTTACCTCCACTGAATTTCAAGTATGCTCAGGAATACCTAGATATGGCTTGAGTTCTCTTGTTCAGATGGAACTTGTGTTATGTAACTGTTCCTCCTCCACCAGTGGTCTCGTCTATGGAGTTCCACAGGATTGAAATTGAGACCTGTTATGAGATACTATGCCTGCTCCTGCAGCAGGTCATTCTTTTAAATACATCAGCTTTTTTTTCTTTTTTTTTGGTAGGATTGGTTGTGTATTCATAGTACAGTAAAAACTTTTTATCCAGCATGACGACGGAATGGGGGGTGCTGGGAAGTAAAAAATGCTGGTTAACTAGGATGGATGGAGTTTGGGCACGGGAGGGATCCGGGGGGCATGAGAGGATTGGGGCTTGGGAAGGATCTTGGGATGACTAAATGGCTGCAAGGTATTGGAGAATCAGGCCCAATATTTGATATGATTAGTTCTATGAGAAGACAGTAGGATGCCAGAACAATTCAATAATACACAGACCCAAACGTCTAATTTGGTGTCTATCATCCACTTTATATATATAGAGAGAGAGAGAGAGAGATATACATTTAATTATTTTGGTACCCTATTGTCTTGTCACAGTTCTCTCTTTCTTCACCCTACATGACTTAACTTTTTAAGGTGAAAGCTTATTGTGTCAACCTGTTTCAGTACCTCAACCTCTCAGGCTTTCTTTCCATAATTTTTAACACTGCTGCTTTCCCCCCCCTCATTTCCCATATATCTTCTCTGTTGTATCTTTCACATGTGGCGTTTTTTTGGCACTTGCACAGAACTTCTAAATAATCTGTTTTCTGCTTTTCAGAGCTTAGAATGTGCAGCCATTTTATGACAAAGTAATTATATAGGTCATTGACTCTGCAAAATTTTGTGCATTGGGTTCATTTTGTAGTATTGGAAGTGAACTATAGCATTGAGGTCTGCCCAGTGAATACCTCTAAAAGGCAGTTTTGACTTGTATGGCTACATTTATGTTGTGTAGTTCATAGCTAGGTCATCACGACATATCTGGATAATTTTATGATAGAGTAGCAGTCTTGTGTTACACACTCATAGCCTAATATCTATTAGAGTCTGATTAGTTTAATTGCACGTCCATGTATTTTGGGTCCTTATTCTTTAATGTTTTTACTTTAATAGAACAAATACAAAATGAATAAAAATGGTTTGCTTATTTTTTTTTAAAAAAACTGTGTTTAGCTGCTTTACAAAACCAGTGGTTCAGTATTCTGTCTGCTCAGTTGACACTTGCAGATAGAATAATAGGTTGGGAGTTGTTTTAATAAAGGCAGTATAACAACATTGCCCAGGAGTTGAATCATATTTTTATTATTTTTCTCAGCATTCAGTTTTGGAGGGGGACTCAATGTTAAATAACCTATCTGATGTTTTTATTCTATTGCCAGTTACTTATAGCACACATCACCATAATATATGAACTTTTGACAGTGCTGTTGTCATAAAGTCAGCTGTTGGGCTATGTAAACCTGCTGTTTGTCTGCAATCAGTCAGAGGGGTAGCCGTGTTAGTCTGGAATTGCAGAAGTGACAGAGTCCTGTGGCACCTTAAAGACTAACTAAAATTTTTTTTAGAGCATAAGCTTTCGTGGGCTAATACCCACTTCGTCGGATGTTTGTCTGCAGTTTCTAGTGGTAGCATGCTCTCACACAGCTGGGTGGGTTTGTGAATTGAGAATTTTTGTCACTGACTTTTATAGCTAGGGTCCTATCAAATTCATGGTCCAGTCTGGTAAATTTCATGGTCATAGGATTTTTAATATCTGAAATTTAATGCTGTCATAACTGTGGAGGTCCTGACCCAAAAGAGGTTTTTGTGTGGGTGTGGGTGTGTGTGTCAAGGCTATTGTAGGGGAGACATGGTCTTGCCACCCTCACTTCTATACTGTTGCTGGTGGGTGGTGCTGCCTTCAGAGCTGGGTGGCTGGAGAGTGGTGTCTGGCTGGGAGCCCAGCTCTGAAGGCAGTGCTACCAGAAGCAGAAGTACCGAAGTGACGGTGGCATGGTATGGTATTGACAATCTTACTGCTGTGCTGCTGGCGGAGGTGGGTCTGACCCGGCCCATTCAGGAGAAGAGGAATTTCTGTCCCTCCACAGCCTGGCTGGGATTAGCAGCTGGAGCTTAGCGCACTGTAGGAGCCCCCAGCTGGCGTGGCCCCAGTGCTTGGGGGTTAAAGGGACCCTTGGGCTGCCTGTGTGTGTTGGGTGGCCACAGCACACCTCACCTACCCCCGACCATGGTGCTCTGAGTGCTCCCCCTCATCACCCACTCATAAGGCGAGCCCTGCCCACCCCCCAAAAGCAACGACCCTGTCCATATTATGTCACCCTCACTTCTGTACTGCTGCTGGCAGCGGCACTGCCTTCAGAGCTGGGTGTCTGGCCTGGCTCTTTGGCCTCCCAGCTCTGGAGGCAGTGCACAAGTAAGGGTGGCAATACCAGGACCCCCCTACAATCGCCAGTTTTCACAGTCCACAACATGTTTTCCATGTCCATGAATTTGATAGGCCCAATTTATAGTGCATATTTATTTCCTAGCTAGCACATTTTAAAATCCTTGTGGAAAGAGGGCAGATTGTAGCTTTGAAATGAAATGGTTTGTAGTTTTCACGTGTTAGCTGGCCATGTACCCAGTTTTTGTCCTGTTTGTGTAAATACAATGGTAGCAAGTAACTTTGACTTGGTGACAAGCAAACATTGATGAAAAATAATTTTGTTATATCTTCACTGAATTTGTAGCCTTTCAACATCCCATAATTATGGAAATGTATAGTGTGTTGAACCTTATCCTCTTTTCCAGGAGCCAGGTATATTTAATGTGTTTATGAAGTTGAGGGAAGCACTCTTGCTGCTTTATAGTTACCGCACTCAGAGGAAGACCTTGGCTATATTATTGAAAAGGATTTCAGGTCAAAAGGAAGACAGCTAAGCTTGGATTTTAGTGTACACTGAAGAGAATGTATTTAGTGGTAAGGTTCAAAGAAAACTCTTTTCAAAGTGAAATATTGTAATTCCTCCCCAGCCCCACAAATTATGTGGTTGTTTTAGTTTCTGCTAGTGAAGATTGTTGAATGAATTCTGCTCTTCAATCTTTTTTCTCTGAATCTTCAGCATGAAAGAATAAAGATTAGAAAGATTGTTATGGTTGAGGTTGAGCTTTATCTTTTGACCTCTCTCTCTGTCTCCTCATGACTATCCCTTCCAAGTGACAGGCCTGCACTTGTATTTCTCTCAAGGTGGAATCATGCAATTCATCCCCACTCAGTCTGAGTCACCAGATTACAGTACCCTGTTTACTAATCCTGTCCTCAGCAGGTCAAGCTGGGTTTTGGTCCCTGCTGTAGGCTTTCCTTTGGGAGCCTGTGAGCAGTAGAAAAGGGGAGTGACAAAAAACTGCTAGTTCAGAATGAAGTATTTATTTATCTTTAGGAATATAGCAAAGAGCAAGGAAATGGGTTAAAACAACAGTTTATTCTGTTACCTAAATCTTAGCCTTTTCTTGCATATTTAGATAGGCTCTCTTCTTTCCAGGCATCCCTCCATATTTGAGGGCTGGGTGAAATTGGCTATACCCCTTGGAGCTTCTGCCACTTAGTCTGATCCTCAGTGTGTCTGCCCTAGTCCAAAGGTCTTTATCGTTTTCAAAGTCCTTTTGTTTGTTGTGAAGCACCAGAATCTGGTCAGTCTGGTTTATGCACCTCTCCAGGGTGATTGCAGGTAGACTTTCAGCTGTGGACTTACTGTACTATCCATTTGAGCACTGTCAATTGCCTGGTTCCTGAATACATGTGCAGATCAGAAAATTAAACCATGACGTTCTGTGGAACCAGCCACACCACAATAAGCAAACAGAGAGCTACAAAATATTCATAAAAATACAGATATCTCCCATGTTCTTTGCATTGAATTTTTGCTTTTTCTTCATTTTAGTTCTGATATAAGTTTCAGGTATTAACATTCCTGAGGGAAGAGAATTACAGACATTGTCAAGGTTGCACTGGTAGTGTACTGTTTATAATTTTATGATAAATGATCAGATGAAAAGATGCAATGAAATATTTTGATCCCCGTCAGTGATCATAGTAACATGGACATCACAACTGAATAAATTACTGAGAAACTTCTTAAATGTAAACCAGATTTTATAAAATATTTTCAATACAACATAGGAATTAACTGAATTATAAGTATTGTATCATACAATACATATTATTTGTAGATATATGAGGGTGCAATCTACATTTAACGTGTGTTCCTTTTGTCTAGAGCTCCGATTTATTTATGTAGTTTGTGTCTCATTTTTCTTTTCCTTTTGCTTTCTGCTGCTTTTTTTCTACGCTCCGATGGAGCTTAGAAATATTGCTTCTTGGCTTCTTGGAGCTATGACCAAGATTAGTCTCTTGGCCTATCAAAGGCCATGATCAAGTATCTTGATGTTTTTGATCTTTTGGCCTGAAGATGAAAATCTTGTCTGTGTCTCTTGGACCGTGAAGTAAAGCATTATCTACCTGTGCAGGATGTGAGTGTAACTTTATTGTACCAGCTGTGTCCAATGGATTGTCAAAATGCATGCTGGTGAGATAAGCCTAGTATATGGATAGGTGGATGTTAAAATCCAAATAAATAATATACATTGTTAAAATCATGCCAAAATTTGAAGTGATATTGAAGGTGATGGAAAAAATAAGATGATTTTTTTGATCCATTTTATCATAAATGCCTGTCCTACAAAAACCCTGAAAAACCCCTGAAGAGCTTTGAGGACAAGCAAATGTTTGCTAGATCTTGGACCAATAATCAGAAAGGAAGGTGGGAGAAAGGAAGAATGTAGTGCATGAGCTGATCCTTCTAGGTCACACTTCAGGCACCTGGGCAAAGTGGAATGGGAAAATCTGTCATGCCACTGCTGAATCTGGTCAGTGGATAAGGAGAAATTAATTCTTTGGGACTTGTCTATACACTTTTTTGGTATTGATTTATCTAAATTGTGGAGATGCTTTATGTGGCAGATATGACTTGTCCTGCATTATCCTTGGCAAATCTTATGGGATTAAGTTTAATAACAATGGTGTCCACTGTATTAAAACTGTAGTTTTTTGTTGTTGTGGAATTGTATGCAACTTCTCTGGGAGAATAACTAATGCAGTCTATAGGAAGGACTGCTTGGGGCAATGTGTGTGAAGTGTTTTTCCTAGGAATTTCCCTTTGAAGTTACTCCTTGAGCAGCAAACCATTGTCTGGTTGAGTACCTATTTACGGTCTTTCCAAAGTCCTGAACTTGATAGGTAGGGGTTCTTGTTATGGGCAAAAGGATGTCATGAAGCTGAAAGTACAGGAACATCTTTGAGTGACATTTTGAAGGACTGCTCACCTGCCAGAGCCCAGGTTGAATTTGAAGGGTAATCTCTGGTAAGCTTATTAGCATGTGTGTAGGTTTTATTGTTTTTAATAGGTTTTCTCCATAAGACTTTTACCTTAGGAATAAAATATGCTTGCTTAAAAAAAGCTGTATGGTAATTTATACCCGAGGGTATTGCACGGTTTGCTGTCTTTGAAGAGAAGGCAAAAGAAGCCTATATAGGCAACCTCTATTTTGCTGGGGATTTCTCAGTATAGTAGGGGACTGTGCAGTCTGGAAACACCCTGGTTTGAGGGGAGAGAGATGCATGTCTACATCCAAGATAGCCAAACAGAAGTCTAGAATGGGTGCCTTTGCTAGGCTATAGACTCAGGGAATATAGGTGCATTTGTCCTGATGTGTGACACTTTGTACTGGTTTAAATTGTTTGTATCTGTTTAGTTTGAATTGATAGATATTAATAGTTTAAAACTGGTATGAGTGTCTACCCTAAGGGTCTGCACCGATTTTGTTAAATTGGTGCAAAAAATCCTGGTAGACTAGGTCTCATTGGATATTCTGATATGTTCCGTAAACTTGGGGTGGTCTTTTTAGGCCCAAAGAATATAAGATACCCTCTGATAACTACACTCCAGTGCTGTCTGGGAAACTTCCAGGATAGTTTGATTTCTTTTACCCACTTCCGCCAACAGTGGGACTGGAAGTAGTCGAAACTTGCTGGCTGAGCATGACTTCCCTATTGGGCCGTAGGGTTGGAGAAAGTAAGAAAGCAATAGCATAAACCTCATTTTTACCCCCTCCTGGTCTGTTGACCAGCAATGCTCTCTACTTATATTTTGTTAGTGGTTAACTGGATGTGCCCTAGCTTCCACACCGTAAAGCCCCACCCAGCAGATTAGTTTCCCCAACCCACATATATCATCAGCGAGAAACTATAGACAGGCTTAACTAATGAAACAAATTTGATTTATTTAACAGAGACTTAAACAGTAACTGATAGGACCCGCAAATAATAGTACACAAAAGGATATTCAGGTACAGGTTGGCTTAACAAACTGACATGAAGTCAAGATCCCAAACCCACAAGACAAGGGAGTTCACCACAGATAAGGTACAGATACTACACCAGGTTCAGAGGAATGGACCCACGACAATGGACTTCATCCTTGTCCTCAAACACAGGTAAGATAGGAACTGATCAGGAATAGGTAGCTGGAACAGGAGTTTGGATTGTCTTCTGTGATCTTCTGTAGATCCCCAAATCTTGGCTAGGAGACACACTGTGCTGCCGCCAGGAAGGACTGCCCCTTCTCTCAGGTGCAGCAGTCATTTATGTTCTCTTTTTACTAGGTAGAACATGTATCATGTGACCCTTGCTGTTTTCCTGCCTGAGAGGGAAAAAGGCACCAGTTGTCTTAAGAAGGTCATCAAAATGGTGGACAAATAACTATTTAGAAACAAGATGGCAAAGTGCCTAAACAAAATAGAGTTTGTAGATTTTCTCCTACAGGTCCACTTCTCTTTTCTAGCAACCCTCTTCACCCCCTTCTCCCAGCCTACTTCTTTTCCTCACCTCCCCCTCTTCCCGTAGTCAGCTTGTAGATGTAAAAATCATGAGACTGTGCATGACTATTAAGTGCACTTAAAATGTTGTAGAGGGGACTTTCCTCCTCCTCTCTGTCCCAATCCTATTTTAATTTTTTAATAGAATCCATATGAGCACCGTGATTTAACATAGGTGTTTCGCTTACTCAGATTTTTAAAACTAGTGTACTTAGTGCTGCATAGATGTGATTAATGTGTAAGTGGTCAGGTATCTAAAACTGCCCGATTTTGTGTTTCAGCAGATTTATTCAAATATAACTTCAAGCAGTGAGTAGATTGTCACGGGGAGCTTCTTAGCAGCACACATACTTTTTCACAGATCTCACCCTGAGGCTTCCCATTTGTACTGTTTGTCCTTCTCTGCTCTAAGTTAGTTAGCTTTCAAAAGCAGAACTGTAGCAGAAGAAAGCTGGTTAAACCTGCAGCAAGCTGTTGACAAAATTGAAGCATGTAATTTAAAACTAGTTTACTCAAAGATTTGGTGGAGACCATACTGCTTCAAACAATGAGGCTTTTAAAGTGAAATGTAGGTTAGAGAAACAGGTCTAGATTCTGAGCCACACCCAGCGGAGGTGACAAAGAGTCCTGTGGCATCTTAAAGACTTACTAAAGTTTTAGAGCCCACGGGTATTAGCCCACGAAAGCTTATGCTCTAAAACTTTAGTTAGTGTTTAAGGTGCCACAGGACTCTTTGTCACATCTGCTATTCCAGACTAACACGGCTACCCCTCTGACCCAGAGGAGGGCTGATCACAAGGGATCTGTCTAGTTGCAGCTCCTTGATTATAGGGCTGGTTCTCTGCTGTTCTCAGTTTAGATTAAAGCAGCCGAAGGGCTGCCCTAAACCACACCAGATGGCTATGGCTCACAAGGGGGCTGTCCACGAGCCAATGATAACTGGAGCACAATATGCTTGGACTAGGACTCTTTCTACTCTCCATTCTGGGAACTGTGGGAGGTAGGATGGTGAAGTAGAAGCCAATTATACCCCCTATCTGCCTTCTGGTGACTTGCCCACACCGTGGAAATCCCCAGCAGAAGAGAGATGGCTGCGTCATTCAGGAGAAGTAATGCAAAGGAAGATGAGTGGTCCTTAAAATCTGGTCTGCTGTATTTCTAGGGGACTTCAGTGTAATTCAGTTATGTATTTACCTTGAAGTTAGAGACGGTGTTCCAGTGTGTGTTGTGTAGCTGTTGGGTTGGACTTTAAAGCATAATGTGGAGAAGCACGAGAGAGCCAGCAGGTAATTTATAGGTAGAAAGCTAATACAGTTTTCTGTTACTGAATGATTGAAAATGTGGTATACAAGAAAAGTTTGGTTAACTATTAGAAATTCTAGTGTTTTCAGTTGTTCTCAACTTTTTCTATTCATGATCATCAAGCTACCTGCTTTTAGCAGCTCCAAAGCCCATATCCCAGAAGTCTGTTTCTTAAATGCAATGCTTAGGTACTTCTTAATTTCACATTTTGAAGTACAGAATTGTTTCTGAACATTCTAAGAATTGCACCTTTCTCATGAAAATGTGTCAGGCACCAATCTAGCACCCAGCAAATACCTGCTAAGAGCTATTGATTCCCTCCAGTCTCTCTGTTGAATAACTATTAAATATTATTTAGTGACTTGTTAAATCCTTATACAGCTACTAAACACTAACAGTACAGTTATCAAATGGTACACAAGTTACATGTTTGTAATAAAAAATAGTCCATCTTTTTATCTAAATTGCCTTTGTAGTCACTGTAGTACAGGGAAATATAGCTTTAAATCTACCACCCTTTTTATGTAAAAACTTTAAATTGGAATTTTCCTTCTTTTAAAAACTATTTTGAGGTCTGACTCTTGCTTCTTGTCTCTTTGGAGCCAAATTTAAAAATCCTGTTTGTAAACACAAATATTTTCCAATATATTCAGCTACTTAGCTTGTCTCTGGAGTTCAACTAGCTTATTTTTGTGTTTTAGAGTAGCTGGGTGGTGGGGTATCAGAAGCCAAAATCTTGCATATCCCAGTAGAGAACTCCTCAAATCGAAGGTTACATGGAGATTGTGCAGCCTCCCTGTTTTTCTCACTCTGGGATTTCTTGTCTTCCTAGCCCAAGAAGCAGTGTGTCTGGAGATGCTCAGACTAGATTAATTTTCTGTGATATGTGGCTTGCTGATCCCAAATAGGCTAAGTAGTATCATTCTACTCTAAATAATCTGACCCCGCCCCCATACCTTCCCCTAGAGACAAAATTATCATGGAGACACTCCCTGGACCACAAGGTAGAGGGTGTATTAGAACATGTTTGGAGAAGGTAATTACTGGAACTTGTGAAAAAGTAGTGAAACATTCAGTGTGGATACATTATTGACAGTGGATTTCTCTCGTTAGCCAGTAATTAAAAGGGTGGGAGGGTGGGGGACGAAATGTTTTCTTTGAAAGCTGGGAAAATCTGTAGAATGGAATGAACACATCATCAAACTTGTACTGCTGAGACCACCATGTACTGAGTGGTCAGATACAAGTTCATTTTTTTTAAAAAGCTACCTCACTAAAAAGTCCCAAACCAACTGTGCTCTTCTGAGGTTTTTTTTTTGGCAAAGTCTAAGCAAAGAATAGAAAGTGCACTAGTAACAATGAATTTTAAAACAACTTTATGTTTTGTATAATTAATTTTGGCTAATCTTAGGAGAAAAATTGATTAGAAGACACAAAACGATGAGTACATTGTGGTGTCTTTACTTATAGCTAAGTCTATTACTGTGAAGGGTATAACTCATTTCTATAAAATGTTCAGAATTTGTTTTTGTCTAAAATTGGAACTATGTTGTGGTTAGAGCTGTTCATAATGCTGCAAATCTTAGTGCTAGTAAAACATTCACATCTTATTACTGATAAATATAATAAAGTAACTGAAAAATGTTAGAATAAATGTAAAAGTAAATGTAAATATGCTTTCAAAGTTTTCAAATTTAAGGATTTAACTATATTCCCTTTTATTAAAAAATGTTCACATTTTTCAATACAATCTGCCACAAACTAAATTGACATATAGAAGTCATTAAAAAGTTCAACAAAAAGCCATTAAACACTGTTTAATATAAACCAGATCACTGGTGGGGGTTCCAGTGTTTTAGACAGCAACTCAGAATGCTGAACATTTGGGATGGAAGAGTTATGCATTATGTTTAAAGTGTGAAAGTCTGTGAGAGAAGCTTATGTAGATAGATGTAGACAATTATATCTGCCTACACAAGCTTCTCTCACAGACATCTACGCATATACCATCCATTTCCTAGTGAATTAACTTTGCTCAGTCATAGTCACCAAGGAAGGTCACATCGAGACACCCTAATTTTGTCCTCTGTGAATTAAATTGAAAAAAAATCCTTGCTATAGCCCTGATGTGTTTCCTGGATAAGAAATAATGCAAAGCAGTATAGAAACCAGAAATCAACACAAGCACATTGCAGATGACACATAACTAGGGCCCTACCAAATTCACAGTCCATTTTGGTTAATTTCATGGCTATAGGATTTTAAAAATAATAAATTCCATAGTTTCAGATATTTAAATCTAAAATTTCATGGTGGTGTAACTGGGGGTCCCGAACCAAAAGAGTCATGGGGCAGTCAGAAGGCTATTTTGGGATGTGAGGGGGTCACAGTATTGCCTTCTGTGCTGCTGCTCCAACGTCCAGATCTGAGCTCCCAGCCCACAGCCGTGGAGCTTCCCAGAGACGAGTTTGACCCAGCCCTGGGAGCGGCTCCTGCAGGGGAACAGGAAGTCCCAGCCCTCTCCAGCCTGGCTGGGATTAGTATCTAGAGCAGGGGTCAGCAACCTTTCAGAAGTGGTATACCGAGTCTTCATGTATTCACTCTAATTTATGGTTCTGCATGCCACTAATACATTTTAGCATTTTTAGAAGGTCTCTTTCTATAAGTCTATAATATATAACTAAATTATTGTTGTATGGAAAGTAAATACAGTTTTTAAAGTGTTTAAGAAGCTTCATTTAAAATTAAATTAAAATTCAGAGCCCCCCGGACTGGTGGCCAGGACCTGGGCAGTGTGAGTGCCACTGAAAATCAGCTCGCGTGCCCCTTTGGCACTTGTGGCATAGGTTGCCTACCCCTGATCTAGAGACTAGCACAAGATCAAGAGCCCCCAAACTGGCTTCTCCCCTACATTAGCCAGATTTCACAAGTGACGCCAGATTTCAAGGGGGAGATTAGATTTTAAGGTCTGTGGCGCATTTTTCATGGCCGTGAATTTGGTAGGGTCCTACACATAGCCAAAGGAACATAAATGATAGAGGGAAAAACAAAGTATTAACAATTGTTAACGGCACACTCTTTTCATAAGGGGAAATTATGCCAAATTTGAAGTTGCAAGTAGTAGGAAATAAAGATTAATTCCACAAAAACATTGTCATCAAACAAAGGGAATTAGGGTTGACCTTGGTGACTGGTTGAGTAGCGGTCATTTCATGGGGGTGCAGTGCGGGAGATATCCAGTTTGTTTTAATTGGATTTCACAGTGTGGTTTTTTTGTTCGTGTTTAGTAATAACGCATATATGAAATACATACTATTTATAAACCTATTTTCAGATACATTTTTACATTTACTAATATGACCTGAAAAACCAAGTGACCTTTTTATGCTTTACAGTGTTTCCTGGTGTTGGTTTTCCTTAAGGGATATAAATACTAGCCAAAAGGTGGGGTAGACGGGCAATTCAGTTACTTTTGCAGAGTCTCTTCTTTTCCTTTTCTCTTTTTCTTTTACATTTTCATACAATTTTCTAGGTGTTATGGTTGCAATGAGAACCTTGAAAATCTGCCCTCAGTGTAACCTGTGCAGCAATGTCTGAGTGAGTTTGGAAAGAGCCTCAAACAGCTCTGATATGTAAACCATCCCTTTTATTTCAGTGGAGTATTAAATTTGGTGCCAATGATAGTACGTTAAATGATGTCACTGTTAACTATTTAACTGCTTATCAGAACATGTAAGAAAAAGGAAATACTGTATCCTGAAGAACTATATAATCGGTTTTAAGTGAAAGCTAATTGTGCATACATTTTAAACAAAAGATGACATGATTGATTTGTTTCATCATTCTGAATTGGTGGTTCGGCTTTCAAAATACATCTGTGGAGCAGTGATTTAAAGGATGTTATTCTGAGGGACAGTAGGGACATACAATCAACATTGCAGCAAACTGCTTTTTTTTGCTGCCATAAACAATACTGGTGTGTAAAAAAGTAGGGGAGGAAATGGATAGTGTGCAGCCAATCCCTGGAAGGTCAGCTGCTGAGTGCTTGAAGTTAGAGATGTTCATGAGGCTTCTGAAAATTCTGCTATGTTATTGGTATTCAGACATGAATAAATGGATTTACTTATTTATGGCAAAGATTGGAAATAGTTGTGAAATTCATGTTTAAGGCTGACAATGGTTTATACAAATGTGGGATGCCAAAAGCACATTACAAGTATTCAGAATTACAGCTGGAATAGGAATTTTATTCTTTTTGTCAATTTAATTTTTTCATGGAAGGTTGTAAAATACATATTAGAAAGCATACTGTGTTTTATAGAGACTGCTCTACAGTTTCATTGCTTCTAGTTATAGTATTTATGGAAACAGTGCTTCACTGTTTTCTTAAACAGTGGCAATACAGTGTGCTTTGATCATCCAACATCTGGTTGCAGGGTTGTCATTAATCTCGACAGAATAGTGGTTAATTTCTACATCTAGGATGATTTACACATGAAGTGAGTGATACTTGATCATATAAGTGCCATTCATTCATACCAATGAGAGACAGAAAATATTTTATTGTAAACAAGAACTGATACTGACTACACCCATTTGAGGAAGGAGAGCTAAAGATGACCTAATCTGAGAACATACGAAATTAGCTAGTTGTAGCACAAGCAGAACTGGTCCATAGATACTGCGCTGCCACGCCCAAAAGTATATCCAGCCCAAGACTTTCATTTAACTTTTTTGCCATAGAATATTTGTCTAAAACATTTTGACTGTATTTCCAGCATCCTGTTTGTTTTTCTTGAATGGAATATTGTCAAATTGCTTGTAGGGAATTCTGGTAGTTAGAGCAGTGGTCTAACAGCCCTGATATCTCTGGGCTCTGACAGAGATTTGCTGTGTTTACCTTCAGTAAATTAAAACCTACTCCTCATCCACAAGTGCTTATCCATGTGCACATAGGTCTCAGCTGTAAAATGGGTATTTAATTCCCAGTCTACTGATGATCTCTATGCCCCATAATTCACATGATAAAAAGTGTAGTGAGCAAAGATTTAATAATAGGATGCTGTAGTGAGGTTTCAGATTACAGCTTCCAATTTGGATAAAAATATTAGTTATAGTAAAGTGCAGTGTAAAGGCTAACTTAAAGTTAGTATGGCAACCATCTCCACCTTTACATGTGTTCTCTCTCTCTATCTTCCTCTTGTATATTTCACTGTATGCATCTGATGAAGTGGGTTCTAGCCCACGAAAGCTTATGCCCAAATACATTTGTTAGTCTCCAAGGTGCCACAAGTACTCCTCATTCTTTTTGCGGATACAGACTAACATGGTTACTACTCTGAAACTGTCAAGATTTTCTTAATTTATATAAATTACTATTATGTGAAGTGTTACTAATTAAAAACCAAATATGTGTTGTTACCAAAATAAATTTTGTGATGTGCTTTTTTGTTTGCTCACTTACTAGCTGGTAAAATTCAGTCATTTTCAGTGTTCTCGCAATACAGAGTACACATTAGTAAAGCTCTGCTATAAAAATTCGTACCTATTTAATAATGATGTTGAGGATCGATTTTAATGTTTGTAAAGCTTCCTTGGATGCTCACATGGGTTGTTGTTTAAGTGTGGTATGACCATAGTTTATTTTTAAATTCTTTGTGACTGTGTGACAAACTCCTGAGTTCTAATCTTGTCTCTGACACGTACTCTGTGATAAATTGCTAACACCTTCACCTCAATCTCCTCATTTTATAAAGGGTGAATAATACCTATGTTATTGGAGTCCTTTGAGGATTGTTTGTAAAAGTGCTTTGAAGTTGACAGGTGCTGTAGTATTATTATTTATAATTTATCATGGAGCCTGGTTCCCAAAGAATCCTTATTGCATCAGTGTAATATGCAGAATCTCACAGGAAATCTTACAGAACTGTCAGTTTTCTGTTGCAATGAAATTGGATCCTTCGCAAAGGTGAGTGTTGAGTCAAGTTCCATACTACCTAGGTAAATTTTTGCTTTCCTGTGTTATACATGTTACATTCTCTACCCCATTTCTCCCCTCCCCCCGCCACATGCCTATAATTATAGTCAATTCTATTGAAAAAACCTTAATAGTATTCAGCTTAGTTTTGGCACATGTTTGAACACACTTGGAATCTGTTTTCAGTATAGAAAATAACTACATAGGGAAACTTGAAAATTTATTTAAAAATCTCTATTTCCTCTTGTCAGACTACTCT
The DNA here is from genome assembly GCA_007922305.1 of Dermatemys mawii. Classification (NCBI taxonomy): domain Eukaryota; kingdom Metazoa; phylum Chordata; order Testudines; family Dermatemydidae; genus Dermatemys; species Dermatemys mawii. The sequence goes on along the minus strand of ML677341.1, from coordinate 8,783,366 downwards.
TCTGGAAAAATAACTCTAGTTCTGAGGCCAAAAACTAGCCCTTTCACCCTATGTGAGTGTTTTCATTTTATTGGATATGGTTTGTATAATTCCTTTTGTGAGTTTTTTTTAAAGAAAACCAATTAAAAACAAAACAAAAACAGGTAGAATACAACTGTTTACAATCACTAATGTAGAATCTTGTATAAGAATTTCAGGATCACTAAAATGTCAATGTTGTCTATTTTTACATAATACAGAGTTGTCTATGTTGAAACATACTGAGCTATTGTGTAATGAGCAAATAGTGAATTTGTACAAATCCCTTTCACGCTCTTTCCCCCACTAAAGTTGTACAGTAGACTCCCGATTATCTGGGCTCGGGTTAACCGGGCTGCGGATTAAGCGGGACGTCTAAAACAAGGGTCCGCAGGGGAAAGCCCAAAGTGGCAGCAGGCTAAGTGGTCAGCCCACGGTTGCTTTGGGCTCTCCCCGCAGGCTCCAGCCAGCCGGGGTTCCACCACCTGCCCATTCAGCTCCTGCTGCCAGCCTGGGTGTAGGTAACCCAGGCTGACAGCAGGAGCTGAGTGGGGCAGGCAGCGGAACCCCGTCTGGCAAGGGGCCAGCGGGGGAAACCTCAAAGTGGCAGCTGGCTGAGCGCTCAGCCTGCTGCTGCTTTGGGGT